>JAZGTN010000080.1:0-1200000 GCA_037783415.1 Leptasterias polaris | reverse complement strand
TCTAGTATTGGATACACACTTTCACTGCTTGATGCATGCAGAACCATAAAGCGTCTTCAAATGATCAATGATCAAATGATCGAGAACAAATAATTTTTGACTTCGGTAATAATTTTATTTGAGTGAACGATAACAACGACAAGTAAACAGTTTGAAGTGGAGTCACGACACCATGGAACATTTTCCCACAATATTGTGATACTATCGCCTTGATCATGGATTATATTTCAGTGTTCAACAGAATCGTGAGCAAATTAGCTATATCAAGTATTGTGAATAAAACGAATAGAACAGGTGGTTGCACCTCTGCGACCATACGTCCCGGCAGGGAGTCATCAACGGACATCTAACGGCCAGGTTTGGTTTGACACTTTTGGACCTAACTTGTCAGGAATTTTTTGAACAATGATGAAGGCCTCGGTGTCAAAGACAGTCCATGTCGACAAGCGTCCGAGTTTCGCCGGCAATCTCGTTACCATCTTCGCCGGACGGGCCGAGCGGACGGCCGAGAGCACGGCGCTTCGTCAGAACCTCCCAGGCAAGAGCCACGTCGGTCGGATCCTTCTGAACGACAACACGAGCCAGGAGCGACTCCTTGATATGAGGCTCTCGGACATCCATAACGCCAGGAAGAAGACAGCCACTTTCATCACCCACCAGAAGAAGACGTTCATTAACAGAATGGAACATAGACAGAGTACATGGGTTAGGGAACATTCACGGAGGGCAAACAGCCTAAATTCTTTGGCGAGAAAAAAGGGCGAGCCTGGGTCGCAGGACATCGATGAGGAAATTGAAGAATCGAACCTTGTGGATGAAAAAGGGGAAAGCAAGAATGTGGGTTTACCGGAAACTAAGGTGAAACATTCAGAAGACAGAACAGACTCTTTCCCTGGCATTCCTGCCCGAGTGCGAGCCGTGGTGAAAGACAACAATAGAGTTGCTTCTGGTTCCAGAGTTGGGGAGGGTAGACCGGGGAATATTTCACTGCCTTCTTTGCAGAAACCCAAAACGTTAGAGAAGCCTACGACCTCTGCTGAAGGCATTCGATTTCCGTCGGTACTGATAACATCAGAAGCTGATGCGGACTTGGCTAACCAAGAGGTCCTCGTAACCGATGAGGCAGCGAACGCTAACAAAAGGAAACCCCACCGAGCGGAGACAGTTCCGTTTAGGGAGGTACACCTCACCGGACCGTCGCCTACGTTTATCTCAGAGGCTCTGCCGAGGATTCAAATCAGAGAGTGCCCGAGACTCCCCGCGCAGCACGGCAGGAAGATGCGAGGGCACCACCGGAGGCGCAAGAGGAGTTCGGCCACCAGAGGATGTGACAGTGACCCTCTTGAAGACGATAGATTCTTGAGGTTGCAACATACCCTCGCACCTCATCTTGCTTGGCAGGAATCTAGAGATATGGCGAGTATAGCTGGAGGCGTGCTTGCTGCAAAGAAAGTTGTGTCTGAGAAGAGATTAAGGAAATCCAGTCAATTTTACGCAGAAACTGAATGAGATGTTTTGAAGTGAAATTCATATTTTGTATAAACACTGGAAACATGAGAGGCGAAAGACATTAACCAGAGCCTTCTTTAATTCAACGAGTACCAAAGGTTGGGGTACACGGGTGTTTTGAGTATCTTTTGAACAACCAAATTTCAATTTCGGCAGTTTTAAAGAGTGACACATTTTGACAAGCATTTTTTCATTTTATTTCAAAATTCGACGGCAACATTTTCAATGTCTGACCCCTAACCCCAACGCGCAAACGACATAATTTTACATTTCACATCGTTTACATTTCACATTCATGCTTCAAGCAACAGAACATTAATTATACACAATTTGTTTTTAAAAATATTTAAAACATCAGTAACTGTTTTCCAGCAAACTTTTTGTTTGAATTGACTGAAAAAGAATTTTCTTTATGCTTTGCTAAAAAAATGAATTAAACAAAAAACTAAATATCAAACCATGTGCAATTAGTTTTATTTTCCTTGTGTCTATTGGATAGAAAATCTATTCAGCTTAAATAATCTGAATTGCTAAAATATCCAAACATATATAAACATGTAAAACAAAAATAAGAATAAAATCTAAGCTCTAATATATAAAAGACCATTTTTTGCTCATCTTATTTAAACATAGGCCTAAATAGTTTTTCCATCCCTATAATTTACACACCATTTCAAGTGAACTATTATTTGCCAAATTAGTAAATGCTTAGGGAAGATAGAAAATAATAATTTATTACAGTAAATTAAATTTTGAATACCACTATCTTAGAGTAGGCCTACATGTTATAACCTGAACTTTGAATCCAGTGAAAATTTGCATTTATTATAGAAAATGTGTAGGCCTATTTGAAACAATTTGTTAAACTTGTTTAGACATGTCTAAACAAATTGTTTCAAATACATATTATGTAAATTTTGGCCAGTAATTTGGTGGTGAATTGAGAGAAACGGTTTTTGTTTAGCTTTTTGGGGACCATCGCATTTTCCTATAATTATTGCAGTTTCAAAACTCACTTGTCAAGTAAAATTAACTTATAAGAAAGTAAATAGTAAACTTAATTGGAGTAGTGTTGGCTTTCAAAAGAGCCGTAAGGTTGAAACATGGTTGTTTGTACCCGCAAGTTTACATAGTTATGGTTATAATAGCCTATAGTTAGTTCATTAAGTTGAACAACGATGTGTTCGTAAACGGCCTGAATTATTTATCTTCCTACCAGTTTACCAGTTATAGTAACTTCCTATTCAAAATTAAATGTGCGCCCAATTTCATAGAGCTGCTTCAGCAGCAAATAATATTGCTCAGAATTTTACTGATCAGCCAACATAAGCAGTAAACCAGCCACAAATGGTACATGTGAAATGGTATTTTGGCTGGTAACCTTATTCTGCTGAGCGTAATAAATAGCAATATAATTTAGGCCATCTTCGAAATTTAGAAAAGATAAGGAGTAGGCCTAATTGTCTGAAGAAAAAAAATTCCTACTTTGAAAATGTATCTTTTTTTTTACAAGTTTCGAGAAAATAAAAATAGCTTTTGCAAACTGCTTACCAACAAAAGGACCTATGGTATAAATGAAAAAATATTTAATGGCCTGACTTTTCGACCCTAGCAGAGTCATTCTCAAAGGTTAAACAAGAAAAGCCTCTGGGTAAAAACGTCGGGTCATAGTTTTTTGCTTTTTACAGTTTAATTGTTTCTAATAACAAAGCGGCAATAGGACTGCCAGTTCGTTATTGAAGGTTGTGCTACAATTCAATTCACCAGTCTCGCCATTGTCCCGTTGACATGTAGAGACACTAACAATGCACACTGGATAATTAATTCACGTCGTTTACGTAACAACACAAACCGTGGATTGGAATCGACGTTTTGAGTTTTTAATAAAACATCTGCGCGTCGATCTCTCGGCCGACGTGTTGATTTAATAATGACAGTCAACAAACCTCCATCACCACCACTTGCTCGTGTTCCACAGTACGCTAGAGAAATAAAGAATGTTTTTCCCATCACACTCAAAAGGGACCAGACTGATCCATCTCCACCTTCCCGAGTGTTAAACAAGAAACTAGGCAAATTAAATACAAAAGGTAAATTTATCACCCAGCGTAAGTTAAAACCCCTACACGAGTATTTGCGCACGGACTTTAAATAAATTCGGAGGTTTTTGACTTGTCAATAAAGACTTGCCAAGTGGTTGCTGTTGTTATAACGATGATAAAGGTTTTTGTTTTGTTTGTGGAACTTTGTGATTTGGGTTAGGGGGTACCGTCGGCGAGGGGTTCCGTTGGGGTTCATGATTTGGACACGAGGCAAAAATGGTTACTTCTTCAGAGGCTCCATCAGCCCCTATAGAGGGCAGTCTTCGATTAGATAATAGTATATTCATGGTGCACCACACTAATTAATAAGCTCCCCATAGCAACTAATGCGAAACGCCAAATATTCAAAAATACTCCACAATAATTATTTAAAAGTCTCTCAGCCTCTTAAAAACAAACCAATGGTTTCTGACAACCTTAAACTAGACTTCGATATTCTTTTCAATTTTTGATAGGTTAGCCGTTTAGCATTTGAGCTATAGGCTCATCTGAAATAAAAATGCCCCTGAACGACTAAACTGGGCAGACTCCTACTTGCCAAAAAAAAAAGAAGACCCTCCCACATTTAAGCAAAATAGGGCCATTTTCAGAGGGCTAGTGTACCCCCAAATGCTCCAGTTTGATTATTTAACAAAAAATGCTATCAAACTAATACCCAAATTACCGATAAATAAATTTACTAACTAAACAGAAGGTAGCCCTAAAGAAAAATTACTATGGCTCTGTTAGCTGATGTCAAAGCACCGTGCAGAATGTCCACTGCTCTTAAATTGATGACAGCCTAATGTTGTTGATGTTGTTGATGTTGTTGATGTTGTTGTTGTTGTTGGTGTTGGTGTTGGTGTTGGTGTTGGTGTTGGTGTTGGTGTTGGTGGTGTTGTTGTTGTTGTTTATTTACTATAAAACCCCAGGGTCTGGTAAACAAAGGCATTGGGGTGACGTAATTCACACAGCTGAACAGGCTGAACGATACATAAAATATAAAACAGAAACATGTCACTGTGGTTGTTTTTGTCGCAACAATTAAATGTCTTTGATAGGTCAGATGGGTCACCTTTATAGGAGAAATATGGCCTACAACAAAATTAAACATCGTCATACATGACATTATAGTCTGCAAACAAAAAGAGAGAAAAAATAAACATAGGCCCTATACAAAAAACTAAAAAAGTAAGAGAGAGAAAAACAAACCGATTCAACGGAGAGAGAGAAAAAACCTAAAGGGGTATTAAAAACGTGTATTGATTAAACGGTGTTAAAGATACATAATTGGAAAAACGGGGGGGGGGTAAATAAATAACACTGGGTGGGTTTTTTGTGTTTTTTTTAAGTATTTACTCTTTATATAAATTTGATAGCATTGCAACTGTTCATGAAAAATGCTTCCGGTTGATTCACAGCGATAGATCACCGATACTAGATTCAAGTTATTGCGATTCGAAAAAAAAATCAACCCAAAAACATTTTCAACGCGAGCAAAATCTCTGGCAAAACGATTACAAAATGGAGGGTTATTTCATCTAAAATATTCAATTGCCCTTCAGAATGAAATCTTCAAAGGTTGATTTATACAGTGTGTTATTAACACGGGAATATTTTTTTTACATTGAATTTCCAAAAGCCGTACCTTTAAACCAACTGTTTATCATCACTATGTGCAAGTACTGCATCGTTGCAGCGCACCGAGTGAGATTTAGTTTCACTTTCAAATATGAACAATTGCATCATCGCTATTATAAGAGGCACAAGCCTAAAATAGCCCATTGTTCACGAGAAGGGGCTGCCCGCGTTATTAAGGGCTCCGTTACGAAAGCCACGCCTCATGACGACCGTGTTTAGCACAAACGACGGAATGTGTTTGCGTGGACAGTTCGAGTGATTTTGTTCTTCTGATGATGGTCAGAACAAATTTAGTTTATGTTTTTTGAGCTGTTATGATGAGGTGACCACCATGAACAATAATCGTGGAATTGGTGAAAGTTTACGGTTGACGTAGAATGATAACATTGAGAAGATCTTGAACAGAATTGAGCTGATTATTTTTGGAAAGGAATGCAGTAATGAGGTTGACGAGTTATACGTTATTAATATCCTGTGTGGTGACAGCCATGCTGCATGCTAAGTTACTATTTAGCGTCAATGTTCGTTGTAGTTTTGTGGCAACATCTTTGCCCAAGAGAAAACGACAGAATTCTTAAGTGCTTCAGTCACCAATCACCATCGTTTGTGGTTTTGTTTGCTTGTTTGTTTGTTTGTTTTGTTTTGTTTTGATTTGTTTGTTGTTGCTTCGGGGGTGGGGACGAATGTGAGCGGGAGATTAACAAGGGTAGCGGCCTGAGGTTAAACAAAAAACATCTCTGGTCTGCTTAAATGTAAAAAAAATAATGTTTCGATTGTCATGTTTCTCTGCTTAAACAGGTTTACTACTTGCGAAGTCGTTTGGGCTCGAGCTAGTTAAGCGCTCCTATGAGCCAGGCACGCTTAGTTTCGCGTAGCATAGGCCTAAACTCACCATTCACTAAACATGTGAACTGTGTGGGACTGGCTCTTTGCAAACTTTTGTTTGTTAAACAAAATTAGGTTAATTAACGAAGGAATAACTTAACAGAATTACGAAATGAACCAAAACAACATGCCTTAGTATATTGCCCTTGATTGGTACACTGTGAAGTTTTTCTAAGCATCCAAATTTGAAAAGCACATTTCTCTGCTTTGCTAATTATGAATAGGCCTACTAAGCTATTATTTATTAAGCTGAAAACGGTAAAGGCAAATTTCATGGTAATTAAATATAAGCTGGAACCAGACACAAACAATATACATTACATGTTAATATTTTGGCTGGTAACCATCTGCTTAGCAAGAGTTTGGTGCTAAGCAACTTTCTTGTGCTTAAAAACTTTATGGAATTAAACCCAGTTTTTAAAGCCTTGTTTTCTTTTCTGTTTTAGTGAAAGAGCAAACTACGAGCCGTGATAGTTTAAAAATGAAATAGGGTAAGATTTTACAGAAACTCAAAGAAAAGTTCAGAGGCACCTCTGTTTAAAAAAAAATGCTATATGTCATCTTGAAGGTTAATATGTCGGTTTATGATTTCTGACTTTTCGGTTTAATTCTCTTGTATAAACTTGTTTTCAAGAACACAACAAAATTCGACACCTTAAAAACACGCCAGCTCATCTGTCGCTCAGTTAAAGTTCACAATGGCGATGTTTTTGTAAACTAAATACCATAAGGTGTTAACCCAAATTCTGTTTTTCTTCAGGTCCAGGTCTCTCCTAAATAAGTTATTTGTAAAAAACATAAACCATGACCTATTCTATTGAGTCAGTTATGAACCTATACGACCGGCGATTCATAAAATATGACTCCCGCGCTCACCGTGTCGGTCACCTCTGTACACAAAAACATCTACCCCGTCACAGACCGCGTAGTGACGTCGACGAGTAAACCACACCGTTGTGGGAAAACACCTAAGCGATGTGCAGACGACGTAAAGGCACGGGGCCGATACGCGCTGTTGACGGAGTTCTCCTTGCCGTGAATGGCTGGTGACGAAAGCAGCCGCAGCTAAGACTTCCCACCGTCGACTTGCTCAGTGTTAATCTCAGATGTGGAGAATTATATTTAAGAAACTGCGATGGGCTGAGTCGTCGTCATTCGATCTTCGCCACAAGCGGGAACAGGTGTGTAGCTACTGGCCGTCTGATCTGTCGGGTTTTCTTGAGCAAGATATCAGCAATTCACGCTGTTTGTTGAGCTCCGTAGTCCCGAGGTTAAACGCTGTGTAGCTTCATCTCCACACGGCCGAATTGTGCAAGTATTTCATCCTTTGCAGTTCTTGCCAGAATCACCAAATTCTTGAGAAAATCATGTTCCCGCAGGAGTGCACATCAAGCCACCATGCCCTTGTGCGTGCCATCGCAGCCGCTCGTCATCGTCAAGTTGGGATGCTCTTAGACGCAGGTACCGGTCCCAACGAGAGAGACGAGTGCGGTAAGACACCGCTCATCCACGCCATCTTCGTTGAGGACCCTAAAGAGCGCAATAAGATCGTCAAGATGCTGCTGAAGAAGGATGCTATTGTGTCAGTCGCCGATGCGACCGGCAGGAGTGCCCTTTCGTGGGCGTGTCTACAGGGGAAAGACCAGGAGGTGGAGCTTCTGCTGCAGTACAGGGACTCCAACTTGGACTTGAATCATAATGACGTCAGTGGACGCACCGCACTGTTTCACGCCGCTACATCCGGCAGTGCAGCCTCAGTTAAACTGATGGTGGATTCTCTGGTCGAGTTGGGAATGAGCGTCGACGTGGCCGATTTCAACGGCGTCACCCCTCTCATGCAAGCCCTCAGCATGGGATTTGACGTGTGTGCAACAATCCTCATCAGGCAGGGGAAGGCCTCCACCACCGTGTCCGACTCCAGCTTCCTGAGTGCATTCGACTGGGCCAAACCAACCCGGGGTTCAAAGAGCTCTCGACAACTCCCCAAGATCGCAGAGTCCAAGACTGCCGTGATGGACAGGCGTCGGAGCAGCGGGCTCTGCAGGATGTGCGCCCGGGTCTCGTCGGTCGTCGATACCGAGTTCGACTCATGCTACGGATCCGAGTCATCATGGTGCGAAGATATGGCCGACACTGACTCCAGAAACCGCTCCCAGTCTTTCAGTGACGATGACATCTTCGAGATGGCATCACTTTCTCTGGCTGATTTCTCTCCGAAGAGAAGGTCAACACCAGCAGACTCGGGGTCAGAAACTACGGTCGAGAGTAGTGGACTGCCTTCACTGAACCAACGACCAGGATCAGCAGGTAAGACATTTCCTTATGTCATTCATTTTTAATTGTAAACATTTTTCCCCGCAAAAACATTTGGAGACACTTTTAAATGGCTCCAGATTATTTTACGCCAAACAATATAAACAATAATTTTTTTAGCACACGAAACATTTTCAGCTGGACGTAGTTCATTTCGATTGTCATTAAAAAAAAACTCCCCATTTTGAAAATGGCGCTAATTCAGTTTCACTTTGTGATGTGTTTGGTTGATCATTATTTTCACAAAACTTTCGTTTTGATTTCCTACCTTTCAGTGAGACGTCCAAAAACACACATTCGTCGAAACACCGTATCCGGAAGACTCGGTGATATTCGGGAGGGCGCCGCCAACGATGACGTCTTCTTTGACGACGATCGACACTCAGCTCTGTCCGACCAATCAGAGATGAGGAGAAAGCACGGCTTCCCGATGATTTCAGAAGGAAGGTTCTCATTGGCTTCACGAGCCGACGGAAGCGCAAGACCACTTTCAGAACTTCGTGCGCAGATCGACAAACTTCTTTGTTAAGATAAGAGATTCTTCCATTCTAATATTTTATGTAACAGATCATAAACTTTGAGGTTAAAAAATTAAGAACAAAAACTACAGGGTGCTTCTTAAAAGAAATGATAATTTCTGGAACTTTGAATCCACTTTTTATTTCGTTGATTGAACAAATTCGTAAAACGTTTTTTCAATAATATAATAAAGATACCATTTACAAAAAGGTTTTAATATATAAACTCGTTGATTTAATTCTAAAATAAACTAAAATCTCATGTTTGAAAAAAATATCTTTCACACAGTGAACATCAACCTCTTAATTGCAGTATTCAAACTCTTGTCAAACAATGAACGAAGACAAAAAGTATGTCTTTCACAAAGTGTGGTGTTGTAATATTGTAAGCTTTGAACCCTGACGTTAACAAACATAACTTGATAGTTCAAATGCGCTTTTATGATCATATAAACTTGAAAAGAAAAATATGTATTGAAAGTAAGGGAGGTTGTAAAGCATCTACGAAAAATGCCTTATGTACTTTTTCTCATGTGTGGCTTACACAGTAACCCATGGTTTCCGTTTTTATGAAGATTTTTAATGTATCGTGTGTGAAAATGATGAATCATCATTCAAGTCATAGAGCTGCTTAACATAAATTAAAAACACTTAGCAGTTATCTCCGCCAGGTAAAAATTGCCAGTTACATTGGAAATATTGGAATCTGGCTGGTGTGCTTCAGCTGAATTTGCTTAGCACAGAAAGTCTTGCTTAGCAGAAACAGTTTACCAGTCAAAACACACTTGTATCAACACTATATTTGGTTGGCTCCCAGCTATTTATTTGATTAATCAATCTTCCACGCTAAGCAGCTTTATGACATATGGACTTTTTGAGTCTTTTGTAAATATTATGCTTTAAAGTTTACTAAACACTTACCAGTGTATAAAATGTCACTGCCATTTTATGTCTTAAAAGTTTTTTGTAAAATAATGGTGTTAAACATCAGTGTAATGAGGTCCAATTTAGCTTCTACTTTTTTCGATGGACCAAAAACAAAAGATGTATTGTGAAAAAGTGTTATTTAAATCGAATGAGTTGTGTCAATAATTTAATATTTGTAAAACTTTAGAAAACCTGTTTTAACACTTTAAAAAAAAACTAAACAGATTTTATAAACTGGGATTAACTTCTTAATATCTAAAACTTATCCAAACTAATCCAAAACTGAAATGAAATAAAAAATACAATAATTATTTCAGTTTAACATATATTTTCTTTGTAAAATTAAATGTCCAGAAAAAACATCTAGATCAGCACTTAACTCATGACCTGTGCAACATGACCTGTGAACTTTGACATAAATACACAATTTTTGAATCTTTAGCATTAAGCATACAACCTTTTTTTTCATCATCAATAATTAACAGCAGTTTTCACCAGGAAATTGTGGACAAAAAGTGACAAATAGCTGGCACTCTTTTTCTTAGATTCATTTCTACAACCTAGAGCAAAACACACACTAGTAGTTTTGTGGTCGAAATCTACATAATGGCAATTGTTTGTGTTTGATTCTTAATATACATAAATGTACATGGTGTAGATACAGTGTAATAATAGGGATGTAAAAAGGTTTTCGTTTTTCAGATATGAAATTTTTTACCCGATTTGTAAAAAAAAAAATAATTACACCCATGATGTATATACAATCATACAATTGTACAAAATACAGGAATGTAAATATATGTATATATCTGGTTTGATTATTGTACAATAAAAGCTGATAAACTTACTTCTCTGTTTGAAAAGTGTTTTAAAATATCTAGCGTTGTTGGGGTCAACGAACTATCAAACTGCACATCCAATGAAAATAAAAGGTCTGATATCGAGACAGACTTCGGGGAGGGGGGGGGGGGTGATGTCTGTGGAAACGAACAGCCACCATGGTAAACTCAAAGAGGAGTTGGTAGTTTGTGGTGAATGGTTGTGGGGTGATGGGGGAGGGGGGGTGATGGGGTGGTAATTGGAAATCTCAAAAATTAAAGACAGCTTTAGGTAAGATCAAGAACCAACAGGTGCTCTCACCCGGGCCCAGTTTCATACAGCTGCCTGCCTTAAGCAGACAAAGTTGCTAGGTACAACAAAGTTATGCTTATAAGAATAACGTTACCAGTTGAAATACCATTTTACATATGTACAATATGTGACTGGTATCCTGCTTAGTTTTGCTTAGCAGAAAAATGTGAAGCACTTTTTTCTGCTTAAGCTGCTTTATCAGTCCAGTGCTTTATGTTGTATCAATTCAAAGGCCCTTCATCAAAAATACGGCTTTGGCTTTTGGCTCCGGCTTAAGCTGTCTGCCTGTTTGAAGCCCTGTAACTGAAAGCACCTAAGCCGCAGCCGGAGCCAGAGATAGTTTGCTTCTCTACACAACCCAGAAAAACAAAATTCAATGGAGGCTCCCAGATCCAAATTAAGTTTGAACAGCGCCCTCTATTGTTCATGTTAAGAGCTCAAACTCTTCTCTTCTGGAGGGAAAAAATAAAACAAGGCTGCCTCCACCTCAGCAGTCTGTCCCCCAGTTACAAGATCCACCATCGATGATATTTATCATACTGGTAAACAGGGATCCAAACAAGAATGGCCACAGAAGGATTTAAAGATAGCAGTTATGTAACAGAGGCACCATTTAATCAATTAATGTTGAGTTGACATACACAGGAATCTCTGGTTCTACTTGCATCAGTTTGGATTTCATCGCAAAACTGCTCTAAATAAAGATTTCTTTACACGAAGCACACCGGAATTTGATGAATGTTGAAAACCTGGGACAGTTTGTCCTTCACTGGTTTCTCGGAAGTTGATTTTGAGGGAAAGCCACAAGTCTTGCCATTCAAAACAAGGAGGCACTGTTGGATGTGAAGGGCGCCCTCTTGTGACCCATAAAAGCACCGTTCATATGGGAATCTTCTCCAGTCTGAGATCCATGTCATTGCAAAAGTCGTCCGTCAGCGGCACACAGTTGAAGTACTGGCACCAGGTGCAGTCCTTGAGGAGGCGGAGGTAGAAGACAGTGAAGACGATGCAGTAGTAGGCCAGGAGGAGGAAGATGCTGATGAGGATCTGGATACGTTTCCGGGTGCGGTCAAACTCCCCAAAGTAGATGTACGGGAGGAAGATGAAGGAAAGGAAGGTGCCACAGATGAAGCCTCCGAGATGGGCATAGTTGTCGATCCACGGAAGCAATCCTAAGACGAAGAGGAGGCCGATGATGAAGAGCAACTTGGCCAGAGCCTTAAAGGGAGATTTGAGGATCTGCCAGCTCTGGAGGACCTCAACGACGAGGCAGGCAAGAAGGCCAAACTGGGCCCCGGCTGGTCCAGTCTAAGAGATAGAGAGAAAAAGATCAAAATGGATAAGACAAATAATCTTCTGCATCCTTCTCCAGTACCACTTATTTTAACTATGCTTCAACCCTCCTACTATGTGACCATTCATTATCATCCACTGTGGTTTTAACCCTTTCAATACCATTGTCGAGTTTACTCGACAGTGCGCCGTGTAGTGCTTCCGTACCAATGTCGAGTTTACTCGACACAAAAAGCAGCGGCGTTTGAGAGCCTGTAATTATTTTGTTTGGCGCCCTCTGCTGTTGACCTTTATATAGACGGGTAGCTTGTTTATCGAGCTTCACAATGGTGTGTATTGTATAGGGGGTCACCATTACGATATTCCGAGAAAAATTACATTGCATGCAGCAGTACTTCCAGATTTCACGCTTCCGTTTTCCCGACAAAAAATCACCATCATGGCTGTTCGTGACCTGGAGGTTTTGGTTGAAATATTTGTCGTAAGTGACTCCGAATTGGACTCGGAAATATCTGAAGAAGAACCTAGTGAAGATTCAGATGAAACTCGTGATGTTTTGTCGCCAGGCACGTTCAATTATGACAACTATCCTGACGATATACCGGTAGCTGGACCGAGCACGGCACCCGTTCAACGCTGTGGGCTTGGGCGTGGACCCGGCGGGCCTCGACCCATTCGCGCCGATCGAGGTGACAAAGGACATAAAGATAATGTATACAAATTTGACATCATATAAAAGGTAATTTCATAAGCTACAAATTGTATGCATAAAGTTTTTCCACAAAAATATGTCTTCACACAGAAAATCAAGATTGAAAAAATGTGAACACTGCACGTTGCTTTTTTTGTGTGTGTGTGTGAAAAAATGCGGTACACAGCAGTGTGACCCCTATAAAAAATGCGGTATTGAAAGGGTTAAATGATAGATAAACTATGCCAGTCTGCATTATATCAACTAGTTTAAAACCCCATCACCGTACATTGATACCCTGATTAGGAGTCTGCAAAGAATCCTTACCTCCGCTCTGTAAGGAATGAATATTGCACTTGTTATATTGCCTCCGATGCCACTGAAGATGTAAATCACAGATATTCGGAAACAGCCGGCCAGCTTCTCCAGATCTCGTAGGATAGTCATTTGCATAATGGAGCTCAAAATACAGTGGAAAATTCTGAAATGCAATAAAAAAGTTGAGAAATGAGTCAGATTTGTTACTGATATGATGAATGTTAAGAAATTGCATTTTAACTGTAATGGGTAAAAGATAGTAGGTAAAAGATAAACATCAAGTAATAAACTACAAGTGAAAACTGAATGGGTAAAAGTTTTAATAATTTGGGGAAGCAAATCACACAACAGTAACAGGTTGTATCGTATGTCTTCAGACTGGCACCCCCGAACAAAGATATTGACAAAGCAGGGAAAACGCCAACATAGGGCTAGATAGCTCAGTTGGTAGAGTGCCGGCACATTAATCTAGAGGTCAAAGGTACAAGTCCGTCCCTGGTCAATTTTTCTTTGCTCAATCCAAAATGATGCAAAGATAAACAAGAGGAATTTTTTCAAGTGAGGGAGTGCATGGGAAGAAACTGGGGTGGGTACAAGGCAATAATTGTTTTTTATCGAAGATGAGGCTTTTTCTCAGATAACATTGTGCCTTGATGAGAACTGCACCAACCCCATCCAGGGGTCACATGGGCAGGGTCGGTTGTACGGATGAAATCGCCAAACATGACAGAAACGGGCGAACTCCTTCTCTTAACAATAACTGTGACTGGGTTCTTTTATGTGCTTTACACAACACACGGAACATCCGGCTTTACGTCCCTTCCAAAAAACCAGTAATTATTATAATAATAATATGATATGGATTTATAATGCACACTTATCCAGAGAGTCTTGCCTAAGGACACAAGTGTCACGACCGGGACTCGAACCCACACTCTGCTGATCAGAAACACCAGAGCTGAGTCCGGTGTGCCTGACCGCTTGGACATGACACGCCACAACACGTCATACACTTTAACAATGTAATATAGGTCTTCTGCATAGTGTACAGAATATATTTGACTTAAAAGCAACTTCGAAGGTACAGGAATAATAACTAATAATAATAATAATAATAATAATACGTAGTTCTTATATAGCGCTTTATACTCCCGATGGGTGTCTCAAAGCGCTCAGTATTTTTCCTACAAGGTAAGTGGAGTTACGTGTTGAAGTGTGAGACCTATTCCTTTGCATAGCACCATGTAATGGTTTACAAGGTGCTGTGGCGCAATATGCAGCCAATCAAACCAGGAACACCGGGGCGAACCCCTTCTCTTTACGATAAGTGCACTGGGTTCTTTTACGTGCATTACACAACACACGGGACCTACGGCTTAACGTCCCATCCGAACTATTATCTTCTGAAAGGAAAAGTTGACAACCTGAAGAAAAACTTGAATGAGGGCAGGCTTCCATGCCTACTATGAATATGTTACTATAATATAATTTGTTAAGTTAATATCTCTCTAGAAAAACAATACACAGAAATAAAAAATAAAATATTAAAATAACAAGAGAAAAAAATGCATTTAATTAACACAATCCTAAAACCACATTAGGTTCAATTGTACAGTGAAATATAAAGCAGATTTAAATATAAACAAATTCTAAAAATCTGAACTAGCTTAAATTAACTTACCCAGCATGAAGGAACAGTGAAAGAAAGATGCGGTAGATCTGGTCTGGAAACTCAGGATCGACAAAGATGACCAGACCACAGACATCATACATGCAGTTAACCTATGAAGTCAAATTTCAAACAGTTAAGAAACGAGTCAAAGTGTCTCTTAAAGAGGGGCTACAAGGTCAAATCAAGTTTTGTGTTTCACTCTGTAGTTAATAATTCATGCATGAATTGCTTCTCAGATTTCTGAGAGTTTGTGCCGTTTACGAATGCGGCCAGAGATGGCTGTTACATGTAGTTCACAAAACATGGATGGATTTAGATTTCTGAGAGTTTGTGCCGTTTGCGAATGCGGCCAGAGATGGCTGTTACATGTAGTTCACAAAACATGGATGGATTTGACATTCTTGTGAAAATACTGTGACACTGTATTCAGCTGGCACTTTCACATATGTGACTTTTATTGTATCTTTCTTTATAACGTAGCCTATAAAATCAGCGTTACATTGACAAAAAACAATCTATCACCCTACATGTACCTTTAGGTAGTTTTCAGATCAGGTATTGCAAAGGGGGGGAGGAGGAGAAGAGGAAAGGGCGTTTGGAAGGGAGGAGGGGGATGGATTATACCTAGAGTACGTACCTGAGAGCAGAGAGTGGCCTCTTCATGATAATAACCATTGACAAACTTGCACTGATCTCTGCTGACAATCTGACATGTACCATAGATACCAATACAACATGGCCGACCAGTCAGTTCACATGTTGTATGATCCAGGTCTGGTATCTCATAGCTCTCCCAGCATATCTGTAGAGAAATGTATGGGAAATTGGATAAGTCTGTGCCCGGTACCTGGCTAATTTTTTTGAATAGACATATACTTCAAAATCTGTGGGACAAGACACTGATTAAAAGGTTAAGAAGTATCTACTTAATTTGAATAAAACAATAGAACTCAGCACTAATGCTAAAAATAGAAGCATAGTACACACGTCTATATGTCCAAGCTTTATGTTTACTTGCAGGACTGTACTACTGTGGTCAGGAGCTAGTGGTGGAATTTTGTCATTAGTGCAGAATACTAGTGTTCTTTTTATATCATTAGAACAAAAAAATCTGAGGGAAAAATCCAAACTGAAGATGTTTGTTAGGTAATGAGTTTCTCTACTTACAGGCCATTTGGTGATGTTATCCTTCCATTCATAAGGAGCTACAGAAGCAGGCCTAGTACACGATCTGTTCAATGATCAGATATTGATAAATATAGACAATTAAAAGAGACAGGCTGACAAAAGGACAACTAGATGGACATCAGAATATAAGACAGCTAACCAGAGACAAACTTTTAAAAAAATCACAAATAAATGATAAAACAAGAGAATTAATAATTAATATCCTAATTTTGTTGTGAAACATCTCGCACAAAAATGCTGCAGGTATAAAAGTTGTGTACTTGTTTCGTACGTAAATTTTTTTTTAAAGTGAGATACAAGGTTTGAAAATTTCTAACTCGTGCATAAAGTTAGTGGTATTTATGAGTCACAGAATTTGAAATTGAGGACCTTCCAAACATGATGAGGGATAAAGACCCCTGGCGTGATGTTGTGAACAGGATCTCGGTTTTGACCAGTAAATGATGATGATGATTAGGAGATGCAACGTTTTTGCCCCGACAAAAACTATTTCTACAAATACAAACATCCTTCTCTAAAAAATATAAAAAAATACAATCAAATCACATTAAGGAGGAGGATAATAAATACGCACGTAGGATCTTGACCACAAACTGGTCCAGACGATCTTGAGTTCTTTGGGTTAGTGTTGTCTGACCACTTCATGAAATTGGAAAACCTCGTCTGAAATCAACCCAACAGCAAAAGAAATCACTTATGTATTAAATATACACTTAAAAACTAGTATATCAAAGTGCCATACACTACTGCTGCCCAATATTCATTAGGCCATCGGTGGTCTAGTGGTCAGATATCTGGGGCTTTTATCCAAACCTTAGATTACCGGGCTCTGTCTCCGGCACTGGGCTTTGTTTTATGTTGGAAACACTGTGGAAAGTTAACAATTCTCCCAACTTGATGACGGAGCCCAAGTTGGAACCAAGAAGAGGTTTGGGTAAAGGTTCTGGACCCGATTTAATACAGCTGCTTAAGCATAAAATAGTTCTACACAATTTCCTGCTGAGCAAAAATGAGCAGGATACCAGTCACAAAATGGTATGTGTGAAATGGTATTTTGGCCGGTTACCTTATTCTGCTAAGCATAATTTTGTTGTGCTGAGCAGAAAATTGTTAAGCAATATTTTCTGCTTAAGCAGCTCTATGAACTTTGGCCCTGGTTATAAATTAAAAACAAACGAATTATCTCTACTCACTGGGCACTGTCCCCTCTGCGTCTGTACACAGCCAGATTTATCTGTCCTTACACAACAACCAGTGTCTCCCTCTACAACTCGTGCATCTTCGATTTGAAGATGCACTTGACTATCTCGATGCATACAGGGTGAAAACTTGGCTCCTAAATGTATTAGATCTGCCTGAAAGGAGAAAACAGAACAAAATATTTTAGAAAATGACTCGTCATTCGCATCACGTAGTCGGGTCGGTGTACATGTATTGTGTCGGCTTATCAAGGAATCTAATCTGGGTCGCACACTTGAGAAACAGTTGGAAGAAAAACAACATCTTTTTTTAGTCAAGTGCTGTTAACGATTTCCACTGTGTTTCATAAGCCTGTAAGTAGATGCTCCCTCGTCCTCACAGATACGGTATACCCTTTAAACAGGTCTTCAAGGCCAATCTCACAGTTGCATTTGACACTGTTTTAATATGAGGTTAGAGACTTGTAATTTGTTCTCCCATTTTCTAGCCGAGGGTGCCATACTAAAATGAAGTCGTGCATAAGTTCTATTGGTACTGTGGATAGTCCTTATATAAAGAAAGATTGGTTGTTCTCTCATATAGATTTATGTCAACCAAACCAAGACTTAAAGAGCATTAGTCTGACCCCCATTTTGGTATGATGGAACTTGGAATTCATTACTGTTACAGCACATAAGGAACAAGACGTATAGATGCGCAAGTAAGATGAATTTGATGAAGAGAATTAATTCAAGCTTACCGGCCTAGGACCAATCCAGAAGTTATCTGGTTCCATGTAACCTACTGTCTGTATTACCAGATTGGACTGCTGAACCTATACAAAAACAACCACAAAGAAGGGGAAAAATCATTTATTTTTAGTCTTTATATTAAAAAAACAACCACATTGTCCTCCTTTCAAATACATATTTTATATACAACACAGAAAAACTGTAGGTAAGGGCCATGTCACACTAAGGGAAGCCATCAAAAATAAATTAAGCAGCGTCCTGCATCCCGCCGTGGTCGGCCGCAAAATCCCACCACTGCTGGCCTGCCCAGTGCAGCCACCAAGTCAAAACATGCATAACAATAGAACAATAGAACAATAGCAGCCTCTACAGGTGACAGCACTTATAAAGATCCCAGCACACTTGCAGCTGGCTGCACTCTGGGATTAAGATTGTTATCACCACTAATACCATAAACAGATCAATGGAGGTGTGAAAACGATCTGCCTGAAGATTCAGCCTCATATTTTTTACAGGAGAATACCATAATTCAAGCTGTTATAAGTATCAAAATAATAACGCTAGTGTAATGTTTTAAAGGTTTCTTTTTTGAACAGTAGGAATTGATAAAGTATTGCATTTTCGTCCGAAGTTTTTTTTTTCCAAATCGCAGCCCGTGCGTGGGCATTGATAACATTGGTGTCTGCCATCTGACACGTCGCTTGTCTTTGCAGCTTCGTTTTCAAAAAGATCGTTCCCGCATTTATCCGAATGAGGCAAGGCCGTGTAAGCTTTTTTGTAAATTTTTGGGGTGCATACTAATACGGGCATTTATAGTATTGAAAAAATGTATTCATTCATAATTGTTTTTTGTTTTTTTAAAACAAATATTATGTATATACTTACAATGATGTAGGCGTATGGTTTATTGTGGAGGGAAGTATAAATATTTGTCTTATGTGTTTTATTTACCCTCTGTCCATCATTATCACAGGATTATGTTTAAATACTCACATCCAGGCTGAAAGTGCAAACAGCCTTTTTGTACCCGTTATAATAATGGAATCAACCCACTAAAAGTTTTTTAGACGAAACTGAAAATGACATTGAGACGTTCCATTTAGCAAACGGCTGAAAATTATAGTTTGATACCAAGCACGCTGGCCTGGCCTAGCCAGCCCAGCTTGATAATTTGTTGGCAATATTCCAAAGCTGTTGCACCTCCTGTGTGAAAAAAAAAAATAAATGAGATAGCTGCAAAAGAAATATAGTCGGGTTGCCTTTCCACACAGAGAAAAATTCCACGCTAAATGTCATTGCAAAATAGCTTACTTCTGGGTACCGGCTGCCATAGTGAATGCGTTGTACAGACATCGTTCTGAATAAACACGCACGCCGGAGATGTGTGTTTTTTAAAGCAGACTTTACCTACAACGTTGCATTGTACTAATACTATGGCCAGATGAAGGTAACGTGTTTTTTCCCTTATAACTTGGCGTAATTGCGATTGTTGCCGTCCTATGTGTTAAACATTTTTTTTAAATGGCGAGTAAATTGAACAACACAACTATCAATTGTGATCCCTTAATGTCCAAACGATGGCTGATGAATTCCATTTTCCATTTTAAAAATCTTGAAAGCTACTTTCTTCAAGAAACTTCTATGGTGGTATAAAAAACACCTTCAAAAGATTCTGCTCTGAATACATACACAATAGAACAATACAATGGCAGTACTGCAGGAAGTTTGCAGCCTCCCACAGTAAAGACACAATGTGACCGCAGCCTCCCACAGTAAAGACACAATGTGACCGCAACTAATTGGTATGTCTTTGAGGCACACCTATTGTTGCCTATTGTTGTCACCGATTAACATATAAATAGCAGGCACAACAAAGGACATCATCCTCATTATGAGCTGGCCCTTGGAATTGGGCCGCATGAGCACCGCATCAAAAACAATCGCGGCCCTTCACGGGAGCACTGCAGTGGGATGCAGGACGCCGCTTAATTTATTTTTGATGGCTTCCCTAAGGCAATTTACTGACAACCAGTTCTTGGCAATCTCTAAGAAGAAAAAAATCACACTTTAGTTTTGGTAAATGGGTAAAACAGGCATGATATAAACAGGCATGATATTTGGTTCTTGGAAAAAAGTAGGAAAACTAATTTTTAGCACAAGGGCTGCCCTTGTTGTTCATATGGTGTAGGGTTTAATAGACTTTTCAGGCTATTTAATCACAGTTGTTTTTTAATTTTCCCACGGGCATAAAATCGTAAATCAGACTAAAGTAGGAAGAGTATCATGCCTGGTAAAACAAAATAATACAACCCAAATTATTGTGATGATGATCAAGGTGAATGGGGTCAATATTTGAGGCCGATTGCTTACCAGATCTGTCCTCTGCGAAAAGCTGAAGCCGATTGGTGCAAACCCATAGAACGCTATGGAAACAATGACTATGACAATTTGAACGGTTGTAACCCAGTACGTGAAAAAAGGCCTGGGGAAAAGATCAGATAAACAGGTTGAAATAATATTATTATCTGATGACAAGCATAAGACCTAATAAATTGGGCTTAACATTTCAAAGGTTTGTTATTTTTTATGTACATGTTGGGTCACATAAAGTGTGGATTTGATAAAAACCATCAATGTTCACATGCTTTTAAAAAACGCCCAACTTAAAAAGTTTTTTATTTTAATTTGATTTTTTTTTTTTCTTTCTTCAAATTCACAAATTGTTGCACAGGGGCCAAACTACACACAACAAATGCATTTTAAACACTTAAATGAATAAATTGCACATACAAAATTTCAAAAAGCACACAAATTATACAACTTCAAAATGTATACCACACAAGAGCGAATACAAATACAATCAAATTGAAACAAGAAAATCCCATAGTTCCCACTTTATGTCACACAATTTTTTTGAATGCACAACTGTGGGCTTTGCATAAATACAGCATGCAAATGTAAGAGTTTGATCAAATTCCTTGCATGATTAGTCGGTGATACACTTAGCTAAAAAGCAAAATTAGAAAGCTTGACACAGCTCTTGAAAGCCAAAACCTAAGTTGACAATAAAGATGGCGTCCATCAGGAACTGTCAATGAGCCTCTGTCAAAAAGAAAAAAAGAGAATTTTACCTGTGGTCTTCGATCTCTTCGATCTGTTTCCTAACATTACTGTCCATCCGTCTTGATTTGTAACTCCGATTCAGAACCCTCCCCACCAGCCCCTTGCCAATCTGCCTCCTGTCTGCATTATCATAGGCCCCTTGCATGATCTGCTCTGCAATTTTATTCCTTCGTATTGCGGGCAGAACACCATCAATAGTGTCCTCGGCAAGAATGGGCGCCACCCGAAACCGGTCTTCTGTGTTTTTCTTCCGCCACCCAATACCTGTTGGTCTGAATAAAAAATAAAAAAATGAAATTCCAGTTTAAAAAAAGTATTTCCTTTAACCACTCCCAAACTCTGAATCCCGGGACAATTTCAAAACAGGTTAAAACGTCTTGTTCAGCATTACTTATGACTGAAAGAACTTCAGAAAGAACAGGACAGTCTGTCTTTGTTTGATGAAAATATGACTTCTTTCCAGAAAACTTGAAGCCAAACGAAAATTTAAGAAACAATCTAGAAGTCAGGGAAAACTCCTGACGTATCACAGCATTAATACTTACATCATTTGTGCCATTGCCATCGCAACCCTCCCATCCAGGGGCTCTCCAGCTGAGGGGGTCCGTACTACAGGCAGCGCAGGTAGCGGCATCTGGGGGACCTGTGGGATAGGTTTAGGCTCTGGAGGGATGAGTTCAAATACTGTAGGCTCTTCATCTGCGATTGTTGACGCTGGAATGTGCGGGAGGCTGGAGGATATCTTGCCTGAGATTCACAAAAGAAAGCAGTCATTAACTGTCGAAAATCAGACAAACAACCTCTCCAGAAAGGAAATAAGCTAAAAGCAATGTGAAGGAGGAGGTCTCATACTTAGCTACACATACCTTGCAGGAAAAAATACTGAGCGCTTTGAGATGCCCATCAGGTGTGATAAAGTGTTATATAAGAAATGCGTACTACTACTACTGCAATAACATCCACCCAACTTTGGACAAATCGTAATTGTAACATAAAGTTGGTGTACAAGACAAAACGTTAACATTCCAAAATACCAAGTTTTGTGAAAATATCAAAAACTGGACAAAAATGCTTAAACTTCACATGGAGCAATAAACTTTTTTATAATAAAAACTCCAGTAGTGAACTTGTGGGTACAACCAGGTTGGGGAGAAGTGTTGGTTCTGAGAAGAACCGTTGAGGTCTCGATGTTTCAAACAGTAAACTCTGCTCGCCTTTAAGAGAAAGATGAGCAGAGTACTTATGTGTTCACACAGGCTCTTCTCAAGGTCAACACTTCTCCCAATAGAGTTTTATACATGTTTGTACCCACACATTTACTACTATAGTTTCTCATTCAAAGCTTCAAACATCACTTGAACTTTTTGACAATGCCACATCCACCTACATTGATACCAGGAAACTTGATGAAGGTCACGAAGAAGGTAGTTGAAAGAATACATCGGATGTAGGCCCAGCTCATCCATCTCTGATTGCCGAATTGACGGCTTATCAAGATCGGGACATTTATAAATGTTTTTTTCCTCACTACCGACATTTTGGTCAGGAGAAAATGAATTAGTGATTGATCCGGAGGATGTAGTGGAAGTCTGGAAAGACGTCAGTGATGCGGTAAAGGTCACGGGGTTCAGTGTGTCTCAAGACTCATAATAAGATGATAATGATCATTAAAGGTAGTGTCATAGATTGGTTTATGTCAACGTAATGCTAATTTACAGGCAAAATTGTTAAGAAAGCTCCAATAAAAGTCATTTGTGAAAGTTTTAGTTGAGTACAGTGTATACTTGCTGAGGAAACAGCAAAAAATTATCATGGTATTTCACACGAACGTCAAATCCATCTACAATAGGCCAGGTGACAGTGGATACCAACCGCATCTGGCCGCAGCTTTCGTGAACGAACACCAATCCTCAGAAATGAAAGAAACAATTCATTCATGAATCGTTTCTTGGATCCAAATGTTGTGGGGTGAAAAATTATCCCAACTATATTCTTTAAAAAAATAGTTCATACTATCAACAGCTGCAGTTCTTCTCACAAAGTAAGTTGTTATATTCCTACTTTTTGAGTTCTTATCAATCCATCACCCTACCTTTAAGGGTTTCATTTTGTTGATGAAAATATATCGCCATGTAAAAATGATTTTTCCTGTCTCTCTCACTCTTGAGCTTATTGTACAAAGCTAAGCAAATATGACCGTTTCTGAGCTTATTGTACAAAGCTAAGCAAATATGACCGTTTCTGAGCTTATTGTACAAAGCTAAGCAAATATGACCATTTCTGAGCATTGAGCAATTATATATGACATGTAAAATAAAATAAAAGGTATTTGTACATGATAATACTTTCAGTACATGTACATGCTTTACTGTGACACTAGACTGATTGTATTTTTACTAGGCAATAGGGGAATCCCCACCTGTAACTTTTGAAGTTATGCAACTTCAATTTCAGCTGGGAAAATTTGCAATTGGGAATTTGAGGTGATGAAAGTGCAATTTCTCAAGAAAAAGTCCTATGAAAAATCCCTAATTGGCTCGATTCTGTCAGAAAAAGTTTTTTTGTGGCCACAATTTTTCACATACTGATATTCAAGTCATTACAGCCTGGTTTGTACTCAATACAAACAAGTGGGTTCTTAGTTCGACATCACAAATTACTGCCAGAAAGATCTTTATTAAAATGTTCTAAAAATTCCTCAGACTGACCTTTAAAACTGTCGGCTTCGTCTACACCTCGTTCTCTCCTTGAGGCTGGATCTATCTCGGTTTCCGACTCAACGACGGTTGGCAGGGAGGCAGCTTGGCGTAGCTTGAGGTCATCGTCTGTAAGGTCGGATGTCATGTGGTCAATCGGTACCCCCTGGTCTCTTTTGACTTTGCGCCGTACGGGTTTGGGTGAGAAGTCGAAGAATACCTCGTCGTTAAGTTCATCGGATAGCTAACAAGATAGATAAAAATGAATGTAGGAAAGTTGATTACAGGTGGCCGTTAATATCAACAAATCAGAGAAATTTATAAGAATTATTATAATTCTGGTAATGGAACAGAGGATTCATCAAGTCACAAAACTGAGGTCATTTCCAACTTAGCGGCTACGGCTTGATCGTCATGTTAACATGCGTTGAAGCATAGGCTTTCCTTAGCAACAGCCATAGCAACAGCCACAGCCACAGCCTTAATCACTCTTGCTTTCACGCCTGGACCCAATTTCACAGAGCTGCTTAAAGGCAGTGTATACTTTTGGTAATTGTCAAAGACCAGTATCCTCACTTAGTGTATCCCAACATTATGCATAAAATAACAAACCTGTGAAAATTTAGGCTATGTTGGTCATCAAAGTTGGGAGAAAAAACACCTTTGTTGCATATAATTGTGTGCTCTCCAGTGCTCTTGAAGTGTGTTCTCTCCAGTGCTCTTTACCAAGTAATTTTTTATGGTCAATAATTTTTGGAGTAATTACCAAAAGTGTACCCTGCCTTTAAGAGAGGTGCTTGCAATGGACCAGACACAACCGGAATCCCTGCTCTTCCCTGATAAGTGTTCTAGGGTTGAAGGCAAAATCTGCCATGGTCTCCAAAGGATTTAGTTTCAGTGACTACAACGGTGAGTGTTTACGCTGATGATGGGATGAAATTTAAGAACTTACTGCTCCCGGTGAAAAGAATTGCGTAGAATCCAAGTCGTCTTCATCCTCGTAATCGACGACCATACTGGCGGGCGCAAAGCTCCGACTGTGAAGTAGTGGCGGGCGCTGCTGTACTAAACAGTCGTGACTCACACTCTGTTTGGGAGCGGTTTTAGGTTGCTGAAGAAAATCAAAAAATCAAAGTCAAGAAAAAAGTTCTAGAATAAATACACACAAAAATTCTAAAAATATCTTAAATGTGGATAAAACAAGCATCTGATCAAAATAGCCCCAAGATACTCTCTGCAGCATGCAGCCTCGATTACTAAACTCAACTGATACAAAGAACATGATTCTAAAAACCTCATACAGACAAATGCAGGACTCACCCTTAACACTGGCCTAATGAACATTGTCTAATAAAAACTGGTATGGGCTAATAAAAACCACTTCTCAACTTGCCCTGTGGGCTACTGAAAACTGTGCAATCCACTTGTTAATAACACCGTTTTAAAAAAAATTTAAGTTATTTTTGGGTCTGTTGATGTAATTTCATTTGACCAATAAACTGGTTGTGATCGCTACCATTAATAAATCAAAAAGACACATTTACTGTATGGCAATACATGTTTGAAATCTTGGCTACTCAAACTTCCTGGAGGCAAGTATAAAATGCAGTTTACTAGCCTAGTGGGCTACTAAACAACAAACTGAAGCGCCAAGGCCTGCGATGATTTAAGGGACTCCTTTACAAATACAATGTTAGTACATGGCGAGAATGATTAACATGTTCTTTAAATGAAGTGGTTTATTCATCCCTTAGAATGATTTCAGAACTTCTGAATCCCAGCATGTAACCTCTTATAGGGAATCAAGTTGATCGAGTAGTGAAACCAAAGTCTCCCGAATTCCGAATAATCTACTCTGCGGCAGTAGAACAAAATCTAACTAGCAAGTAGATATATACAAGGTGATACCGCAAACCAAATACACATTGATACTTCACCATGCAATGCCTCAAATCCCATATAGTGAAACACAGGAGCCGCCCCTTTAATGTCAACTTGTCAATTGCATTTTTTTACGGATTGAATATTAATTGCGTTAAGAGATTTAAAAGTTTCCCGTGGCCAAGATTGATATTTGAAAAGGTTAACACATGAGACAGCACAGGCCTTTTCATATCGCTGTGTGTATGTGACATTCCTGAATCAATTTCTATCTGGTGTTGACAAGCTATTTTCAACATTAGTCTCTATCACTCTGAGAATGGCCGAGATGAAATAAGGTCAAGCCCTGCATCAAAGAGGTGACTTCCTCTCTTAACGATGACCCAAAATATCAAATTTCCATTTGAAAACAAAATTATGACTGAAGCCAATACAAAGTATCAAAATAAATATATACTTTGGCTGGTCAGCAGTCTCAGAGAGGCTAGTGTATGACTTTAAAAGCTGTTAAGGTTTTTCATGTTTCTATGAGAACATAACTATACAAAATCTTGCAGGCACCCAGGTTGATCATGCTGATTTCAAATAAATTTTATATTTTTTGGTAATTATCGTCCAAATTCCCTTTTTTCTTTCCCCTATATAACTCCCCCCCGCCCAATGTCTTACCTTGACAGATTGCCGTAAGACATCCCATCCCATCTTGGCCACCGACTGCCTCTTGCTGCTCTGCCTTGTCAGTCGATGAGACACTTGCTTCTGAAAGACACTGCTACCTGCCGTCATCGTGCTCATCTGGGAATTCAGAGGTTGGCGGGAACCGTCAATCTCATCTGTCGCTGTTCGTGTTTTGGGTCTCGCTGAAGCCAGAGAAATAATTACAGATAAAAAAATTAGCTCTCCGGTTATGAGATGAGGGACCTCACATGGATTAAGGATGTTTAAAGCAACTAAATTCTTAAAGGTAGGATCATAAATTGGTAAGTATTCCAAAAATTAACAAAAGAACTTACTTGGTGGGAAGCACTGCAACTGTTGATAGTATATTGAGAAAGGATTCCCTTCAAAGCAATACGGTTAGGACAATTTTTTTACCCCAAAACATTTGAATCTGAGAAATGATTCATGCATGAATTGCTATTTCAGATTTCTGAGGGTTGGTGTCTGTTCGCAAATGATGCGGTAAGAGATGTGGTTGGTACCCACTGTCACCTCGCTAAAGGAAACTGGTCACCAGCCAAAATACCATGCAGTTTATACTGTTTATGACTGGTTCCCTGTTTATAATTGTTGGTAAGCATGCAATTTTGCTAAGCAGGCAAATTTGCTAAGCAAATTTGACAATTTAGTATTCTTACCCAATGGATCGATGATATGAGGAAGGGAGGGCGTGACTGCCCCCATCGACATCAACTCTCTCTCCACCAGCTCATCCTCCACGTGGGCTTTGACCCCACCGTGTCGTCGACTCAAATGCCGCGACCTCCTTGACTGCCATCTCATCTGGTCCTCCTTGGCATTGTCGCCCACCCCAAAGAAGTTTGCCGTCACACTCTTGACACGACTGGAAAAATAAGCAAAAAAGTTTGTTTTTAGATATGTGACCTCTTTCTTCAATAACTCCCTGTTCAAAGCTTTATAATATTATACATTTATTTTTGGTCGAACAAAGATAAATTGAGTAGAACAGGATTTGAACCTGGGAACTCCGTGTTTATGTGGCAGTGCTCTACCAACTGAGTGTACATGTATCTAGCCTTATGTTGGCAGTCTTCCTATTTGGAGCGCCAGTCAGAAGTCATACAGTATACGGAGTGCACAGGTTCGAATCCTGTTCAAATCAATTTCTCTTTGTTCAACCAAATTTATGAAGGATTAAAACAATTTAACGGTGCCAAAAGCTGAAGGTATACATGTACTTTGCCTTCAATACACATCAGTGTAAGGCTAAAACCAAATAGTATTATAAATCTGCCCGCAAAGACGACCAAGTTTGTATTTTTCTCAAAGCTCATTCACATAGAACTATTTGGTAACTCAGGTGTAAAACAGTCTACGAAGGGAAAAACGGTTCCAATATCTTACGTAACTATAAAGCTAGCCTTCGTAGATTCATATTGTTTGAGCACAAAAGACTGTATCGCAATGCCTTTAATCTTCTTTATGGTCATAACAATGCTCTCTGTTCTGTCCAAGAAGACAAGTTAAAGTTCTGTTTTTAACCCTTGTACCGCTTTCCTATTGTAAGTTATCTCTACTTGGGCTGATGTAAGTTATCTCTACTTGGGCTGATGTAAGTTATCTCTACTTGGGCTGATGTAAGTTATCTCTACTTGGGCTGATGTAAGTTATCTCTACTTGGGCTGATGTAAGTTATCTCTCCTTGGGCTGATGTAAGTTATCTCTACTTGGGCTGATGATTTTGATTGTTTCCCATATTTGTTTATATAATATTGATTCTTATGTTATCTATTATTATATTGTAAATATTATACATTATTTCAATTTATTTTGTTTAATTTCTGAGTAAGACTGGAACTGTAATTTTGTTGTTGAGAGTACAATTGGAATAAATGGAGCTGTATAGCTCCACACTCACAGAAAAAAGCGATGAAAAAAAACCACCCCAAAACATGACTGACTTTACACAGTATGGCCTCAAGTTGGAACTATCTAAAGTACTAAATGGATGGTACAAACATCCTTGCCTCTCAAGACTACTCCGCAGTCAGTCAGTCAGTCAGAATGTTTCATTCATTTCAAGCTTAAATTCATTACCTTGACCGTAACCCTAAAGCACTTCATCACACTACCCACAGGAAGTTCCTCGATTCCTTATAGAAAGTTTCATGTGACAGATTTGGTAATGCTTGCCTTCCTTCAAGGGGGTGAAAAGTTGTACGACTCAAGAAGGCCCCCCCCCCCCCCAAAGGCCAAGTCTTCATCAACTCCCCTTTAATATCAGGAAATAGGATATAATTGTTTCAGTTGCGCTGTTAATTGTCAGTGATGATCTGATGCAACCAGACATCTTGGCTCAATAGCATGACTCTGTTTACAATGGAATTCTGCGCTTACAGTCACCAATCTCCTCTTACCTCTCCGCTTACAGGGTAAGCGCCAAATTTATGCAGTACAAGTAGCTGCGTCAGTGAAGAAGGCTTAGTTTTGTTTATTTATTTATTTGTTTAAATGCAAGATCACCCCAAATAAGGCTAAAAGCCACTCTTGGTGAGGGGCTACAAGAAGACAACATTTAAGATAAAAGTAACTCAGGGAAGCTGAAGGTAGGAATTGATATTCCTCTTAAAACACTCTGGATTGTAGGATGGAGGGAAACATGCACCAAGCAAGGAATTCAAATTCATGTGGAATAAAGCTGTTGGAATGGCTCTTTGTTCTACTTCTCAGCAATGCAAGAGTCAGTGTATGGGTGAGAAGAAGCAGAAAGCCTGGTTTTATGCTCAATCATTCTGATAGGAGGAACCAGGTCAAACACACTGGTGGCTCAATTACCATGAAAAAATCTGTAGAAAAGACAGAGGTTGGCTACAGCCCTACAGTGAGAAAAAGGTTATAGCGCTGATCCTAACTCTTGACCAACAAGGTTAACAATACGCTCCCTGGCTACCCTTTGCAGTACACTTACATTAAGCATAGATTTTTTCTGCTTCAAATTTTTTTGCTTACAGTAATCAGAGCTATATATTAAAAACCTTTCAGTTGTCTGCGCAGGCTGCGGTAAAATTATTACTACATACGGAGTGAAAAAGTCTGCACATCATTCACATGAGCATATGAGCATACATGTACAAATGCTTGACAATCATGATACAATATCTGGGTGTTATTTTTACTTTTTGAAAGCAAAATCACGATCAAATTTTCTGGGCACGATCTAGAAATTGTTTGAATTGCCTGAGCGGAGCTTAAGACAAACAAGGTGTGTTTTTATTACATTTCCTTTTCCTTTCCAAGCACTCTGGCCAGCCAATCTAAATATTGGCCGCCTACCTTTTACTGATCCATAACGTGTAATTTTATACAAAATAAAATATGAATAAGTTTTTCAAAAATATTAATTAATTAATTAATTTATTTATTTTTACTACCCTCCCTCTAAAAAAATAAAAAAATAAATAAAAATAACAATAAAATTTTGATTGATGTCTTGATATTTTCAGGCATCTTACAAAGAGATTTAAAAAAAATCCATTAAATGTAAACCATTTCCCAGAAAAAACTCAGGGAGGTACTTAGGGAGGTACTTTAAAATGATGGCATGTCCACCTTTTGGTAACCCCTGCCTCTGGAGTTATAGGTGTCAATGAGCTTCTGGAAACACTATCCTCAGCGCTAGAAAAGTAAATGTAGATCAAAGAGCAGGATTTCTTTATATCCCAAGAAAATAACAGCTACGATTTTAAGCAAAGCACTGCCTAGATGTTTCATAAAACACCTCGCATCTCACTCTCTTGCCCTCGAAAGCAGCTTTAAACTTGTAACATGTGTGTACTTTGCAAGGATCTGCGCTTAGACAATGATGGAGTGATAGGCAAAATTAGACTTGACATTCAAGCATGGAAGGATGAAATCTACAGGGAGCATTAGGGAGCGGCGGTAGGGCAGGATGGGTGAGCTTCTGGCATTCTCAGAGTCAGGGTTTCTGCTACTGGATAAATCTTATTAAATAATGCAAGCTCGCATTTAAAGATGTTTTGTCTGTAGGTGTTTTCAGGAACTATAATTTACAAGTGAACACAAGTTTGACAATCTTTTTAATACAAGGGCTGGCCAACATTTAACCTTTTTATAGAATTTCAAAGACTATTTACTAGTCCTCTTAATAATTTTCCTAGTGCACCCCCCAAAAAATTAAAACCCAAACCAAACTTGAATGAGAGATTGAAATGGGAAGAATATCATGCCCTGTGTTTTACAAATCACAACCAAAATGTGAATTGTATTGTGCTTGTTCCTGAGAATGGAACCTGCATGTCCAGCTTTGAATAACAGATGAAGGAACTAAATGGAATGTAAAGCAGGAATCAAACAAATCTAATTTGAAAGAAGGAAAAATCTCCTTGTGATAAAGATTTTTAGATATTGATTTCAAAAATTATTGTCTACACAAGTCATCTGAATTGTTTTGCTTGTGCATATATGCGTATCCCATGTTACTAGGCTTGCTTTGCTTACACAGCTAGCGCCAAAATTTGGCGCTCGCCCTGTAAGCGAAAATGGTGATCGCAAGCGCAGAACTGGATCAGCAGTTAGCAGAGCCATGAAATTTGACCCTGAAGTTACAGTGTTCTCCACACACGTATTTTGGGGGGGCGGGCCGCCCTCCCAAAGTTTAAGGCCGCCCTGCCAAAGAATTGGCTGCCCTGCTAAAATAATTGGCCGCCCTGCCAAAAAAATGACAAACAGACTATTTTTAGCCTGCACTTAATACGATCAAACGAGTAGCCGACGAGCCAATCCCGACTTCTAAGCGGCAGCATTGGAATTGCGATCGTTCATTTTAGTAGTATACAAACGTTAAAACACGATGCACACACAATCACATGGTTCTGACTGCTGAGTATCCACCGCTGCACGTGCATCGGCCCAACAACGTTCGGTCGGTAGTCCATGCATAGCGCATACACAACACACACGGTCCAAAGTCCAAGCTAACCAACATTCCGCACGCTGTGATTGGCCGTTGATTACCATATTCATAAGAGAGCTTGCTAGACTCCAACGCAGTACACGTTCACGAGCCGATAAAGAATTGCAACACAGTGTGCCGCACGCCTGCAGATTGGTACAATGTACAGCCTTGAAGGATATTCAAACATTGACAACTTTTGCCGATAGAGGGCGTTGTGGGGCAAAGTTCATTGAATTTGTTCTCAATGTGCGTACCGTGCGTTGTTTACCGATCGTTGAATCTCGACGATTTTATTGAAAACGAAGTTCTAAACAACGGAACCTCTAATCACAAATCCATGAAAATGGTTGTTGATGAAAAAGGTATTATTGAGGGCAGAAATTAGGGGATAAGATCGTCCAAAAAATGTTTTTTTGTAATTATTTTTTTTTTTTTCCATTTCGAAAATTGCACGTGTGTGGGCTATCCGATCACCACCACCAACGCATAGAAATCCAGCTTTCTAAAATCCAACACTGAGCGGCATATCCCTCTGATGTTTTTGGCGTGGCGCACAAAGCAAAATGTATAACAAATTGTAGGTTTTGAATTAGTTTTACAACAAGGTTGTTTCGACAGAATGAAATGGATGTCAATCATTCTCCATATTATAGTGTCCGGGCCCGGGGGTTAATAAGATTATTTTTAAGAAAAGGATTATCTCGGGTGTTTTTTCCTTTCACGTGTGATGACTTCATAAACCAACGGGCGCCATTTTGATGACATCATATCGACGGGCGCCATTTTGATTACGTCATGCCGCCCTCCCAAAGAAAAAGTCTGTGGAGAACACTGAGTTACAAAACAAACAAAAATCCACAAATCTTGTATTATGTATAACTACACATTCTACATGCATGAAAATGCACACAGGCATCTTTAACATGACCTACAAACCAGGAAGAAATGCATCGCAATGTGGGAACAATTGTGAGGGAAATTTGTAACTAAATTGGCATCCATAACGGGGTCGCCAGATGGCTGAAGTCCAGAATAATACAGTGTGATTCCCAAGAAGGTCAGGTCGTCATGGTATTAAGTAACAGTCACATTTCTTTCCCCATGGGTTGAAATTTGCGGGAATATTAAATTAGTTGATCAAGCTTGATGGATTTTTTGAGTAAATACACAGAACAGCTGCCGGATTTCTATCACAAAATTAATACTTATGTCCATACTATGTCATACCTCAAGTGGCATTTTGTATGCTAACATTGCACATGTACAAGTAATCCATTCCAATACAACATTTACATATACAGCACTTATTTGAATGTAACTCAACAATCTATGATAGTTTTTTTTATTTGAATATTTGGTGAGGGTCAGCTTTACAACACATCATGAACCGTGAAAACAGAAAGTATCGGAACACATATATTTCAACGTTGAATACTTCTGAAATAAATAATGGATCAACCTGGATTATTTTTCTGAATATCATTGAGCGTTCACAATCAATTTAACAAAACCACTACATCACTACATGAGTGTTGTGGTATCCCTGAATAAATAACCTGGACTACGTGTTGAGTACTATACACATATGCCCCTACACTGTCATTGTGAATAGCTACTGTATGAAGGAGTGCCTGCCATAATGACAGTGTAGTCAGTGTTGTATCAATTCTGAAGAGCATTTATAACAGAGTACACATGTACATATAATGCACACATCATGCACGAGATGTTTCATTATAATATAAGTTACCTTTATTGGCCTGATTGCAGGGTGCTGATGTGGAAACACAAAAATTTACTCCGACCTTCAAAACCAATTTTTTAAAGCTTTTTTTCTCATGTATATCAAAGAGTATTCATAACAAACATGAACAGTGAAATAAAAAGCATAATAGCAGAATGTAGACTAATAATGGACTCTGTCATGTTGATAATACCACACTCTAAAAGGGTACCAAACTAATCTATTAAAAAGCATAATATTAATATAACAAATAGGCAGAACATATCAAGTGCTTTATCACATCCAAGAGCAACTCAAAACGCTCCTTATTTTTTCTACAAGGATGCAGAGCTATGTTTTTGAATTATAAGACGTACTATGTAGGCTATGTATTTACATAGCACAATGCAGACGTTACTGTTGTGTTAGCAAGTTTCTGTGGTGCAATCTGCAGCCAACCATACCACAAAACACCAGGGCGGACTCCTTCTCTTACTGTTAAGTGTACAGGGGTCGATTTCACAAAGAGTTAGGACTGGTCTTATCTAGAGTTAGGACAAGTTTTGTGAAATTGATCTTAGGATCGATCTTAGCTAGGATCGATCCTATGTCTAGGACCAGTCCTAACTCCTAGGACTAGTCCTAAGTTAGGACTATCCTTTGTGAAATCCACCCCAGGGTTATTTTTCATGCATTACACAACACACAGGACCAAGATTTTGCGTCCCATCTCAAGGACCAAGATTTTGCGTCCCATCTCAAGGACCAAGTGCAGTCATGGCAGTTTGCATACTTCAAGGGGAAAGTTCCATTAGTTTTTATCTCATGAGAACAAAACTACATTGAATTTAGTAAAAAAGTTTAAGGAGTTTTTTCACTACTTTCTTGTGATTCCGACTCCTGATAACAATTGAGCTTTAACTTTCACAGGTTTGTTATTTCATGTACATGTACATGTACATGTACATGTGGGTCACATCAAGTGTGGATACTGGTCTTTGACAACTAACATGTGGTTCTATCGTGCCTTAAAATGTGTACACAGAATTTGATGAGATTTTCATAGGTTGTTTAAATGATGTGGAAATAAACCTACTTGGAAAACAAAATACCCACTGATGTCCAAAGGCAACAAACTGTACCCAGAGGTTTTTGTTTTGAGAGAGCAAGGGAAGGTGGGAATAAAATCGGAAAAAGCAAAAGACAATGTGGTTATAAAAAGAGGATGTGAACTATTATGCACTTCTGTAAACAGACAGAGCCCCCCCCCCCCCCCCCCATTTGTCAAATTCGTCTGACCTGGCCCCTTTATAAATAGAAAATAGATTGCATTAACAGAATCATGGGTGCATGTACAACCAACAGCTACAGTAGCCCCATTCAAAAACATCGTGGGGTGGAAAACTCAAATCAGCTCAGTTCGGTAATGGTTTATTCACAATTCTGCCGAATTACAAGTAAATTTGCATGGCTTTAAAAGGTTTAAGCAAACAGAAAAGAAAATGTGTCTGCAGGGCCTATAGTTAAAAACAGTTACACAACAACAACAACAACAACACCAGCAGTAGCAACAACAAAACCAACAACAACAACAAATTAAAGATCACAAAAGGAGTAAAATTCAACTAGTATTTAAAAAATTACAAACAAGGTATTTGTAAATGCAATGTTTCTCATTCTTCGGGACAATGAAATTCATGTTTTTGTCAGCCTGTGTAAAAGTGTTCGGATGCTAGCAAGTATTGACGAAATTGAGTTGTGAAATCACAGTCAAGTTGGCATCTTTTGAAAGAGCGATTGTTATAGAATTGTTCTTTTATATAGCAGGACAGGAGCTTTTTAATGATACTCAACACATTGATATTTGATTTTATAGAGTTTTATTGTGAAATCTGGAATGCTTTATATGACCCAACATATACTTGAAATAACAAACCTGGGACAATCTAGGCTCAAGCGGTCATCAGAGTCAAACAAAAATATCTTAAACCCTTATATGTTTCAATGTTTTCAAACATAAAACATTGAGTGTTTTGTTTCGCGAGATATTTCTCAAAAACTTGTGAATTTCCATTACTAATAATTCAAGGCGAGTTTTCCACCATGATCATCTGTTACCATGTAAGTTATTTGAAAAACTGTGAAATTTGTTTCCCTTTCTCAACCTTACAAACATTGTGCAAACAACTTTAAACACTTTTTGGCTGACTTAAATCAAGTTTGAGTTTATCTTGTGAAAAAGGTGGCAACAGCATTTATTGTGAATTTGGAGGGAGTACATACAGTCTTGTTTACTTTCCATTGGGCTGTAGCCTGCAGGCTATGTTTTTTTGTAATGCCCTAAAATCTTGTCTGAACCAGCCTGACTACAAGCTACTTTGTGATTTGAGCAGAAGAAGAGGGAAAAAACCTCTGAATGAACGTGGAGTAAAGATTTTACGATATCTATGACAATCCCTGCAGTAGCAAATCCACTGACTACATCCAAATGAATCAATGTATGTTAAATCACTCAGTCATGAAATCATGGCCACGATGGAGGAAATAATTGGCTCGTAACGGAAGGGGATGTAGACAAGAATGTGGCCGGGAGGAGAAAGGACACAGACATTGATTGGGGAGGAAGATTGAGGCGGTGAAGGAGTCGAACCGATAAAATGTTTATTAAAGTGATGATGTTGATGATTAAGATAAAGGTGGGGATGGGGATGATGATAATGATGATGGGGAGGAAGAGGAGGAGGAGAGGTGTAATGGCTTTGTTGCGGTTGAAAGAAAAAAATGGGGGAAAAAAGGCAATCACTTGGCCAGAGACTGAAGACTGTAAAGGGATGAAGCTGATAAATAGATACAAAATAATGATGATGATGATGATGTGGAGGATGAGATGGGGAGGAAATGGATAATTGTTGCGGCTGAGAGAAGAAAAGGCACAGACAATCACTAGGCTGAAGACTGTCTTAAAGAGATAAAAACAATAGATATGTAGATAAAAGATTATGAAAGTGATGATGATTATGAGGAGGAGGAGACAGTGGGGAAGAAGATGGAGGAAGAGGATAGTGGCCTTGTTGGGGTCCAAAGATGAAAAGACACAATCACTAGACCAGAGACCAAAGGCTGTGAAGGAGCCAAGCAAATATAATCGTATTAAAAGGAACTGATAAGTAGACAAAAGATGATGATAGTGATCATGATGATGTTGAAGAGAAGCAGAAAGAAGGAAATTGAAAAAAAGAAACAAGAAGGGAATTGTGAGGCTAGAGACACAAGGTTGTGATGATGTTGAAATTTTAAATTCTTTATCTTATTACTTCTTTGTTTGTTAGTAAAGTAAATGGTTGACGATCAAACTCGTTCGAGAGTGATCCCCGATGTATGTGTGCTTCTTGTATTGTGTGTGCTGTGTGTCCATCTGTTTGTGCAGTACGTTGCTCTTTTGTCCTGCAGTTTTGGTTTTTCACTTTTCAAAGTAACATTGTTATAATGCAGGGTTTGTCATGTTTGTACAGTGATGACAGTTAAAAACACTTTATCCACATTTACCTTTTCCTAACTGACTCTCTATGATGCCGTTGTTGATAATGATTATGATCAGGAGGGGATGATTAAAAAACTGATTATGATCGTAATAATGATTATGATAAAATGATGATAACTATAATTATGATCATAATAATGATTATGATAAAATGATGTTAACTATAATTGTGATTATAATAATGGCGTACAATCCAACTAATAAGTGTGATGTTCGAAAGTCAAAATTATCAGCTCTTTTAAAAAAAACATGCTTCCTATTTAGAATATTCACCTCACTAACTTCCTTCATGTTGATGATATTATGTGGAATTACATGTTATTGTTACTTGAATTGAATAAAACATTTCAAAAAATTACTACTTAATCCAACTTGGCACTCAAACTACAATTTTAAATTACAAATTATCTACTCATATCCAATAACATACCATAATCAGGAGGTAGACAGTTATCCTATATTACAAAAAACCACAACTACGTATGTTTCTGAAAGCGTTCCAACCATTTCCTTCAGAATTTTGGAATGAAATTTGTTAAACTGTGCCAGACATCTTGTCTTTATCACAAAAACCACAACTACGTGTTTCTAAAGTGTTACCGCCATTTTCTTAATTTTCTTCAAAAATATCTTTTAATGTTCCAGAAATCTTATCACAAAAAACACAATAATGTTTGATTCTACAAGTGTACCATCGTTTTCTTCAAAATGTTGGAATGGAATATATTTGACTGTCCCTGAATGTACACGCCTCTTGATTCTTTATCTTAAACACTTGTCCATAAACGGAGGTCAATCACATGCAACTGAAGCCTGGAGAGTACACTGGCCTGACGACAGCAACCTGATCAATAATGGAGGAGTAAAAATAGTTCTCTTCAAATGATACACGCACATGCAACACTTAAAGGGACATGATGTGTGTTAAAAAATGTAATACTCTCTCTGTATGGAGACGCCTTTACTGAGGTTGAGAAGCCATCTTGGATTTTGGCCCATTCAAACTACATGTAGGGCCTATAATAATAGATGTTAAAGTGCTTATTTTCTTATTTATATATTTTTTTCACAGAACTACTGAAAGAACTGAGTATACAGTTTTTAATACACATAGGTGTAAAGGCTAAAAAAGTTTTAATTTTTTTTCTTTATCCCAATGCCGAATTAACATCTATAATCCGCAGCTAAAATATAGGATTCGAACTGCCTCTAGCAACCAGGATAGCACGGTGGTCCAGTGGTAAGACATCTGCTCTGGCAATGCAAAGGTCATGGGTTCAAATCCCATCTGAGCTATATAGCCCTAATGTTGGCAGTCTCCCTATTTTGTCAATACCCTTGTACGGTGTACCAGTCAGAAGCCATCCAACCGTTAGCTGCCGTGAAGCCAGGGATCACACCCAAGTATACGATACAACCAGGAAGCAGCAGCCAGGGGATCACCTCAAAGGGGATATGCTTTTTACTTCAAATATCAAGTAACAAAAGTGATTCCTATATAGACCTACAAAAATAAAACATTTTTGAGACCTTAACCCCCCAAAAATAATGTTTAAAAAGAAAATCTAAAATTGAATTTGTTTTCAGGTTAATATTCAAAGAAAAACTAGCTCTATGTGTTTCTTGATGGCGTCTCATAAGCAATGGAGACAACTGAGTATTATTCGTACCACTCAATGACCAAACAGGACACTGACCAAACAGGACACTGACCAAACAGGACACTGACCAAACAGGACACTGACCAAACAGGACACTGACCAAACAGGACACTGACCAGCAGGACACTGTCAGGTTTTTTGCCATTAACTTTTTCAGTGACTAGCCAGCAGGACCAGTTAGCTTGTTATTTCACTGGTCTGTCAGCTTTTTCACTAGTCCATATTTCAAATGAAAACATATGCATAGGGATGCATTTCAAACATACAACTAGCAGCTGGACCACTTGGAGTGAATTTTGAATGGTCCTCAGGTGTTTTCAACTGGCATTTGGCCAGTGGACCACTGTAGTGTTAAGGGAAAATGCTGATTTGTTTCCCTGAAACAAAGCGATTCATACCTGTAAAATGTCCTTTATAGAAGTGCAATGTGCATGCATGTATGTACAATGTGGATGTAGTGGTTTTGAGTTTTGTGAAATTCATTTAAACATGGAGGCATAGACAAAGTCATTTTTTCCCCTAAAAATCATGACCTTGTGCATTCCGGGGCATTTCTTGGCAGGCAAGATATTACATTGGTCAAATGAAAAATATTCACATTCTGCATCATAGTCACCACATGAATAAAATCAAGAAGTGTGCAGATAACAGCTGAACAAGTTTTAAAATGTGCCCCTTTTCTAAATATCAAAAGTTGATAAAAAATCGTACTGTGTTATTTCTAGATAATAAAGATGTTTTCTTTAATTGAGCTGGATAAAAAATGTTCCTGCAAAAAGTGCTGGCTCTTTCGTCAACGTGTGGTGGCACAGTTTACATGGTCTGTAAAAAATAGACCAACTACATGTACCTACCTGGTTTAATTGATTGCTCACTGCCTAAAATATTATGCCATTCCCAGAAACATGTACATACACCTATACTGTAATCTACACCTATACTGTAATCGGCAGAATTTAAGTGCACATTATTGATTTGTTTTTCTTTCTGTCTGTAGTGACACATGTCCAACTACAAACTTTCTCCGCTAATTTGACCCGACAGTACAACATATTTGTGCAGTAGTCGTGTGTTAGTTTGTTTTGCAGGGTTGTGTGAAACTGAGTGACAGCGAATTAAATGCTTGAATGACAAGCCTCCCTCCGCAAGATTGTCTCGCAAAAAAAAGAATTACTTGTAGAAATACAAAAACATCTAAGAACTTAAGTCAACACTGGTCTAGGAGCTGTCTCACACACTGTTCAACCATGATTTTAAAAAATAACAAATTTTGTTTTAGAAGCACAATGTTCCAAATCAACTTTTCCAAGATTAGGACTTTGTTTTATTGTACTTTACTTAATGACATTCAACATTGATTTGTTATCAGGGGATGAAGGAAGGGTAGGGGTGGTGGGTGGGAGGACAAACATTTGATACTCAAAGATTTCTACAGAGTCGATGATATTTAAATTGATTGATTGATTTAAATATTTCTGGTAAAGAAACCAAGGGATACCATACAAAAGTGTGGCCTGACAATACCTATGATTGAAGATGAGGAAGAAATGCTTTGTTTTCCTTTGCTAAACGTAAAGCATCATGGTTACGAAATTTTACAAAATACTCTTCATGTGAAAGGCCAACAATTTTTGTATTGTCCTAGGGCCCTTGTAAAATCTTCCGCTATAGGAAGTTTTGACCAAGGACAGGCCCAAAAATCATTGTGGGAAGGGAACCTTCGGGAAGGAGGAAACCCGAAATAGGGAAATACCAAGCAATCAATCCACACGCGAGGCTCCTTCCAAGGTTGGATTCGAACCAGGGTCCACAGAGGTGAAGACGGCAGGGCAAGATACCACTAAGCTACATAACCTCATAAATGAACATTTTTAAAAACAAAAAAGGGTTTTATGATTTTCGAGTGACAAAGTTAATAAGGAACTTGAATAGTTGTACATGACATTCGCCTCATGGTGTTTTTAATTACAAATTAATTTACCAATTCCCTCTTCATGTTTTCACATCAGACTGCGTGTAACCACCACATCCCACTGTTTGCAACAGTTAAGAAACCGCACATTTCCTGCCATTAGGCAAACTGATTACGTGTTTTATTTTTGTGAGTGTTATGTATAGATGTAGATCAGTGATGACTTTAACAGTTGGTTAACTTTTGGCATAATCTGATAACAAGCCAAGGGATATGTGTCCAATAAACAATAATAATCGTGCAATTTAACGCTAAACTTTTCATCACAACAATGAAAATAATTCCGTATCTGTAACTTTTTGACTAAAACTCCGGTCTTCATCAGCAGGATGACCTGGATATGCTATTAATACTAGCGGCTTCTTATTAAGGGCTCAAATCTGTCACTCAGTGACACTCATGGCGCTCCAACATTATTACCCCATGGCTCGATTTCACAAAGCACTAAGATTCATCTAAAGAAGAGTTGTCAATATTGCCATATAGATAGTTCCCAGTAGACGCCATCTTTACGGGCAAATCGCATTTTGGCTTGCAGGCGCGTCAAGCGCTCAAATTATTAACGCAGCCGCGTCATTCACTAACCAATCATGCAATGAGTTTGGTGAAAAGTGCGCGTCATGCACGCCGTTCTCACGCGTAACGCATGACTGTGTGTTCCAAATTGCCCGTAAAGATGGCCGACTTACGTCATACTGCAACCTATCTATTTGTATTGTGACATCACATTTTGCTTAGCAATTAAGATTGATACACAGTTAAGATCAATCTTAGCTCTTTGTGAAATTGGCCCCCTGGGCTGGATTTCTCAAAGCACTAAGATTCATCTTAAATTGAGTTTCCTATATCACCATAGTGATCTGTATTGCAACATCACACTTTGCTTAGCAATTAAGATTGATTCCCACTAAATCTTAGCTCTTGGTGAAATCTGGCCCCTGGTCACTGGTACTCTTTAGACCATTTCAGCTCCCTTGGGAATACACAGCCTGTGCTGCCAAGTGTGTAGGGCACCAAGCTAAATCAATTACAAGAACCATCTCTGCCCTCACAGGTACCCATTTATGAGAAACAATTCAGTGTCTTGCTTAAGGACACAAGTGTCATGACCAGGAATCAAACCCATACCTTGATGACTTAACCACCAGAACTTGAGTCCAATGCACTGAACTGATCAGTCATGACACAACCACTGCAATAAGCCATTTGTTAGTTAGATTTTAACGATGTCTGGTAACAATGCCTTAATCAGTCACAAGTGAAAGCTCACTTTGAAGTCATCAAGTGTTGCTATGTATGTCACATGAATAGGGAGGGGCAAGCTATTTCAAACATGTAGTTCCATAAGATTCATTGAACTTAAATAAAAATAAAAACTAGAGATTTAGTGTTTGTGAAAACAAACACTAGGTGTCCGGATATCGATTGGGCACTGTTGTGTTACTAAAATGCGTAAGCAGATTATTTATAGTTTTTTAATTTTCAAAAAAAATCGGTGGCAAACCTATTACATTTATACTTTTAGTGTACACAGGGGAAAATGATATCGTTGCTGTATGAGTCTCCATAAAGTGTTTTATATACACATGTATAACAATTTTCATGTAAATAGTCATAAACTGAACTGATAGTTTAAAAGACTATCACTAACAATTCAAAAATAAAATTTATCAAACTACGCCTGCTTGCTACATGTGGCAACATCATTTGTCATGATTATGAAAAGGGCATATGAACCTACTGTTTACACGATGTGCAATTTATGTTGAATTTATTTTGCTGTTCACATTGTATTTCTTTGAAGTATTCAACAGGATCTAAAAGTTAGATTCTCTTAAAAACCGGTGTTGATCAGAGTCAAATTTATGTTGACCTTTTTCCCGATTGCATTTTCTCAGAATTGTTCAAATAACCAAAACAGGTCAACAAAGTACACTCGTTCAGTTGATATTTACCACCAAGCCAACAAAAGGCTAAGGTTATGCACTGAGCTACTCATTGGACTACCGTCGAACGACGTAGATTTCCCGAGTCTGAGCTTGCATTTATCACGGAGCGCAGTAGACAAAGGACCATTAACTTGGTATAGCGCCACCATGGATATTCACGTTACATGTACATTTAGGCCTCCGTGGACTTTGAACCTTAAGATCAATGGCGCGGAATGTGTGTATACACAGTTTACATGTACATGCAAGATTACACGTGGCCAATGGAGCGGAACGACCAGCCCCGTGCTTCTGCGGGCTAATACTAACGAAATGTTCAACTTACATTTTGAGCCGGAGGTCAATGACAAACGGGGTAACTCTTTGTGTAGCATTTGTTGGGTTTTAAAAGACCTGTCTGATGATGTATTGATTGTAGCAATCCATTTGGTAGTTTTTGAGTTATGATTTTTTGAAATATTAAACTTTGATTTACTGTATTTCAACACCTGATGACGTCATCATGACGTCACAACTACTTAATGGAGGTTTTATGAAGGTACTAACATGGTGTAAATTTGAAGTTGATCAGATATACAGAAGTTAAGATTTTTGCCAGGCAAACTTTGACCTTCCGGTACGACCGGAAGTAAAGGTCATGTGAATTTGGCGTTAACTTTTCAAATGTTGCTCGTGTCTTGATCTATTATATGCCTAAATATGAATACTGTAGCCTAAATATGAATAAATATGAATACAGGCATTAGCATGAGGGCACTTTTGAGCTTAAATGATTTGTAATTTGACACCTGATGACGTCGTAATGACATCACAACTTTTGGATCATCTGCTAGTTATACTCTAACTACATGAAAAGTTTCAAGTGCATTCGAGGTTTTTTACTATGCTTTTGCTTGCGGACAAACGACATCGAGAGGAAAAAGAAAAACTAAACTAGACATAATTTTTTGTAGGAAACAAAAAAGAGGTGTTCGGTGTGACCTCGTGTTTCAAAGAAATGTTATAAACATGTCTGTGTATTAAATATTGATATACTTCTATAGAGTCTTTAGAATGGTGGTTCTAAAGATTTGACCAAACTTTTTGGATGTAACACATCCCAGCTTGAGTACATGCAAAGTTTCCATTTGATCACCAAAGTTGTTCTGTACATATAGATCTTGTAAAACACTACCTTGGTGGTGACATAACATGAAAATCGATGACGTCGTGAAAATGTCACTCAACATTATATCCTTGTAGGACCTTCCAAGTCTCATGCAAAATGAAATTCGATTATAGCTTGCTTTGAACTGAAGATATGTAACAATTGGTCAAAATTTCAAAAAAAAAATTTAAAAAATTGATGACGTCATCAAGTCGTCACTCTAGCTTTAAGTAGTCAATATCACTGTCTATCAACATGCCAAGTTTCAACTCAGTCAAACTTGTGGTTTTGTAGATACACAGCTTCAAAAAGTAAACCTTTAATGCGATACCACGTGACACATGATGACGTCATCAATCTAAAAATTCACACATATGTTGTCTGTATGAAGGTCATTATGTATACCAATTTTGAAACGATTATCATAAACTTCACCACAGACATCTAGTAAAAGTGTATTTTTAATTGTTTTTAACCTGCCGCTAGAGGGCGCTCTTGACTTTTATGACGTCACTTGTCTTATTTTTTTAAACCAGACTCTTGCTCGACTATAACACCGTAAAAAAAAACTTCAAAAAGTGTGCCACTTTTAAATTACAAGGCACTTCCGGTTTCTTCCTGTTTCGACCGGAAGTAGAGGTCATGTGAGGTCACGCACACGACAAAAAATAAAGACCTATATGACCTAAGTATGATCCCGCATAAAACAACCGCCGGTCTCTTAAGTGTGATTTGTTACAGAATTTCAAAGATTAATTTATTTTTTTCTAAAAACCTTGTAATTTGACACCTGATGACGTCATCATGACGTAACTGAAACGGTTTCGTCTCCTAATGGTTATCTATCTACATGTAAAGTTTCAAGTTTATATGAGCTTGGAAAGTGTGCTTTTGTTACCGGACAATCGACGGCCAGAAGAAGAAGACGAAGTAAAAACAAAAAACAAAACGAACAATAAGAAGAGGTGTTCGGAGCTATGCTCCGCTCCGAACACCTACAAAAAACAACCGAACAATAACAAAGAGTTGTTCGGGCTTCTAAGCCTGAACACCTAAAAAAAAAGAAAAAAACAAACAATAACAAAGAGTTGTTCGGGCTGAATGCCCGAACACCTAATAAAATCTCAAATTCACTCAAATTATCTGCAATCAGGAATCTTAAGAAACTTGTATTCAGCTGAATGTGTTCACTGTGCACATCTATTGATGCAATCTTGGTTGTACATGTACCTTTTGGGACTTTGTTGCAAAGGGTCATACCTTTCCCCTAAGCTTGTTGTGGTGTGTTTTTAACAAACCACAAAGCTCTCCCACTTTTCCTGGAAACTGTACTCTTAATATAAACATGGACTTCCTTTGAAGGACATTGGAGTCAAAGTTTGTCCAAAATTTTCAATGCTTGTCATTGACAAGGTTTTCCAAAGGCCTGTTGTAGAATCCCCCCCATACCCACCTCCATCCACCTTTATCCTTGCTGATAAAAACCACAGACTAAAAAAAAACTACCTTAGAAACTAAAAATAAAAATCTGGAGGAGTTATTCTTTCCTTCCTACACGGTGTAACAATGGATCCCCACCTTTGTGGAAATAAATAACAGGTAATTAACTAACTTTATTGTTATGTTTACATTGTACTTTTGGTAAAAACATATTGGAAACACATTATAGGCCTGCACTGACAGTTTGATCGGAATAAATAGTACACACACACATACAGTGGTACTAATTTCAAGTAAACATTTTTGAAACTGCTAAAAGCTGTACTTCAACAAAAAGAAGAGATCGAAGCAATCTAAAACACAGGACTTAGGTTTAAGAGTATTCAGAACATGGGTTCGAATCCAAACCTGGCTCATGATACTTGTTTTACCATGGGCAAGACCAGGCCTAGAATTTCATAATTGAAAGTCTTAAAGTTTATGGGAAACGTTTGAAGGGGAACCAAGGCCTAGAGTAGACATGGGGCTACAGAGGCCATTGGCCTCTGTAGCCTCAGTGTTATTCCAAGCAAGACACTTTAAAATGTTAACTATGTTTTTTCTTGCTGACATGAGAAAAAACATAGCTTCCATGTATGAAGCATAAGTAAACGAACAAAGACAAAAACACACAAAAACAAAGGTCAGAAACACAGGGCACTTGTTGTGAAAAGAGGGTGACTCTAACGGTGTTCTCAGCATGGTTTGACAACAAGTGCGCCACCCACCGTCTTGTGACCCCAGTCTACAGTCTGGGAAGTCCCAATTACAGAATACAAACTATTATAAGTCTCAACTGTGTTGAAAAAACCCCATCCAAAAACCCTTACAAGTTGAGAACAAATCTGACGAATTAGCTTACTTGAATTGGGCCGTTTTATTGAGCTAAATCCTAAACTTATTTGTCACTTTGTTAAAAAGAAAACAAAATGAGACCTGCCTGCAGCGCACTCTGTACAAAACAATGCATATGCAGATCTTAACTTAATTAGGTCCCAGGATTTACCAATTTCGCTAAATTGCAAAACTCATTACAAGTGTTTGGCACTGTTCCAGCGCCTTGTATTTCAAAGCATACAGGATTTGACACTTTGTCAAGACACAAAATGGCTGACAAATCTAGTGATTTGATGGTCATGATGCTAATTAATGAACAAAACTTTTACGTGTTAGTTCCTAAAACTTTGTGAAAATGTTCACAGTAGTACATGTATGTATCAAGAAGTACCTTATTGGTGGATCCGGTGTTATATAGGACTCCAATATTACTAATATGTACAATCGACTGCAGACAACTCACTCACATCTGGTGCTGACATGCAAAACTAATACGTGTTAGTTCCTGAAACTTTGTGAAAATGTTCACAGTAATAAATGTATCAAGAAATACCTTGGGTACCTTATTGGTGGATACGTGTGTAATATAGGACTCCAATATTATTATTACTATGTCAATTGACTGCAGACAACCAACACTGAAACTTTGTGAAAATGAATGTATCAAGAAGATGAACAAAAAAACCAATGACAGGATGTATACAGGATGTATGTGAACATGTACAATATGTAGGCCTATACCATACATGAACATGCTGTGGTCTTTGATGCACTGTATTTCTTCCATTGGATTTGAGGAAACCTTGCTGGAAAGGAAATGGAAACTATTGTTGTTCCTGAAAGTTAAGACCATACTGTAGTCAGAGCATGGAGGTCAGAGTTAGTGCAAGTATACATGGTACATGGTATAGGGACAACCGTTTAGAGGTATCAGAAAACTGTGTTCAAAACCACTAACAATGTTCATGTTTTTACGAATATGTACAGAATGTGATCGTAAAAGTTAATTCTGTTGGTTGGTTTAAGTGTAGAATAAAACAAAAAACTTTTGAAACAATGTACCAAACAAATAATAAAATGGCACCTATCAAGTTGTGTACATATATAAACCTGTACTGACACTGTATTTGTACATCATGTCTTGGCTGAGCGATTAAGAGCACTGGACTCAAGCTCTGGTGTTTCTGATCAGCACTGGACTCAAGCTCTGGTGTTTCTGATCAGCAGAGCACTGGACTCGAGCTCTGGTGTTTCTGATCAGCAAAGTGTGGGTTCAGTTTTTTACAGCGCCTTGAGCGTCTTTTCATGTGGTTTTTGGCGCTAAATAAATATTAATAAGGGAATAAAAGTGTGGTGACGAGTTCTTAAACGGCCGTTTAAAACCGGCAGGGTCGTGGCCGTGCGATAAAGGCCCGAGCCGAAGGCGAGGGCCTTTATCGCACGGCCACGACCCTGCAACGTTTTAAACGACCGTTTAAGAACGAGTCACTACTCTTTTATTCCCATTCATAAATGCCAATTTGTTAAAAAGTGAAAGAATAAGGAAAATCGGTGGTAAAAAGACAATCTGTTTGTTAAGCGAATTTTCGAAGTTTTTACATTTTCAAAAACTTTTGTAACATTCTGTTTTGAGCGCGTTGGGTTGTGTGCACGCGCGCGCGCGCGTGTCGACAAGATTACGCGCTGGTATACTAATAGCTGTATATTGCGTTCCGCGTAAGTAAATTGGCGTAAACAAGCTTGCGCGCCCAACACGCGAAGCCAGCCGTGTTTAAACACTTCTAGCCGTGTTTATATCACACGTTTAAACACCCCCACGTGACGTGCTCTCCACCAATCAGAATGGATAAACTGTCCAAGGTATTTATGAATTACTAATATCGTTAATATTATTATTTACAGGCTTTTTACTTGTTTTCAGGCTATTTGATATTAATCTTACCGGGGTTTTTTGGTAAATAAATCAGAAATCAGATTAAAATAGGCAGAGCATATCATGGGTAGGTGAACATCTGTAAATGTTTTAAAATGCACAGTAGTCAGAATGTCTCTGACGTCAAGTTTCTTGACCATTTCTGGAACTATGGTATTTCAAACATTCCCGATCCCAGTAATTATTCCGAGGCATATCTTTGCAAATATGTCAACCATTCAGAAAGGATATTCCACTATACTTGGGGGAAAAAACCACCACAAAACTATGACTGCAGTATGTCAATTACGAAAGTGAACATTTACGTACATTATCATGTTCACATAGGACCTACATGTACATGATGTTTGAGTAACTAAGTTGCTGTTTGCGAAACCAGGTTTTCAGCTAGGGCTCTGGCTTCCAGGCTTAGTCAGTTATTTTGAAAATGTGCACCTTCAGCACAAAAGAGCTGACAGAGCCTAAGCCGGAAGCCCAAGCCTAAGACGTGGTTTTGAAAAGGCCCATGTGAAAATGTATTGTTCAAATTATTTGAACTGTTAAATTACAAAGCAATGTACATTCATGTAATGTAAATGTACTGGTACTCTAAAAAGAGCACCTTGAAGCCTTTCAATATGTTATTGTTTTTTTTGTTTTTTTTGTTTTTTTTTTCAATTCCAAGAACCCACAGAAATGTATTATTTGATGGCTAACTGGTCTTTTATATCTTCAGTTCATGAACATTTTAATGACCTGTGTACACATAGTTTCTATTCATCGCTCGGCAACATTAGCACAAATTTTAACATAAAAAATGTTAACTGCCAACATTTTAAAGAACACCTGCCACAAACAGAAGCGTTTAAATATCTATTTGAACAAGATTGAACCATCCATCAATCATGGGTTAAATATAAATACAGACCAGAAGGTGACTCTGTTAACAACTTCAAGTCAAGATATCTACAAAAACAAATATTGTGAAAATCTTTCACACTGTTACTGTTAGCCAAACAATACTGTGGACCTTTTTGAGATACTCCTCCAACCTTATGACATAAATTAAATAAAGGGAAAACGGTGAGCAAGAATGCAAAAAACTAGACTAGACATGGGCTCAATTTCATGGAGCTGCTTCAGCACAAAAAGTTGCTAAGCACAACAAAAGTATGCTTACCAGAATAAGGTTACCAGCCAAACTGCCATGTCACAAGTACATTTTGTGACTGGTATCCTGCTCATTTCTGCTTAGCAGAAAATTGTTAAGCAATATTTTCTGCTTAAGCAGCTCTCTGAGATCCATCCAGGTACATGTACTTGGCTTCTATTTTTTGAATTAGTGTGGAATGCTATTCTTATAGTCCCTTCCATAAAATGCTCAAAGTGTGTTGTTCAGAGAGTCAGAGTACTAGACCTAAAATGTATAACAGACTATTTATCCCTCACAGCTTCACTATGGCAACACTGATTCCAATGAGAGAGAAAAACAAAATGGTTGCACCATCTCCATATCTACCTTTTACTTTCTTCCAGTAAGTTTTCCTCTGAATCTTGAAGTGCATCGCTCTCTGCCCTTACCGACCTCTCCTCCTCAGTCTCCTCCTCATCCGCCTCAATCTTCCTCACGCCAGTATTCCCATTGCCGAAGATTTCTAATTCAACATCCTGGAATGAAACTCGGTTCACTTTCTTTTGCTCCATGACCTTGGATAACATTGACATGATTTGAGGGGGGGGGGGGTATTTCCTGTTATCCTCTCAAATGAACATCCTGTTTCTCTAAAATAAAATTGAGTATCTGTCAGAACCACTCTGTGCTGGCTTCAGTAACTCACTCGGTAGATGAGTAACCATCAGGGTATATATTTAGAAATATATATCCCAATGTATACCACAAAATGCCATCCACTTGTGATTACTTCCTATAGAATGGGTTGCTTGCTTCCAGCAAGTGAGCGACACTTCAAATTGTTTGGCTGAGAAACAGTTATATTTCCATTTTAATGGGTCGCATTCTTCCACTGAAATGGCACTACGATTTGTACTCTGTACTTCTCTGCAAGGTGATGACAGCACAAGTTGTTTCTAATCATTAACTTCTAGCGAGATGACAGCCGAAGTTCTTCCTTCTTATTGTATATTAAGTGACCTTTTGCTAGCTCTTGTAAAATACTCCCGGCCGAATGCACTATGATGAACTATAATTGATTGGCGAGTAGCTTTGTTGTGTCTCCAACCAGCACTAGAAGTGTAACTTTTTGTTGTGTCTCCAACCAGCACTAGAAGTGTAACTTGTGTACAAAACAATCAATGTGTAATAGTACAATGTGATGACAGCTCAAGTTGAACAAATCTCACAGGGTGGAGATATAAACAACTGTACCTTAACAATGGTACCACCACACTGCATAGCTATCCACAAACTCGTTGACTGATGTGCCCAATGCGGTCCCCAACTCAGGCACAACCATTTTGTGATTCATGCACATTTGTTATATTCCAAAACGATCACCTCCAATTGTTTCCAATCTTCCAGGAATGAGAGTTGGCCTTTTTTTTTTCATTCTTGCAGGGGAAGGACAGCCAACGTTGTACACCTCCACAGAAGTGACATTTGTAACACCTACCCACTAGTGTCACCTTGTGTTGAAACCGTGTATGTACTTCCACACCCTGGTCCAATATGGTTCAATGCTACACTATGCAAACCAGCTCCATTTCCAGTGACAAAACAATATGCCTTTAACAATCCACAGTACTGTTAGTGTTAGTCTCAGTCATTTCTACCTTCCAACTGGGACTAACAGCAAAAGTTGTCTCCCACAAACATGCGTCCTTTTTCTAACACCAATCACATCTTGTCCCAATAAACTTCCAGAAAGTGGTCCTGGACGAGGATGGTATGCAGCAATACCAATGTGGCTCCACTCCACTCAAAACAAGGACCAACTTTTTTTCAACTGGTCCTTGTGGCGCTATCAATTCTAATCTTCCGGTGTAATGACAACCTGAGTTGTTCTACAGAGAACATGTGACCTTTCAGAGAGTGCTACCAGGCAGTAGCTGTTCCTGGTGCCCTTGCAAACCATCTGCAGGGTCACACCACACTTGGCTCTCTCTCTCTCCCCTGTGCTCCTGTCACATGAAAAGATCAGGGCACCCTCTGACGAAATCAAAACAACTGCTGGGTCTCGCCCAGGGACAAATTGGTGTGAGTGAACATAACTGGCTGTAGTAAACTCTAATTGTTTTTGCATGGGTAGATATTTTGTTTTTAATGGATATAACTGCTTGGCCTCCAGGGAAAATAATCACAGGGATGAAACAATTTATTTATCTGAAGATGAAAGACATCCACATATCTCTTCTTCCTCTTGAATAAAGTGAATATACAGACATCCTGCTTTCGTGTCCCCACCCCCAGAAATGAGATAGATGTTATAAAACATTGAAGTAAACCAAACAATGCAGACAAAAATAGTCAAGATTCCAAATCGTTCTTTTCAATATAAAGCACAATCCCAGACTTTGTGTGTGGAAACTGATACGGACACAGTTGAGATAAAAGTTTTAGCTATAGTTCGCTGTTTCCATGGAGATCAAAAAAGTTGTCACGCTTTGCAAAATCACAGTGGAACGTGTAAAAGTAGTTTGTTTTTGAAACCTAAATGTCTCAAAGTACAATTTGGTGAATTGAAATCAAAGGAGTCAAACCGAGGCTGGAGGGTCAAATGATGCAGTTTTGCACATGGCGTTATTTCAGACAGGAATATTTATCAGGCAATACAGCACTGGTGCGTGATTACATAATATGAACAGTAAGATTTCTTATTAAACATGTTAACAGTTTTTGCTTATTACCAAGTTTGTGTCTTTAATTCCATCCATTTGGCCTGACAACCCAAGGTGATAAGTGTTTACAAAGTACCAGCTGACATTAGCACAGATGAACAATGACACAGTCAAGCTGTCAGACATATGAACTTTGCCTAGGGGCTGATTTCATAAAGCTGTTAAGAGGAGAATGGCGCTTAGCAGTGTTTTCTGCTCAGCAAAAATTCACAGGGAACCAGTCACAAATAATATACATTATATAATCTTTTTGTGCGTAATCATTTCGGCTAAGCAGTATTTTTATGTTCGTAGCAAATGTTTGCATTTCACAGCTTTAATTTCATAATGCTGTTGACTCCCAAATCTGCTTAGCAGAAGCAGGTTACCAGCCATAAAATCCCACATTATGAGTGCCTTGAGGAAGGGTGTGTGATGTAATTTTTTGCTAAGCAACTCTTTGAAATTGGGCTAACAGTTTTTCAATTTGTAATCAAGAAAGGGTATTTTTTCATCCTGGCTTTGACAACAAAACAACTTCACCGTCCAAACTGGACAAAATGGGGGGGGGGGGGGGGGGGGTTACCCCTTTTCCTTTCACAAGTCTGAAAAAAGGGGCGTTACAAATTGTATATCTTGTACCCACACAACTCATATCCCGACAACTTGATGAAAACAGGTGCCTGGTACCTTTGACCAATAGGGACTTTTGGGAGTAAACAAGAAATGTGTCATGTCTACTTATGCTGGTCATCCATCATCAGGTGCTTATTTATTTTGGTCAGAGCAAGTATTGAAAAACAAGAGTCCATTCTGAGAAATGATAATACATGTACTTGTAAATCACTTTAAGTCAAAGTTCTGTACACAACTTTACAGTGGAAATGATGGACATTGCTGAGTGTGCAAGAAAATTTAATATAAAAATATGAAATAGAAAATAGTAAAATCCATGTTGCATTTACATGTAGTTGTTATCTAAATAGAACAAAGAATTGTTTTATATTTTAAGGGTATTATACAGGATTGGTAAGGATAAAAAACATCCTGAAGTGTTTAATTTTAGTCTGAAAGCTTACTGATTATGAAGTTCATACCAGAACCAATTAATCTGTGAAATATTTCTCTCTGAAATTAAGTCATATTCGAGAAAACTGTATCTGAAAACCAAGATAATGCAACAGCTGATTTTGGCTGTTACTACCAAATTTAATGACACTGTGTTTCCATGCTGAAAATTGTGCATGGTTTTTCACTATTTTCTCCGGGACTCACACAACAGATTAAACCCAATTTTTCACAGGTTTGTTATTTCATGTTTATAGCTGATCACAAAAAACATGAACACTGTCTGGTGGGAGTATTTTGTCAGCTCTACCAATCCAGTATAACTTTTAAACTGAATTTGTTCAGCAAAAACATGTACAGTGTTTAATTTCTACAGTGCTGCCATATTTTCTGTGTATAGTCTGGTAATAATAAAACTACTAAAAACAGATAGTTAATAACAAGAAAACATTTATACAAAGCTCCAGGCTGCTATGGAGTATTTCAGGATTCGAGTCAAATCAGCTTTAGAATTGACTTGACCTTTTGTTGTTTTGCTTTGTATCAAAGTAAATGTGAATTGATCGGTTTGCGAGCATAGAGCAGGATGCAGCTCAATTTGACCATGGCTGGTTTCCAAATCACAGAAATCTTGTTTGCGGAAATGTTACAAAAACAAAGATTTATCTTCTTACGACATCGCTTAAAATCCTGTCGCCATAATATGATCTTTATCTGAACTCTGGAAATCAAAGGTCATTCAATTAAACCTCTTTCTTAAACAAGTGTTTTTACATATATTTTTTTATTTCTTCAAAAAAAAAATCTTGAAGGGGAACATTATTCACAAAATAACTGATAAACTTTGAACGAAGCCAAGAAAAAGTTTTGTCCGATTTTGTTAGACAATTGGGACTGCACTATATACTGATTATGAATGACATGGGATCCAGGCTCCAACAGTTTGGGTGTTGAGTTACCATATTAAAATGGTAGGAGAAAGGATCCTATAAAGTCAATGAAGGGAGTTGGATTTAAAATAAATACCTGCCCCCCCCCCCCCCCCCCCCATACCAAACAAACACCCACAAACAAAACAAAACACACAAACAAACAGGAAAGTCAGGTCTAAAACAAAGCATTCTTAAGGGTGAGAGTCACTGCTGACAAAAAGGTCTGAAACTAGGATCCAGATTTAAGGAGGTAAGTTGGAATGACCGCACTTCCACCTTTTGATTACCCCTGGAGTGCAACGGTTCCTTTACAAGCCTTGAGCTTCTGGGAACAGTACCCTCAGCAATCAAAGAACATTGATTCTTAATATCTGAAGAAAATAACAGCTATTTCTTCAAGTAGGCATGCAGACATTAATTCTGAAATTTCTCAACCCTATATTCTTTACACAAAAAGAATCATCTTTTCTCATTCAATGTACAACCCAAGAATAAAACAAAGCATTCTGGACAAAAGAAATTATCGATCACCAATCTGCTAAAGTTTGAAATCCTTGGCACACTACTGGAATCAGCCTGGGGAGATGAATGACCAGCAGCTGCAGTTATGCAAATTATGCCTAGCTACAGAATGCCTAGGTCACATATTTTCACATGATAAAAAAAAAAAAGTTTTTCAGCCAAGATATCAGTACCACTACCATATGAATTCTGGCCAACAAGAACTGACGAGGAACAATGGTGGATGTCTGGTTAAGGATGGGAAATCCTAGAGAGAGATTGGGACAGATAAGATGTGGCCATGGAGAGTGTGTCCATGCCTCCATGTCAGTACTGTTCAATGTTGAGATGTTTGAATGGAACCCGATTTTGAAGGTAAGAATACGACAAGTCAACTGTAACTTAATATGATTTGAGTCACACATAAGTTACAGTTGGCTACAAGAAACTTGGTTTTTCTTTTACCACACAATGAGAATGTCTTCACAAAGAATAATATTTTAGATACAGAAACTGACATAATTTCTTGATATGTGGAAACTCTGGAAGTTAATTTATTTTGCCAATGAAAGACAGAGAATAGAGATTCTGACAGCATCTGTTCTATGTACATGTACTCCACAAAACTATCAATTTCATGCTACTTCGCTTTGCGCATACGCATGAAAAACAGTTTTCTTCTTATTGAGAACACAAGAATAATACAAAGAAACACATTCTTTCATTTCTGGATTGTTTTATTAAAGCATGGGAAAGTACCGATTAGTGGCAAATTGTTTTAAAGTTTCCCATCCAAAAATAAGGGTGGGTAGGTCAAAGAATATAGTTGGGAATCAAAATTGTTTTTCAATTTAAAAAAATAAAACATTAGTACAAAATTTAGTCAAAAATGGGGGGTGTGTTAAAAAACAAAATGTGGAGAACAACATTTGAAATATAAATTAATAGATAATTTTAAATGAAGTTTTCAGAATGCAGCTTGTGAAAAACAAATTGCTGGGAACTTTAAAAAAAAATCATTATAATGATTGTTCGACTTTGAAAATGCCAAACGGTACAAGCTGGTAAAATGGGACAGCATACATGGTGCTTGAAATATGCTATTACAGGAAGTAAGCAAGTCTACGTCTAAAAATAAATTCACGTGCGATGACTCAAAAAGCTCAGAGACCCGTTCAGACAGACTGGCTACAAGGGGTATTCATAAAAAAGAATCTATATATAGACACATCCATGCTAAGTTTTGGTGGCAGATCCTATTTTGGGGACAAATTATCAAATTTGTTAATTAGTTTGTCATTTTCTAGATGAATGAACCCCTTGCCTTAACCTTAACCCCAATAACCCCTGACCCTAATTTGAGCACAAGCATTTCACAATTCCACGCTGAATTTGTTAATAATTGCAAAAAGAGTGACCAAACTGTATACTCACATGAAGGCTGTGTCCAAATTGGTGGCTACGGCTAGCTACAGCTACAGCTTCAGCTGTTGCTAAGAAGGTTGCTATGGGCCTCCTATGTTTCAACACATGTTCATGTGACAATCAAGCCGCAGCCGCAGCCCCCAATCCAGACAGTCATACAATTAATTTACAATTACAATTAAGTAAATGAAAAATAAAGTAGAATGAACAAATTCAAAACAGGTCGCCCAATTGGCACCCAGACTATACCCTCCTGTACACATGTACTGTCCATGTTATTGGAAGGCCGTGCCCGAATTGGCGGCTATGGCTTCGGCTGGGCTGCCGTGTTGTCAAGCGCTGAAGTACAGAATGCCCTTAACAATACCCTTAGTAACAGAAGTAGCCCTAGCCGTAGCCTTACCACCAATTGATACGACTTAATTTTCATTACAGAAGTTTCTGAGCCTTTTCATCAATTGGAAAAGCTTGGTAGTCTACAGTACAAGTTAAGACAACTACTCTAGAAATACGGACAGTCTTCGGTTCCAATCCAGTTGTACATGTAAGTGGATTGATTTGTTAGTTTATGTTATTTTTTTTTTTGGGGGGGGGGGTGTCAATATCCTGGCCGCTCTCTTGTTTTGGGTGACTTTCTTATAACACAGATAAAGAATTTCAGACTTTTATCTGAATTCTGGCTTTTTATATCTGCTTGGTGAAAAAAAAAGCTGTTACTTTCTCCATATTTGAAGGAATCTACTTCTCTAGTTCTGAGAATGCTGTTCCTAAAAGCTTCTTGAAATCAATAACTCCAGGGGTCACCAAAAGGTGGAAAACGGAACTCTGGTTTCCGACCTTTTTGTCAGTGATGACTCTCACCCCTGGTGTAAATCATATTTATCATAAATTACTATTAATCATTTCCTCTTGTTGAACTGACTCCAACTTTGAAAAATATCTGAGTTTGATGTGAAAATAAAAGTGAAATGAATCAACTTCAATAGCACTCCACACTAAGGCTAAAAATAAAAGCTCAGTCCTCGGATCTCAGACAAGGAGTACAATTTTATGCAACTTTTACAACTTTACAACATCAAACGTACATGTACATATCCAAGCTTTATGTTTACTCCCGCATCCTGACATAGCTACTGCGGAACGGTGCGCCGATGCGGTGATTGCGTGAGTGGTGGAATGTTTTTGTCTGACAGCCATGTACTTTGAGCAAAAGTGACATCAGTGCTGAGTATTACATGTATTGGACTTTGCATAATATGCACTAATTTATTCAATCAGTGAAGACCAAGGGATACAGCAGGATATAGATAGGTTGCAATATGACGTAAATCGGCCATCTTTACGGGCAATTTGGAACACACAGTCATGCGTTACGCGTGAGAACGGCGTGCAGCACGCGCACATTTCACAAAACTCATTGCATGATTGGTTAGTGAACGACGCGGCTGCGTTAATAATTTGAGCGCTTGACGCGCCTGCAAGCCAAAATGCGATTTGCCCGTAAAGATGGCGTCTACTGGGAACTATCTATTACCATTACTAGTGACAAGCTGTAATTCAAGGGTTAAAGGTGAATTTGACAAACATCATACACAGTACGTCCTTCCACAAGACCTTTTGATAACCTTCTATCAAGTTTCAAATTTAAAAAAACTTAACTATTTATATCATTCCGAGCAAGAACCGCTGTTACCATAACACATACATTGTACATGTAGCTTGAAAGTTTCTAAAAATAAGATTAAGTACGACTGAGTATGCACGCTGAACACTTCGTGTCTGCGTGTCCGAGCATGTAAAAAGAGAATTACATCGGAGACAACAAACCACCAAATTCGTCTGCACTGATAATCCCCATGACATTATGGCCAAATAAAGCTGCTGGCTTTTTAAAGGGACAGTATGAACCGATGTATGTATATATTGTCAGGGGAAATTCTTGCTGTTCTCATGAGTTTACAATAGGCACAAACCACACAACCAATCTGTAAAGTTTCAGCAAATTTAATATTAACAGGCCTCAGATTTGGGAAACAATCCACAAGACCAGACTTAAAGTCTGCGTGTAAGGCGAAGGGCATAACGGGAAAGGCGTACATGTAACATAAGAGTGTAAGACAAAGAGCATAAGACGAAGGACGAAGGGCGTAGGGCGAAGGGCGAAGGGCGTAAGGCGAAGGGCGTAAGGCGAAGGGCGTAAGGCGAAGGCTCTATGCCCTTCTTCCAGGGATACACAGTTTTAAATTTTTTCAGTAACAGAAGGCCGTAAGCAATAAAATAGTTCCTGACAACAAAAATTGCATTACTCTTACATTTTTTATGCTAGAATTACCCCAAAGACAAGTTGTCCTGTTCCCATGCAAAATTTAACATTATGAATGACAGAAAACCAATTTTCCCAATCCCATGCAAAATTTAACATTATGAATGACAGAAAACCAATCAAACTTTCATGCTCTGATTTCATGACACAATATTTTGCACATTAATCGCTTACACCCTTTATTTCATTACATCTTCTTTCGGGCACAACACGACTTTATCTTTAAAGGTAAAGGCCTCATAGTTTGGCATGAAGTATTAACACAGCATTTATTATTCATTGATAACGCAATACAATAGCATCAGTTTCACCAATGTATTGTAACACAGAATTCCTCTTGCCAAGATCAGGTACATGTGAACTGTACAGAGTTAAGACACCTGGAATATATACATTACAGGCCAGAATCACAGTCTCAAACAAACAAAATATTTCTGTCAAAATGTATGGAAAGCATCGAAACAAGATCATAAAAGTGAGATGTTTCAAATTCTAATAACTTGGTGTGAGTTTGGAATCAGTTTTTGAATTCTTGTTTGTTACACACTTTTCCTTTAAAGAGTTCATGTTTGGCACAGAAAAAAAGTGCACCTATGGGTTGGCTTCTTGCGATCATTTGGGCGTGTCATGACATCAACTCCTTCGGATCATTCTAGTCACAGAACCGCTAGCCAAGAGCAGACTGAAAGTGTCTAAGAGCTACAAAGAGATGACATTTGTGGTTGAGTACAAGAACTTGGACACAAGATCTGCGGCAAAACCAACCGTGGGATTGCTTGCGATCATTTTTAATGCATACTGGTCCCAATTACATAAGCACAAATTCATGTTTTAAGCACAAATGATTGATAGGCTCAGAAAAGTTTCTGCTTAGGCAGAAAGAAATGCTCCACATTTTGTCTAAACCTATTTTTTGTGTTTTGGGAGATGAATAGATTCTGAAGTGTAACATCTTGGAGGTTCCAGGGCATCTTCCCAAACCTTGGTTTGAGCTCAGTCTCTGGATTGGTCTCAGTTATAAATGCATTTTTGGAACAGCATGTATTTTGTACACCATGGTTTGAACATGAGATGGAGCCTGGAGCCAGAGCCAGAGCCCAAGCTGAGGTTTTAGAAAGAGGTAACCCAGGCTCGTGACCCATTTTTTTCAGGAATTTTCACATTAGTCAAATCTCATTCCTGGTAGCCCAGAGAAGGAATTATGTGCATTTAAACATGTGACTATAAGTATAAAATGTGTAGATTTAATTAAGATCGGATTGGATTAGTCATGTAAAATGATGGAAATGAATTTATGAAGAAAAACAAGTATTTGTTCAGCTGCAAAAATCTTTGGCAAGAGTGCAGTTGACAAAATATTGGGATGGACAAAATATTATCCGATAACGATCCACCATCCTAGACAGGTGTAAACATCGAGAGCCAGTCATCCCAAAATCACACGATTAGGAGAAAAAATATCAGCCCGCATTTCGGCTCGGAATTCAAGGTACAAATGCCCAGCGCACGGGAAGATTGTACAGCACTTAAAATTTCATCAGGGCTGGAACTGAATTAACGCCCCGTTCCTTCGTTGGCTCCGGGCAGGCATGGAGTAAGATGACCTGCAGGGACCATTATGCACACACTTGGAATTGTTAATAGGGGATACTTGATGTGTAATGCTAGCAGTGCTTTTGTACTCTCCATACCATCATAGAACAATTGTTGGGGGGGGGGGGGTGGTAGGCGAGTTAACAGGTTTGCAGTGCTCTTTGCTTCAGCCATCTCTAACCGTCATATTCCACGTACTAAATTAGTATACAATATCAATGCAAATATTTATCATGCACAATGGGCCAGACTACATACCTTCCCTTCTACATGTACATGAAGCTTAAAGAGACCTTTGCCTTGGATCGGGCGAGTTGGTCTATGAAAAGCGTTTGTAACCGTTTGTTATAAAATGCATATGGTTAGAAAGATCTTTTAAAAGTAAAATATAATAATCCACACAAATGTGCCTGGAAACTGCATGGTTTTCCTTTTACTTTGCGAACTAACACGGTCCGCCATTTTATGGGTCCAAATCTTCAGCTCCATACTGGTGGACGTATATTCTGCTGTTTGTATTTTAAGAGGCAATTTACTATTTCCTTTTATCACAACTCACTAATTACAACACACTGTAGGTGTTTTAGTGCATGGACAATTTACTATTTCTTGTTATCACAACTCACTAATTACAACACACTGTAGGTGTTTTAGTGCATGGACAATTTACTATTTCTTGTTATCACAACTCACTAATTACAACACACTGTAGGTGTTTTAGTGCATGGACAATTTACTATTTCTTGTTATCACAACTCACTAATTACAACACACTGTAGGTGTTTTAGTGCATGGACAATTTACTATTTCTTGTTATCACAACTCACTAATTACAACACACTGTAGGTGTTTTAGTGCATGGACAATTTACTATTTCTTGTTATCACAACTCACTAATTACAACACACTGTAGGTGTTTTAGTGCATGGACAATTTACTATTTCTTTTTATCACAACTCACTAATTACAACACACTGTAGGTGTTTTAGTGCATGGACAATTTACTATTTCTTGTTATCACAACTCACTAATTACAACACACTGTAGGTGTTTTAGTGCATGGACAATTTACTATTTCTTGTTATCACAACTCACTAATTACAACACACTGTAGGTGTTTTAGTGCATGGACAATTTACTATTTCTTGTTATCACAACTCACTAATTACAACACACTGTAGGTGTTTTAGTGCATGGACAATTTACTATTTCTTGTTATCACAACTCACTAATTACAACACACTGTAGGTGTTTTAGTGCATGGACAATTTACTATTTCCTTTTATCACAACTCACTAATTACAACACACTGTAGGTGTTTTAGTGCATGGACAATTTACTATTTCTTGTTATCACAACTCACTAATTACAACACACTGTAGGTGTTTTAGTGCATGGACAATTTACTATTTCCTTTTATCACAACTCACTAATTACAACACACTGTAGGTGTTTTAGTGCATGGACAATTTACTATTTCCTTTTATCACAACTCACTAATTACAACACACTGTAGGTGTTTTAGTGCATGGACAATTTACTATTTCTTGTTATCACAACTCACTAATTACAACACACTGTAGGTGTTTTAGTGCATGGACAATTTACTATTTCTTGTTATCACAACTCACTAATTACAACACACTGTAGGTGTTTTAGTGCATGGACAATTTACTATTTCTTGTTATCACAACTCACTAATTACAACACACTGTAGGTGTTTTAGTGCATGGACAATTTACTATTTCTTGTTATCACAACTCACTAATTACAACACACTGTAGGTGTTTTAGTGCATGGACAATTTACTATTTCTTGTTATCACAACTCACTAATTACAACACACTGTAGGTGTTTTAGTGCATGGACAATTTACTATTTCTTTTTATCACAACTCACTAATTACAACACACTGTAGGTGTTTTAGTGCATACTTCTTTTTATCACAACTCACTAATTACAACACACTGTAGGTGTTTTAGTGCATGGACAATTTACTATTTCTTGTTATCACAACTCACTAATTACAACACACTGTAGGTGTTTTAGTGCATGGACAATTTACTATTTCCTTTTATCACAACTCACTAATTACAACACACTGTAGGTGTTTTAGTGCATGGACAATTTACTATTTCTTTTTATCACAACTCACTAATTACAACACACTGTAGGTGTTTTAGTGCATACTTCTTTTTATCACAACTCACTAATTACAACACACTGTAGGTGTTTTAGTGCATGGACAATTTACTATTTCTTGTTATCACAACTCACTAATTACAACACACTGTAGGTGTTTTAGTGCATGGACAATTTACTATTTCCTTTTATCACAACTCACTAATTACAACACACTGTAGGTGTTTTAGTGCATGGACAATTTACTATTTCTTGTTATCACAACTCACTAATTACAACACACTGTAGGTGTTTTAGTGCATGGACAATTTACTATTTCTTGTTATCACAACTCACTAATTACAACACACTGTAGGTGTTTTAGTGCATGGACAATTTACTATTTCCTTTTATCACAACTCACTAATTACAACACACTGTAGGTGTTTTAGTGCATGGACAATTTACTATTTCCTTTTATCACAACTCACTAATTACAACACACTGTAGGTGTTTTAGTGCATGGACAATTTACTATTTCTTGTTATCACAACTCACTAATTACAACACACTGTAGGTGTTTTAGTGCATGGACAATTTACTATTTCTTGTTATCACAACTCACTAATTACAACACACTGTAGGTGTTTTAGTGCATGGACAATTTACTATTTCTTGTTATCACAACTCACTAATTACAACACACTGTAGGTGTTTTAGTGCATGGACAATTTACTATTTCCTTTTATCACAACTCACTAATTACAACACACTGTAGGTGTTTTAGTGCATGGACAATTTACTATTTCTTTTTATCACAACTCACTAATTACAACACACTGTAGGTGTTTTAGTGCATACTTCTTTTTATCACAACTCACTAATTACAACACACTGTAGGTGTTTTAGTGCATGGACAATTTACTATTTCTTGTTATCACAACTCACTAATTACAACACACTGTAGGTGTTTTAGTGCATGGACAATTTACTATTTCCTTTTATCACAACTCACTAATTACAACACACTGTAGGTGTTTTAGTGCATGGACAATTTACTATTTCTTGTTATCACAACTCACTAATTACAACACACTGTAGGTGTTTTAGTGCATGGACAATTTACTATTTCTTGTTATCACAACTCACTAATTACAACACACTGTAGGTGTTTTAGTGCATGGACAATTTACTATTTCCTTTTATCACAACTCACTAATTACAACACACTGTAGGTGTTTTAGTGCATGGACAATTTACTATTTCTTGTTATCACAACTCACTAATTACAACACACTGTAGGTGTTTTAGTGCATGGACAATTTACTATTTCTTGTTATCACAACTCACTAATTACAACACACTGTAGGTGTTTTAGTGCATGGACAATTTACTATTTCTTGTTATCACAACTCACTAATTACAACACACTGTAGGTGTTTTAGTGCATGGACAATTTACTATTTCTTGTTATCACAACTCACTAATTACAACACACTGTAGGTGTTTTAGTGCATGGACAATTTACTATTTCCTTTTATCACAACTCACTAATTACAACACACTGTAGGTGTTTTAGTGCATGGACAATTTACTATTTCTTTTTATCACAACTCACTAATTACAACACACTGTAGGTGTTTTAGTGCATGGACAATTTACTATTTCTTGTTATCACAACTCACTAATTACAACACACTGTAGGTGTTTTAGTGCATGGACAATTTACTATTTCTTGTTATCACAACTCACTAATTACAACACACTGTAGGTGTTTTAGTGCATGGACAATTTACTATTTCCTTTTATCACAACTCACTAATTACAACACACTGTAGGTGTTTTAGTGCATGGACAATTTACTATTTCTTGTTATCACAACTCACTAATTACAACACACTGTAGGTGTTTTAGTGCATGGACAATTTACTATTTCTTGTTATCACAACTCACTAATTACAACACACTGTAGGTGTTTTAGTGCATGGACAATTTACTATTTCTTGTTATCACAACTCACTAATTACAACACACTGTAGGTGTTTTAGTGCATGGACAATTTACTATTTCTTGTTATCACAACTCACTAATTACAACACACTGTAGGTGTTTTAGTGCATGGACAATTTACTATTTCTTGTTATCACAACTCACTAATTACAACACACTGTAGGTGTTTTAGTGCATGGACAATTTACTATTTCCTTTTATCACAACTCACTAATTACAACACACTGTAGGTGTTTTAGTGCATGGACAATTTACTATTTCTTGTTATCACAACTCACTAATTACAACACACTGTAGGTGTTTTAGTGCATGGACAATTTACTATTTCCTTTTATCACAACTCACTAATTACAACACACTGTAGGTGTTTTAGTGCATGGACAATTTACTATTTCCTTTTATCACAACTCACTAATTACAACACACTGTAGGTGTTTTAGTGCATGGACAATTTACTATTTCTTGTTATCACAACTCACTAATTACAACACACTGTAGGTGTTTTAGTGCATGGACAATTTACTATTTCTTGTTATCACAACTCACTAATTACAACACACTGTAGGTGTTTTAGTGCATGGACAATTTACTATTTCTTGTTATCACAACTCACTAATTACAACACACTGTAGGTGTTTTAGTGCATGGACAATTTACTATTTCTTGTTATCACAACTCACTAATTACAACACACTGTAGGTGTTTTAGTGCATGGACAATTTACTATTTCTTGTTATCACAACTCACTAATTACAACACACTGTAGGTGTTTTAGTGCATGGACAATTTACTATTTCTTTTTATCACAACTCACTAATTACAACACACTGTAGGTGTTTTAGTGCATACTTCTTTTTATCACAACTCACTAATTACAACACACTGTAGGTGTTTTAGTGCATGGACAATTTACTATTTCTTGTTATCACAACTCACTAATTACAACACACTGTAGGTGTTTTAGTGCATGGACAATTTACTATTTCCTTTTATCACAACTCACTAATTACAACACACTGTAGGTGTTTTAGTGCATGGACAATTTACTATTTCTTTTTATCACAACTCACTAATTACAACACACTGTAGGTGTTTTAGTGCATACTTCTTTTTATCACAACTCACTAATTACAACACACTGTAGGTGTTTTAGTGCATGGACAATTTACTATTTCTTGTTATCACAACTCACTAATTACAACACACTGTAGGTGTTTTAGTGCATGGACAATTTACTATTTCCTTTTATCACAACTCACTAATTACAACACACTGTAGGTGTTTTAGTGCATGGACAATTTACTATTTCTTGTTATCACAACTCACTAATTACAACACACTGTAGGTGTTTTAGTGCATGGACAATTTACTATTTCTTGTTATCACAACTCACTAATTACAACACACTGTAGGTGTTTTAGTGCATGGACAATTTACTATTTCCTTTTATCACAACTCACTAATTACAACACACTGTAGGTGTTTTAGTGCATGGACAATTTACTATTTCCTTTTATCACAACTCACTAATTACAACACACTGTAGGTGTTTTAGTGCATGGACAATTTACTATTTCTTGTTATCACAACTCACTAATTACAACACACTGTAGGTGTTTTAGTGCATGGACAATTTACTATTTCTTGTTATCACAACTCACTAATTACAACACACTGTAGGTGTTTTAGTGCATGGACAATTTACTATTTCTTGTTATCACAACTCACTAATTACAACACACTGTAGGTGTTTTAGTGCATGGACAATTTACTATTTCCTTTTATCACAACTCACTAATTACAACACACTGTAGGTGTTTTAGTGCATGGACAATTTACTATTTCTTTTTATCACAACTCACTAATTACAACACACTGTAGGTGTTTTAGTGCATACTTCTTTTTATCACAACTCACTAATTACAACACACTGTAGGTGTTTTAGTGCATGGACAATTTACTATTTCTTGTTATCACAACTCACTAATTACAACACACTGTAGGTGTTTTAGTGCATGGACAATTTACTATTTCCTTTTATCACAACTCACTAATTACAACACACTGTAGGTGTTTTAGTGCATGGACAATTTACTATTTCTTGTTATCACAACTCACTAATTACAACACACTGTAGGTGTTTTAGTGCATGGACAATTTACTATTTCTTGTTATCACAACTCACTAATTACAACACACTGTAGGTGTTTTAGTGCATGGACAATTTACTATTTCCTTTTATCACAACTCACTAATTACAACACACTGTAGGTGTTTTAGTGCATGGACAATTTACTATTTCTTGTTATCACAACTCACTAATTACAACACACTGTAGGTGTTTTAGTGCATGGACAATTTACTATTTCTTGTTATCACAACTCACTAATTACAACACACTGTAGGTGTTTTAGTGCATGGACAATTTACTATTTCTTGTTATCACAACTCACTAATTACAACACACTGTAGGTGTTTTAGTGCATGGACAATTTACTATTTCTTGTTATCACAACTCACTAATTACAACACACTGTAGGTGTTTTAGTGCATGGACAATTTACTATTTCCTTTTATCACAACTCACTAATTACAACACACTGTAGGTGTTTTAGTGCATGGACAATTTACTATTTCTTTTTATCACAACTCACTAATTACAACACACTGTAGGTGTTTTAGTGCATGGACAATTTACTATTTCTTGTTATCACAACTCACTAATTACAACACACTGTAGGTGTTTTAGTGCATGGACAATTTACTATTTCTTTTTATCACAACTCACTAATTACAACACACTGTAGGTGTTTTAGTGCATGGACAATTTACTATTTCTTGTTATCACAACTCACTAATTACAACACACTGTAGGTGTTTTAGTGCATGGACAATTTACTATTTCTTGTTATCACAACTCACTAATTACAACACACTGTAGGTGTTTTAGTGCATGGACAATTTACTATTTCCTTTTATCACAACTCACTAATTACAACACACTGTAGGTGTTTTAGTGCATGGACAATTTACTATTTCTTGTTATCACAACTCACTAATTACAACACACTGTAGGTGTTTTAGTGCATACTTCTTTTTATCACAACTCACTAATTACAACACACTGTAGGTGTTTTAGTGCATACTTCTTTTTATCACAACTCACTAATTACAACACACTGTAGGTGTTTTAGTGCATGGACAATTTACTATTTCTTGTTATCACAACTCACTAATTACAACACACTGTAGGTGTTTTAGTGCATGGACAATTTACTATTTCTTTTTATCACAACTCACTAATTACAACACACTGTAGGTGTTTTAGTGCATGGACAATTTTTTAAAAGGAGTAATTCCAAATAGCAAAATGTGAGGAGATTTTAAGGCAATGTGCTCCTTTAAGTAAACGCAATGCATGTATTGATAAAATTACCATCAGAGTTCAACCACAGAATAAATCTATTCATATAGGCCCTATATCAACAATAACCCTAGTATGGCTATATGAGCATATGTAGGGGCCAAATGAGTAGTGATTGGAGCTCAGAGGCAAATGTTGGCCATAAGATTACCATGCCCAAATTAGCATGTAAATTGAACTATGTACATGGACAGGACAATGAAGCATGCATGTTTCATGTTTGTGGCCAAATGAGAATGTGTACAAACAGACTACGGTAAATCTTGTTCATAGACCAATGATTAACAATTGGTCTAAAGACAAACCGATCGCAATGCCCAATTGAGAATACACAACACATTTGTATATGTGAACGTACTGTATCAATGAAGCATGTACTGCACGTCTGTTCACACAAACATCATCAAGGCCAAGTACTAAGGCCACAAAAATTAGCAGGCAAACTATTTTTGCACCATCATATAACTTGCACTTGTCCACTGTGTTTACATAGTTACATCAGGTGTTTTGAGCGGCCTGGTTGTATAAATAAAACATGACTCAAAATTATTCTTTATAAAAACAAACATCATGATGGGGCCAATGTACCTCACATGGCTGTGAATCACATGCATGAAATACGAGGGCCTAATTGAAGGTTAAATGACCCAAGCAAGGTCAAATCAATTCCGTCACAACACTTCAACTAAAATATAAGCAACAATTAAGCACATTATCATATTAAAAGTTCATTCAAGGTTCAATTTTATAGAAATTACAACTTTTAAAGAAAGTATTATTTTGTATTCTCCAGTTTCAGCAGGGAGATTTGCATTACAGTGCGCCCTCGCCCAGGAAGGGCCATTTTCGTAGTGCACCATGGGGACAAGGTAGACCAGATTTTAGTTGTCTCGTAACGCCCACCGCGTGATCCAAAATGTTTACATGTAAGTGCTTATTTCAATTGGCAATAGAAATAAGAACCCAAAACGGATCTATTTTAGACAGAAACATGTCTCAGTGCAGTTGGCAATAAATTTTAATTAAAAACAGTAATAAAAAATTCAGATTTAAAGAAACAAAACCCAAACCATCAAGATTGCTTTCAGGTTAAACACCAGCCTTTTGCCTTTTACAACAACCATACATGTAATGAGAGTTAAACCAATATAACTGCTCCTTGTTTTTGATTAAAGAATGTGGAGCGATTAAAGCAACATTTCAAAGTCCCCTCTCAAACAATTAAATCCCTAAGAACAATGTATACCAATCACCAGACTGCTCATTCCCACGGTTTAAATAAGATTAGTCTTAAAACATTGCAACATGTTGTGCAGTGTATTAAAGATAACTGCAACACCATTTGTTTGATGGCAACTACATGTAGAATGTAGGCCTATACTGTAAAGCATACTGAAGAGTGAAAAGCTATCAATCTCAGCAAATTTTGCAGGCAACCAGTCATGCGCAGTATACGTCAGTATACACAATTTTGGCTGGTAACCTGTTTCTACTAAACAAAACATTTTAATGCTAACCAAATATAAGAATTTTGGCTGTTAGTTTAGATAATGACATGAAATGTAAGACTTACTTCCTCCATGTGCCAGCTTGTATAATGGCCGACTGGGCTGGTGACAGTGCCTCGTCCCCACCCATGCCGTCATCTGTCCCCGGGTCCATCATCTGGGAATAGCGAGCCCAGTCCGGTGACCCAGACATGACCCTTGACCCTCTATGTCACCGGTCAAAAAGAATATTTTACGGCCAGTATCTCCCTAGTATTGGTGAGGTCTAGGGCTGCATATGGCATGGAGAACAATCCCTTTTACTTCCGCTAAGACCAACGCAAAATCTACAGTACAGAAAAAAACAAATCAAAGCAAAAACATGGTGAAAAGATACAACATTAAATTTGATAATGCACATAGATCCTCGTCATGTGATTGGTTGAACACACGTCATGTGTCATTCTTTATTTTACGTAAATTTAATTTAGGAGACCTATATTAATAAATATTGGAAGCTTGGGACACTTCGCAGCAATGCTTCTCAGTGTTGTACCCAAAATAATTGTTCCTGCCCTTTCAGCCCAACGAAACAAGGTCGTGTCATGGCAGACAAGGTTGGTGTCTAAATGTAGTTGTCCTGAGGGGTGGATTTCACAAAGCCTAGTCCTACATTAACTTAGGACTAGTCCTAGGAGTTAGGACTAGTCCTAGACATACACATGTAGGATTGATCCTAGCTAAGATCAATCCTAAGATCGAATTCACAAAACTCGTCCTAACTCAAGATAAGACCAGTCCTAACTCTTTGTGAAATCCACCCTTCAAGTTCAGATTGTGGGGTTAGACGTATTTCCCTTTGTGTTTATTGTTTAAAAATGTAAAATTACAAGGATCCATGTGTGTGTTATATAAAACAAATATCGAATGCATTTCATTCCTACATTGTTGCAGAATATCTTTACTCAATGAAATCTGGCTTTTCCATTTCACAAGGCTTCGGGACAAAGCTTCTGGAACAGTCAAGATTTCACCCCAAGATTGACAACGCACTCACACACATCCAATATCTGTACATATTTTGTACATACATGTGCCTTCATTCTAAATATAATTCTTTTGCAAACAGTTCTAAACTTAACAAAAGAATGAAGTACATGTATCTCCTCACAGACAGGAATCAAGTTCTGAACAAGTTTTAATTAAAATTAATTTCTTTCAGGTACGACCAGCTCTTTAATCCTTTTCAAAACCACAATGACAAATCCCTTACTCATATTTATTTGCCAATTAATAAACCACATATTTATTTGTTTACTACTATTCTCCTATATTGTAAACAATGAACAGGAAAACCAGCCAATAAATAAAAGGGTGTGTCTGGGTCTGATTGAACCCCGCGTACACACTGAACTAAGACGCACATTACACACAGCACCTTTCGTAGGTCATTACTTCAAGATGTTAATGCGTAATGCGTAACCTTGGGGAGATATTTTTGTCCGACCCCCGCTGGAGGATGCGGAGGGTTGGACTGTGAAGTCATAAGAAGAAATCCATTTAGAAAACTGATCACGGTTGAAGTGGTGATACATGTAACACTCAGGAAACATTACTGATGCCAGCATGGTTAGCCTTAAGTAACTATCAGTTCTCTGTTGGTTTGCATGAATTTTTTTTAAAACTGTTAGAGAAAAGAAATTGCCGTTTCTTTTGATACCCTAAACATTTTATAATTATGATTTTTTTTTTTTAGAGAGAAGAGAATTGAGACAAATCTGCTTCTCAAAAAGGGTCTTGTCATAACCACCTCCCTTTCTTGATACTCTTTCAAAGCAATTTGAAACATGAAAGAGGAATTTTTGTGCCAGTAAAAAAAAAAAAGTAAACATCCCCCACACTTCCCCCACACTTCCCCCTGTCTGACAAAACGTAAACTGTTTCTTTCCTTTTCCACAAAAACATGAAACTTTCACAGGATGGTTGATAGTATGATGTATTTATTGAAAACAAGAAGATGAGAATTAACCAGTCATGATAATTAGCCATATAAAAAAAGTGGGATAATTTTATTAAGTACAGTGATGCCTTAATAGACTTTTCAGGCTATTTAATAACAATTTTTCTGAGGGCCAAACAACCTGATATCAGACTTAAGTAGGAAGAATAACACAACTAGAATAAACTTACTGTCAAATTAACAAACTTTCCCTAAATGAACTCTGCTGGACATGAAAGAGACTCTTGGGGTGTATTTTAAAGCTCCCCTACAAAAAAGTCAGAAAAAGTTCACCGCATTAAAATTTGTCTCAATAGTGATGAGTCACTTAACACATGTACAGTACATGTCTACTAATACAAAAAACAAAAATCCGACTAAGTTATGCTGAACTCTTGATTACCGCCAAGGTAACGCTTGTTCCCGTCTCTGTAGTTTAGAAGGAAAAGACCCCTTGAGGATCGAGAAAAGTGACACAGTTTATGCATGTGCTATGAGACATTTCCTTCTGATTTTCCGCCTATTTATAAATAGATTGTTAAACTAGTTTTAGACTTGGGGGGAGGGGGTTGGGGAGGAATGAGTAACAATGGATTACATGGAGAAGCGGCATCTTCGTCTTGTTGGAGATTTCCCTGCAGGTGGTGAACACTGAATCGATAGAAAATCCACGATGAGAGTTGGTTTTGAGTTGCTCTGTTAAGGAAAGTGATTACACGGTTTCACACCATTTACGGTTTATCCTTGATTTGCAACTTAAAAGATGCATCGCCTGATTTTTTTGACAAATCAATAGTAAAATGTGGATTTAAATATTGTTAAGGAAGCTAAAAACTTATTTATTTACTTTCGACAGAAAATATACCAGTACAATAGAAATTGTAAACCTATTGGACCATTAAGTGATTAATTTTATTGGTAACTTGATTTCTGTTTTGTTCATGTCTATTCTGAAACCAAGTGCCACACTTTCACAATCAGATCCCGTCCAAGACCATTTCCTAACTGCCTCATATTGTAACATCAAAATGGATAAAGTTACATAAATTGAAGCAGAGCTGCCAACCATAGTGTTACTGTTAGCCAGAGGGGTGTCTCTGTGTGTCTTGTTGACACCCTGTTAGCCAGAGGGGTGTCTCTGTGTGTCTTGTTGACACCCTGTTTTAAATTTGGAAACCCTGTTTTATCTGTAAACAAGTGAACAATTTGTTTTTAAATTTCCAGCAAATTTGGACATCTTTTTACCAAATCCTGGCTAAAACTTTGCTGCCAACATTTGCATTCTTATTTTTTTTACAATAATCAGGGAGAACTTTCTGCAGAATCAGGGAGAGTTGGCTGCCCTGCTAAAGGCATCTTGTCGACTGCTTAATCCATACTCTCTGACCACTCAAATATCGACCAATGACGAGAAGCAATATACAGGCAGTGAATATGAATATTGTAACTTGAAACAATGAAAGTCGCACCAGAGGGAAATCGGACAAAGGACACAAAAGTAAAAATGTTATGGAAAGTTTTTTAAATTGTTTTAAACAAACAACCTTGAGTTTTGCTGTTGGACTGAATGTTTCATGTTTTGCAGTATCTGTTTCATATTAACAGCAGGGCAAAGCTAAGCAGGATATCAGTTACATTTTGTACATGTAAAATGGTATTTTAGCTGGTAACCTTATACTGGTAAGCATCATTCTGTTGTGCAAAGCAACTGTTTATGCTTAAGCAGCTCTATGAAATCGGGGCCCAGGTGAATGTGCATGCATTATCACACTAAGCACACAAGCCAACTTAATGAAAAACATGGTTCACTCTCCTCTGTTCAAATCTGTTACATCAAAATTTCCTGCTCAAAGGTATTTATTTAGGATTGACTTTCCATATAATTATTACAAAACTTGTTAGTTTTGTACACATCATAGGGAAAAAATAGACAAAATAAATGAAATGTAGCAGACAAAACAAATTAATTGTGTAAGATTTTTACTTTTTTTTTAAACTTCAACCTTACCTGCTTAAGAATCAAAAGTATACTCACCAATTAATCAGAGTTTCATAAAATTTTCTAAAAATACAAACAATCTGAAGCCTGACATCACTTTGTGTACATTATGACTATAATGAAAACAAACTTACCCGTACTTGGGCGATTGACAATTTTCACGATTTAGTTACAAACACACTCCCCAAAAGCTACTCATTGTTTGTCAGACTTTGCCCACTAAATATTTGCCACCGCCTGGCACGCTCAGGCGTAGACAGTAATGCACAGCTCAGGCTCTCAGAGTTTATCCTAACTAAGGTCATAGTATCATCATCGGTACGTATAGAGATTTCTTACTTGCAGGTTTGAACGTCCTGTCCTTACAGGATGACGACACAGAACAATTGATAATAAGTTATAGGGCAGTTTCCCCTTGTTAGCATAGTGCCCTTACAGCCCTGGTGATGCAAACAATTGTGATTCACTGTATGTTGCAAACACCCTTGACAAAGCCAGCCAGTCAGTTAAAAGTAGGGTCAATTTCAACGTCTGGTCTGCAAAACCGATGAGTGTGCATAGAGTTTGATTTTAAATTAAATGCAAACAAAGCTGTCGTAGACAATTGATAATCATCAGCAAAGTAGATTGGAGAAATTTATTCAATGCGCTTAATTTGTAAACTCGTTAATTTTGGTAAATGTGGTAATCATCCAGATTTTTGCTGTAATGATGAAATGTCACCTTCTTGAAACCGTGTCTGAAACGATTTTATTTTAACCTTCCTACTGAATGTCCATTTAATAACATCCACTGTGTTGTTGAATGCTAGTTAAACTAAGCCTGCAGTATAATATCATGTGGTGAATGTATCGACAAAGTGCACAGTCAACCCTCCTACAAGAATGAATCAAGAGATGGTGGTTCTATGACTAATGTAACCAACCATATTGAAGTTTGCTTCAGTGGGTCTCACTCAAAATTTGACGTCACAAACTAAAATGCGGTGAGCCAAACTTTAGTGAGTGTTCCAGTCACATGTGCACTTTTGATATCAAACGTCACTTCATGCCAAGATTGAACCAGCCCCCTTTTTTCTAGGTCGAATGAAATCTCTGTAAACGCTTAGAACTTGAACTCCGCACCTTATTAGCAAATTCCTTGAGAATATGAGACTTAAGTGTCAACTATGATATCACCTTCGCACTGATGTCTCGTGCTTTATTCAACCTTGACTTACTACATGTATGAGCTTACCGAAGCTCAAAGCACTACAACTTACAGTATGTTATTGTGTTACTCATCCACACCCGAGGAAGTATTGAATTAACATCGCTTTTGACTTTCGCTGAAAACAAAACAACTGTTTCTTTGCAATTTGGTTTTTGAAATAGCCATGTACAGTTTGTCACCAACACAAGATTTTGTCAATATAGAAACATAGGAAAGATTTATTAATGAGTCTGGATAATTTTGATTTTTTAATTCACGATTCAGTTTTGCTTATAAAATATGATTCAAACTTTAATTCAATTTGTGATAACAGTCAAACACTGATGGATATGCTTGACTTTTAAACTAAAATTGTGACATTGACTGAAAAGCAGAACTACTTCACAAAAAAATGACCAGCAATCATCCATTGAATGGTCTTCTTGCTACCTTTCAACATTTGTACTTGCAACTCTGTTCATCAATTCAAACGTAATCTCAAGGTTCCTGTTCAAAAGTTCCTCTCAAAAGGTTCCTGTTCAAAAGTTCCTGGAATTACTGCCCTCAGAACATTGCAACCATTGGAAAATGTGCTTTATAAATGCTTGTGATATTACTTATTATTAATAAAAAGTCAGAGTCACCCTCACAAGCAAATGTTCTTGATGCATGTAATTTTTATTTTTATTTTTTATAAATCTAATGTCTTAACAACTGCAGGGGACCACTGTTGCGGGATCTTAGTGAATTAGGCTGTATTCAAACTGGCAGTACAGCTACGGCTCGGACTGTTGCTAAGTACTAATATCGCATGATGACGCAGAGATACAGCCGTAGCCGTAGCACTTCGGAACTTTGATAAACCATCACAAACACTGTACAAAGTATACTAAATCATAATTGATGTATCGCATGCACATTATATAGGCTTCTATTGTGATTTTTTTTCTTCAAGACTTTGAATTGAACCAAAAATTGTTTTTTAAATGTTTAGAAACTACAAATCAATGTAGAATTACAGTAGTCTATTCTTTCACAGGACTACATACGAGGTTAAACTGGAATGGAATTACTGAATGCTTTTAAGTGACGTTTAAGCTGAACCAAGCCTCTTTTTATTCCCAATATCCTGTTTTTTAAGGAAATTATGTGAAATTTCTACACCCTGCATTCACTTTGACCAGCAGCTGAGTTGATCCATGAGAATACAGTCAATAACAAAGTGCATCCTAAGTGGGGGTCCGAAACTCAAATATGGCAATTTATTGATGAGGATAGTGCTAGATGGCTACATACATGTGTAAGTTTTTAAATAATATTACCTTAATATTCAACATATGAATCATGAATCATGAATGGTTTTCTGTTTTCATTTTGTTTGAAGAGTTTTGAAAACATTTTATAAGGAAAGAGTTATGTTCAGAAGATGGATTATTTTTTATTGTTGTATATTTTTGGGGGGGAGGGTTGTCAACTTTTCTACAGATTCTTAGTAGAATTTATGGCCAAGTTGTGATATTAATAGCTCTGAGGTACACTACGCCTACATGATCATTTAGCCGATAAGTATTAAAAAGGGAAGTAATTGAAGCTGCTGTGAGTGTGAGTTAATGCCACTGCCTCTACCCAAGTAATTAAGCATAATTTTTGTACCTAAACACAATGTGAGGAAAAACCAGTGATCAGAACATTCCAGTGGATCAAAAAAAACATGTAATTGATTTACTTTGAGATAAAACATCAGGTTTTTAAAATTATTTATTTACATACTGCTCTATGAGCCAATACTAAATAGAGTCGACATTGTTCAATTATTATGACTATTGTATTAATTAGTATTTTTTTCTTTGACCAAGTTGGTCATGAGTGACAAAATGGTGGTCAGAATCAGATACTTTTGCATTTCAAGAATAATCAAGACAAAATCAACCATCCAATTATAAGGTAATAATACTAAGAATTAAATAATCTTTTTAAAAAACCACTCAAACAAACAAACAAACAAGAAAACAAAACAATAAAGAGGGTACAATTAAATTTTGTAAAATTGTTGCATACTAAATATTATTATAAATTAACAATAGAATTACAATCTTATCGGCATAAATGAACGTACAATAAAACAAAAAGTGTAGTTACAACAACTGGCCGCCACTTTTTCATATCATTAAATAGTGTTAATGTTATAAAAAAAATTCAAAATCATAATTTGGTTAGGGCATGGAACCACCTCCATTCTAAAAAAAATATTAGATTTTTGGTAATGATTTTAACTTCGAGTGAAAAAAGAAAAAGAAATAGGTGCCGCTTTTGGCTACCTTTTGTTATTTTCACTAACCTTTCATAATTTTGTCTAACATGGTAAGGGGACCAATGTATCTATTGGGCATTAACTCTGCAGCCCTATTCTTTATGTCGTGCTCCAAAAATAATATTGGGCATGGAGGGTGTATTGAGCAACAAGAGGTTTGAGCATGGAGCTGATGATCATGATGGGCATTAAAGACGTGCACAAATAATAGTACTCTCTCTTCTTCATTCAATTCAACCACCAATCACCAAGTGGCCGAGAACCATCAAAATGTCATCAAATTTGAATGCATTCCAAATTCTACTCACAGTAAAAAAATCATCGGAACTCACCGGTTATTAAAGCATCTTCACATTACAATCCCTGCTCAAAATGTGCGCTAAACAGTAGCCAAGCTTGTCCTGACTTGCAACCGCGGGTCGAAGGGGATGGAGGACGGTCAAAATTTAGTGTTCATCAATCTTTCGTGAAAAATAAAAGTGTCAAAGCGCGTGTGTGATAGCGCCCTCAACGACAATCAACAAGAATTCCCATTTCAGAAGTTGGTACCCAGGAATACTTGGTTTTGTTGTTTGGTATGGTTACCAATGAATTTAGCCTCTGTTTTTTTGTCTTGTGAACCCGGAAGTAATTCATTGCTGTATGATTGAAAGCGTCGTCTGCTTCGGGTTTAGTTTAGTTCTATTAAGGCGGAAAGAAGCGGCTGTGAAAAGATCGTATATAATTGCAAAACAGAACTGGATCAGGATTTGAATCGTATTTGGCAAAGCATCCATCAGGAAAAATCACACCAACTTGTTGGTTAGTTGCTATGACAGGATGTGTATCAAAAACAAACTAAGATCGATTGCTGGTGGTAATTTCAGATGATTTAGTTTTTATTAATACAGATTAACAGGTGTTATTCTGTTTCTATGGCTACTGAATACTGGGCATACCTCTGCTTCTGTCCTCCCTGACCCGGTGTCCACAGTTGGACCCCCCTTCTTCAATCATTGTTTGTCTTCCAGCCTGGGCTAACCTCTCAGCCGTTTTCATGAACTTGTTTTTCTTTTGGTACAATAAACAAACTACCTATACCTAGTTGACTCCAGTTATTCAATGAGTCGTTAAACCCAACCTTAATTTTAAAAATTATCTCACAAATGTTTAAAACTTATAATTTACCTTCATTTGCAACTATAGGGGGAAAATCTGCCGGAACTGGAAACCTCAGTTTAGTGAAGTTGAATGATGGCCCCTCCCCCTAAAAGTCGTAAAAGAAAATGCGTTGAGAATATCAGAGATGAAGCAGCAAGCACAAGCAGCATTGTGATAAAGAGCCCATACTTCTCAACATCAAAAGCTGATCCTAATCCTACGGAAACTGGTGAGACACTGGATGAAATAATTCAGACGAACTTACTTCGTTCGGGGAGACGATAAGGGAATGCACCTCATAGTTCTAGGAGTAGATTGGACTGACATGACATGCGATTTGACTCAAAGAACAAACGAACATAAAACACTAGTACCCAGGGTCTATGGAACACTGGTGCCTAGGATTTACAGAACACGGGTGCCTAGGATCTATGGAGCACTGATGCCTATGGTTCATGGAACACTGGTGAATAGGGCTGTGGAACACTGGTGCCTAGAGCTTTAAGGAACAGTGGTGCCTAGGGTATACAGAACACTGGTGCCTAGGTTTTACTGAACACTGGTGAATAGGGCCATAAAACACTAGAGTCTAATGCCTAGGGAACACTGGAGCCTAAGGCCTCTGATGGCAATCTTTCAACAGTGTATCCCGCAATTTACTGCTTGTTTTGATACCAAATAAAAAGGCCTAATGAGTCAGAGGATTATATTTTCACGTATTGAATGATCAATACAATATTCCTTTTGATCCCTCATAAGGAATAAAAAATAAAACAGTCAAGATAAAAATTGTAGCATTTTTGTTACTACAATTTATGTTATGGTTTCTTTCAGGGGGTAGCAAGAGATTACCAGCATCTTTCTACGACCAACCGTGTGAAGCCTTGGCTAAGGCACTATTGGGTCAAAGGTTAATCCATACGGTTAATGGGGACAAGCGTATCGCTGGTGACATCGTTGAGACGGAAGCATATCTAGGGAAGGAGGATTCAGCTTGTCACAGTTATGAAGGGCGGAGGACCAGCCGTAATGAAGCCATGTACATGAAGCCCGGTATATGTTATGTCTACCTCATCTATGGAATGTACGACTGCTTGAATATTTCAAGCAGAGGTGCGTGAAAGGATTTCCAGGGATGAAATTCTCATCATTCTTACATTATAAATAATTTTGGGTTGATCAAAGACAAATTTACTAGAGCGGGACTTGAACCTGCGACCCCCGGATCTCAAAACCACTATGGATGATATTGAATGGTCAGACAGTAGGAGGGTTAAATTACAAGCGATATATAAAGACTTATTTGATTGCATGATTAAAAGTTTCTTTTCATCATTTTTTTGTCACCAAGGTGATGGGCAAGCAGTTCTCATCAGAGCTTTGGAGCCAAAGCAAGGCATCCCAGCAATGCAAAAACACCGGAGCAGACGGCGCAAAGAAACCAGCAAGGAACTCAAGACGAAAGATCTCTGTAATGGTCCGGGGAAACTCACTGAAGCTCTGTGCATCAAAACCTCGGAGATGAATCAAGCAAATCTGTTGACAGATCCCTCCATATGGATGGAGAGGGGGGATATTGAGATCAAGGAGACAGACATCGTGGGGTGTCCTAGGGTCGGGATTGACTATGCGACTGAAGAGTGGGTCAAGAAACCCTTGAGGTTTTACATCAGAGGAAGCAACTGTGTTAGTAAGAGAGATAAAGAAGCTGAAACATCTTGAAGATGGTTTCTGTTTGTATTCGAAATTATTCAGTCAAAGAGGTAAAAGTTTAGAAATATTTCTTATATCTGTCGACTGTTAACTGCAAAAAGCAACTCAGGAATTGTTTCACTGCTGAGTATTTCTCATAGCTCAGGAGTAAGAAATTTTTTCAAAAATCTGTATTCCTTAAATGCACAAACTGGTAATCATAATTCAAATTCATTCATAGTCAGATAGATTGATATTTTTATTTACAGAAAATATACAATATAATATAAGCCATATTTCACAAAGAAAATGAACATCAAACACTAAATTGATCGCGTCTTACAGTACAACCTCGTAAGAATATGTCTGTATATTACTTGATGGCCTGTGTGTGTAGTTTTAGTTAAACTACTAAACCTTGTCTGTGATTCTTTAAAAACGTCCAATGTTAAAATTTATCTTGAAGAATTAGTGTTATCAGTAAATCGGTGTATAAGTTGGTTGGAAATGAGATCATGTGACTGTTTAACGCACTTCAAATCTCAAACGTGTATCGAGAAGCAACCATCTTGATTCCTTTATAATTTCCATATAATGTTGCACGCCTGAAGTGAAGTTAAATTTTGCTCCATTTGAGTGTGATTTGTAATTCTAAGCAATTGCTGAGATTTGGCCTGAGATTGTTACAAAAAGGCACGTCAAAATACACTCTGTCCATGAGCTGCAGAAGGTCGTCAGAATAAATACTTGAAAATTATTCTAAGAAAAATAACTGTTCAAATATATCATAACGCAACAGCTTTACTCGAGCTACTTGATATAATCTTCTCCAGGATGTACATCAATATCTGTAGTCATAATTAAATCAACCATCCAATAGAAAATAGAGTTGTTGAGTATCTGACAAAACAATTCACCAATATATTATCCTCATTAAACACCAAGAATGTGAAGCAAATAAAGAGAGGTCGCAGTAGACATCATTCCATTGACCATCACTCTTCTATGTTTGGGCTGCACAGTCTTCTTTTAGTTCCCGGTCATTTGGCTCTCTATCCATCTAATTCTCATAGGCATTGGTCTCATTCTTCATTATTTACTCCAAATCTGTTCGTCTGATTCTCTACCGTTGATGTCGCGATTAACTTCATCACTTGACCTTCATCGTGGTATGCTTACATGTATCTGGCTTCTCTTCTATTCAATGGGATGTAACCTAACCGAGGCTAGAAGGAAAAGACAGTCTGGTCCCTCTCATGATATGTGACTTAGAACTACCATTGTCACTGTTTAATGCAGGGTACCTGACACGGCCTTGACCCACAGGTCTATTCATTTCACTGTAGTGTTGTCATAGGAACTGTTTATACGCAACCGTGGCAGCATCCTGATGAGTACAGATGACCAAAACTTGCTTGAATTTCTCCAGGAGCATGTAGACCTGAGAACGATTGACATTCTCGTAGTACATGATTTCTTCAAGATGATGTCGACCACGGAAATACTGGCAAAGTCTGCAAGAAAAATGACAAAGAAATTAAGAAACTATCAGCATAAAGGGATGAATAGCACGGATTTGTCAATCAGGAATAGTTTTTGCCTGGCCAAGTTAACATTGATTAGCCAATCAGCCTTGTTTTTCAGTACATCCCTGTCATGGACGAGAGGTATCGATACCGCTCGCTGCCCATGGTAGCAAGGCTGGGATAGATTCCCTTGGTACCTCACCTTGCAAACAGCTTGAGATCCTCTGGGTTCCTAGCAGCAGGGACGTTCATGATGCAGTGTCGCTCTATCTCGCTGAGGTTCTCCTTTAGCATGTCCATGACTTTCTGTCTGCTGTGACTGTGGCCCTCGTTGTCAAGAGACAGGGTGGAGTAGGAATCTAGACTGGTACTCAGCTCATCTGAGTCCACTATAAACAATAGATGAACAGAAATACTTTTAGGCTGCATCCGAATTTGCAACTACGGCTACCACTTTTGCTCAGAGTGTTGCTAAGGACGTCCTCTACTTCAACGAATGATGCTGCGGAAATGTAGCCGTAGCTGTAGCCACAAATTCAGACACAGCCTTCCTTTATATTGTGGTGAAAAAACTCAGAAAATTATGCAGTTCCACAAGTGAAATATTTCACAAGAAATGACACGTCAACATTTCGATGAAACAAACATATATAAAAACCCAATTTTGCTCAGCTATTTTCTGCTAAGCAAAATTAGGCCGAATACCAGTCACATTATGGTACATGTGACATGATATTTTGGCTGGTTACCTTATTCTGGTAAGCATTTATTATTGGGCCTTTTTGGAGCAACTGTTTATGAACACTGTGAGAGGGCGCCCTACTCCACTGACATCATGAGCGTAAGGTTAATTGTTACTTCAGCCAGACCACTACCCAAGGAAGGGAAACTTACTGGACATATTTAATACCCCTGCGGCGCTAAGCTTATCCAGTGAGGCCGCAGACATCGGTGACGATCCTGAAGCCTTGTTTGGCTGATCGAGAAGTTTGGCTGGTTGGTCTGTTGGCACCATGAGGAAGACATAGGTGTGGAGCTGAAACCAAGTATAGATGTGAAAACCTGGTGAGAGACTGGACCCGTGCTTTAGCTTAAGCTGACTTAAAGGTATAGGATCACTGCTTGGTTTTTGTCAACGCAATGTTGATTTATAGGAAACATTATCAAGGAAGATACAATAAAAGCCACCAGTGAAAGTATCAATTGAATACAGTGTCTAAAATGTTGTGAAAACAGCAACAAAAAGTCTTTTCAATTTTGTTGTCTTGAAGAATTTTGACAGATGATGCTGTTTCAAAAAAAAAAAACATTCAAAAACTCTCACATGTGCCAGAGACAATGCATAAACTCATGTAACATGCAAAATTGTTTGTACAAGGCTAATGGACATGAGATAATGTCGGTATCCCGACAATAATTAATATTAAAGTTTTATATTACCACTTATCATTGGCATTTTTTTATTTTTATGCAATACCCTAAATGAAAGCTTGAAACTTTCTTGTACCTATCAAAATAGCTATTCAAAACTTAAATCCAATTTTTGGGATCAAATCGGCTGAACATTGAATTTAACATTTTTAATACAAAACAATCGTTTAAAGATGGCTGACCTGTATCAAGAGCCTCTTCTGTAGCAGCCACATGAGAATCTTCACCTTCTCTGCCTCATTCTAATATTAAAGCGAAAATAATCATCATCAAACAAAAAAAAAACTTCAAGGGGTACATTGCATTTCGATTTGGGCGCAATGGGCTGTAAAAAGCATTAGTTATGAAATGAATATGGTTGGCAAGATTTATTAAAAGTGGAATATAATGATTCACATAAATATCCCTTGAAATTGTGTGGTTTTGGGGGTAATTTCATGACAGAACATGGTCCGGTAGTTTGCAGAACAAAATTTTTGACTCCACAAAATGGCCGACCGCATGTTCTGCTGGTTGTATTTCCAGAGGCAAATTTATGTTTTGTTACTATTCACAAGTTACAACACACTGTTGGTGTTTTAGAGCATGGTAAACTCTTTAAAACTCTTCCCGACGGCAACATTTTGAGAGATTTGAAGGCAATGTGCCCATAAGTCCTTTTTACAAGACCGAACCAAGACCCATGTTCTTCTCCATGGCCCATCCTGGACCTTTACTGGAACCCAGAGTCATTCAGTCACCTGTTTCTCTCCAATGTTGACCACATCGCTGAAAAGATTCGGCTGTGAAAATGCAGCAAGTGCCTCCGTTAGACTCCCACCACCAGTCAACTCATGGAACTCCTCATGGTAAGGAGAATTGCTGTGAAAAAAATAAAAATAAATGCATCATTTCGAAGAGGGGCGATATTTACAATGTCAACCACTTGGAGACATGAACCACTCATAGAACATTAAAACCACCTAGCTGCCTCCTTCACAAAGTTGTGTTAGTCTGTGAGTTGATTGAAGTCTTCTTTAAAAAAAGACTTCTCTCCTCCTAGCTTTCTTCTTATCAGTCCAGCTCCTATCATCAGCTTAGACATTGCAGCTCATTGCTAGCTCATTGCAACCACAGTCCGTTTTGTATTTTGTTTTGCGTTACCTTTTTGAATATATACAAAAGAAGAAGAGACAAATTTCTATCTTACACTGATGTGGGAGCTCTTGGTGATAGAATGTAAACGTTGCTGCCACAGATGGGGTAAAATATGGTCGCTTTACCCCAGTACACCAGATGACCTACGATCTGAAACACCTTTGGAAATCAGGAAAAACAAACAAATATTGTTTTGAAAAAGTGACAAAACAAAGGCTGAAGAGGGACCTATTTAATCAGCCTTAAAGCTTAAGGACAAAGTTGGTAAATGTCAAAGACCAGTATCCACACTTTGTGTGAGCCAACATATATATAAAACAACAAACCTGTGAAAGTAAAAGCTCAAATGCTCATCAAAGTTGCATGAAAATAGTGAAACAAAAGTATATGTGGCGTGTCGTGGTTGAGCAGTTTAGTACATCAAACTCAAGTTCTGGTGGTTAAGTCAACAGGGTGTGGGTTTGAATCCTGGTCATGACACTGTGTCCTTGAGCAAGATCCTTAACTATAATTGCTTCTCTTGACCCTGGAGTAAATGGGTACCTGTGAGGGCAGGGATGGTTCTTGTGATTGACTTAGCTTAGTTCCCTACATATTGGGCAGCACAGGCTGTATACTCCCAAGCGAGCTGAGATGGTTTGAGAGGGAACAAAATAAATGGCCCAGTGACCAGGGGTAATAATGTTTTCAGATTTTTCCAAGGGCAACAAAATCGGACATCAGACTTAAGTAGGAAGAATATCATGCCTGCTTAAAATTGCACTTTTTCTCACCTACCAGTAAAATTTTTCAAATTCTTGGTACCTGAGAGAGAGCAAGATCCGTGTCTTGACTGAGTTGTTGAAGGCTCTTGAGTGGGGAAGACATCGTTATGGCACGGCGTATCGATGGGGAGCAGTCCTTAGGCAAGGAGGCGAGGAGTTCCTTGTCATCTTCAAGGAGGAGGATGGCGTGGTAGGGTCTGATCGCAAGGAGGCTCTGCTCTATGATCTTTGGCTGCTCAAGATTAAATAACAAAAGTCCAAAGTAGAATTTGAAACTTGGCATGATAGGAAAATAATCTAGAAAATAAAGATATACAGAGCCGAATCTCAAAGAGCTGCTTTAGCATAATGCTTACCAGAATAAGGTTACCAGCCAGAATACCATGTCGTATATACCGCCTGTGGCTGGTATTCTGCATATTTGCACACAAGTATGGCTCTCCGTAGGTGTTTGGCATTTCGGATTTTTCCACTCCAATTTGAGGGGATTGCATAATAGCAACCCTAATTTGGGTTCAGGTGGGTTCGAGTTTCAGTCTTGAAAAGTGTTTCTCTTGTTCAAGCGCCTCAAGTACTATATTGGTGGATATGTGTGCTATAAAAGACTCCAATATTATTATTATTATTATTATTCTTACCTCAATGGTAAACATTTGATCCACATTGTGTACTTTGTGTGGGAGACAAAAGCTGACTTCAATCCAGTGGTTGACGAAGATGTGACACACTCCTTTGTCGCATAACCTTCAAAGTGAGAAGATAAACGTGTTACATTCAAAGAAAGATTAGGGTTCTTACATTGGGGAAGTGTGGTGAATCTTTTCATTTCTGATGATTTTCTGAGAATCCTTGGGTTCTCAACCAGATTGAATGTTAACCAAAATAAATAAACTTCCTTTCATGGCAACTTTTTATGCACATTTTTTAATGGCCTCACCTAGCAGAGTTTTTAACAGCAGCTATAATATTATAATCCAACATGTTTGATGTTTCTCAAAAATTTTCTTGAAGCGTTTTTGCAAAAACTTTCTTTAAAAAGTAACAGTGTGCAGAGTACTACAAACGGGTTTTAAACGGCACTTGTATCTAACTACCACACAAATGTACTTGACAAAATCCAATGGCACTGAGTTAAAGAGGCTGTGTCGTCACGATCAAAGTACGCCTGTGGCTTCACATGGAATTATGAACTCTCTTCCAGTTACTGCAGGTACACGCCCTCCCTTCGAATCATATCTGTGGAGAGCGTGAGTGCCTACACGTGCAGTAACAGGGCGAGAGTTCATAATTCTATGTACAGCCACAGGCCTGTTTTGATCACAATTACACAGCCCCTTTAACAATATTTTTTCAGGTAATGTCTTCAGTGTGAGACACAATATTTTTACAAACTTGCAATACATTGTTTTTGCACTGTCGTAACGTTATTCCCCTTACCCCATGAAGACTTCTCTGAGATCTCTACACAGCTTGCTCTTCATCAGCATAATGTAGAACGGAGATTCTTCTGCATCTAAGGACAGAAATTAAAGACCACCATTCTGTCATGTTCCCAGACTACAACACAGATGTATACTGACTTTAGTTATCCCAAACAGGGATCCGACTAATTTGCCCTTTCACCCTCTGTTTGGATACAAAGAATTGAGCCAGAGAAAACCAAGATGGACAAACTATTAATCCTTTAGACTATAGACCATTTATTTCTATACGCCCAGAAATGGCAAAAATTATTCAGTTTTTGACAAAAGTTTTTCTCATTAAAGGGTCCGAAAAATACTATGAAACAAAAGTTTGGTTTTGTTGGAGAAACATAAATTATAAGCCAACATTAGAAACATTGGGTTTCCCTGGTTACATTACCAGAACTATATAATAATTAAGTTTGCCTTTAAATTACATTACAGTGAATAATATGGTGAGAAAGGAAATACAGTCACTCATTAACGTATGTGGTTGATCACACAAAACATGAAAACTGTGTGCGACTATTTTGTCACCTCGACCAATCCTGTGTAACACCTTTAAAGGGTCCCGTACGCATAGAATTCTGCGGTAACCAGCGCCATGAAATTGGGCCCATACCTCTTCAAGTTTCAGTGTCAAGTCAAGACAGAACATTGTGGGAGAAGAAGAAATAAGAAGTAAATAAACAGCAATCCAACCTTCTGGCATTGCAGCCACCTCATCATGAGCCGACATCATAATGACTGCTTGATGGCTGATATATCCACATCGTCTCTCTTCATGCTTCAGGGCCAGGACGAGTCGTTTACTCAGATCATGATAGCATCCAACAACGGAAGGATCGGCACTTGCCTGGAATCAAATTTTTAGTATTCATTGCAGACGATCACAAATACAACCCTAGTACTTTCAGAAACAATTGCCAGAATCGTTTAAAACCACTTAACTGCACAGGTTGTGCTCAATATATATATATTTTGTTTTACTGTTGTATTTTGTAGGCTTTGTATATTTTTCGTTTAGTTTTTACTGCCTTGTTTCTTGTGACTTTTGGTTTTTGGGCTTTATTGGTTATATATGCATGGGTTCTATATCAAGGGCCCAATTTTTATAGTGAAAAGAGTGAACTAAACACAAAAACAATTTTGCTTCCCAGAACAAGCTTACCAGCCAAAATACCATGTCACATAAACCATTTGGGATTGTTTTTCTGCTTATTTTTGTAGAAAATTGTTCAGCACTACTGTCTGCTGAAGCAGCTCTATTAACTTGGTCTAAGGTACTTACATGAAGCACAAAGACCAGATTAAACATGGCCATGGTTCGACTCTCTCTCCTTGATGAGCCATCTTGTCCTTTCTGCCAACAAAAACAACAATTACAACTTATTACATCAATGCAAAATGTCAATAGTATTCGATACTTTTTGGTTGACTGTGACAAATTAGACTACAACAACCTGTCCCTTTAAAGAAATCTACAAAAGGTGGATTCTTACAAACTTTCTGCCTCCGGCAACAATGAGAGTTGGATGACCAACAAATTTGACATCATCGATGGTCAGTTCAAAGCGGTGGTCACACAGGCCGGTCCCGGTGGTCAGAATGTGAGCCAAGATTTCATCAGAGTAACTGTAAAATGATAACAAGTTAAACAAGTTTTTCGTAAAAATATTTTGTCATATTAGGTATAACAATAACAGTTACAAATGTGACTGCTTGGTGAGGCAAGGTTCTTTACTAGCACTTGTGAAACCGAGTACCTATGTTGTACTTTGTCTTAATGGTAGTGTCTTATTGGTTTTTGTCAATGCTGAATCATAGGCAAAACTATCAAAATAGATACAATAAAAGTCATCTGTGCAAGTTTCAGTTGAACACAGTGTCGACTTGCTGAGAAACAGCAACAAACTATCAAGGTATTTTCATCAAAAATGTCAAACCAATCTTTGAGAGGTGACAGCGGGTACCAACCACATCTCTGACTGCAGCAGTCGAAAATGGACACCATGGAAATTTAAATCTCCAAAACTCACCTTGTGGGGAGTTTTGGAGAATCAAATTTGTCGACATTCTTGTTGATTTCTATATACGGGGACATTTCAGACAAAATAATTTCAGTAATCCGCTGCGTATTCGCATGGTCAATACAACATACCCAACTAGCTTCCCATGCTTGATACTCGACGTTGGTCTACAGTCGTTAGGACTGTCCTCTGGGACCTGCTGGGCAAACACATTATGTTTTCTGTCTGCAAATAAATAATAGAATAACATCTTAATGTTGATAATTGTTGGAACAACTCTCCTTCCTTCATAAATGCAAATTTAGCAGGCTTAATTTCAGAAATTCAGCTTCCAGCCTTCCACAATAAGGTAGAATTATGAACAAATGTTGGTATAAATTTGTTCGCAATGGTACAGGACCTTTATACCCTGGACTCCGTTGCGTTGTAACTTGTATGCAACAGAGGAGTCCCACCTGGGCTAAGAAATTACCAAAAAAGCACCATCGCCAGAGGAGGGTGTGATTTAATATCACAATAGAATTGCAATACCCTCCCATTATTTCAAGCATGCTTCAATTCAATAATTTTTTTGTTAATTTTCCAATATTACAGCAATCAGAATTCCACTTCACCAAACCCAATATTACCCCCCCCCAAAAAAAAAAAAAACACCAAAAAAAACCCACACACCCTCTGTTTTGTGATTCTAGACAAAAATTCACAACATAGCGAGGGCGCCACCACCTGTCTAAATGCAAGTTATTACATCGTTATCATGTGCTCAAAGTCATGTGTCGTGTGATGTGCATGTGAAGGACAACAGGAACAGCGCTGTATGTATTTTCTTCACAAAAGACTGACATACTTACTCTTCTGCACTACCTCTTTCTCGGATTCTTCTTGGTAAGGATACCTGAATAATAGTCTATTTCCTTTTGACCCTGCAGATACTAAAATGACGCTTAGCGGCAGCGATCTTCCAGGCATTTTAGGAGCGAAAATATCCTACCAAATAGTCCCCGGTAGTCCCCACTTGACTTGGCTGGTACCTGAACTTAGTCTTGCAGCCCGTATTATCCGTTTACATACGTAACTTTGGGAACTTGAATCAGGGAACCCGACTAAGGCGGCGTTGACAGCGATCCTTGACAGCTATACAGTTTTTGATAAGAAGTGTGGGTGTGATGGCCATGGGGTGGGGGAGGATGTCCTTCATGGTGCCACTCCCCCTTATTAAACCTAAAAAATACGTCTTTATTGTCATTCCTCAATCAATTTAATTTAAATGGACTCTGGTTCATACCAGATTTTATATTAATAATTAAATGCAGGGTTACGAGGTATACTTTTGGTAAATTGTCCAAAGACAAATTGGACTGGGGGGGGGGGGGGGGTCCGGTTGCTCACGTATCCCAACATTTATATGGATGCATTAAAGGGGTCGTTCCTTTCTAACAATGTTTTATATTAATATTGACAGCTCTAACGTGCTATTTGGAGTAATTAATAAGAGCACACCCTTTAAGTACATAGAAAACTGAGTAAACACTGCACAAGTATTTCATTGTTTTTTCTATGATTTATCAGAAAATTTACGCTTTGTTATCTCAGTTTCTCCTCAGTACTTTGACATGATTTCAAAGATTTGGTTTGCTGCTGTTGAAATGTGTGAATGCTCCATCTAGAGTTCATTTTTTTGTCATTTTTTATTAGTACGTTTTGGCTGGTCCAAGATGGAAGAGTCCAGGCTGAAGACAGTTGCAAGAAATTACTGCAGTAAAGAGAGTTGGAAGAAACGTTTTCCCATCAGTATATGGTTGCCAAGATACAGAGTGTCGTTTTTTCTTCATGATGTCATAGCTGGTCTCACTGTAGCATTAACTGTCATACCTCAGAGTCTGGCTTACGCAAGTATAGCCAAGTTACCTGTGCAGGTAAGTTGCAATGGGGAGGAAGGGTTGGGGACCTAGACAGCCTTGGGGGGATGTGTTAGGGTTTTTTCTCCCTTTTTTTTTTTTTTCCTGACAAAGCCTTACCTGCCTTAAATGGCCTACCAAAATATACTTTTGTTTTCTGTAAGTATGTTGCAAAGGATCATTAGGCCTTTTTAGGGGAAAAATTATTTTTTTAAACTCTACCCCTGCACACCAAAAATAACGATGCTTGACGAAGAACAAATTGACATACATGTACTTGCAATTGTTTTGATATTTACTTATTTGGGTGGATGAGACATGAATAAAATCTTTATGCAATCAGATTTAATATAAAAAAACTGTTTTGAATAATTAAAGAAAAAATCTAATAATTGATAGAAAAAATTTACAGCCGGCAGGTTTTTGGATGGACGGTCAAGCTACAGGAAACAAACTTTGTTTTTGTTAGGCCAAATTAGCAAGGCAGTACAATTTTGCTTAAATTCATAAAAGGTTACCAGCCAAAACACTATGTAATGTTTTGCTTGTTCATGACAGGTCTCCTGCTTATTTATGTTCTAACTTTATTAAAAACATAATTTTCTGCTTTTAAAGCTACTTTATGAAATTAGGCTACAGTTGTTATGGCTAATTATTACCAACTTTAAACTTTACTTCTAAGTGATAAAGCCATGTATTTTTGCAGTGGAGGTTGATTTGTCAGTTAAATTGTAAAAAACCAACTTTTATCAATATTTATCTTGTTCTGCTTCTACAGTACGGTCTCTACTCAGCGTACATTGGCTGTTTTGTCTACTGTTTTCTTGGCACTTGTAAAGACATAAGTGTTGGACCGACTGCCATCATGTCTCTCCTTGTGGCTAGTTTTGGCAAAAAGGACCCCCTGAACCCCTTGCTTCATGACCCTGTCTATGCCATCGTCTTAGCCCTTCTCTCTGGAATAGTTCAGTTTGTACTTGGTGTTCTTCATTTAGGTGAGTATGAAAAATGGGTATGTTGTGATATTTATACAGGCCTCTGTGCTTTTCCATGTTTAAAGACTAGTATGTGAGCCTAGAGAACTTAATGTGGAAGAGTAGTGGGGTTTAACCTGGTGTTTCTGTTTCATAGGAAGCTCTGATACAGATTTCCTTAGGCTTCCGAGCTACAGTGATTGTAACTGTTGTAACTGAAGTTTGTCATGGTATTTCTGGCTCATACATTTTGAAGCAAGGACTCTTGTTTCAAGTTTCCTAAGGCTTCCATTCTGTAGTGATAAACAAGAAATATGAGGGACTTACCACATTGTTTCTGGTTCACATTGCAGACATTCCACCTTTTCCATGTTGATATTAGGGCTTGAATTATGACACAAGATACAAATAAATAAACAGGTGTTTTCCTTTATTGTTACAGGTGCTCTCACCGGTTTTATCTCGGCCGGTGTCTTAGCTGGCTTCACTTCCATATCTGCCATCACTATTGCATTTGGACAAGTCAGACACATTCTTGGCATCAAGTTTGAGTCGGACTCATTTTTTACTGGTTTACTTCTTACATTCCAGCATATAAAAGAAACCAAGTAAGTTATTACAGCCATAATCTTTTGTGAGATTTATATATTTTTATTTGAGAAAAAAACAGATTGAATCAAGAACATTGTAACATAAAATCTTAAACTATTTTTGCAACCAGTTATTTCCAACTCTGTTTCAGCCCTTGGGATCTTATCATTGGCTTGGGGAGTGTGGCAATTCTGCTGTTATTTCAGGTAAGAAGGGGCGGCCATCTTGTTCTTCTTCCATTCAAATCAATGCAATATTTTCTACACGGGGCACTATATGGATTGGGTTTTCAGTCCCTACCTGACTGTGTGGGTTTTCCCTGGAATATTTCTCTGGGGTTTTCCTCCCACATCTAAAACTGAAACTTCCTTCCTTCAGACTTGTCTTCTCTCCATTGGGTTCTTGGCTAGTAAAGTGATTAAGTTCGCTTTTCTGAGAGTCCTTGGCTTCACAACCAGAATAAATGAAATAAAATGAAATTAAATTGTATTCTTAATAATTTATTAGCTTTTTGTAGTTTTTATGTGAGCTTGGATCCATTGGAGATCAGTGAGTTTTTCTTACTGAATGGATCACCCAGGATAATTAAGAAATAACAAAATAAATATATTGTCCGCCCACCCGTTTTTGGTGCTGTAATTGATGGATTATTTGTTGTTTCCCAACAGTGGTTGAAAGGTCATACAACGAGATGGGAGGAAGATGATTCCTACTCACCACCCACCTGGCAGCTGTGTACATGGAAATTATTATGGCTCTTAGCGACAGGTTGCTATAAAGTTTTATTTTCGTGTGAACAAAGACAAATTTAGTTAGTGGCCTGACATTTCGACCCGAGCAGATTTTTTTTTTTTGATTTTTTTTTAGCCTTCGAGAAAGACTCTGCTCGGGTCCAAATGTCAGGCCACTAACTAATTTTTACTTAAATTTATACCATAGGTCCATTTGGTTGGTAAGCAGTTTGCAACAGCTAATTCTATTTTCTCAAGGAAAAATTTAGTAATAAACCACAGAGAAACTGACTGGGTAAATTTAGGGTTGAGCAATAAAAATGTACTACTCCTGGATCATTCACAGCAGGCCTACAGCCACAGTTAATAGTACAAGGATAAACCCATACTAAGTTTTCACTAATAACATTTTCTTGGTTTGGTATCCAGGTCGTAATGCCATCGTGGTCCTTGTCACATCAGTCATTGCATGGACGCTAGAAACTCAAGGCTTAGGAGATAAGATTTCAGTCACTGGGAATGTCAAGGAAGGACTGCCGCCATTTCAAGCTCCGGATTTTACTAAACCGGATCTATTCAGTGTACGTTTGTATCAAATCTATAAACTACGTTATCACTTTTGGTTTCTCTTTGCCTTAAAATGATAATAATATCTCTATCTTTGAGTTGACTTATCGGAGTGGTTCTTTTCAGGAACCACTATTTGAAGGTTCTTACAATATCATAAAAACCCTTTGCTTATGACGTCACAAACCTAAACAGCCTCTCACTTAGGCTAAAGGAAGGCCTATCACTGGCTGAGAGTTTTGTGTGTTGCATTTCCGTTGTTTGACCTCAGCGATTGTGGTGTCTGCAATGGGTCTTTCTTGTCAACTTTTCAACTGGTCTACTCTTGTCTCTGCCTAGAGATAGTGAGATTACACACATTGTATACCATAAACTAAAACATAGATCCTTCCACCACCAAGGAAAGTCTTCAATCTTACTCACTAACTTTGAGTTCCTTAACCTCTACCATCTGACCATTTAGTATCACCAACTGTGGTTTGGAATGATAAACTTGCCAGCCTGCAATATGGTAGTATACATACACAGTTAGTTCTGGTGGCAGTTGAGCCACTATACACAACTAGTGCAGTTGAATGTTTTTTAAAGATTGGTCTACTCGCTGGAAAGTGTTGCCAAGAGGAAGAATGGCTCATGTATTTAAGATAAAACATTCCCTACTTTAGACAAACTTCTTATTTGCTTAAAAAAATAAGTTTTTGAGCCATGTAACCAACTTACCCTTTGATTGGTTGATTCTTTGATTCTTCTCAGGTGATTGGCTTAGGGATAGCAATGGTACCACTGATTGGCTTCCTAGAAACCATCGCAATCGGGAAAGCATTTGGTAAGAATACTTTCCAATTGACCTTGGTTCAGTTATCTTGGATTTGTCCCATTCAATACAATGTAACCAAAACGAGGTTGGAAGGGAAAGTAGTCTGGTTCCTTTCTGTATAATGGGAATCGGTATTGAAGAATGATATTGGGTTCAGGGAACAAAGCACACATAACATAAAAACTAAAATTTCTAAGGCGCTATTTCATCAAGATAATAGCGCACATAATAAAAATAAGCTTTACGAAACAGAGATAAACTAATGACTGGAGGAAGATTGTGCCAAATCATTGGTCCAGCTAGACTGAATGCTTTTTGGCTCAGAACTTTGTTTACACCAGGAACACTCGAGTTAGTGATGTCAAGTTTTTACTTTTCTAGAAAATGTGGAGGAGTGTTATATGACAGTAAATTGGAAAGATATTTTAAGTTTAAAATTAATCGGTTTTCTAATCAGTAGCCAATGAAGTGTCCTGAGTAATGGGATAATGGCGAAGATGGTTACACATTGCAAACACTCAATTTCAAACAAGCTTTATATTTTGTAGTTTGTCATTTTGAATTTATGTTATGAAATTCATCAAATTTTCTTCCAATTAATTTGAAAATTTCTTTTTCATTTGACAGCCCGGCAGAATGATTATAGAATTGATCCTAATCAGGAATTCATCGCATTAGGTAGGTATGAGTCCAAACTAAACGTGTTTCTATTCAATTATTCAACTAGCAATGAACAATTTGTGCAACTCTGTTCATCAATTCAAACGTAAACTCAAGTTTCCTGTTCAATACAAAGTTCCTCTCTAGAATTAATGCCCTCAGCGCATTGCAAGCATTGGAAAATGTGCTTTACAAACGTTTGTAATATTATTATCACTATTATTATTATGTGGGGAAACTGTTTTCCTTTTTTCAGGGGGGGGGGGGTTGGGGTTGGAGGCTAAGACACATTGGAAACGTAACGTTTAAAAGTTTAGTAATTAAACCTGAAGTTAAGTATAACATATTGCCTTAATATTTCTAATTTGTTTTGGGTTTGTTTGTTTTTTTGCCAGGTGTGTGCAATATAGCTGGTTCATTTTTATCTGCCTACCCAGTAACTGGAAGCTTCTCAAGGTATGAAAGCTACATGACTACTTCATCTGCAATAGTGAAAGCTTTGTCACAATAGAATTTACCGTGCTAGATTCCACAAGATCAGTTGAAGCTATAAGCATCTACTCAGTACTATTTAGGCCTGCAAAGTGATATCATGTGGTGAATGTATCTATAAAGTCCACAGTCAACCCTCCTACTGTCTGACCATTCAATCTCATCCACTGAGGTTTTGTGGAGGCTTACAAGGTGATGTGGCACAATCTGCAGCCATTTGTGCCAGAAACACCCCGGGGCGAACCCCTTCTCAATGAAAAGTATAATGTTTTTTTGTTTTTACATGCATTCCACAACACACGGGACCTACGACTTAATGTTCCATCTGAAGGACAAAGTAACGATGGTCAAGTGTCTTGCTCAAGGACACAAGTGTTATGACCAGAACCCGAACCCACACTATGACGGAACGAGAACTTGAGTCAGGTGCACTAGACCGCTTGGCAACGACACGCCGTAAATGATGGCTGAGATATCAGGGGCCAATTTCACAAAGAGATAAAATTTATCTTAACTGTGTTTCAGTCTTAATTGCTAAGCAAAGTGTGATGTCACAATACAAATCACTATGGCAAAACTGACAAATCAACTTAAGATGAATCTTAGTGCTTTGTGAAATCGAGCCAAGGGTTTGTAAATACAATCAGAGAAACCAATCCACCTGGGATTTAAAATCAGTTGAAACTGTCAAAGGTAGAGGGCTAACCCTCTTGTTTGTGACTCTTACAGGACGGCCATCAACTCACAGTCTGGAGTGAGGACACCTGGAGCTGGGATCATCACTGGTGCGGTGGTCATCCTGGCTTTGAGCTTCTTAACGCCAGGGTTCTACTACATTCCTAAGGCAGCCCTGGCTGCCATCATCATCGTTGCAGTGCTTAAGATGATCAACTATAAAATCATTGTCGCTCTTTGGAGGTTAAGAAGTAGGTCATGGTGAAAATTTTATATATAGTAAACCTACTCCGTAAAATTTCCAGCTAGTTGACCAACCATTAATTGAAACCATTCAACTGCATTGGTTGTGTAGGGTGGCACAACTGTGCACAGAACTAACTGTGTACTGTGTAGATGCATTCACCACATGATATCATATTGCAGGCTGGCATAGTTTATCTATCATTCAAAACCACAGTGGATGATATTGAATGGTCAGACAGTAGGAGGGTTGATTTTGTACTGTGTACAGAGAAGGGGTTTTCCCCTGTGTGTCTGGTAGTGGCTGCCGAATGCGTTGCAGCGTTTTGTAAAAACTCTTGTAAGGTACTACATAAATGGGTCCCATAATTAAAAAACTTCAAAAACTTGTCTTAAAAAATAACAATAAGCGCTTTGAGACGCCCGTAGATAAAGCATTTTATATAAAAACTAGTTACTACTGTATATTATGTAAGTCTTCCCAAAGTTGTCCCTTCCATTTCAATTGAAATTTAATTTATTTATTGTTCTTGTTTTAGAGATAGAGCTGTTGGGTTTCACAGCAACCTGCATCTCATCAATGTTTATTGGCGTTGCTTACGGGACCGGAGTAGGCATGGTCTTGGATTTGTTCATCTTAATGTATTCTATCGCAAGACCCGGCATAAAAGTGGTGGAGCCACTCACTTCAGAACAGATGACTGAGGATATGCATTCAACTTCTCAAATTCAGGTACTGATTTATACTCCTAGGTGAAGAGAAGCAACTAAGGTACATGAATAAGTTAGCTGTAGTGTTTATACAAGGTGAGAGAACGAAATCAAAAGAGTTGTCAATTCATAGAGCAACTGGTCCCCTCTCATTCTTCCTTGATCTTGTAACATGTCTTACTATATGCAGTTTAAAGTGACTGTAAAAACATTCATTTGAAGTGGATTTTGAAGTGGATTGCGTCAAAATACTCAAGTGAGCCACATAGCAGTCCTCTTTTGGTCACCAATCAGTGTTGTTTTTCAGTGCTTCTCTTCCAGGGGTTAGTGATGAGAGGTATTGCTACGGCGCGCTGCCAATGGTAGCAAGGCTGACCACAGATGTACTTGTAAAAAAACAATTCAAATGATACTTTTGTCTCCCCAGATACGATCCACTTCAGCAGTCATCATACAGGTTGATCGTAGCATTCATTACCCGGCAGCTGAGTACATCTTTGATACACTCAATGAACATATGCAGAAGAAGGAGTACGCTAGACCCATTATTTTAGATCTCAGCTTTGTGTCTGAATTGGACTTTACTGTTATTGAGGTAGGCTGGATTCCAGACCATTATCATGGTGCAGCAATAGTGTGTTTTCCTATTCATTCCTATGTAATCATATTGAGGCTGGAAGGGGAAATGGTCTGGTCCCTTTATATCTGATTTGAGAACCATATAGTCTGAAACTAGGATCCAAATTTAAGGATGTATTCAGAAATCATGGCGTTTCCACCCCTGGGATTATATATTTCAAGGAGCTTTTAGGAGCATTTTAAGCAAAAGGCCCTGTCTTTTGCACTTTTAAGAGTTGTGGTAACGTAAATGCTATTCTGGGAGAACTCTTTTTGCTCTGACTCAATGTTCTCATGTTTGTTTCCAATATCAGGGCTTTCATGATGCCATGAACGACTTTAAAAAGTTTGATGTAGAACTCTACTTTGCTTCATCAAAGGTAAGAATGGTTTATTCTGGAGGGAAAAGGGGAATAGAAATGCAAAATTTGACAGTTTGTTTGTTTTGTTTTTCCCCCTTCTCCCATTAAAAAACAATGTAACCATCATTGAGGCAGATGGAAGAATTAGTCTGGTGCCTAATCTGAGAAATGGTGCTCTTGATTGCTATTGAATACAGGGACCATGACGAGAACAGCCTGATAGGAATGTGTTCTGGGGCTTTTTCCAAACCTTTCTATAAATCTTTCTATAATATTAATTTTACTTTTCATTCACTGTTACAGCCAAACATTAAAGCACTACTCCTGAAAGCCGACATAGAAAGTATGTCCATCTTCAGCACCGTACAAGATGCTCTAGAAAGTATTGAGGAAAAACAAGGTAAGACTAAGACTAGAGATGCAGAGGGGTTGATTTTCTCCCCCAATTTTTTTTTGTTTAAGTCTTTTTTTTCCTGTCAATTTTTCCCTCTACTTTCTGTGCCCGAATTTTCCTACTGTTATGTCTGAATGACTACTCTCCTCGCCCCCGGGTCATACGCCTATGATGCAAATCAAGAAATGTATTATTTTTAGGATACTTTATCAAGATTGTCATAATTTTATTGTTTCTCATCAAGTATTATTTTGTTTTTTTCACAGTTTAAGAAAAATCTACTGCCCAGACTTCCTGCAATGGAGTGCCTAATTTCTGCCCCTCGCACATCAACTTTAAACCCATATCTGCCTGCCTAGTCACAGTACATAAACAGTGTTCCTGCCTCAAGCCAATGTAATGCTCATTGCTGCAATACAAAAACGTTTAGGTCATTTTAGACTGTTAGGCAACGGTCTGTGCCTAAAGAGACACGGTTCCAATCCTAGCTGACTTCATAAAATTTCACAACGGGTCAAATCCGCTCTGCTTGCACACTGCCTGACATAAAAACCAGCCTTCTTGCTACCCATGTATTTCTTTATACAGGTCAAAAACTCTCGACCAAACCTTCCTAGCAGGGTTGGTTTTGACACAGATTAAGTGCTCTACGCTTGTCAACGCTAGACTGAAATAATGTTGTGGGTCAGGTCAGACCCATGTCCAACACAAAGATTTTTGTCAGGTGAAAAAATTAGGCCTATTTATCAATTACTGCCTTGCAAATAAACATATCATAACATACTGTACAACAAAGATTGTACAGCACTGCAGGCGGACAATCGGGAACTCTGGCTGAAATGTGAAGTATACTCTGGAGGCCATTTTAGTAAGCAACTCTTTTGATGCAACAATAGATCAGTGCAGACAGTGACCACTGCTATCAATGATATAATAAAACATTTGCCGACTGAAATGGCACCCATGGCGTACTTCACTTTCTAATGATAGATGGAGCTCCAGTTGTGCCTTGCAGCGCTATATGATCTTTGGTATACAGTGCTTAACACACAATGGTGTATGGGTATTCTTCATCCTCGATGCAAATTTAACATCTATAAAAAACTGTATGCTGTTATCTTTAAAGTGATATTTATTCGACCGTGTTTTCCTTCTGATACTGCTAATAACGAGAGTATAAAGAAAGACGATAACCTATTGTTCATCTGCAGGTTTTTCCTGAAGTAGGCATCTACAGCATTTGTATTTTCTACGGGAAATCTCATAGTTAGGCAAATAGGGCTTTACCTCAAGTAATATAAATTATTGAAACAAGATTTATGAAAATTCAAATCAAGTTTTTCCTTTAAAAGCAATTGGATTAAATCAAAAGTAACAATTGGTATTGATCCCTTGCACCAATGTCATACACGGCTACAATCTGCCATGCTTGCCATTGTGGGGATCAACTCGTAATGTTGCGTCGCTTAATATGCAAACTACACTGTTTAACACACGGGGACATTGAATCCCCAAATTGGGCAAACAAGACACTTGTGATGATTAGTGATGACGTGAAGTGAATTGGGTCAATACCAATAATAAGAAGCCAGAGAATGCCGAGTGTGTAGTTATCTGTGTATCTGCTGTGAGTCAATTTGTGCATGCTGCCCTTTTAGCCTTCATGGCACATTTCAGCTTTCCCTGGCACAGCAGACACAGAAGACAATTGATCTGAGCATTCGTTGATCTGAGCATTCGCTATTTCTATTTTTGGTACACAGGAAATAGTTATCCTTCCAACTTTGAATGAAAAAAAAATGTATTATTTAAAGTGACTATGTTTTTACTATTCTTATCATTATAACTATTATTATCATGGTTAACCAGGACCCATGTTACTACGTGGCTCTTGGCCAAGATTACTACTCCCCCTTCTTGTTAGGGCGAGACTTGCTGAAAGTGTTGAAATGTGAAACCATGGCTGGCAATTCAGTTGCCTCAGTCTGCCAAGTTTCTGTGGCTTTTAGATTAATAAGCAAACTTTTTTCAGTTGGTTAAACGAAGATTAACTTGAGGGATTGATTTTACAAAAGTGAACATTTTGAAAATAGATACTGACTTTTCTCTTAAGGTGTTCAGACACTTTACATCCATGCAAATAGAAATCTGGCGGTTACAAGGGAACTATGTATTTCTTGCCTGTAATGCTACTTGCATCTTTCAAGAAAATCTGAAGGCTAAGGGTAGTCAATGTATAAAAAACATTTATTCAGTAAAAATTACCCTTTTGAAATGCCAAGGTCAGCTTTTAAGGTGGATTATCCAAAACCTTTTATGAAAAAATAGAATTAACAGTTATCACTATGAAAGACAGAACTAACCTTAATTTTAAAAATTCTTCAAAATCAAGCCCTTAGTTTTGTCAGATTCTGATTGGTTCAGTTTTAAAATGCACAGCAGATCAACAATGTTTAGCACTAGCATGGTGCACGACATAACAAGACTTTCAGAAGGTTTTGACTCTACCAGTGCTGAAAAGGTTTTGAAGGATAGGGACAAGTTTACAATAGACCATCTTTTACAAGTTTATTGTGTTTCACTCAAGTGTGCTGTGGGCGGGGCTAAATGGATCATTCCATTTTCAGCAAACTTTAAAGGTTTCATTAACAAAGTTATTTGTGATATCTAGAAAAAGAGTAATACATCTTTTACATTGGATATTTTTCAGTATTAATAAGTTAAAAATATATTTGTAAAGATTTTGTACTGTTTGTACCAGGACTTTAAGAAAATTCAATAATAATAGTCTTGTATGATTGAAAATGTGATTTCACGCGCTGTTTCTTATTTTTTATAGCGGCGTATTTTGTGTGCAAAGTAAAGGGTGGAAACAACACAAATGGAAGACAGCTTACATTCATGTAGAGTTATTTGAATCTCTTGACAAAGAGTGACAACGAGCATTCCAGGGCATTTCCTGGCAGGAACGATACTTAATTACAGGGAAGTTTTACTTTCTGTATGTTCTATACCAGGAACTCTTTGGAGGATTCCCAGGGAGGTACTTCAGTGCAAGAGCGTGTTAGAGTATAGGCCCAGGGCAGGGGGGGGGGGGGGGGGGTGGGGGTTGATGGAGACTCCCTCTGCCGCACATGGCCACATTGTGTTGTAAAGTTTAAGATTAAATGCTTTCTTCCATTGAGCTTTATATGAGTTATGCCTGCAGAACGTCAAGGCCCTAGCTCTTTAGTAAAACATACGTGATGTCAAATTCCACATCATCCATACACAAACATGATTCAACTGTGATAAGCCAGTTGTCTGGATTAATGATTAACAGCAGTCTAGTTAATATTTGCACAAAGTAAACATCGGAGCAATGGGCGCGTATGGTGAACAGTCACAGTGTTTACATGGCCCATGCTTATAATACTTGTGTATCAAAGAACACTGAATTCTTGTCAGGGTTACCACAAGGTTCTATGTTTTGAATTAAAGATGGCAACTTTTTAGGGGTAAGATTTCTCAAGCAGTGAATGAAGGTTCCAGATTTCATCAGGTAAGACAAAGCTTTTCATTACTGTTTTAAGTAAGTCAGCTTTACAGGTAAAGCAACTAATTACCAGTATATTTTTTGTAACTGTAAGGTGAAAAGAAACTAGTTCTGTTGTTTCTTTTTTCATAAAATTTTGATAACTGCTGTTAAAGTTAAAGTGAGGCTCGAGGGCAAAATCTTTGGAGTCACTTTTTATGGTCAAGTAGACATCGAAAAAAACATACTGGTTAATTACTATTTTACACTAAAAATATAACAACTTAATAGATCGCAACAGGCACAACTCTAAGCCAAAGGTTGCTCTTCCTCTGACCTCAGTGAGGGCGCTGTTTGAGCTTGTGACATCATTTGAAAGTGGTCTATACTTCAGAGCACCTTAAAGTTCTTTTTGGCTAAATGTTTGGGTTCTTATATGTTCATTCATTCATTCATTCATTCATTTCTTTTATTTGTCTCAAATCGTGGCCCGGAGGCCAAATTCCAAAAGACAATAACATTAAAACAATAATATAATAGTAAAAATAGAAATATGTGACAACCATGTAATAGTCAAATTAAGGCCATTTTGAAATATGGTTTCTACACATTACTGAATTTAACTCTACGTCACTACTAATGTCAAACTGGAGCAGCTGGGGTGAAAATTTGTTCATTCATTTATTTACTTATTTATTTATTTTAATTATTTTTTATTTAGGGGGGGGGGGTGGTTAGCAAATGGTGGCTTGAAAAAAATGATTTGTGGGGAAATAGAAACCAATTTCCAATGTATAAACTCATGAGCAAAACTAATAACTTTTATATTTTCAACCTCTTACAAATGTTGTACTCACCTACTTAAGAAAATAAAACAGCCTTTTAAAGAAAATTTTTCTGTTTTTCTGTTTTTTCTTTCAAGTTGGAGCCATGGTGGAGAAAAAAATGCGGCTAACAGTAAAGAAGGCTCTTAAGATAGCATTGGTATTCACAGCAGTGTTCGTTGTTTACATGATCACGTTTGGAATAAATACTGAAATAGATTGCTTTCAGTTTTGTATTGGGTAAGTCACTAATGACTTTGACATTTGACCTAGGGGTCCAATAAGCATCTGAGGATCCCAAGACCAATCAACACATAAAATGTTTGGAGCTGATATGCCAAGTCCGAGGTATCACTCGGACAAGATTTCTTTTGTTTTAGCCATAATTACCTTGACTTTTGACTTAAAAGGTCCAAAAATAATAGGCTAATTCTGGGGGATTCCAAGACTAATCAACACACTAAGTTTGGAGTTGATACGCCCAGTCCTTCTTGATTTATCGCTTGGTCATTGAATGCACACACACACACACTGACGTGTGTAAATACCGGCAATCGTGGACCCTCCTTTGTTCAACTCTTTGTGATAGCAACCTTGGACCACAATGCTTTCCTTTGTGATAGCAACCGTGGACCTATTGTCCCTTTTGTTATAGGTCCACGGTTTGAATGTGGATACCTACCCACACACACACGTTTGTGAATCCCGCTTACCGAGGACTTCTCTTTGTTCTCCCATTGTTTGGACATAGTTTTTTTTTAGCGACGTCCCCATTGGGTTTGTACACGAAAACGAAGCGAGGACGTCCTCGCTCTGTCAAACACCCGGATCCCTTTTGTTAAAGTCCTCGGTTTGAATGGATAGACACGCTCACGCACACACACACACAAGTGTGTAACAGCCTGCAATCGTGGACCCTCCTTTGTTCAACTCTTTGTGATAGCAACCGTGGACCACAATGCTTTCCTTTGTGATAGCAACCGTGGACCTATTGTCCTCTTTTGTTATAGGTCCCCGGTTTGAATGTGGTTACCTACTCACACTACACACACATGTCGGAAACAGTATGCCCCTTTGGAGGCTGCACCAACTGGGGGCATAGTAAAACATACCAGTGTTGTAGCCAAGACTTGGAAGTCCGAGACCGAGACAGAGCAAAGACCTCCCCCAAAAGAGACTGAGACCAAGATCAGCTCTTCTCGAGACAAAGACTTTTGCAGGCCCAGACCAATATAAGACCCAAGACAAGCTTGTTCAGGTCTCGAGTTCTACAACATTGAAAAATACATTATGCAAAGTTTGCAAAACCCTTACTCTAACGACACCAAATTCAACTATTAAGTTTTGTGTTTATTGTTCTCAGGAGGACTTGCTTCAGCTCTCGCCTCACAATACTAGTTTACAAGGATGATGTCGAGCCGAAGGATATGAAATTCCTCCAGAGCTTCCGGCCACAGCTAGGTTTAAAAAAATACGCAATGGACTCCATGACTGGACAACTCGACAGAGAGACATGTCCAATGGAAGACCTCTTTTCACAATTCATAACAATTCCAACCCAAAACAACTGCGCGATTGTAGGAAACAGTGGAGTGCTCCTCCACAGCAACTGTGGGAATGAGATCAACTCCTACGACTACGTTATACGTATGAACTTGGCACCAGTGCGAGATTTCGCAGACGATGTCGGCGTCAGGACGAATTTGACCCTGATGAACTTTGAGACGCTGGTTTACTTGCACAGCAATCTCACGCAGAAGGAACCCGGGGATAAGTTCCTTGACATGTTTGTGAACAAGGTGTGGTTTCTTAACAACACAGTGATTTGGTACGCCAAGTCCATGGTGCCTAGAGAAACCAGAAAACGACTCCAACAGTCTGTGGAGGTGCTCAAGAATAAATATCAACTGCCAATTAGGTTTGGGTATAGCTGGAGATCGCTGCATGCTGAAAGGTACGCCAAATCAGAATAGTTGTCAAATGCATTACTGCTCCAAGAACCCTTGAATTTTGCTTTCTTTTCCTTAGGAGAACAAAGCAGATGAATTAGTGTTCTTAAGCAAGATACTCAACCATTATTGCTCCATCCATCGGCTGGGACTTAAGCCATAGGTCCCATACATTTGTGAAAGTACATAAAAGAATCCAGTTACATATATTGCTAAGAGAACTGGTTTGACCCAGTGTTTCTGGCAGTGGCTGTTGAATGGGCCAATAAATTAACATTTCAAAAAACCTGTCTTAAATGTTTCTCTTTGTTCAAGTGCCTTGAGTACTTTATTGGCAAGTACGTGCACTATATAAGAATTTGGTATTCCTGTGTTGTACCAAACTCTCAATGGGAATTGGGTGGTAGCTCCGATTAAAACAAGTTCAACTTGTCACCATTTGTTTTTCCGATAATCCTTGCTTTCCTAAATGCAGATATGTCAGCATGAAGCGTCTAGCCACGACAGGATTCAACGCTTACTACGTTGCCAAATCTTTCTGCAAGCACATCACACTCTACGGCTTCTACCCTTTCAGCAAGGATGCGCGAGGCTACCACGTACCCCACCACTACTACGAGGACGTCCCATACGAGTATAGCAACCCAGTGCATAATTTCGGTTGGGAATTCAATAAATTGCAAGAGTACGAGAAGGAGGATGGGACTTTGAAAGTGAAGACTGAGAAGTGCTACGGTGCTGCTGTAAGGAGAAACGAGGTTGCGGAGAAACCGATCGGGGATTTATTATGGTTTAAAGTAAAGCCCTGAGGAACAATTGGGTTCGACTTAGTCCTGGTAAAGCAACAGACAAGCCCAAGCAGGGCCCAATTTCATAGAGCTGGTTAGGCATAAAAAGGAGCTCAGCACAACAAAATTATGCTTATCAGATATTAAAGGTTACCAGCCCAAATGCCATGTCACGTGTACCATTTGTGACTGGTATCCTGCTCAGTTTTGCTTAGCATAAACTTGTTGAGCAATATTTTCTGCTAATGCAGCTCTATTAAATTGGGCCAAGCTGAGCTGGGTTCGACTCTAGTTTGAGATGGAAATTAAGTGTTAGTGACTGTACACTAGTTTTGTGATCCAGAGGTCATTGGTTCGACTCCCACCATACTGATTTGTACATTTTTTCAGCAAGTTCATTAAAACAGTACATGGATTGTCAAAAGAATAACAATTTCTGCATTTAAAGGAAGTGTGCTGTACTAACTTGTCCATTACTCCATGTAAAATTTTTTACTTAAATACATAACAAATCTGCTGAAAATATACCCGTTACTATCCTCATTTTTTGAAGAAAGAGAAATATTGTTGGTGCAAGAGCTGCTGGTAATAGAATGATTATGAGCTGCTGGTAATAGAATGATTATGAGCTGCTGGTAATAGAATGATTATGAGCTGCTGGTAATAGAATGATTATGAGCTGCTGGTAATAGAATGATTATGAGCTGCTGGTAATAGAATGATTATGAGCTGCTGGTAATAGAATGATTATGAGCTGCTGGTAATAGAATGATTATGAGCTGCTGGTAATAGAATGATTATGAGCTGCTGGTAATAGAATGATTATGAGCTGCTGGTAATAGAATGATTATGAGCTCCCTTGCACCAAAAACAAAGCAATGTCTATAGGTGAAGGGTCCCTCATGGGTACCTCTTGAAATTGCTGAAATTTTGGGATTATGATTTGATTAATCAAAATTATGATATGAAAACAATTAAATTACAAATAAAATAAAAATACAATTTGTTTGCATCTGATGGATATCTCTGAAACATTTTATTAAACATAAGGCAAAATGTTTTGTATTCACCTCAGTTCACTGCTATTCATTTAACCACTTCATGTTGAATGACGTGCAAACACATCATAGGGGTTGGTCTATGGCGGAACAACTTTTCTGCTGTCAGTCACAAGACAACAACAAATCAAGGCGCTAATTAAGATGACCTTTAAGATGACCTTTGTTGTCTTTCCTTTGCCAAGTCAGGGTTTCCAGGTGGTAACGATATTTTCAAAGGAAAACGATGACTAAAAGCTCCAAAAATTTCCGAAAATTAATACAGCGCATGGGCAAGGACAATTTTGTTGAGTACCGACCCAAAGTGGTTAAAGAAAATCATCACAAAATATTATTAATATTTTTAAGCAATATTTTTCAGTCATGTTCAAGTAGTTGTTCAATCAAATACAGTGTTTGTTAAAACGAAAAAACAAACAAAAAATGTTGAAACCAGACCAGGAATTTCATTCTTCATAAAGTAAAGGCCACATGTCCTCAGTTAAAAAAGGACATGCATTCAAAAAACAAAATGGCTAAAGGATAATTTTAAAAGGGCACTTACAGTCAAGCTGCTAAGCCCCCCAAAATATTATAAGCACAAAACCTGAAAAAGTAACTGGAACGTTACGATTATTATGGGTACATCCCAAGCAGGCAATAAGGAATTTAGATCTGTTGCGAGAAGGGCTACTATTATATGATGGCATAAGCTTTAAGTTCACAAAAGTAAAAAGATAAATTAAACAAAAAATTTAGGAAACAAAAATTTGTCAAGAGCAGGGAGCTGTCCAGAATTCCTGGTCCTCTTTTGATTCCACCGCTGAAAAGGATAACTGGAACTAACATCAGTCTCCCAAAATGATTCTTGAACTCTTGCAAAGAATTCTTATACATCCAACAAGCTCTTAAAAACACCGGAGTCCTTCCGAAGCAAAATAAGAAATGAAGACGTCCATTCCTGAGAAATGACGGCATCCTCCCGGAGATGATCTTAACGACTCTTTCCCTTCTTCGACTTTCCTCCTGATTTTCTCTTCTTGACGGTCGGCAGTGCCTTTTTGGACACCTTCCCCTTCTTGTCCGATCGACCCGGTTTTCTCCTCTCCCCTTTCTGGGCTCGTTGGTAGTCTTGATCGTCCTGGATCTCTTTATTGACAGCCTAAGAAAATAATTGAAAAAATATAAATCATTAACTATAGTAATAATAACAATACTAAACTATATAAAGAGCCCTAATCATGCAGGCATACTCTGGGAGCTGAACACAGTTATACAAAGAAAATGGCACTGGAACAATTTTATGGACAAGTTGAAATAAAATATTAAGATAAACCTTTAGTAATAAGAGGATAAAATGAATTACTGAAGAGTAAAAAAACAAATAAATTAATCCAAGGATAAAATACAGAATGTTATAAAGCATTAAATCATAAACTATGGGTTATTGAGGGCAGGGTATACTTTTGGTAATTGTCAAAGACCAGCACCCTCACTTGGTGCAACCAAACATGCATAAAATAACAACCTGTGAAAATTTTGACTCACTTGGTCATCAAAGTTGCAAGAAAATATTGAAAGAAAAAACACCCTTGTTGCATAGAATTGTGTGCTTTCAGATGCCTGAAAAAGGCTTCATGCCTAAAGCATTTCTCAGATTCAAATTTTAGGGTGAAAATTACCTCCTTCTCTAAAACTACATTACTTCAATGGGGATCGTTGCTAACAATGTTTCATGCTCTTCAGTGCTCTTTACCAAGTGGAGTAATTTCCAAAAGTACACCCTGCCATTAAGCAGGCTAAAATGACATATTGCATATTGATATTAAAATAAACACCATGATTATAATCAAATGGCACTTCCCGCCAAAACTCAAACCGGGTTTATTTACTCATCTTAACAGTTGAGAATAAAGAGCTTTAAAAAAAACACACATAATTAGGGCCTATATATTATATACTTTAGCGTTATAAAAGGCTAAGTATTTCGCAACATATAGATAACACAACCCCATGCAGTTGAATGGTTTCAAATGGTTGGTCTACTCACTAGAAAATGTTGGCAAGAGTGGGAGATTTTAATGAAACAAAATCATAAAAAGTAGTCACTATTTACATTCTAGAATGCCCCGTTTCTTCTTTGAAGACACAAATAAAACACACGAATCAATACAGAGAAAGAAAATGAGCCCAATCTCACCTTTGTGACGTCAATTTGTGGTTTCTTTCTATTCATGCTGTTGAGTATCGCATTTTCTCGACTTCGTTCGTTGACCATGTTACCACAGAGTGGATCAAACTGGTCAAAAACAAACCAAACAAATCAAGGTGAAAATGGTTCGTTGACCATGTTACCACAGAGTGGATCAAACTGGTCAAAAACAAACCAAACAAATCAAGGTGAAAATGGTTCGTTGACCATGTTACCACAGAGTGGATCAAACTGGTCAAAAACAAACCAAACAAATCAAGGTGAAAATGGTTCGTTGACCATGTTACCACAGAGTGGATCAAACTGGTCAAAAACAAACCAAACAAATCAAGGTGAAAATGGTTCGTTGACCATGTTACCACAGAGTGGATCAAACTGGTCAAAAACAAACCAAACAAATCAAGGTGAAAATGGTTTGTTGACCATGTTACCACAGAGTGGATCAAACTGGTCAAAAACAAACCAAACAAATCAAGGTGAAAATGGTTCGTTGACCATGTTACCACAGAGTGGATCAAACTGGTCAAAAACAAACCAAACAAATCAAGGTGAAAATGGTTTGTTGACCATGTTACCACAGAGTGGATCAAACTGGTCAAAAACAAACCAAACAAATCAAGGTGAAAATGGTTTGTTGATCATGTTACCACAGAGTGGATCAAACTGGTCAAAAACAAACCAAACAAATCAAGGTGAAAATGGTTCGTTGACCATGTTACCACAGAGTGGATCAAACTGGTCAAAAACAAACCAAACAAATCAAGGTGAAAATGGTTTGTTGACCATGTTACCACAGAGTGGATCAAACTGGTCAAAAACAAACCAAACAAATCAAGGTGAAAATGGTTTGTTGACCATGTTACCACAGAGTGGATCAAACTGGTCAAAAACAAACCAAACAAATCAAGGTGAAAATGGTTTGTTGACCATGTTACCACAGAGTGGATCAAACTGGTCAAAAACAAACCAAACAAATCAAGGTGAAAATGGTTTGTTGACCATGTTACCACAGAGTGGATCAAACTGGTCAAAAACAAACCAAACAAATCAAGGTGAAAATGGTTTGTTGACCATGTTACCACAGAGTGGATCAAACTGGTCAAAAACAAACCAAACAAATCAAGGTGAAAATGGTTTGTTCACAACACCAGAGAAATATTGCTTTAAAAGCATATGAAATAAGGTGTATAAAATACAATCACAGCCCAAAAAACTGTGGGTAAAGTCAACTTCACAAATAATGATATTGTAATAATTTAAGATTTTAAGGCACCTTACATAATAAAAGTGATCAAAAGTGCCCAACACATTTTAAAATGCACAGAATTGAAGAAAACAAGATAAACATACAAGACTGGTCACCAGGCCTGCGCCCAAACCACAATATGGGGATACGTCTGTCCCACCATTAGAGAACTATTAGTTACTTATTACATCAGCCTATCCATGTTGGCATCTGTAATGTTTTGATCTTTGCATGAGACAAACGCCTCTAACCCTACCTATGTAAAGAATCTAAACTAACTGGCAAGGAGACCATAGCAGAAAAAGGGGGGGGGGGGGAAAGGCACAAAAGAACAATCCCAAAAATGTACAAAGGCACCTATCAACATTTCAAATTCCACGTAAACATCTCCCATCCCACCCTGTCCCCATCCCACCCTGTCCCCATCCCACCCTGTCCCCATCCCACCCTGTCCCCATCCCACCCTGTCCCCATCCCACCCTGTCCCCATCCCACCCTGTCCCCATCCCACCCTGTCCCCATCCCACCCTGTCCCCATCCCACCCTGTCCCCATCCCACCCTGTCCCCATTCCCCTCCTCCCCTTACCCCCAACAAACAGAAAGACAACAAGAGGAGCTGGTGATTTTCCCAATGATTGATGAATCTTATTAAAACACAAACTGATCTTGACGCTTACCTTTCTCTTTTTCCCCATTTGTCTCGTCGGCTTTTCTTTGGGCTGTCAAAAACAAAATAAACCAATAATATATGTTGAATCAAATCAATTACATTATCTAAAAACATTTGTTACGAAATATCTTTCACAACAATTACATACAAAAAACAAGAAACAATTTGATGTGCGAAGAATATTTCCGACTGCTTTCTCATGTTAGTTACAAATCACACATACTAGTCTCTACTAATTCACACTTTACACAAATTCAAAATCTACTATAGGGTTTTTGGACACTTACAAGTTTCCTTTCAAACTTTCCGATGGAGGCGGTAGACTGCTTGGCGGCTTGGATGGCCATGCTGACTTCCGGTTTCTTCGTCAAGGATTTAGGCTTCACACCTTGCCCAGGAACTACATAGAAAAAACATCAAAGATAAAATTAAGTTCAAAGGGATTTCTATACAATATTAGGCCTTGTCTGAATTGGCGGCTAGTCACAGCTACAGCTAGATTTATTACATTCTTAGCAACATGCTTAGCAACAGTCCTAGCCAATGCCACAGCCACCAATTCGGACATAGTCTTACTACCAGAGCTTCCAAGTACAATGATATTACTTAGCAAATTTAATTTGCTTTAAACACGAAACCGCCACTAACAATACACAGTGTGTTGCATTTTGACTGGTAACTGGTAACCAACCGCTTAGCAAACTGTTTTTGTAGTTAAGCAAATTTAAGCAGCTCTATGAGAATATCCCAAGATGTCGAAGCTCAAATAAAAAACAAAAACAAAAAACAACAAGAAAACGGTTATTGGTCAACCTTGTTTTGATAGCCTACCTCCGTGCCTTATGGAGGAGATAGGCAAACATTTTCGCTTCTGTTTCAACTACAAAGTTGCATGCCATTGAACACTCCTGAGCTGGGAGAACATTAATCTAAAATAGACCCCTTGCATAACGCGGAACGCTAAATGGACCCTGAGGTCACGCACACTATTTTACGCACAAAGAACACCTATCGTCCAATCATCTGCCTCCTTTGACCTCAGTGAGGGCGCTTTTTGGCCTCAGTGAGGGCGCTTTTTTAGCGTGTGATGTCATATGCAAGGGGTCTATTTTTGAACTATTTGAGGCATTACTTTGTTCTTCACTATATAGGACGGATTCTATAGGGTGTACTAAAAATCAAAAGAGGATGGGTTAAAACAAGAAAATAACAAATACAAAATCTTAAACATTGATTATTCTGAATTTGAGGGCCAGTTTTCCAGTGAGTATTTCAAGCCCTAGGGTTGATACCCCACCCACAGTATGACAAACTCACTTTTGAATTTTTGCGCTCTGGCGATGTTCCTGAGACGTTGAAACTCATTCTTGGCGACTCTCTCTCCTTTATCCTTCTTCTTCTTCATGAACTGGTCCTCGTAAGGATCTGGCGTGATAATAAAAAAATGCAATTATAATAGAAAACTATAAACTAAAAAACTAATTCTTAGATAAATAGAAGTTTTGTTGGTCCCAGCACCAATAGCATGAGAGAAAAAAATAATAATAATGAGAGAAGAAAACAAAAATAATGGGAGGAGAAAAAGACAATGAACTTTCAGAATAGCAACAACCAATAAAAATGAATGTTTTTAATGGACTAAGCTGAATTGTTAAAATCTCCTACTGTCTGACCATTCAACATCATCCACTGTGGTTTTGAAGGATAGATGCACTACGCCAGCCTGCAATATGACATCATATAATGAATGCATCTACGCAGTACACACATGTACACAGTTTAGTTATGTGCAGTTGTGCCACCCTACACAACCCATGCAGTTGCATGGTGATACAAATGTTTGGTCAACTTGCTGAAAAAAGTTACCAAGAGTAGAAGGGTTAAATAAAATTACCAATAAATGTTCAAACAATCCTAAGCAGCATGACATACCTGCATTTTGGGGAACTTCCAACACCCAGTCTTTCTCCGCATCATTCTTACTTCCATAACCCCAACGAGGAACCCATTTCTGTAACAAGAAACAAATTAAAATCCGTAAGTCTGAATCTTACATCGGGCAGGGATTTTTTGTTTCTGTCGGATGAAAATGCTACTTCAAAATAATAGTTACTGACTGTTGTATCTAATAACAGGCTTATACATTGCAGTTGTAAAAATAAAAGTTCAATCCCTAGGCAAGCAGTGCCGAAACAAGGGTGGTACAAGGGGGTGCCACATTTTCATTTAGGGGGGCACTTCTGGCCAATTCAAACTGTAGCTTCCGTTGCATTTCTCATGAACAAGTTCCCTTTTAGCGCTCTTGTTATGCCATTTTACTATTTTTTATAAGATAGTCTAACATGAGTGTAAAAACCAATACAACTAGACATTAAGTGTTTGTGAACAAACACAGAGCTGTTCCGTGTTGTTTTGCTTCGATTAAGTGCTTCAAAGCTTTAAAGTTGGTCTGATTTCAAGATAGAAGACTCTGACCTTTGACAGGCCCCTTTTCACTTAAGTGTGCCTAAAAACCTAAACCTGTCTTCACTCTGACACTGAATCGAAAAGAGCTTTTAAACCAGAAATAAAGGTCAACATGGGGTAATGGTAACCTTTGTCTAACATTTAATACCCAAAGGGTTTATAATTGAAAAGAAAATGAAAATCGGTTGTGTAGTTCTTGAGATATGGTCCCACTTCCGGTTGCCCCGAAGTAAAGGTCAACATGGGGTCACGGTAAACCTTGTCTAACATTTAAGAATCAAAGGGTTTACTGAAAAGAAAATGAAAATCGGTTGTGTATGTTCTTGAGATATGGTCCCACTTCCGGTTGCCCCGAAGTAAAGGTCAAGATGGGGTCACGGTTACCCAAGGTTAATCTCCAATGCCCAAGGAGTCCATAACTGAAAAAAGAACTTCGGTTGTGTATAGTTCTTGAGATATGGTCCCACTTCCGGTTGACCTGAAGTAAAGGTCAACATGGACTCACGGTTAACCAAGGCTAGTCTCCCATGCCCAAGGAGTCTATACCTTTAAAAAGTTTGAAAATAGGTTGTGTATAGTTCTTGAGATATGGTCCCACTTCCGGTTGACCCGGAAGTAAAGGTCAACATGGGGTCACGGTTACCCAAGGCTAATCTCCAATGCCCAAGGAGTCTATAACTGAAAACAGTTTGACGCTCGGTTGTATACATTTCGAGATATAGTGGTCTCAAGATTGGCTAATTAAATATTCACCTCGCTGTAAATGGGTTAATTAATTAAGAATGAAAAAAAATTACATTGAGAGTTAAGTTCATGTACTACAAACCTTCAATTTAATATAGGATCTAACTCGTTCATACTTTTACGCTTAGGATATTAGGTCACATGCATGGTTGTGTAAACATTTTTTTTTAATTGAAATGTTTCTGAAACTGCTGTTACATGGGTCACCAACTGTTTCAGAAACGATATGTTGACAAAAAATAACCGTGAATGCTCAGGCTTATACATGTACGTAAGCCTGTGACGGTTACACAGTTAAGTGACAGATCTACGGTTAAACGTTCACATTTGTACGGTTCGGATAAACGTTGAAAAAATCACTTAAAAAGTGCCGTGTTATGCTGACCATAATAACTGCGATCACGATTTTCTCAGCACAATATCCCATAAAACACACACACATATCATTCCCAATTTACAGACTCGTAGTCTTATTTCAATACAACTGTGCGTGCAGCAATTTGTGAGAAACATTAAACGCTAGGGGGCGTTCCACAACAATTCGATTGCGCAACATGCTCGCTTTTGCAGGTGCGCAAAGTCAAAATTCTGCAATAAAGAAGGAAGACACAATGTTTTTGATCACATGCTGGTTGTGTAAACATTTTTTTTTACATGAAATGTTGTTTATGAAACTGCTGTTACACGGGTCATCAACTGTTTCAGAATTACGGTTACACGTTTAAAAAAAAATAACCGTGAATGCGCAGGCTTATACGTAAGCCTGTGACGGTTACACGGTTAAGTGACAGATCTTACGGTTAAACGTTCACATTTGTACGGTTCGGATAAACGTTGAACAATTCACTAAAAAAGTGCCGTGTTATGCTGACCATAATAACTGCGATCACGATTTTCACAGCACAATATCCCATAAAACACACACACATATCATTCCCAATTTACAGACTCGTAGTCTTTGTTATTTCAATACAACTGTGCGTGCAGCAATTTGTGAGAAACATTAAACGCTAGGGGGCGTTCCACAACAATTCGATTGCGCAACATGCTCGCTTTTGCAGGTGCGCAAAGTCAAAATTCTGCAATAAAGAAGGAAGACACAACGTTTTTGATCACATGCTGGTTGTGTAAACAGATAATCCTGTTAATCGTTCAAATGTTAACAATTGGAATCAGCGTAAACAAATTCACTTGAAAAGTGCTGCGAAAATTGTGACCATTACTTTGCATGTCAGAAACGGTTACACGTTACAAAAAAAATAAATGTGAGTGTGCGGGCTTATACGTAAGCCTGTGACAATTACACGGTTGAGTGACAGATCATCCGGTTAATCGTTTACATTTGTACGGTTCGGATAAACGTTGAAAAGTGTTTTGTTAGTATAATATAGTCCCTAGGAAAAAAAACCGCTTTGAATAGTAACAATTCTATGGCACATCATTTCAGGGCCCAAATTTATGGCCAGCTTAATGCTGAATTCTGCGCTTAGGGGTCACCATTCTCTGCTTAACGAGCAAGCAGCACAGAATTTCTGCGCTAGTGTGTAAGCGTAGAATGCCTAGTAACGTTAACTACGCAAGCACACAAAATGCCATGCTAACCCGTGTAATACGTTTGACATAAGCACAGAATAACCTGCTTCGTCAGTAAGCGCCGATCCTAAGGCTACGGTAAGCAGAGCCATAAAATTGGGCCCTGATGTATTTAGATTGATGTAAAAAAAAAAAAAATGTAAATGTTGGTTGTTTCAGAAACTGTTTACCTTGTTTGCAGTTTTCTATAATATAAAAACACTATTGTTGTGTCTTTGTAACGATTAGTATGTTCTTGCTGGGCTAAAATAATAAATATGGGGTAAGGGTTTATTGTTAATTTTTGTTCTTCACCCCCAAATCTAGCACTGACCGTTTAGCAAGGTAATTTCTCTGCAAGTACACCTTTCCTCAATCAGCTCTTTTTATTATTTATTGCAACCGCCATCAAGTTTTGTAACTGATTCATCGCGGTTTACTGAAGTAATTCCTTTGCACAAGAAACTTTAAACATATCGTATTCCGGCGAACGAGACCCAAGCGCAGACAAGTTTGCCAGGCAGGAAAAATCGCCACGAACGCGGCGCTCTATTCTTTACGTCCACGCTGAAAATTATCTGAATAACTATCTGATTACACGACTGCGCTGATAGCAAGACAAAATCCTTTCGATTTTTGTGAATGAACGTTGACTTGTGTCAGTCGGCGACAGGAATGATGACTCTATGTATATTCTACATAAACGTCAACAACACGGGTCATAAATAGTTTGAGGACTTGATTATTGTTTAAAACAACAAGAAACAGCACTGTTAAACTCATATAGATTGAGGGCGCTATACGAGTTTAACGGTGCGTTTTTAACTTTAAAGAAAAAGGAAAACAAATTTCTTTGTCGTTAATAAACACATATCAAATTCTAGTCAGAGTACCCATGGCGTTCAATTTGCCAGAGAATTTTTGGGTTTTTCTCTACTGACAATGTTTTAATAAGTTTTGATGCTTTTAAACTGATTGTCTATAAAACCTTTCTTATTTTAAGAAACATTTGTGTAATCTAGGACGTTAAATAAATGCGCAATAAATGACGTCATTGTGACGTCGTCCGTAATTTTAGGCCGAAAAGCACATCTACAGGATCCCAGAAGTCTAAAACTGAAAAAAGTTTGACGATCGGGGGTATACTTTTTGAGATATGGTGCTTAGGAGGTTGGCTAATTAAATATTCACCTCGCTGTTAATTGGCTAATTAATTAAGAATTTTAAAAATTATCACAATACATGTTAAGTTTATTTACTAAGCTTCAATTTGATATAATGATGTCACTCTTTCGTATTACGCTCTATGATATTAGCTGTATACAAAAAACGTGTGCAAATGCTATGGGATTTAGGCGGAAACAAAGAATAATAATAATAAAAATAATAAAAATCTCGACGAAAACAATAGCTGTTCCGACAGCTAGGTCGGAACAGCTAATTATCTACGTGTAAATGACAAGAATACTTTTCAAAACACTGAAATATCACATTCAAACTTATGAAGCTTGGCGACGTTCATCATAGTTATGTTGCATCCCAACAATAGAATATGCCGCACTATAGCCGGGCCCAGACCCAACTAGAGTTGGGCTGATCCCAACTGTAGTTGGACTGCTCCTAACATAGATTGGTCAATCCCAACTACAGTTGGGCCTGTTCTATAGTAGGGACAGTTACAAATTCTGAGGCAAAACTAGAGTACACAATAACATGCTATACACAAATAAATACATGGCAATTGAATGATTTAAACATACCTTCTCTTCTTCATCCCATACTTTACGGCTCTTTTTTCTTTTGTGAATTCCTTTGACTTTTGAATACTGCTCCCATCTCGTCAAGGGATTTGCTTTTGGTATCTAAAACAAACAAAAGCCGCTATTAATAATAAAAAATAATACAATGTTTTTACGACCAAATTCACCTGATTTCATCATCACAAATACGCTTGTTTGCGCCATGTGAGAGTCAATGTCATTGTGTGTTATACAGTGTAGTGCAGATTTTAGCCAATAAATACATTGTTAGGTAATTAAGAGGGAAAATGCAAGTTCTGACAATGCCCAACTTTGCAGAATTGTCAAGATTGTAATGTTTGAAAAAACATTTAGACTTACATGCTTTTCTCTGGGTAAATTTGTTGTTCCATCAGGAATCTGCCGAAAGTACAAAAAGGAAATAAAGACAAATTAACATCTATACACATGAGCCAAAGTGACCACTACCACGGTTCCTCAATGGTCTTGTTTGAGCTCTACCATCCCAAATCCTCTAAGTACGTGTTTGAGCTCTACCATCCCAAATCCTCTAAGTACGTGTTCAGCCAGAAAGTTGTCTGACTTTGTAGGACACACATGTAACTTCGTTATAAAAAAATATTTTAAAAAGGTTAACTACAAACATCAAAATACATTGTAGTGCAAAAGGGAAACCCACGAGCAGGCATGCAGGCCCACTAAATGGGGACCCTTGATCACACATCAGAATAAAACAAACAAACAAAGACAACAGCAAATAAGCAAAAACAACTGTAGAATTTTTTTAAAACATTATGTGCAGTTTCAAAAGTTGTAAAATCACATTTAAATATATATATTTATATATTACATATAATTTACAATGCAATTATTTCAATTACAATTAACAAACAAAAATTCTCTGAATTAAAATCTGACCTGTACTAAGATGACTTCATCTACTCTTTCAACTGGAAGCTGAAAAAATGGAGGGAAAAAACAACAACAATTTGTTAGGATGTGAAAAGACGTGATCCAGGAGTTTCAATAAGGACAAAGTCGCTTATCCTGGTCAGTTTGAAATTTAGCTTGTCTACTAAAAAGTTGTTTTAAATGTTGTTTTGTTTTAATATATAAGGAGCAAATATGGACAATAGCCCAACAGACATTGAAGGGTGTGTACAACATAGGTAATAGTCAAAGACCAGTATCCACACTTGATGTGACCCAACATATACATGAAACAACAAACCTGTGAAAGTTTAAGCTCAATCGGTTATCAGAGTCATGAGAAAACAGTCAAAAACACCATTAATGTTTTCACTGTTTCAAACATCGGATTTTATCACCAGTGATAAAGACTAATTGTTTTACTCATTTCCTTAAAACTATAGCATTTCAAGCAAAACTATTTCAAGGGAAGTTTCCCACCATGACCATCTTTATACCATGTAAGTTATGTGCAAATCTGTGAACATTTATATTTTCAATCTTACCAATGTTGTACACACCCTTTTACAAGGTCAATGAACAGAATGAAAATTAAAGCTCTAAAAAGGAAGAATTCTGATCAGTTTCCCTTGCATGGATCATATTGTCACTATCTTATGTATTTCATACTCACCTTCCAAATATTATTAAATAGAAGCTGTGTGTTATCTCTGGCCAAAGATTTGAGAAACGCCTCCCTGTTTTGTCTGTAAGAATTAAACATTGAAGATTTGCATAAACAACCACAGACAGGCAGCCTTCTTGGTACTACTTCTACACTAGTACTACTTTGTACTTGGTTAATATCCCCCCCCCGAGTTGAGAATAGTCTACAGGGAAGTTTAACTCTACAATTTACATCCGTCAACCGGTACTGGACCCAACAATTTGTAACAAATTTGCACATTGTAAAGATTTGCAGATTGTACTTTACTACTACTGATTGGGCAGCTCAATCTGCAGATTTGGCAAATTGCAAAAATCCTGAAAAATACACTCCACACCAGCATTGAAACATATGTACGGTCCAATTTGGATATCGGTTCAGATTTTTAGCTGAAAATTTTTCTTTTGGATAAATGTATCTGACACAATATTGTACCACTATAGTGGCAACATCTCCTCCATACATACATCTTGTGTAGACCCAGTAACTGGGGCGCTGTACTCCTTTTTTGAAATTTTGACATTCATCTTTCGTACTAGCGCCCCAGGATATACCTCCGACGTGACTGGCTTCTTAATATGTCTAAGATGCAACATCAGGTATTTAAATGTACTCACGATTTTGTTTTGTGCTGCAATTTTACGTTTTTGTCGAGTAGATCAGTGAAAATGGCGGGCAAGCTCTCGTTTTGCCCGAATCAAATATGGCCACTGCCGTGGAGTCCTACTAAATACCTCAGGCCTGGAATTACACGGAGGCCACGGCCTTCGTTGCCCCTGGTCTTGGCCTTAGTGCCCTTTCAAAAGTTTCCCATAGACTTTATGATTTTCCAATACAAGTGCCCTTTGCAAAATCAAAATGGCCTTGCCCTTTCAAAGATGAAATTCCAGGCCTGAATACCGTCAACTCACCGTCAACACGCACGGTACCGTCAACACGTCGTCAACACCTCCAATATACATTTTAAATCGACAAAAGAGGCATAGAACTGTAAAGTATGGGCTAAAAGAGAATATACATTGGTTTGAGGTTACATTTCTTTTATGAAAATGGGTTTATTCATGTATGGGTGTGCAGGTGCCAGATTCACACGTAACGACCGCCCTCTATTGGTGTATTGTGTAATATTATTGCCCCTTTAGCATAATGGTATGGTACCGTGCGTGTTGACGATGAGTTGATGGTATTACTCCACGGCAGTGGCCATATTTGATTCGGGCAAAACGAGAGCTTGGCGCCCTTTTCACCGATCTTCTCGACAAAAACGTAAAATTGTAGCACAAAACAAAATCGTGAGTACATTTAAATACCTGATGTTGCATCTTAGACATATTAAGAAGCCAGTAGGCATTTTTAAAGCTATTTTGTTGGGTATTTTTGTCATTCTGAGGCATTTTTTGTGGCTTCCGTATAACGTTACTTCCGTATTAAAAATGATGCGATATCATCAGGGAATGCTGCGTCACGTCGGAGGTATATCCTGGGGCGCTAGTACGAAAGATGAATGTCAAAATTTCAAAAAAGGAGTACAGCGCCCCCAGTTGAGTTGGGTCTACATCTTGTGAGTTTAAAAGTAATGTTTCTAATTATAGTTTTGATAATCACAGACCAGAGGGTTACAAGACATCCCCACTCTCCAGTAACTATCACTTATCAGTATCCAGTAATAAACCACCATACGCACAATTTCAAATTCAACCCTTTTGGTCAGACTTAGACGAGTGACAAGAGATTTGCCTAATTTTCATGATTTTTACCAATTTAGTCATAAACTAGAAAAAACAAATTAGTCATAAACTAGAAAAAACAAATTAAGTAATTTTACTTTAACTTTGATTTTTGAGGTTGAAGCCGAGACAGTTGATAATAAATGATATCCCCGATAAAGTAAGACAGTAAGATTCATTTGTCATGTTTGTCAATATTGACCTTTTAAAATTATTAAACTATCCAACTATGTATTTTCATGTGAAGATTGCCAAGTGCCAGGGCCGTCACTTGTGCATGCCAGCACTCAGCACACAATCTGAATGCAAATTCAATCATATCATGCAATTCATGAATGAATTGCATTTGCAATGGCTGCTGAGCAATTCAACAAACCTACCTGCTTGTCTAAAATCAAAAACCGACTACTCACCTAAATTCTTTCAAATTGATTGGGTTAGGATCAACTGACAAAAGATTGCCAGGGTCTAGCTCAACATCTATAGCTTTAACAACCTCAGTTGTTTTGAGTTTCTTCTCAAGGAGTGCAGTTTGTTTCAGAACATTTTCAACCACATGTTGTGAATTTGACGCCATCTTTAAAAGTATACATTGTTCATGTATAACCCATACGCTTGAAGGATGCATGCTGAAGGTACACTTCAACTTGACCAAGTCTCTCCTTTTTACAAACGAATCATCTTACAAACTTTGTTAAATAATTTGCTGAATGAAGAGGATTTATTTATTTGTTCATTTTTGTGAAGAAAGATATAAAATATCTTTTTAGAAACGTAAATCTTAGAAACCAAAAATTAGAGACAGCATCTTTGATAAAGTGTGCTTTATTTCATGCAACTATAGTTTGCTCTAGGCTCTAATATTAAAAATATGATCATGATGAAGGTGGCCTATACTTAAGTTGTGATATTTCAATTTTCTTTTTATGAGAGCCCCAAGGATGGCTCCGATAAAGTAAAAAGGACTAGGTAAACACAGATAGATTGTTCATCTGAGTAGGGAGAAACTGTGGATAAGGCGCCTCCAGACCAATCAACCCCTCTGAACATCCAAGAAGGAAACGGGACTAACAACTTGTTGTCTTTGCCTTCTCCTTTTTCCACATTTATCCTCCTTATTCACTTTCATTTACTTATTAATTACTTTTTCTCCCTCTTCCCATCTTTAAATCTTTAGATTTAATTGTCTCAGTGTTCCGAACCTCTTGTGGTTAAACCAGCCGGGGTGCCACCCCCCCCCCCCCCCGCCCCTGTGTCTCCTCCTTCATTGTTCATCCCTCCCCTTATCTGCTCCTCTATCTTTAGCTTTTGACTTCTTTCCACTTGACTGCTTCTGTTACATTTGTAGATACCTAGGGCTAGGCTATTTTTAGTATTGTGTGCGCAGTTGTCATTTTCGGGAAAGACTCTGCTGGTCGAAACTTCAGGCCATAACTGTTTTATTTAAATAAATAAAAATTAAAACAAATGATATATAAGAACATACATAGTTTAGCTTTCAGCTTGGGGTACGATGAAATTTGACATGAAAACAATATTTGCAACTAAAATGAAACAAATTGTCTAATCAGTTTAAATCAATAGAGACCCACGACTCGCTCTGTCCACGGTATAGTAAAGAGGCGTACGATTCACGGTAGACTAACAATAAATTTAACTAATGACGTATAACGGGAATCTCCTTCTAATGGATGAGAACTAAAGGTTTATCCCACAATGCATTGCTCATCCTTTTTCAGCCGATCTCCAAAATGGTGAGCCACACGTCAGAAATGTTACAATAAAGATCCTTAAATATCTTCCCCATCTTTGTTTAATATCCTTCAATTTCAGATCACAACATTGAACAAATAATTTGTGTATTCCTTTTTGTTGTTTTGATATGTAGGGTATCGATTTGGACCACTCAACGCAGCGACGGGTTCACAGGACTGAACCGAAGAGTCAAGATATTTATCTCAGACTCTTGGTGAAGGTATGTACACCTACACTGTACACGAACTGATTGAATTAACGTATTCGATTTGGGATACTTAATTTTTAACACTAAATTTGTATGATGGCTTTCCTGTATGATTAACATTGACATAGTCACTAGATTTATACGGAGGCCATGGCCTCTGCTGATCTGGTTCTGGGCGTGGTTGGTGCTGCCCCTTCAATGTTTTCAATAGTTGTATTAACATTTTGTTTTTGGAATTGCAATTGCCAATTGGAATGGAAAATAAAATCAAAAATCAAAATGGCTTTTCTAAAATAAAAATGTTCTTTGCCCTTTGAAATTTGTAACTTATTGCTCCTCCCCCAAGTCAAAGATGAAATTCCAGGCCTGATGTGATGGTTGATAATACTTTTTACCTAGTTTGTTTAATATTTGAACCAGCAGTAGACAATGAATGAAAAGGTTGAGTTTTCAGTTGGCCGTTTTTTAGCGGCCTAACATAAACATTAACAACAAAAATAGCCCATTCGCGCTAGAGACGAGTTAAGTTGCCATTGCATATTTTTGCTTTTTATTGAATTTAAATTTAAAGTGAAGATTGTACACTGGCGTCAACAATTGACTAGCAATTCGATTTATTACTATTTTCAGTTATACCGTTTCCTCGCTCGCCGAACCAATTCCAAGTTCAACAAGGTGGTGCTCAGACGTCTGTTTATGAGCAGAGCCAACCGTCAGCCTGTCTCATTGGCCAGACTGGTAAGTATCTCTTCTTGGGCCCCATTTAAATCTGACCATTCTGATAAAGAAGATTAGCTTGGGCTCACTTGCTTGGAGCCTTGTAATGAAGAGCGCACTTTTTCCAATTAATTGACAGAGCCTAAGCCCACGCTCAAGGTCAAGCCATGGTTTTGAAAAAGTTCTGACTCAAGAGGTAGTTGGGGTTTAAAATTTATGCGCATTTTAGTAGTGTTATAAAAGTGTTTTCTGAATGTATCTTGACGTTTGGTTCATTCCTTTGCTTGTCCATGTTTCTCTGTAGATCCGTAAGATGAAGACCGAGGGACGAGAGGGAAAGACAGCTGTCATTATTGGAGCAGTCACCGATGATCTCCGCATCTTTGAGATCCCCAAGCTCAAGGTGCGGCTCAACTTAATATTGCCTTTTAATATTGCCTTTTTGTTTGTCTCATACTGTTTTGTTGGTTGTCCTGTCTGTCTTTTGTAATCTGTCTTCTTGTCACACTTTGTCTAGCAGTGCTTGGAGAGCAGCCAGGTAGTAGTTAAGTCTGTCTTTGTTTTAGCAGCCCTTCAGGTGGCAATGTCTGTTGTGTCTTTTTCTTGTTTTGTTTTTTTGCTGTTGATGGTCTTTGTTTTTCAGTTTTTACGTAGTAAAGTTTCCAGTTCCAGTTAGCAGTTGCCCCTGTGACGAGAGTATACAGGCATGCAACTCTTCCGCGGTTCGGCGGATTTCCGCTTTTTATAAAATAGAATACCGCCGTTACGAACAAAATCCGCGTTAAAAAAAATCACGCTGCATGAAAAAAAAAAAAATCCCGCTGAAGGAAACATTGCTTATTGAAAAGAAATAAAGGTTCAGGATTCTTAAAGTCTGGCTCCGCGGAAGTTTACACATACAAAAGCATTACAAAGTCCAGACACAGACACAAGTTCTCCTTGTACAGCATACCTTCTACACTATTTTTTGCACAGTCTGGCTCCGTAGTGTTTTTATTGCTATTTGTGAAGGGGATGCGGCGGAAACCAGACGCTGTAAGAGTGCAAGTGAACCACGCGATCGATAGGTGTTTGCTCGAAAAATAACAATGGCGTCCACAAGGTAAGACATCGTTGATCGGTAATTTTCCGCTTTTTTTTCGGCTGAAGAGTTGCATGCCTGAGTATAGATTCATTTAGTTTAACCACACTTTCCTGTTATCATGAACATCATTGTTGCTGGATACCAGCACTTTATCAAGTGTTCATAATTTATTTTTGTATTTAGACGAACCGTTTGATGGAATCAGACATTGATTTGTGGTATTTATTTGCAAAGGATTAATTTGACTGACTATTTTTCTCTCCTTATCAGTTGTGTGCTCTTCATGTGACTGCTGGGGCACGAAACAGAATCCTGAAAGCTGGTGGAGAAATCATGACCTTGGACCAGCTTGCTCTAAAGGCACCAAAAGGACAGAACACCGTCCTCCTGCAAGGTATTTACCCAGCCATATTGTGCTCACTGGCAAAACCAGGCACCCTAACAAATCTTACACTCAATGACAAAACTGGGCACTTTCTGGTAAAATTTAAAACTGGGTTTATTTGCTCAATAAATAGATAAGAAGAAATGCTTTCAAATTACATTCATTTAGTAATAATACTTTGTTCTTCAATAACACACATATCCTAGTAGCTACATCAAGGCGCTTTACAACTATATTATCCCTGTTCATCGGGCATACTTGGACCATTCTTCAAACTTTATTAACTCTCAAGAGAGCATACAACCCCAAGCTACTTAAATAAGCACTATTGGGTTAATCCAACACATTCCCATTTATACACCTGGATAAAGAGAAGCCCAGTCCTTGAATACGCAGCCCCTGTTTGGAATGCTGGCCTTACCCAGAAGCAGGTGAGCCACCTCGAGAAGATCCAGAAGCGTGTATGTCACTACATCCTCTCTAAGGACTACACAGCATACCACGATGCTTTGTCTATTCTTCAATTGGACTCCCTCCAGTCTCGAAGAAACAAACTCTGCCACCAATTTGCAGAGAAGGCAAGCGCTTCTGTGAGATTTTCGAGGTGGTTCCCTGCTTCTGTAAACAACTCATCTATGCAACTCCGCCAACGAGCACGGTTTGGTATGTTTCACTGCAACACCAAAAGATTCCAAAACAGCCCCTTGCCCTACCTCACCAAGCTCCTGAACTCCTAGAACCATGTTAATATACTTGCTTAATTTGTCTTAAATGTATACAAATGTAGTGAACCTATTTGTACATGTGTATTTTCTATTGTAAAGCTTTTTAATAACTAATGTAATATTTTTTAATTATTGTAAATTATGCCGCAATTCAGCGGTATGCTGCGATGGCATTTTTAAATAAATAAACCAAACTAAACCAAACTAAACTATGATTAAGTGTCTTCCTCAAGGACATAATTGTCATGACCAGGAATCGAACCCACCTTCAAATGTTCTAGCCATCATAACTTCAGTCCGATGCTTATCATTACCATGGCTGATGTTCTATAGTCTTCACTTTTATTGCTATTTCTGAGAGGTGCCTAATTTTAGCATTTAGCATCACAAATATCATCTGTAAAAACTTTCCCGTACATGATCTTTCAAGGTTAAGTGATATTACAATCTGGGGCAGATTGGTACATACAGCCATGCAAAATTTTCATCACATTTCAATATTGTCTTGCCTTTTTATTGAGGAACAATGATTCAATTGTATGTTTTAATTTGTTATTTTTCCAGGACCCCGTAAAGCACGTGGTGTGTACAGACACTTTGGCAAGGCACCCGGAACTCCACACTCTCACACCAAGTAAGATTTTTTGTTTCATCTTCATTGTTTTCTTTAAAACTTAGATTTTTGCTGAATTATACTGAGTCATACCTGTTTTAATGAATTTGTCTATTAGGTACTGACATCACAAGCCTTTACTTCTTTTTTTTCTCTTTAAAGGGAATGTTTTTCCTGTTTTTACTTTGAACAAAATTGAAAAATCTATAGAAAGAAGTCAAGAGTAATAAACCAAGGATATGAGTTTTCTGTTGTATCATTTAAAAGTTTGTCAATTTTCAGTAATATGGCAATGAATGGGGCAGTCCAGACTTCAAATTTTTCCAATTTTTTTCTTTATTTGATAATGATTAAAATTTTATTTTGTTTTATTTTAACAGGCCATATGTTCGCGCCAAGGGAAGGAAGTTCGAGAGAGCTCGTGGAAGGCGCGCCAGCAGAGGTTTCAAGAACTAAACACCCCAACTGCGGGAAACGACAATTGTCAACATTCAATTGTCCACCACAAAAGATTTCTACAGAAATTTATCTTTATTGGATTTGGAGTATACCAAGAAATCTCTATGCCAATTTTTGGTTTTAGAAATACATTCATTTCCATGAAATCAATGCGTACCAAAATAAACATTCTGCAAAATTGATACAACATCTTCCCTGGTTTTGTCAACATCTGAGGGCATTTTCAAGATAAAGCTCTCTACCAGTACCAATAAATTGATTAAGTGGAGTGACATTGGCAGTCATATGCCTGACCATTCTTTCGGTTGTGTAAAAGTTATCAGTGTCTGACGAAAAAGTGAAAAATAAATAAATCGTTGGCTAAGAAATCGTTGATTTTTGGTGTTTATTATGTATGTGTTACGTAGAATGGATGTAGACTTTGTTATGACTCATCAAAGTGTTGGGGTACAAGTAGATCATCGTTTGGGTTGTGTATTATTGGGATGGAGGTTGAGAAAGATCCAGGGCTTTTTCCAAACTTTGGCTTGGGCCGAAAACCCATGTGTCTATCATGCATTGTGTGTACTTGGTAGTGCGCAAGCCCAACGAAACGAAAAATGCACACCAAGCATTGCACATTTTTACGGAGAACACCACATGGGTACATGGAATTATTTGCGTTGCTTGGCGTGAACTTTCAATTTCACGTATTGCGCATAAAGCATTACAAACGGGGATTTCTGGGCTGAGGCTCCAGGCTCCATGTGATGTTGGGAACACCATGCGAATTATACACTGCTCAAAAATTGATGATGGAGCCCAGGCTGAGGTTTTGAAAAGATTAAAATCTGTATTGTGGTTATGTGTAGAGGCAGCTGAAAATGAAATTAATCTGTCATCTAAAATAATAGTAGTAAGTATTTCATTCTACTGCCTGACCATTCAATATCATCCATGGTTTTGACTGATAAACCATACCAGCCTGCAATTATGATATGTGGTGAAAGAATAATCAACACAGTAAACTGCCAACCCTCCCACTGCCTGACCATTCAATATTATTCATTCTGGTTTTGAATGAGAGATAAATTATGCCAGCCTGCAATATGAGATCATGTGTACAGTACATAGTCAACCCTCCTACTGTCTGACCATTCAGTATCATTTGGGGGTACTTCTTTATTCAGTATCATTTGGGGGTACTTCTTTACAAGGGGAACCCTTTTTCATACAAACCTTTCTCATTTGGTACTCAAAATGTGGCATGATGTACAACCCCCTCCCCCCCTAATTGTGTCTTCATTGTTTTATGGGAATCTCAGGAATTCTTTAGATGATTTTAGGGGTGTTCACTTTCTGTACAAGAGGCAAAGATTGGTTAAAGTACGGGAAGATTGGTGGACACATCGGGCATGTAATAACTTTTCCGACACCTCTTTTCAACGTGCGAGGGCGCTATCCAATACGTGCAGTTTTGGTTTCATACGTACACGGAAATAAAAGCTTGGCTTTTTGACTCCGGAAACGTTGGTCTCTCTGTTTACATACTCAGTGTGTACGCAGGAACCGAACAGGGAAGAAAATGGACTCTTAATTTGTAGATATCCCGTAAATTCTTTCGAAAGTAACATCTTCATTTTACACCATGACGAAAAATGGCAAAAGCCATTCTGTGGGGAATGGAAAAGGTAAAGGAGATGCACGACAAAATCTGATCGCCGAGATCTGCAAACTGAGAAGTAAATCTGTGAAGGGTGGACTCACACATGCGAAAGTTGATGCAGCACTGAACGCCCACCACCGCGGAGTGTCAACAAGTGGTTGTTACACTGGTAAATTCAAAGCGAACTTTCGATGGGTCTTTATGACATGTATCCCAATCGCACTTGGACTTATTTTGTTTGCATGCCGAGAAGAGATTTTCCTGATGTTCGATGACCCGTGTATTATCGGCAGCAACTTTATATTTGCGGAGATCGGACGGCCCAACGCTCCGTGCGAGGTGTGTCGCAACCTCACCGAGGTACCGACGTACGAGACGATCACCCCGGCGGAGTTCGTCGCAAAACACGCTTACAACATCCGTCCCGCTCTCGTCACGGGGGCAACTGCGAACTGGACCGCAATGGAAACATTTAGTTACAATTTCTTCAAGGAACTTTATGGAAGTCATCCCGATGCGTTGGATGCTGTAGAGAAGGAGTGCCAGTTCTTTCCGTATAATACGGAGTTTGGTTCTTTGAAAGATGCGTTTGAGATGCCGGCAGATAGAGCGGCACTCAAGGAAGGAGAAAAACACTGGTATTTCGGCTGGTAAGGTTGGCGTTTAACAAAACAATTAAAAAGTAGCTAAATAATTAGAATAAAGACACTTTGAAAGAAAGAGGGGGAAATTAAGAACTATTTTTACACAGTCACTTTTATAATTGTGTCTAAACAAACATTTAATTTAGGGTTCAACTTCAAACCAAAATTAATTAAAATTTACCCAGTCGGTTTCCCTTGTGGTTTATTATTACTTGATATGAAACATATTTTTGGAATAAAGAAGATTTTGCTTAAGTGTGGACAGGTGGTAGAAATGTTGTTAATATTATAAGGGCCTATTATAATTAACTAACTTTATTTGTATAAATATAATGCTCCCTCAGTAATAATACTAATATTAATACAATCTCTGCCACCTGTCCACACTTGAGCCAAATCTTGCATCACAATTGGAAAAATGGGGCGTACCCATTATTAGTATTACCTCACAAAAATTCACTTTGCATTCACTTTGGCGTGAAGTATAAACCGGTCTTAATAAAGCAAAAGGGAAACTGACTGGATAATCTTTAAATAATTAAATTTTTCATTAGAATATCATTTAAAATTTGGGCATTAAATGGCAATTTGTATTTATACTTTGTACGAAGTCTTATTCTTAAATGTTGTTATTTTGATAAGAGATTTAATTGCAATAAATTGTGCAGTACAGTTTTCCAATAAATATCAATAAGGTCACAATAATACACTATACAATTTTTAGCTTTGAGATCTCACAATATTAATTTGTCAAATATAAATCTAAGCAAATTTTTAGTTGTAAAATATTAAAATATAAACAAAATTGTCATTGAACCTAATTTGTTTTAAAACATCAATGTTTGGTGCACCGGATATGTTTTGATAGTTCCAACATGGCTTAAAAATAATTCCTAACCTACTATAGTAGTAGTAGTAGTAGAAGTTCAATGTCCACGCCCAAAATAGATTACAATCCTGTTGTGCTTGACAGAATTCATAACAAGAATTGCTTCAGTAGTGATGCTATTGTTGATATACAAAAATATAAAAAAGCTACAAGATCAAATTTAATAAGGTTAAATTACGAGGTGAGATTAAATTTTTTTCTTGTTACATCTGCAGGAGTAATTGTGACCCAGTTGTGGCGGTCAAATTACGGAAGCATTACCAGAGGCCTTATTTCTTACCAGAGAGCTCAGAGTCCAGTGCGTTGGACTGGATATTCATGGGTGGACCGGGGGTTGGAGCAGGCATACATGTAAGCATTCACTTAGCGTCCCTAATCCTAAAGGTGTGGGCATAGCCTGGGGAGAGGAAGAAGGGAGGGACTACGAGGAAAATTGCAACTCTCAACCCAAATCCCCTTTGGTGTCATGGCCGAGTGGTTTAGCGCATCCAATTCAAGTTCTGGGCCCAATTTCATAGAGCTGCTTAAGCCCAAAAATCAAGAAAGAAGTTACCAATCAAAATACATAATATTGTACACAGTATTTTTGCTTAGCAGACATTTAGCTTATTTTTTGTTCTTAAAAAGCAGTTCTATGAAATTTGTCCCAGGCGGTTGTCAACAGGGTGTGGGTTCGAGTCTCAGTCATGACACTTGTGTCCTTGGGCAAGATGCTTTACTATAATTGCTTCTCTTCACCTGGGGGTATAAATGGGTACCTGCAAGGGTAGAGGTTTATATTGTGTTTGAAAAAGCCTTTGGAGAACTATGGCAGCCCAGGGCTGTATACTCCCCAGGGAGCTGAGAAAGATTACAGGAATGTTATTGGCCCATCGACCAGGGCATTAATGTACAGCGTATTGATTTGATATACTGTTAGAATAAGAACTAGCCTATTATTATTGTTATTATTTGCATTTTTGATGAAGCTGATTACAAAATAATGAAGGCTTTCTTTTTTTATAATCAACCCAAAACCTGAGGAAAATAATAAACTTTGCGATCCCTCCGCAATGAAAAACCATAATTTTGCAAACAATAGGTTTTAGAAAAAATAATTTTACAGCAATCTGTTTTACTTAGTTGGCAACAAAAATATTATAATAATAATTTAGGAAAACTGTGAGGTGAGTTGAAAAGAGAATAACCACTAACATTATGTTTGTGCCAATTATTTCACCGGCCCCTTTACTTTCCCAAATTATTATTTATTAAAGTTACGGTAATATTTTGACCTAACCAGTTGATGTCGCTCTTTTACCGCCTTCTCTTTAACAATTAAGCACTCTCATTAATGAAACACCTAAAGTATAACGCCATATATGTAAGTTATGTGACTGGCCGCCTCAATCCAAAACACCCCATATACATGTACACTCTACATTGTATGAACTGACGCGTCAGATGTCGCGCTAGCAAAAACATTGCTTCTTTAAACTGCTCATCAAAATTTGATGCTCGGGGTGCTTTACATACTGAGCAATCGATTTTCTCCCACGAAGACAAAATTCTTAAAGGGATGGCACGACATTGATTTTTATGGGGGAAAAGTAGATTCGTGTAAAATTGTCAAGTTTGCAAGAAACAGAACCTTTTTGAAGCCTGCCTGGGAAAATGTCATGGAAATTAGTGTTGACATTTTTTAGAAGGTAAAACACATGTAGTGCTGTGTCGTGTTTCCACTGTAAGTGTGTGGTTAAGTCTTTTGTCTTAAAGGTAGGGACATCATTGGGTTTTGTCAAGTAATGCCGATAGGCAAAATTATCAAGAAAGATACAGGGTGCGAAAGTTTCATTGAATGTATTGTCTGCTTGTTGAGAAAATGGCAAAAAACTGTCGCAGTATTATCTCTGTCTGCAGCATTTACAAACAGACACCAAGGAAATTTGAATCCAAAAGTCGCCTTCAGGCGATCTTTGGAGATTCCAGTTTTTGACACACTTTCATTGATTATTATCAATGAGAGCCTTTCAGACAAAATAATTTGTAGTATGCTTACCATGTTTATAAAAAATGGGATTTCAGATAAAAAATAACACGATTTTTTTGCTGATCATTAATCTCTCATGGTTTAAGGCAGAAGAGAAAAAAATATATTTTCTGAATATTATTTTGAACATAATTTTGTATAAAATGTGAAAATTTGTGCCAGCATCATGATCAATCTAACTCGCTTAACATTCATTAAATTAATCATTAATTGATCATCAGGCATTTGTAGAGTGGCATCGTTCTAGTTCACTACTCAAAGGCACTCAAAAGAACATAATTTTGTATAAAATGTGAAAATTTGTGCCAGCATCATGATCAATCTAACTCGCTTAACATTCATTAAATTAATCATTAATTGATCATCAGGCATTTGTAGAGTGGCATCGTTCTAGTTCACTACTCAAAGGCACTCAAAAGAACATAATTTTGTATAAAATGTGAAAATTTGTGCCAGCATCATGATCAATCTAACTCGCTTAACATTCATTAAATTAATCATTAATTGATCATCAGGCATTTGTAGAGTGGCATCGTTCTAGTTCACTACTCAAAGGCACTTTGTGAAGTAGAAAAACATTTATGAAAAATAATGAAATGTCCCTGATTTCCCTTTTTTTAAATGTCTAGTTAGATAATGTGGAGAAACCATCTTGGCAGGCCCAGCTCTCTGGCAAGAAAACCTGGACTCTCCTCCCCCTCCCTGAGTGTGAAGATATCTGTCATGTTCTCCAGGTTACCGTCAACACGGGAGATATAAGTAAGTACACCATCTCAAAGTGGCGACAGATCTGTCTGTAAAAGGGGGACCCGGGGCAATATTTTATAAAATTGGACTGAGGTTCAAGGAATTGAGGCTTGTGGCTCGTGATTTCATATCTTTTAGTTTAATTGGAACCAAGAGGAGGATTGAGCCATGTGCTATGGACAGGAAATGTAGAAGTGGGGGACACATCTGTACTTTGCGCCATGGATACATCTATTTAGAGGGTGGTGGTCTGTGAGGGAAACAAAGCCCAATTTTGTAAAGCTTCAACTAGCAGAGACCATTGCTTAAAAAATTTCTGCTAAGCAAAATCTAGCATAAAACCAGTCACAAATGATACACAGTACATGGTATTTTGGCTGGTAACCTATATCTGGTGAGCACAATTGTTTTATGCTTAGCTACTTTTTGTGCTTAGGTCTCTAAAAGGGGTCTGGGCCTAATGTCATGAAGCTATTAAGCAGAAAAAATTGCTTAGCAGAGAAAAGTTTTGCTTAGCAAAAACAGTCTACCAGTCTGTATTGTTATGTAATGTTTATTATTCTGTGACTAGGTTCCCTGCTTAGCATAAAAAGAAATTGCTAAGCACCATTTCCATCTTGACAGCTTTATGAACTTGGGCCCCCAAAAAGAAAAATGCCATTATCTTACATAACCTCATTAAGTGTTGTTGCATAATTAAGTCATATAAGCGAGTATTATGTACCATTACACTAACTGCTCTGGCTATTTCTGTGTCTATCTTTTTGTGAAACTTAAAGCTTTTTCACCTCCTTAAGCTAACCTCTAAGGCCATATAAAAAAATCACATGTTTCTCGTCCCTGCCTGCTTCCTTTTTGGATGTCGCCTTCGAGAGAGAATCTGCTAAAAAAAGAATCTGAAACGTCAGGCCATTATCTATTTTTTTGCATTTACATCATAGGTTCTTTGGTTGGTAAGCAGTTTTCAACAGCTGATTCTGTTGTCTCCTTTTTTAGTTCTTAAAATAATAATAATAACTAAATTGTAATTTTCAGCCCCTTTCCCCATAAGTTTGTAGAGTCAGGTATACCTTGTACTTTTGAGGGCATTCATCAACTAAACTTTATCATTATTCATTTTATTCAACAATTAAAAATTCATTACAGAATAATAAGATCAGAATACTTGTACAGATTCATTTGTTTAAATCTAGACATGGGTTCAAAAAGACGGCAATCGGGAAAAAACTTGAAAATGAAAAATCACTCATAGCAAGGACTTCCTCAGCTTCTCTTTTTCAAAAAGTCTGGACAAGAATTGTGTAATTATAGTTGTACATAGCCTTAGTCAGATTATTTAAGTACTTTATGTTTCATGTATTTTTTTGTCATTTTTTTTAGATAAAAGACAAAATTTCTACTTCAGATGTAAGAGAAAAAAACAATTGAAAATAGTTTTAATTTTAATCATACTCTCAAAATTTAAAAACAAATATGCAGCTGGTAAAAAAACCTGCTAACCTGATTCCAAGAAAGTGTACAGATGTGCTTTATGATAAAAACTTTTCAAATTCCTAATTTTGAATTCATACAGTTTGTTTTCAAAATCCAGGAAGGGGCTAGCCTCTCTGATATATTATTATTTGAAATGATTGACCGCAATATAATCCAACAATAAGAAACATGTAAACTTGTGGCGATTGAGTTCTGATTCTGGAAAAGTATATTTCAAAATACCCTTAGGAAAAAACAGTGTTATTAAAAACCCTCTGAAGTGACTTGACTTTTATAATATCCAACCCTAAGAAATATTTGCATATTTGTTGTTGAAGTCTAATATGTGATCGCCATTTTAGAAACCTGAGTAGTCTAGACAAATGAAGTTGACATTCCTACTCTTGTATTTGTCTCCCTTGATTTATAGCCCTCTCACAGGTAAAGCAAATATTGAGTGGGACTATAAAACTATCTATACACAGCAAAGAAAATATTTCCCCTTTCAAAAAACCCCCCCAAAACGTAGAATTTAATTTGACTTTATTGCACACAGTAACTTGATACTTGTACAAATATAGTCCTGGTGGCTAACCTTTGAGAACAAAGGCAGGTGATATCTTTTCCCGAACGGCGTCTGTCTGCGACACAACACGCTAATCTTCAAATAAAGCGAACGTGACGGCCCCTCTCTTTTCCCAATAACTCTCGCTACATCAGGATCAAGCAGAGAAGACAATTCGGGAAAAGTGGGACAATTGTAACAAGGCACTTGGCTGTTATCCAATGACAAGAGAACAAAATCCAATCTCGAGGAGCGCCGAAATGGTCAGGGGCTTTCTAAAATCTCTTGTCGATTCTAATTGATGTGTAAAATGTACAAAAATGCCTGTGGTTGTTTTTCTATTGATGTTGGCTCACGCACCTGCATTCATATTGCTAAATATTCACCGTGTGTTTCCCCACTCTGGGCATATAATGTATTTATTCATCGAGAAGAAAGACATTTCCATCTGACGATCTGTCCTGTATTTAGTTCTTCTTTTATATCAAAGGAAAATATCGATTGAGGTTTTCTTTTTTTAGCCTGCCGACTTGAAGGCCATGTTTAGGTCAGCCCATAAGAGGTTTAGAAATCAAGCCAGTTTGCAAGTTTTGATTATATTCACAGAAGTGGAAATTTTGAAAAATTTAAAATGAAGGATATTATTTGTTGGAATCTTTTTGGGGCATGCTTTTGTTAAACCCTCTAGTATTGAAGACACAGTTATTAGTAATGAAATGCTTTCCTATTTAAAGGCTGAGTATATTTTGGGGAATTGTCAAAGACCAGTATCTTCACTTGGTGTATTCCAACATGTATAAAATAACAAACCTGTGAAAATTTGGGCTCAATTGGTCATCAAAGTTGCAAGAAAATATTGAAAGAAATAATACCCTTGTTGCATAGAATTGTGTGTTTTCATATGCCTGAGAAAGGATCTCATGCCTGAAGCCTTTCTCATTCAAATTTTTGGGCTGAACAATGAACTCTTATAATATCAACAGCTCTCCAGCGCTCTTTACCAAGTAGGTTTTTATGGTATTTGGAGTAATACCCTCCCTTTAAAGGTAGGGTCATAGATTGGTAAATACTCCAAAAATTAATGACTATGAAAACTTGCTTGGTGAGAAGCACTGCAGCTGTTGACATCATTAACTATTTTAGAGGATTCCCTCGAAACAATATGATTTTCTCAGGAAGTAGACACTGTATTCAGCTGAAACTTTTTTTGACATGTGACTTTTATTGTATCTTTCTGATATACTTCTAGTTTTTGCCCATAAATCAGTCTTACATTGAAAAAAATGAACCGACCTTTGGCCCTACCTTGTGAACATTTTTAAAGCCAGTTTAAATATGCAATTGACCCAATTCATCTGACGCCATCACCCACGTTAAATCTTGATTGGGCCGCTTTGGGAGTTCAATCCCCCATGTGTTAACTGTGTATTGCAATGAGTCCCCGGATAGACACACATCATAATATTGACACCAATTTGACTGCCAAAATGGCAGACAATGGGGAGACAGTGTGATGTAAACTGCAATGGGGTCAATATACAAACCTAATTACCTTGAATCATATAACAGTAATAAGTTATCATTGTTGACTGTAAGCAGCAAATATTGCTTAACAGTTTTCTGCTTAGCAAAAATAAGTGGGACATCGGTCACAGATGTTACATGTGGAATGGTGTTTTGGCTGGTTTCCTTATTCTGCTAAGCACTATTTGTAGTGCTTAGCTACTTTTTGCGAAATTGGGCCATGTTCGTTGTCCATGAAATAACAGGCTTTCATATTTGATCTGAGTATTAACATCAACATCTTTTGTACAGGAGAAGATTTTGTGAGAAATTGAATTATCTTTTGCAAACTGCTTACCAACCAAAAGGACCTATGGTATAAATGCAAAACATAGTTAATGGCCTGATGTTTTGACCTTAGTAGAGTCTTTCTCGAGGGCTAAATGACCTAACTCAACAACACAGGCATACTGGTATAACAAAAGCAGTCAAATGAAAAGAGAGAGAGAGGCAGAAAGCACAAAGAAAAAGCGAAGGATTTTGAATCACAATTTCTGGCTCAACAAAATAAAAATTTTAACTTTCTTTTTTGCATTTTGGGGGTGTTTTTACTGAAATTGTTCTGTATCATGTTTCCCCATCAGCCTGATTTAAGAAAGACTTTTTTGACACAAAATAATAATGTCAGATTTATTCCCTTGTCTGTCTTTCTTTCAGTTGTCTTGGATACGAACCAGTGGTATCACACAACACGCATTCATCCAGGTCAGATCAGCATCACAATCGGTTCGGAGTTTGACTGATCAGATGTTATCTGCCTTTAATCCGCAATGTACTACCGGGTACCGACCAACTTGAGCTAGAGTGTGTATACAGCTGCTGCTTTCTGGTCGGTTAACATTTATTTTTCATTCATTCTAAAACGTCACACAATGGGCCACACCCTAATTCGGGTGAATGTGACCTGTTGACTGTGTCAGAGGAACTCCAATTGCCCACACCCATTTTTCTGGTCATGCTGACCTATTTACTGGGTCAGACTGAGCAGGAGTCTGAGTCAGAAGTGTGTTTTTGACTCGGAATACGGACTTTGTTTACCCCAAAATAGGACACGGTCGCCTGGATATCCGTATGCAGTGTTCGATTTTTCAAGAAATTTCCTACAAGCCCACAGGTCTTGCAGCTCAGAAAATTTACTGGACCAAGAAATATTTGTAAAAGACCACAACTACAACTATTTGCCCTTTTTAGGGTGTTTGAAAGACATAAACAAGATGGCTGCACCATTTTGAATGGAACTAGGTTGATAATTCTCAAATGATATGTACGATATAATACGTTAAAAAAAGAGTTCTGTAGGAATTGGGGACTCTTTGGGGAGTATTCTGGTCCAGTAAACATTTTGAGCTACAAGCCCTGCTTATTTTCAATAACATGTATTGATGGAGATAATCAAATTAAACTATTTTTTTCATGGCACTTTCCTTTCCCAGAAAGAGTCAACGAAAGTTCATTCAAGTCCCTTCCAAAAAATTGAAGAAAAAAATAGTTATAAACACCTATTTATTCAATGTAAAAAAGAGTCAGTGGATTGCTATTTGCTGTGGGTTTTTGAATTTATATTTTTTTAGTTTGCATTTTCTTTGTATGTAATGTATTTATCTGGAAGTACTTTGAAAAATTATGTTTAAATAAGTTTTTTATTTTTGTTGCAGAATGAAAAGCAGAATGAAATAACTTTGTTTTATTCCTTATTCCTTAGTTCATATGAAAACACAAACTTAAAATAATTTTCTTAACAATATCTGACAAAGCTTAAGATCATGTGTCTTTCACTATATGGAAAGGAAATGCATTCTCTCTGTTTTTAAAGATTCAGATTATAACAAGTAAGAAATCATTATTATTTTTGCATGGTTTTTCCCCTTTTGTAGTTTTCCTACCACATCTAAAACGAAATATTTCTTCATCATCTCCTGTTATTGGCACTAATGGTTGTGTAATCAATAAATACTGACATCTCAATTTGAGAAGTTTACTACATTTCTCCTATTTTCACACAACTCACTTTCATGGTTTAATCCATGCAAGTCTCTAGTTCAATATACTTCACCTGGCCTTCCCGAAAAATGGTTTAAAATTCCCAGCTATTAATGATGCACCTTGGGACACACACATTGCACGGGTCGGTTGATATCCATTTTTAGAGATATAAAAGGATTTGAATCTCATGAATAACTTATAACCTGACGTTAGGGCAAGTCATGCAGAAGTTCAAACGAGTGGGACTTGTCGCTATCTCACTTTTCTTCTATCCCTGGCGAACGGTTCATAGGATAGTATTGACACATGGGACTGGGGAACCAGCTGCCACTACCTCCAGTATAATTACTACGCATTCAAGTTTTTCGCAGTTTCGCATTGTGGAACTGTCAGATTGTAGAAATGCGATTGTGTTAGAAAAACACGTTTGACGTTTGATGTTTATTGAGCCCGGATGGAGAAGTGAAGGTGTTTGGGTGGATTGGATTTTATTATTAGATTGCCGTTTCTTTATTTCCCTTCTTTTTGTTTTTTAATATATTTCTAAACGAAAAATGTACAAAATGTTTAACCATATGGGGTGAAATTCTATTAAACATTAATTCTTGAAAATCAGCGGATTTTAAAGATCCAACGCTTTCCCAAACCAATATTTTCCTTTCTTTCATGATAATCCCAATCAGATTGCTCAAGTATTTAAACCAATCATAAGGCATCTAAAAAATAATTGCCTTTTGCCATCTCCCTGAAGCTGTTATTTTACAAATATTTTCGTTGAGACCCCATTAATTGTTGTTTGCTTGGGTGTTATAAATGACTTGAGGTGACCATTAAGTGCAGGAGTGAAGTTATTGCATTGTTTGGATGCTAGGGTAGGGCAAATATTGCCCGTAAATTGCATTAAAAGCCATTGATCTTTACGTTTGTACAAGGTGCAGCTGAATTAAGGAAATGAAAGTTAAACTTCCTCAACAGAATCTATCCTTGCACTTAAATCTAAACCCCTTCCCACATGCTGGCAGATAAGCAAGTGTGAGTTGCTCGTTAAAAGTGGGGTCATAGATTGATAAGTATACTCCAAACAATAAAAACTATTTTTTATGAGAAGCGCTGCAGCTGTTGATAGTATAAACTATTTTGAGAAAGGATTCTCTTGGAAGTAAGATGGTTTGGAAAATGTTTTCACCCAAGAACATTTGAATCTGAAAACGCTGCGACCAGAAATGTGGTTGGTACCCACTGTCACCTCGCTAAACGTGGATGGATTTGACGTTCATGTGAAAATACTGTGACAGTTTTTTGCTTTTTTCTCAGCAAGTAGGCACTGTATTCAGCTGAAACTTTCACATGTGACTTTTATTGTACCAGCCTTACGTTGTCAAAAAACAATCTTATGACCCTACCTAAAATATTTGCAGTTTTGCTAAAGAGATTTACACATGGTTATAGTTCCTTCTTGTTTTCTACATCATACAAGAAAATAGTCTGGTGTGAAAGGGACTATAATGACTTCTCTTAAATAATCGTTTAGAGCTTACAGTAAATATAAAAGTTTATTAATTATATAAGTAAATGTGTGTGCAACATACATCTTTAATGTAAATAAAAACAGTACTCAGTTGTTCATCGAAAACAAAGATTTAAAAAGTTTGTCCCTTAATGTGCTTATTTTTGTTTCTCTTGCAACAATAAAAAATAAACTATTTTCAAATGAAGTATTTTGTATAAATTTATGTGTCCTTTTTGTGGGGAAATTATGTACCAGTCCAGTAAGTGTAAAAGGGATGCATTCAAAGTAAAAATGAATTGCATCGACCAAACCATTTTGAGTTGTGTGACTATTTACAAATCTTTCATTGCATCTTATCGGTTCAGAATCCTTTTAAAGGAAGAAGATAAGTCCCCTCCTCCTGTTTACTGACATTTCCAGCCTCACAATCTTCTTATTTGGAAAGCATCTATGTTCCTGACACAAGGTTTCCCATTCTGTATGCTACTTCTTATCTAATCTTTAGAACCTCACTTTGTTATCTTCTCCAGACAAAATTGGTTTTAAATTGTGGGGGTCGTGGCTGAGCGGTCTAGCGCATTGGATGACGAGTCCAATTTCATGGCTTTGGTTACTGCCAAATTCTGCGCTTACAATCACCATTTTTAGCTTACAGGGCAAGTGCCTGCGCTTGCTGTTTAAGCAAAGGGTGCCTTGTATTAACGAATGAACACACAAAGTAACTAGTTTGGGTTCAAATCCGAATTGAAAAGAGAGACACTTTACTATAATTGCTTCTCTTCACCTAGGAGTACAATGTAAAAGGGTACCTGCGAGGATAGAGATTGTTGATGTGAATGATTAGCAACCTGTGCATCCATTTGGCTGCTGGTGCTGCATACTCCTAAGGAGTTGAGATGGTTTTTAGGAATACTTAGGGTCCAATGAACATGAGGGAATAATACTGAGTGGGGACTACTAATACCAAGCTTGAAAAAGTGCATAATAAATACACAATATTGTTATTTAAAAACAATTAAGTCATAGGTTTTGTTTTGAAGTTCTGGCTTGAAACTCCAACTTCATTTGTTTTTCTGACTTAAAGGTGTCCCAAATCTTGAGAAAATGGTTCAAAACACCAAACTGAAAGGTTTTATTCAATGTTTGTACATGCAATACAGAATTTGTTTAATAGTTACATAGGCCTACTGCCTCAATAAACAGACCTGAAGATTTATTTTTTCACAGGTTAGATTTTTCTTGAAAACAAAAGGCAGAGATTCATTTCCCTTTTGTTAATATAACATCTACTGTTGTACCCTTCCATCAAATGTAATTATACATTCTAAAAGCAGGCATTATATTTTTGGTTAAAAAAAAGGAACATTGGATCAAGTACACATGGTGTAAGCTTCAATAGACTTGTCATGCCTTTTTTATAATAACAATTTTTCTGATTTTTCCATGGGCAACAAATTCAGAAAACAGACTAAAGAAGGAAGAACATCATGCCTGTAAAAGGACCCTTTGTCTACTGTTTTCTTGTTGTTGCTTTTAAAAATGCTGTAACAAAAGTAGGCTTTCATTTCTTTGTCCCAGAACCAACCTTGTATGTCTAATGCATTTGACTAATGACACACACCTATTTATAACTTCACACGGCTTTGTGTTCAAGAATAATTTGTTACAAACTTTGCTCTTCAGACCATTTTTCTTTTGTCACTTTCATGGTCACTTTGTCACGTAGTGGTCAAAACAATCGTTCTCAAGCAGAATTTCAAGACTAACCTTCAGCCCAACACTGCAGGTTAAAAACAATGGCGGAAAATGTATTCATCTCCCAAGCGGGCAGCAAATTTGCAACGGATGGATATTAAGCAATGGAATATTACTTGATGGGTTTTGAGGTTTTGCATGGTGAGGTGTCAATATGTATATTCAGTTTGCAGTAACACCATTACTTTGCTGTGTATATTTTGTTTTTTGAAAACTTGTATTGCTATTTATTCTACCGCCGCGGAGTAGATTTAAGAATTCGTGAGACTACTTAGTTCTGAAAAAACTGTCCTACTTAATAAGTACTATCTTGGGGGGGGGGGGAATATTACTTGTACAATTTCAAGCGTTTTGGTTTGAGTGTGCTGGTCAAAAACAGGGAGTTCTTAGTTGCATTTGCAAACCTTTAGTCCGAGCACTGAATGTAAAAACACCAGGAAAAAAACATTCTTTTATGGGCAGCAACTTTTTAATACCTAAATGAACGTTATCAAAGCATTGTGGTTTGAGTGTGCTGGTCAAAACAGGGTTCTAAACTGCCTTCAGATAAAGCACTGGGGGGAAAAAAGCACTTTCAAGCGTTTTGGTTTGAGTGTGCTGGTCAAAAACAGGGAGTTCTTAGTTGCATTTGCAAACCTTTAGTCCGAGCACTGAATGTAAAAACACCAGGAAAAAAACATTCTTTTATGGGCAGCAACTTTTTAATACCTAAATGAATGTTATCAAAGCATTGTGGTTTGAGTGTGCTGGTCAAAACAGGGTTCTAAAGTGCTTTCAGATAAAGCACTGGGGGAAAAAAAGCACTTAAAGAATCCTTTTTGTTTAGCAGGTTAGCAAGTTCTAAACGTGTGGATGAATTATCAATGACAAAATATTACTCCTTTGTGAGCACTTCTGCCCCCCCCCCCTTTACTGGAAAGCAATGCCATCCCCCACCCTGCTCCCAGTGAAAAAATCCTGGCTGCGCCACTGTAAAGAACCCAGTTACACTTATCACTAAGAGAAAGGGTAACTGCCCCTGTGTTTCTGGCAGTGGCTGCTGAATGCGACGTACCACCTTGTAAACCCATATAAGGTTCTACATAAATCGGTCTCATAACTCAAAAATCTGATTTTTTTATTTTATATGTTACTCTTTGTTCACAGTACCTAAAGATCCTTATTGGTCGATATATGCGCTATATAAGACTACGATGTTAAAAAACACTAACCAAAAATATACATCTTTCAAAAGGGCAGCAATAACGCAGATGAATATTAAAGGAATATTACTTGTACATTTGTCAAGTGGTGTGATAAAAGGCCAAGCATGACTAGGCATATATGATCTGTGGCTGTGTGAAGTGCAATCTTATCTTTGATCTGTTAAGGCATTACTGCAAAAGACTGCGCCGATCTTTGATCTGGGAGAGCATTATGGCAAAAGACTGCGCCGATTTTCTTCTCTCCGTTGATGCACTCACAAAGTTCATTTTGGTGGATAAACATGAACGCTGTGCAGGGAATAAATCGCACAGACACATTAAAGCCACTCTACTGCAGTGGTTATTTGTGGGGTACACCATCAGGCCCGGAATTGCATGGAGGCCAAGGAGGCCATGGTTTCTGTTGCCCCTAATTTTGGCCTTGGTGCCCCTTCAGAAGCTTCCCATAGACTTTAAGATTTTCCAATGGAAATGCCGCCTTTGCCAAATTCAGGGACAAAGATATTAACCAAAATGAAAATCATCAGCACTGGGAACAACAAGCCCTTTCGTACCCTTTCAAACAATTGGAATCAGAGCTGTTCTAATTTGTATCTTGCGTAAAAACTTGGTTTTATAGATTTTGGCATGATGCTATGAGTCAGATGAGTTAGAATAAAAACCAAGGTTTCATACTAATAATGATAGCAGTTCTTATACAGTGCTTTATCACATTCAAGGGTGTCTCAAAGATCGCTATAGTTACACTTGATAAATTGAGTGTCAAATTACAGCGAAACTAGATAAAATTAGAATTTAACGAATCCATCAAATTTCACCAATCTTCTGGGTCGCTCGTTGATATTCATCAATCATTGGAGAGGGGAATAATATTTTGCTAAAGCTAAATTACTTGACACTAGACAAGGACTTTGTTACATCCTCCCACTTCCCTCAGCGAAAGCAATCCTTTATGACACAAGTTGTCACCTCTCACACACTATTTGTGTTTGCTCCTGGTGGAGGTAAGAAAGAGGGAGGGGCCTTCCACTCCCTGGTCCCCACAAATAAGGTACACTCAAAAAATATTTCGTTCTATAAAAATAACGATGTAAATTTTCTTCTGTAAAGGTAGGGTCATAGATTAGTTTTTGTTTATGTTATGCTTATTTATGGGCAAAATTGTAAAGAAAGATACAATAAAAGTCAAATGTGAAAGTTTCAGCTGAATACAGTGTCTACTTGCTGGGAAATCAGCAAAACACTGTCAAGGTACGTTGAATCCATCCACGTTTTGCGAGGCAACAGCAAGTACCATACGTATCTCTGGCCGCTGCATCCGGAAACGAACACCAACCCTCAGAAATCTGAGAAACGATTCATGCATGAATTGTTTTAAATTGTTTTAGGGAGAAATTTTATCCAAACCATATTACTCCAAAGGAATCCTTTCTCAGGAATAGTTTATACTATCAACAGCTGCAGTGCTTCTCACCAAGTAAGCTTTTATGGTCAGTAATTTTTGAAGTATTTACCAATGTTTGATCCTACCTTTAAAAGGCAACCTCTTACCCTCTAGGGGAAGGACTGCTTTTCAACCCCTCAACTTGAAATGTTCTGCATTTCCGAGCATCAACTCCAAAAGGGCTTTAGATCCTGTTTGGCCAACACCAGAAATATTTACTCAACTACACGTACAAATACGACATGCATGGGCATTTGTGGCCAGTAGGGTAGACAGTTCAAATACCACCTGCACATTCTGGAACATGTACATACATGCTGTATTTGCTTACTGGGTCTAAGTTAAAAAACCTCCCCCACTTATCTCCGGTAACTTTGAGGCGAACTGATTTATGTGGGTCTGGGATTTTACTGTTATTTTCTTTCTGAAAAAAGGGGAAGGAATATATGAAGTGTTGATATCAGATTGTCTGATGAGCATTTAGAGATGATTTTGGATTTTACAAACTAAAAACTAAACAACATATGGTAAAGGTGTTACCATAAGATGAAAATATGAATGTGTTTTCCAAAATGAAGAGCAGCGAATGTGAATGTGAAACCTATGTGAATGTCAAATGTCCAATATCTACTAAATAGAAAGTGGACATTCACTGTACAATCTAATGTGAATATCAAATGTCAAATATCGAAATAGAAAGTGGACAATCACTGTACAAACCTATGTGAATGTCCAATGTTCAATATCAAACTAACCTTACTGTCATGGGCAGAGTTGGTTCTTGCAACTGATTTAGCTTCATGCACTACACACTTGGCAAAACAGGCTCTATACTCCCAAGGGAGCTGAGATGGTTTAAGGATTGAAATAAATGGCCCAGTGACCAGGGCTCGATTTCACAAAGAGTTAAGATTGATGGTAACTGCAAATCCATCGTTGTTGCTTAGCAAAGAGTGATGTCACAACACAAATCACTATGGTACTGATAACTCATCTTAAGATGAATCTTAGTGCTTTGTGAAATCGACCCCTGTCAGGGGTAATAACGTTCATGTGCCATAAGCATAAAAATAGACAGATACAGGCGTCGCTGTAAAAATATTCATCATTATCAATATCATTAGACTCGGCAAAAGTGAATAACCACATGGTCTACCCGTAAAAAAGTCCCATCCTCCTTTCTCCATGGTCTATCACAACCGGGTTGCTGACGTATCAGGAAAAAACATGAACAGGCAATATGTGAGAAACACAAACACATAGTTGCGCCGTGCATGACTGATATCAACAGTATTGACTAACACCACATAAAATTACACTGGAGGTAACACTAACAATCTAGCTAACAGTCTCCTAAAGACAAGAACAAGCAGGACTCTGGAAAGCCTGGAGTATAAAGTGCTTATCACACATCAGTGTCAGGGTAAACTACAGGTAATCTTCTTCATCCCTATTACTAGTAGCACATCAATTAAAAACAGGTTTGTTAGAACACAGATAATATGGTTCTGGTTATGATCATAACCAATAACACGCAGTGACGGTGAGATAAGCCACAAGGTGTTCATACAAACTTCCACCATAGCCAGCCTCAAATCTCTCACTACAAATAAAAAATCTCCTTATTTTCTAAGAACACTACCTTCATTCTTTCCATAAAAGACTGTTTTGTTGTCATGTTCTGCTTGTTTTTCACTTTAATTTGCTATAATGTAGAAAATAATACAAACAGGCATACAGCAAAGGGGAAGGGGTGGGGTGGTAGGGAGCAACTGCCCTCCCATATTCAAGCAAAACAGAGGGTAAAGGACAGACACAGCAAGATAAAAACAAAATAAGGCAGAGGAAGCAAACTTTTTACCCAGTATTAGAAACCTGTACTTGTGTTTTAATCTGTGTAACAGTTTGTGCAAATAAACCCCTCTGCTCCCAATAACAAAAGAAACTCCATACGCCCATAATTACTACAAAGACAAAATAAAGCACAGTAAATTAGAAGTTATCACATATCGTTTATTTTCTATGCAAATACAGTTGACTGAGATAATATAATAGCAAACCATTCTCCAATGGGCCTAATATCATAGAGCAGCTTAAGCAACAGTTACTGCTAAAATTTTCTGCTAAGTAAAACTAAGCAGGATACCACTCACAAATGGTACATATGAAAAACCATTTTGGCAAGTAACCTTATTCTGGTAAGCATATTTTTGCTGTGCTTAGCACTTTCTTGTGCAATCCCACAGTAAGCCACGTTCATTTCACACAAACTGGGCCCAATTTCATGGCTCTGCTTTACTGAGGAATTATGTGCTTACACTGAATGGGCTGTAAGCACAGATTTCCGCGGTAAGCAGAGTCATGAAATGATTGCCAGTACCTCATAGATAATGATTCTTCCTTTTCAGTAATCCAGCCATCGCCATCTTTAAGGGCAACTTGGGTTTTCGCTTTGAGCTGTGTCAAGCCTTTTAACTTTTCTACACAGCCAAGTTGTTCACCAACCAATCACGCAAGGAATTTGATAAAACTCCTGCATGCCATAAAAGGTATTTAAGCATAAAGTATAGTTGATAGTTGTGCGTTCAAAAAATGATTGACTTGCCAGTAAAACTGGCCAACTTTACACTGTGTGATGTCAAGTGAGAACTATCTTTACACATTGCTAACCTAATGGTTCATACTTCATCACATGATGGCAAATGCAATGTGATCATTAATGTCTATGATGGGAAAATTCTGCTTTGTTGACCACATTTCAACATCTGATATAATACATTATCGTCCTTGGCAATTTTAAGGAATTTAACACTGAGAAATATTAATAATACATTATGTGCAATCTGAAGGGTGAAGTTTGAAATTGAAAAGGAGATTTTAAGAAACAGTTACAGAGGAACCAACTTATCTGCAAAGAAAGCACCCAAGGGGGGGTCTTGATTGGGGACAATTAATACCCTCACTGGGAGACAATGGTTTCAATCAAGGTAACAGTATACCCCAATTGGGATAACTTAGGTGACAATGATCCTGCTACTAGTGTTAGCCTAAATTGGGTTAGGTGTTGTTGTCACCTTACATTTCCCTCGATTGAGGACCATTGATACCCCCACTGGGAGACAGGATTCCAATTGAGGTAACAGTATACCCCATTCGGGATAGTTGGTGACAATAATTGTCAGCCTAAATTGGGCAAGTGTTGTCACCCATGACTTGCCCCCATTGAGTACCATTGATACCCCCACCGGGAGAAAAGAAGTTCCAACCAGGGTAACAGGCTGTTTATTGTATACAAAGCTTAGAATGTTGTCATCATGGCGTGGCTGTGCTCATTGTGATCAAAGTATCTTCTGAACTACATCCATCCTTTGGTGGGTTCTGGATAAGAAATGCAAAGACAAAAATCCTTAAGACACTGACTGAAATACAGAGAGTGAGCGGAGCTTTCTCCTGAATGCATTTGTGATGCCCCAAGCCAAAACCAGACATTTCTCAGAAGTGAAATTGAATTAAAAGTGAAGACAACTGAAACATCAGCCTTGAAATTAATGTGTTGTGATGTTTTGAAAAATACTAACATTATGCCCCAATAAGGTGTTATTTGATGACTCTTATTCTCATCTATTTGCTAAGCAAAATGTCACCTCTGTTTCTATTTGACTAGCAATACAACTTTCCCACATAAGTAGAGAGAGCCAAAACATCAACCTTGATATCCATAACATTATATTATTTTAATTTCTTTACTTATATATTTTTTTTCTCAATCAGTTCTTGATTGTCTTCAATTTAAATCATTGTTCTAAATTTGTTTATTATTCTCTTTTGGGTTTTTTCTTTACCAATTTGGAAATAAATGTTGATTTGAATTGAAAACAACAAAAAATGAATGTGATGTGACGTCTTAAACTGTCTATATGTTGAGAAATATTTAGCTTACAGTTACAAGCCCATTTAGGTTTTATTGAAAGCTTTTAATTCATCTATGTGATGAGCAGATCAACCCAGTTTTGAGTTTTGGCGGGAAATGACTGGTTTTGGCATGGAGTGACACATTTGATCAGAGCATACTGATCAAGAACACCTGGGATGAGAGTCATTGCTGACTAAAAGGTTTGAAAATAGAATCCAAAACTTTAGGAGGACATTGAATTATTAGTATTATTATTACTATTGTTATTATTATTTATTCAGCATTTATTTTGAATTAATAAATAGTATTTATTATGAATTTGTGGCATTTCCAGCTTTTGGTAACCCTGGAGTAATACAAAATAATAAAAACAAAACAAAATTAAAACAAATATTACGTTTTTATTTTACTTGTTTCTTTTTCTTGGTGTTTTTGTAATACTCAGGGCCCTGTGGGAGACCACATTGTTTGTGAACGGGTTACCCTGATAAAAGATAAGGAATAAATAAATAAATAAATAAATAAATAAATTTCACAGCGCTTTTGGGAACAGTATCCTGAGCACTACAGAAGTAAATCAGAAACAATGATTTCTTATATCTGAAGTAAATAACATTTACTTTTTTCACCAGCAAGACATTCACAAGTTTGGATTCAGATAAAGACTAACATTTCTCATTTCTCATACTGAGTTGACACACCATTTAATCTGTTCATAGCTATCACAACTCAAGTTATAAACCACAAGCTAAACTGACTGGGTAAATTTTTAATCTTTTGGGGGGTGAACAAAGACATATTGACTAGAGTGGGATTTGAACCAGCGCTCTACCAACTGAGCTACCTAGCTCTTATGTTGACTGTCTTTCTATTTTGCCAATACCTTTGTTCGGGAGGTGCAGTTAAAGGCATTACGATACAACCTGGGAAGGGGCAGGAGAGAGATCACCTTAAGGGGATGCAACTTTTTATTTCACAAGTCACTTTTCAGAATGTAACCACAAACGTCACTAGAACTTATCTTCTTAAAATTTAAATAGATAATCTGATAAAAAAATCTCACTCCTGCTTCTTCCTTGCAGAAATTACTATTACATTTTTGTCACCAAGACACTAATTTAATCTCTTGCAATATGTAAAGCTCAACAATTTATCAAAAAAGTGCAAACAAAATACTCTGAAACAACAGTCTCTCCTGCAAATATTTAAAAGTCTGAACCAAACATATAGAAGACCTGTATTTACAACAAAAACATGCCTGTCAACTTGACATGATCGTATTCGTACAATAAAAATATCATTTCCCTTAAGACGAGATGTCATCAGTCCAGGGAAGATACCTCCCGAGATCTAACGGTCGGACGGAGTAGTGCCATTAAAATCTCCCGGGTGGAGAAGAGAAAACAAACCCTACACACCGTCTTACTCAATTAAAACCGGTCTGCAAACACAAAAAAGGGTCCGGCGGCAAGAGTCGACCCGCACTATCAGTTAGCAAATGTCATCATCAAGATCCTAAGCATACACATTGACTGTATGGACAGTGTAGCACCAACACCTCTACCTGTGAATTTCAACTTATCTGTTGAATTCATCAACATAAATATTTATATCTGATAAACAACTCTAAGCAATAGTTCTTGTATATCTAATTTTGTTTATATTTATTGACTATAAAGCTTCTTCGGGGTGTAGCCATTTCGTTATTCTCCCCTATTCAATTCAATGACTGGAAGGGAAACAGTCTGGTCCCTCTTTATATAATGGAAATCAGTAGTCAAGATTGCTATGTTATACAGGGAACTTCCTCTTGGCTTGAGGATAAAAATCAACAAGTCTACAGTAGGATGGCACAACAGACAATTGAAGAAGCTCTCTGCATAAATTAAAGACCAATCTACTCGGGATCGACCGCAGGCAACCCACACATGGCCTAAATGATCGGAATAAATGCGCACAAGACATACTATTGGGCATTCCTGAAGACATACATGAAGTCATTGAAACTGCAAATATACAACACATCCAAATTCGAAATCAACAGAACATTTTCAAGGAATAATGAATAAAGTTTTTGCCAATTAAAATGTTCTGTACAGCAGAATTTAATCATCTTCAAAACTACAGCTTAGGCACCGCCCACGTGCTTTAAGTACTGAAAGTGTATGGTTTCAAAATTACCAATGGAGGCCAAGCCAAAGCAAAGCATTAGTTTCAAATAGGGACTACCAATCAAAAACAGTCATCCCTTCCCCCCCAAAAAAATAAGAATAAATAACATTTTAAAAATGGTTGGAAACGGTATCTTCATCAATAGAGAAGAAGTGGTTGGTTTGTAAGTTGGTTAAATGTCCATTTTCGTAACATTTTATATAATCAAATTCACATAATAGTTGATTAAAGGACAATGCTGTGTGAGAAGTGGGGATGTCTAGAAACCTGCAGGGCTTCTATTGATGGCCTCCCCTATATCTTACGAAAGGAAAAAATGCACTTATTTTCAACGAGCAGACAAAAAAAAGTCTGAATGCAGATAAAAACATCTGAAATTTCTCATTCCTGTCAGAAGGACAATGCGAAATTGGATAGCCTTATTCTGGAGTACAGAGTAGAGCTAGATTGTGGGATGTAATTGCTGTCTCTGTTATATTTTAACATCAACAAAAGGTAGCAGACATCTGGCTTTCTCAATGATCATCATGATTTCTGTCTTGTTTATGCTTATCATTCATAATGACAAAATTCAAAATGGTACGTCTTGAAAAATACTCAAAGAATCATAGTTCTGAGGACTGTGGTCCATCCATAAAATGTGAGAAATTGTGGATGTGTCTCCAAAAGAATGAACTATCCCAGGACGGATAGAACAAAGAATTTCTGACAGTCATGTAGGGCCTAATTTTTCAATCTCTCTGAAAGTTGTCCGTTGGGCTCAGGGTTGAGAGAGCCTAACAACAACTTTAAAGATGGACATGCTGAGGTGGAAGTTTTGATGCAAAAAAAGAAGAAATCCACACTGGAGTGCAATCCATACGGGAATTCTCTTGGGAAATCATCCCATTCTGGATGTTACCACATTCTGATGATTGAGATGTATCTGACGTCTTACTGTTAGCGAAATTAATCCCCTAGTATTTTATCAATTAAGAAATTATTAAGATGCGGTGTAAATATTTGATTTTAAAGGGGCATATCTTAACGAAGAATACTTGGTCAAAAAACATTATTTTACAACCCTAAATTGTTCCAAATCCTCCACAGTCCTTTTCAGGAAGTTACCTGAATTTGTATGATAAAGGGACTTCATAAATGTTGTTAATATTATTTGATAATAACAATATTTATAAATTGCCTTTTAAGTCGGTTCCAAAGAGCTGTACAAAACGACCTAAATTAAATGACAAAGGATATTATATACCTGTTAATTACACAGAATACACCAAAACAGTTCTAACCTAAATGAAATCAAATTAAGTCAAATTACAAGCAAATGAGTTTTTAAGATGGCTTTGAAGGATTCAAGAGATGAATGTGAAGAGGGAGACTGTTCCATAATGTCGGTTTACTGAGAATGCTCGTTGGTCATACGAGTATTGCAAGTTGCAGGTGAAAAGCCCAAATGGGAAGTAGAAGATTGTTGTGGAGCCTTCTTGACTGCTAAAGTACACCCCGCTGCTTGAGCTCAAACTCTAGTGCTTCATCCCCTTTAAAACTAACTGTGTCATTCAACCAGTGCAGTTGGCTCCAGGACATTGACTTCTACCCACCTCATGTAATGTTTGTATTCTTTGCTAAAGTAAAAAAAAAAACTAAATGCATGTGCCAGAATACTAAATAACCACTTTTACTTGCACTACGTATCTGGGTGTTTTTTTTATGCCTTAAGTTTTGTCTGCACCTGCTTGTTTGCACTTCAACCAATGTGTGAGTATACACTGAAGGAGATTTCTGCACAGTATAGGAAGATGATGACTGGAAGATGATGACTGGAAGATGGTGAATGCTTACAGTTTCCCCAGAAGGAAGTTATTTCTACCTCTGTTATTTCTGTCTTTTGTTTATTTTACACTAATGTAAAAAGCATAAACACATGTCCCAGGCATGATCCTTGGAAAAAAGTAGAAAGTGTGTATTGTGTACAAGGGCTGACCTACATCATTTTCAATCAATCAACATTTATTTATTTCCATACAATTTCCATACAAAAAACCCCAACTTGATTACTTAACAGAGACAGAGATTGAAACTGTATGCTGGGATGTAGGCTTGTAGGCTGGGATGCCTTGTACAAAACGAAAACAATAAGGAAAGTAAATAAATAATATTAAAATTAGATAATAAAACAAAACAGATTAACAACAGCTCAAACAAGGATCAAAACGAGACGGGTAAACAAGGGCAAAAATGAAACAAACAAAGAAACAAAGACAAAAACCACGACGAACGAGCTGAACAATGATGATGAATTAAGAATAAGAACTAAGCTACATAATGGGAGACAAGGTGTTTTTTTAAGGAGGCTTTGAATCGACCAACAGAGGATTGTGTACGAATACGGCGACCAATAGAATTCCAGAGGCGGGGCCCGTGGTAGCGAAGAGTGTTCATAGAATAAGAAGTGCGTGCATGTACACATTGTGTAGGCTCTACATTACACCTTATCAATAACAATTGTGCTGATTTTTCCAAAGGCAATTTTTTTTCTCAGGAAAACAGACTAGAGTAGGAGAATATTATGCCTGATGTTACTCTTTAGTTATTCCCTAAAATATAGTTGAAATGTTTCATTGAATAAGACATCTTGCCAGTCCTGAGACGGTGAAATATAAACAAAATATATATAAAAAAAATAAAGGTTTTAAGCCTCTGCAATACAGTTCCCAAGCTGACCATACAATTCAACAGAAGAAAATTGACAACAAATCAAACTGAAAGATTTTCTCTGCACGCATTTGTTGTTTCTTTCTCTTCCATTCAATTTCATAGAGATGCTCAAGCAGACAGTATTACTTTAAAAATTTCTGCTAAGCAAAAATAAACAGGACACCAGTCACATATGGTACATGTGACATGGTATATTGGCTGGTAACCATATTCTGGTGAGCATTTTGTGCTTAAAGCAGCTCTATAAAATTTGGGCTCAGAAGTGATCAAAAGTAAACAATTTTTGTCACAAATTTCCCTTCTGTCCCAATGCCTTCTACAAATTCACCTTCTTCATACTAAGTTAAAAAAAGGAACTAATCTTCTGTCCCAATGCCTTTAACAAATTCACCTTCTCCATACCAAATTTAAAAATAACCCATTTTCTCTTCTGAACCAGCGCCTACTACAAATTCACCTTCTCCGCACCCCCCCAAAAAATGAACCAATAATCTCTTATGAACCAGACCCTGCTCCAAATTCACCTTCTCTCTACTTAGTTAGAAAATGAGCCAGTTTCCTCTTCTGTCCCAATGCCTTCCACGAAATTACCTCCTTAATGCTAAGTTTCCAATCCCACTATAGCTCGATAGACATACATTTTTGTGTATCTAATCCCCGCATGAGATTGCATATGGGTCTCTATAGCTAGGCATAAAGAGAGACCAATCTAAGGTCGGTTTGGCTGAAGAGGTACAGTTTCACCGGCCTCGCAATCAGTGATTTCATCCAACATCTCACAAAAGCCTCTACCAGATTGATAACACCCCGGAGGCTTTATGTGGTATCCTTGACTGTTGCCTAGCAACAGAATCCTGTAAATACAGCGACAAACAAATAGGTAGACCTTTGAAGTGGAAAACCCAGGAGAATGCTGTCCCCCCCCAATGTGTACGTCAGTGAATGTCAGAGTGGGCATGGAAGAAAAAAAAGAAAAAAATCACTTTTTTTAACCCTCATACCTTTTCACCATTTAATATCGCCCATATACAATATTTATGTTAAGTCTTTCCACAAAAAAGAACCCATCCATTGTCTAGTGATTTTTTTATTTTTTATTACCAGAAAAACCTTGAGTGGGATCTGTAACTAAAAAACCAAACACACTTAAAGCCTTGATGCTAAAATTAAGTTTTATATTCCCTCATATGCAAGACAGAATTATATGTGAAGATCAATACAGTGTTCTACAAATTCAATTCCGTCGTCCATTGTAAATAGGCCGTGGCTACAGCGACGTGACTTTGAATTTTGCAAAACCCAAATCCTCAGGGGGATTGCGATTGCAAATTGATTTCACCCAACGTTGCCGACGGTAAAAGTAGAACACGAAGAAGAAGGACTGGTGTGATGATACCTTCACTCATGTCATGCCATGAAAAAAATTACTTACAAAGTATCTTCTGCCTAATTCAGTAATGGTGTGGGTGTAGAGTTTAAAAATTTGAATAAAATTTACGAAACATAAATCACCACAAAAGTTCTAATCAGCCTCTCGGTCCTTAAAATGTGAATAATGTCTAGTACAATGACTTGTTTGGTGACAACAAAATGCTACATGCTGAACCCTTCAGACTAAAGACAGTGTTGCCATGTCAGATCAGATCAGGGGTCGATTTCACAAAGCACTAAGATTCATCTTATGACGAGTTATCAGTATTACCATAGTGATTTGTATTGTGACATCACTCTTTGCTAAGCAACTACGATGGATTTGCACTTGCGATCAATCTTAACTCTTTGTGAAATCGAGCCCAGGGTTTGCCCTTAACTTTTTCAGTGACTGGCCAGCGGGACCAGTTACCTTATCATTTCACTGGTCCCCCAGCTCTTTCCCTGATCCTTTTATTAAGGTTTTCCTTCTACTGTGATTTATTTATAGGACTTAATTTAGAAACAATCATCGCAGTCAGTAGCCATGCAGGATCACTTTGACAGAATTTTGACTGGTCCTCAGAAGTTAAAACAGGCATTTGGCCAGCGGACCACTATTAAGGGAGAACGCTGTTGATAGTTTGGGGCAGTCTTTTGTTTAAGACAGTAGGGGTAGGGTATGTGGCACCACTCTGAAGATGATCAGAGCATACAGTTTGTAACACCATCAGTTCTTTTCAAAACCATAACTCCAAAGAGATTGTTTTTATGGTGTTTCTGAGAACTGGATTCTAGATTGAATCCCCCCAATGCCATTTAGTGCAGTGTGGCATGTCATGGCCGAGCAGTCTAGTGCAATGGACTCAAATATTGGTGATTAAGTCAACCGAGTGTGGGTTCGAATCCCGGTCATGACATTTGTGTCCTTGAGCAGGATGCTTCACTATAAAATTGCTTCCCTTTATCGTTAGGTATAAATGGGTACCTGCAAGGGTAGAGGTTGATATTGTGTTTGAAAAAGCCTTCAGAGCACCATGGCAGCTCCGGGCAGTGTACTCCTCAGGGAGCTGAGAAAGATTACAGGAATATTGTTGGCCCAATGACAAAACTAATTAATATAGCGCATAGATTCATTATTGCAAAATGCATTATATAAGAACAAGTTATTATAACTAGCAATTATGCAAAGTTTCAAATCCTTAAACAATTTTCAGTGAATGTGTATTGCATAAAGGCATCAGGCTTAACCAATCTGGTGGTTGCTATGCAAAAACGGCTTGCTCTTAAGCATGTGACCATACACTTAGTAACACTAGATTTAATCAGATAGATACAACATCCGCATTCATTTGTGACCAACGAAGTCATTGTACCAGAAATGATTCAATTTTAACTCCCAAAGGGTTGATTGTTTTCTGTCTGAATTTAATTAGTTTCAACCGCTCAGCAGCAGCACACCTGCGGCTAGGATCTTCTCAACAAGAAGCACAAAAGGTGACAAAATGGCTAACAAAAAAAAGAGAATGGTCAACATATCTGTTATTTCCAAGTAAATGAAAAACTAGATCTCTTAACTTGAAGTACATGTGCACAAAAGCCAGCAGGAATACATAACATATAGAGCAAAGAATGATAAAAAGGCTCAAACAATTTGAAATTGACAATTATATACTTTACAAATGTAAGAATTATCGAGTGATTATGTGCCAAGTCTCTTACAGAAAAAGGGGAAAAACTCAGAAGAAAGACGGAAAGCAAGGAAAAAGGAAAACACAAATTGAACTTACTTCCGGTAATTTTTACTCTGATTTCAAGACTGTGCCTGACCCTGGGGCTGAATCTGTAAAATAATCAAAAAGGAAACAACCCCTCAAACTAAAAAACAAAAGCAACTGAAAGGCAAACAAGCAAAAAGCAAAACAAGAAGCTTTTAGCTGAAATAATAATATTAAGAAAAATAGGAAAAAGGGTTGTTGTTGACGTACTGTCAGCGCCAAACTAGGGTAAAATGTAAGGGAGGCACAAGGGGTGCACCATTGTTTTTGGGGGAGGGGAAGCACTTCTGGCCAATTAAAACTGTCGTTTCCATTTGCATTTTTCCTAAACAAGCCCCATTTCAGTGCTCTCAATTTTTTAATTTACAATTTGTTGTTACATAATCTGCCGTGGATGTAAAAACAAATACATTGTCTGTGTGTAAATAGAAAAACACTTTTAAAAACACTGAAAATATTACATGTTTTCTGAACAATCTTTTGTAAAACAAAGATTCCTGATGTTAACTCTCTGCAAAATTAACAACAAAAAAACAACAAGTACAGTCTCATAATTATTTGATTGCAACACATACAATACAACCTCAGTCCGAAACACACGACAGCGCTAGAGTAAAGTTAAGCAATTGCATTTAGATATTTGCACAATTGCTGGCAACCTCAATGGGTGGCCATGTTCTTTTGATAGTGTTACATGTAGATTCAGAAGAGTCTTTCCTCGCGTGGGTCGCACTTGCACAGTCACGTAGGTCATTGATTTTATTTTCAACCCATGGCAAAGATTCAATTTCTTCTTTACAGAAGCTCCCACTCATTAAAAGGTGCAACAAATTGGTACTGGAGTAGTACTTGAGTACCAGTGTAGAGTACGAGTACCGGGTACTGTGTACGAGTACTACAACACTGTTTTAAAGGTTTCAATAGTTTATTTCCAATAGAAAAATTTCATCGAGTTGGTGGATAAGTTTCACATATAAATAATACATTTATGTATTATTGTATGGATGAATATAAAATACACTCAATACAACCTTTAAAGCTCAGCTGTGTCTCAATAAAATAAAATAAAAAATTCATTATTATTTTCTTTCCCAATATGGATCAACCATCCTGATGACTTGTACTCTGGTCCGGTCAGAGTACACAAAACAATCCATCTTCAGAGGAAACCAAAATACCGTCAAAACAGTCTGAAGCTCCTGTGAAAACAGTCGTCTCGTCTTGTCGGCCTGGGCTTGGAAGCCGGGATAGACAGGGCACCAGTATTGATTCATACGTCACTCAATACCGACTCGATCCTTAGACCATCTTCACATCAGAGTGGCTGCTGGTCGTATCCGTTAATATATTGACATCACGGTGTTGTATTGACATGCTTATTTGTCTTGTCGCTTAAAATCTGATGATGCGGTTAAAAAGCCGAGATGAAAACACCCTGGCGCGACGTGTCGATAAATATATTACAAGTGGTGGACGTGCTGTGTGTGTGGGTTGGTTAGAATTTAATCTGTACAACATTCAAAGCTGCCACTGTGTTTAATGACAGGTCGTTTGTCTGTCCCTTTTGTATCTAAATGATTAAAATGTTGTTTGAATTAGTTAAAGGTATTATACAGGACTGGTAAGGATAACAAACATAGTCTGAAAGCTTACTGATTATATGAGGTTCATACTAGAACCATTTATTTCTGTGAAATTTTTCCCTATGAAATGAACTCATCTTCGAGAAAACTGTATCTGAAAACCTAAAAAACAGCTGATTTACAAACAAACAAAATTACAAACAAAATTAAGGACAATGTGTTTAGATGCTGTTTAGAACTATTTTCTTCTGACTCACACAACCGATTAAGCCCAAATTTTCACAGGTTTGTTATTTCATGTATTTTGGTTGACCACACAAAACATGAGCACTGTCTACGACTACTTTGTCAGCTCTACCAATCCTGTATAATAATGTTAAAACAGAAACAGACAACTCCGACAAGAACTTTGAGACTTTCCAAAACATAAAGGCAAAGTTCAGAGTTTTGTTTTTTTCCAGACAGAAACCCTGAAAGAAAAAACTAGCTCAATGCATTTTCCTGGGGGCTTCTGTTAATCAGTGGAGCCAGTCTGTATGAACTGGAGCATGCATTGCAACTACATCACACTTACAAACAGTATATATAATGTTCCGTGAGCTCTCAGTTTCCATGGTGATAATTATGTCACTAGATGTAAACGCTTCGGGATATTGATCATTATATTCCACTAACATCCTGACATAATAACTCACTTAGTTTGGTTGTCTGCTAGGCTAATCAACAGATAATGCTGCTGAAAGTGCTGCTGTAATGTGCGGACCTTTAGAGTTCAGTATTTCTGCGACTTTCTCCTTGTGGTTAAAATATTTGTTGGGGTAGAAATTCTCCTGGGACATATTTCAGTCTGAAGAATGTATTTTTTTTTTTTTGATTTCTTTAAAACTTTCTCGTTTGGTAATTGAAAATTAGTATGAGCAAGTTTGGGTGCCGACCTTTTGTCAAATTGCGATTTAAATCACGCATGCGTGGTCTGTTTCTCACTCGAAGGCGTCTAGTCCATCCACTAATCAAAATAGTAAGTCAATGTATTTTGCAAAAAAAAATGTAATGGCCTGATGTTTTGACCCTAGCAGAGGCTTTCTTGAGGGCTAAAAATTTAGCCCTTGAAAAAGACTCTGCTAGGGTTGAAGAGTCAGGTCATAAACTATTTCATACATAGATCCTTTTGATTGGTAAGCAGTTTGCAACGGCTAATTCTATTTTCTCAATGTAGTTTTTGGAGCAGACGATAGGCTTAATGTATATTCTAACGAAGCAAACTGTTGGCATATCAATTTCACTTTCCATTAGTTTCTATCATTTTCTCTACTGTAGTGTACTTACTAAATAGCTGTACCACCTTACACAACCCGTGCAGTTAAATGGTTTCAAATGATTGGTCAACTCAATAGAAAATGTAACCAAGAGTAGAAGGATCAAGTAATTCTACAGGCTGACGTAACAGACTTTCATGTGATATTGCCTCAATCAGTTATAGGAATTTGACCTTCAACAAATGACTACAAAAAATAGCCTTTAAACAGAAATCAAAATGAAATGAAAGATTGATACACAAACAAAATTAAAAAATTTATAAAAATGACTGATTTTCTCTACACTTCTTTACCGCAAATTTGTAAATGAAAAGCCAAGTGGCTGAAAACAGCAGTTATTACAAATGTACTGATGACCATTGTGACCTGCATGAACAATTATAAATCCATCACAGCCAAATTTCGCTCAGTAAAATATATAACCGAACAAGCAAAACAAAAAAGTACGTAACCTGGCAAAGTACTTTAAAGCCCAAGACAGTACTCGATCTGTGGCAGGCATTTAGTCTAAATTACCTCACCACTCAAACTCCACAAAACATCACGCTTGAGCACCTGAAAAACTGGGTCAAATTTCACCAAGATGACGGGCAGAATTTTACAGGGTACCCGCTCGATAGTTCAACATTGAAACTTAAAGGTGTAACCTCATTGCTCTTTTCTCCTAAATTGGCTTAAAACAACTTAGCTTAGCTGACCAGCCACAAATACCACATCACACATCCTGTCTTTAATTGGTTTTCTGCTTAGTTTTGCTGAGCAGTAAATTATTAAGCACAATTTTCAGCTTAAGCAGATCTAAGAAATTGGGCCCTATGCTCAGTTTCATAAACCTGTTAAGCTGGAAAAACAACTGCTATGCAAAAATATAGCTGGGAACCAGTCAGAGGCAATGTATATTACACAGTACTCTGGCTGGTAACCTATTTCTGCTAAGCAACATTGTCTGTGCTAAGCAAAGATTTTGTACTAAAACAGTTGTTAATCAATTTAATGGCTCTGCTTACCACAAGCAAAAAAACAGCACTTAGCGCAAATGTTTTTCACAGAAAGGAATTTATGCATCTGCGTTTTGACACATCATGCGTTACTAAGCATCCTTTGATTACACAGCTATTTCAGAAAATTGGCGCAAACCTTGAGCGGAGAATGCGACAGTATGCAGAGATGAGCGTAGCCATGATGTTGGGCCCAGCTCTACAATATTCCAAACCACTAATGATTTACTGCAAAATCTTTACTGTAACTTCAACGATTGGAGCAAATGCCATTTTTAATATAAGAATTGGATGTACTTTAATAACAGACAGAGAAAGCCATAAATAAACAAACACCTTCCATTTCCTCAGAGAATCTGATGCTATCTGTGACTGCAAATTTTGAAGTTTTTTCTGTGATTTTTGTGTTTTTTCATATGAGTATTCAAGGCTTTTCTTTATCTTTAAATCTACATCAGATGCAGACAGATTCTTTCCAAACTTATTCGCCCTGGCAGGGATGGATTGAAATAAACCTATTCAGCCCCAGGAGTGTTTCTAACATGATAACAAAATTATATATTTGTGTTTAATATCTGTATCTTTTAGTACAGAGAAAATGGGAATCTACTTTTAAATCAGTATTTTCTTGTAGGGCTTAAACTTAACACTGGACCGCTAGCCCAATGCCAGTGGCTTTAGCCCTGGGCCAGTAAACTCAACTGGAAAGTCTTGCATTTTTCAATTGTTGTCTTGCTTGAATGTTGAATTTGACTTTCCATCTGATAAACATCTTTCAATTCTGTTAAAAGTTGAATTTTACTTGTCCGTAAGACAAATGATGTAAGTCTTCTCTTTACTTGTTCAAATAAATACAGTTTACAAAACAGTTTATATCTTAACCCTGCGAGAAGCGGATTGTCTCAAGCGGTAGGTTAATTTTTCTGTTTTTGTTAATTACAACACTTTTTATTTTATTTTTTCGCTGAACTTAATTTTCATCCAACCCTGGACACCCCTTAACAAAGTGGTAGAACCGATTTTGCCCTAGAGGTCGTTTACCGGGTAGGCCAGCTGTCACAAAGTGGGTCTGTGCCAAGCCGCCAATTCCCTTGTGTACAAAATATTCCCTTGTGTACAAAATTGGCCCGACAGTACCAATACACGCTCTCTGTCATATGTCTGTGAATGGAAACCAGAGCTGTTTGTTTACAATCATGACCCAGAAATACCCTCAGGGTATATCTAGGTGACCTGGTTACTGCTTATTTTCACCCTGTGGCTGTTTCATGTGTCAATTTCACTAATTACATAATGCACCTACCGAGTGAGCACCTTCGTTCCTCGGAGCAAATCAGAAACGCTCGCTTCTCGCAGGGTTAAACTATGTAGACAGTTTTATCTATTATTGGTTCTGGTGTTCCGTCCAGTACAAATTTTGAGCTACAAGCCTCGAGGGCTTGTGGATTTCCCCCCATAATTAGAGCCCTGCCCAGTTGCAGTGTAGGCCTACGGTTTGTAGATCAATAAAGAATGTGGCAAATTAAAGGGGGTGGGTGGATAGGGGGGTGGGTGGATAGGGGGGATGGTGTAGGAGATGTGGGAGTAGGAGAATGGGGAGGTGGAGGGGGAGGTGGGAGAAGTAGAAAATGGGTAAGGGGGCGTGTAGGGTGGGTAGGTAAAGGAGGATGGGGTGAGGGAAAGAGATTTTGGGAGGTAGGGAATTGGGTTCAGGGAGGGTAGTGATTTGGGAGGTAGGGGATTGGGGTTGGGGTGAGGTTAGGGAATATTGGATGTAGGGAATTAGAGTGGTGTTGGGGGAGACAGTTGGGGAGAAGGGATGGCAAAATGTGTGTCCCCCACACTAGGAGTGAAATTTTCTGTTAAAAAGAAAAAATAATAATTGTCTCTTTTTTCGACTATGTATTGTTTCCCTAGCTCCCCTACATCTCTTTCCCTCCAGTTTGCACAACCATTGACAAAGCTACTAAAAGCGCATTGACAGCTGAACAGCAATTTGCCACATTTAACTCTACCATACACACCTGAGTAAAGTCAATTTGACCGTACATTTCCATTGAAGCAACCCCACCGTGATGGATCAATTATCGTTGGCTAATCCAACACCATGACAAAAACACACAACGATATCACGACAGCGGTTTCTTAGCAATTACACACACCCTGTACAACTACAAGCCAGCGCTCTTCATAAATTCCTCACGAGCACTTTGTGCACTCACCAAACGGTGATCAGTAGAGTTCGTAGCAAAGGGGATGATAAATTTTTGCTGAAACCCAGGGCCTTTTCTCCCCGACAGTTAAGTGGGAGAATGAGTCTATATGCCTTAGCAACCCTTTGCCCGAAGCAGGTTTCTGTATCACATTTCTTACATAATGCATATGTTTGCAGGCTACTTAAAGATGTGTTACAGTGTCCATTCCCCATTTTTTATTTTGTTTTTCCCAGATCTGTTTATAAAGAAGTTTGTAGATGCTTGAAAACAGTTTAGGCAAAAACAATTTTTTCCCCCAAATTATAAAAATCGTTTGTACAATGAGAAGCATATTAAATGTTTTAATTGTTTTTTGTAAAAATGATGGTAAATTAAGAGCATCAATGCATCTACTGTCTGACCATTTAATATCATCCACTGTGGTTTTAACTGATAGATGCACTATGCCAGCCTGCAATATGATATCATGTGGTGAATGCATCTACACAGTCCACAGTTAACCCTCCTACTGTCTGACCATTCAATATCACCCACTGTAGTTTTGAATAATAGATAAAAACCATGCCAGCCTGCAATACGATACCATGTGGTGAGTACACAGTACACAGTTACAGAACTGTGCACTGTTCTGCCACAATTCTCAACCCATCAAGTTGAATGAACGCAAATGGTCGTTTAAATCGCTGGAAAATGTTACCAAGAGCAGAAGGGTTTTAAAGAACTCTCAGAGCGATTCCGTTCCAATAAGTAAGACTTGATGCATCTAGAGGGTGTAATAATTGCTACTTAGACAGAGGAGCATGTACTTAATAATTACGAGGCAATCAAATGTAGCCGTGAACATCTTTATGACAATCTGAATTGCTGAACATTTGGTCGTAATGAACAGCGACGCCAAATTAGGAAACTGAATACGATTCTTAATAGGTTTAAGGTTTAGAGCTTCAGAGGGGACTTCCGCTCTGTTCTCCCGTAAGAACACTCAAGGAAGTATTGCTAGAATTTTTTGTTTTTCCTTCTTCAAAAGTGGTTAAAATCACTGCAAAGTTTTTGGAGTTACTTGGGAAGTGAGGTTTTAGGAATTGCCCCGGAAATTTGAAATTTCATCAGTACATTTGAATGAATGTATTGCAGAGACTCAAAATTACAATTTTAAAAATTTGATCTCAGTCTTGAGTATAGATCAATATGCTACAGCCACATTAAGTCCTAATCCCTGTCTGTAATAAAATTACTGAACACTGATTCTCATTCTACTGGACAGGTACCAGACTATTATGCCTGCCCAGCCTCAGTTTGGTTGATATTGACTTGAGTGGTAGGAAAAACAAAATGGCGGCACTATGATAAAAGGGTCTACTAGCAATGAATTATATAATCTGGGAGTTAATCTATAATACAACTGTTTTAACTTTCAACAAACAACACAACCAATAAACAAACTGAATAAAGCATTTTACAAAACACTGGAGACAGTACTCTGTATGATTAAGGGCTCCAAATTTAAACTGGGCTGCTGGCCTGAGGCCAGTGATTTCAGTGTCAGGCCAGTAAACTCACAACTGGGCAAGTCCAGCAGTCTCAAGTTTTTCAATTCAATCATTTTTCTTTTAAATGATTTTCAAATGTTGACTTTCAGCCTGATAAATATTTTTCAATTCTGTTGAGTATCCACAAGACTTCCTTATTTAGGACAAATGAGATCAATTTTCTCTTAGTGCCTGTTCAAATAGAACTGTGTAGACAGTTTTGTTGTTTTGGTATGTTAATTAAAAAACATCTGGTCCAGCAACAATTTTGATCAAGGAGTTTCCCAAATTTGAGCCCTGTAATTGATTATGATTGCCAACTATACAAAGCTGTTTTTACAGCCATATTGGATAACATGATCAAAACAGCAAAACGGGGAAAATAATGAAATTTGTGTTAAGATTGAATTATTTAAAAATATTTCTTCCAGGATCAGAGCTCCTACACATTCCAAGCAAAGATAAGAAGATAAACTGACTGAGCCACAAAAAACACACATCATTATACAAGCACAGGAATACATTCTTTACAAGAAGTCATTGTGACAAAAGTTTGGGGGTAAGGAAGACTTTTTAAAAGAACTCCAATCAGAAAGAAAGTACAGGGATAAGAAACGACTCAAAGGAAAAGACATCCACTCAATACAAACATACACTTTACATCACAGAGTACAACTAGTTCAACTGCTAACTACTGGTTGACACCCTGTAGGTTTCTGCTTAGCTGGACACATCTGTGCTTACCAAAATAGTCCAAATTTAGTTAACAAAGTTAAGCACTAAGCAGCAGAAGCCTTCTCCGACTTGACATTTGTGTACTTTAACAACTTCATGCAATACAATAGTTACAGCAATATCTACATGGGTGCGGCCATATTGAATCCAAATTGGTAGGGTGGGTACAAATATTCTTTACCATCTAAACCCGAGCAAGATTTGATAGTGCTGCTTTAAGAAGACAATAGTGCTTGACAATTTCCTGCTAAGCAAAAATAAGCAGGAAACCTGTTGCAAACAGTATATACTGTCATATGTGTTGCTTTGACCGGTAAACATCTCCTGATAAGAACAATTCTTTTTGTGCTTAAACAGCTCTATAAAATTCAGCCCTGGGCGTCGTTTTCATAGAGACGCTTAAACACACAAGTAAGCTAAGTAATGCACAATTTTGCTTAGCAGAAACCAGCCAAAACATCCTATAAAGTACACTGTTTATGACTGGTTCCCTGAAACTGTTTTGCTTAGCAGATCAATTTACTGAGTAATATTTTCTGCTGAACAAATGATCACCACCTCAAAATCTGTTTTGAAATTGATCAGCGATCATTACAGACAGCAGTTGTTTTGGAGAGGGGGGAGGGGGTACGGATGTTCCTCTGTGTTACGGTAATATGGCCACACCCCTAAATGGACAAAAAGGGATCAGGGTTGTGAGAATGGATATGTGCTCACCTCCGTTTACACTCACATTAGCAAACTATATGAGGTCATCCGAGGGGAAGTGGGTGAGAACATAAAAGGGTCAGAGAAAAAATTGTAACAAATGTGCTTTTGCTCGATAACGTTTGATTATAGTATAACCCTCCTACTGTTTGACCAATCAATATCATCCACTGTGGTTTTAAATGTTATATAAACTATGCCAGTCTGCAATAATATTATATGGTGAATGCATTTGCACAGTACATGTAAATGCACACACCATAGAGTTCCGTGCACAGTTGTGCCACCATGCTCAACCCATGCAATTGAATGATTTCAAATGGTTGATCAACTTGCTTGAAAATGTAGTAGGGTTAAAATAAATGGAACATTGTTGGAGAAAATAATAAAATCCCATCATTTGAAAAACACATCAGAAAACTAACCTCAAGGAAATCCATACAATACATTGTATGGGTTGTTCCATTCTTTTAAAATGTCAAATCATATTTTGGGGGATTACTTCTTTCTAAAAAAAACACACACATTTAAGTTTTCCCAATTACATTGCAAATAGTGATCACTTCAAAAATTTACAGTTAATACGTATCTGAGTAAACTTTAGAAGATAGAGCCTGAAGTTAGGACAGTAATGTTAGAGCTTACAGTCTTTAAAAACAGTCTGTAAACAACATAAAACAAACATAATGTTTAAAAAGACTCAATGAAAAAACAGTTATAAGCAAATATTTAAAAATAAATTCCTTCCTTAGTTCAAGAAAATTCCAACATTAATAACTTCCTTCGGCCCTCGTTTTATATTAAAGTTAAACATCTTTGGTAGAGATATCCTTGAAGAGCATGGCATGTGAGGGCGCTCTTCACAATCCAAGCCAAAACACTGAAATCCAAAACTTAAATACTAGTTTTAAAGTCTTCCCTCTGGTCACTATTAATTCAATTTCTCTCAATTTAAGTTAAATGCAAAAATTGCACACATTAAAAAAAAAAAATCGAAAATGGACATCCACTTGCGAAACTCAAAATCCAACTCAAATGGATGAACTTTGAAAAAAAAGAGTCAATTTATTTTTTATTTTTTACAGATCATTTTCTGGCTGCAACCGTCTTTGTCATTACTCCATGTTCAATGAAATTAATTCTCATAAAAACAAAATTGAGTCCCACATTTTGTTGTGCCAGCCTCATTGTTGTGCCAGTATACATTAAACCAAAGGGCAGAAAAAACAGATGCCAACACTTTATAATAAATGTACACAGGAATACGTGGGTCAATTATTAACAGTTTTTTTGAAACAGAACACTAATTATACTTTAAAGACTCCAAGCACCTGTCAGGAATACAGTGAGGGTACTTAAGAGGGAATTTGTGTTTAAGATTGAAGCATGCAATCATGAGTTATTGGTGCCTACCTTGACTTGAATGTTGTTCTTCAGCATGGCAGATCTGAGAATCAGCCCCTGTGAAAGAAAAAAAGAAGATGATCGATTAAAAGGGGTGAGAAAATTGCTTATAATCGACCTCCCCTCCCTCCCCCCTAATCTGAAAATAACAGCGCCAAATTTCATAGAGCTGCTTCAGCACAAAAAAGCAACTAAGCACAACAATATTATCCTTACCATAGTAAGGCTACCAGTCAAAATAGCATGCAACATGTACTTCCTGTGAGTGGTATGCTGCTTATTTTACCATAGCAGAAAATTGTCAATCAACATTTCTTCTGCTTAAGTACAGCTACATTTATAAAGTTTAGCCCGGGACAAATTTCTTTGAGCCGTGTAAGCACAAAAAGTAGCTAGGCATAACAGAATAATGTTTACTGAAATAAGGTTACCAACCGAAAAACCATGTCACATATTATGCACCATCTTTGGCTGGTATCCTGCAAAAAAAAATTTCTTAGCAGAACATTTTATAAAACATTTTCTGCTCAAACAGTTCTATGAAATTGACCCCAGATCTTGAGCCGAATGTAAAAGACTGCTATACCAAAACCTCTGTTTAGACATGGAGTAACGAAAAAATTAAAATAATAAAATAAATCTCCTTGCCCCCATCACCCAATGGTCATATTTACGACGTACCTTTGTTCTCCTCTGGAAGGCCAGACCCATTGCCAATGACTTCTCAAAAGTGGAACTCCTCTGATCAACGTCTCTGGCATAAAGAATCTAAAATTGAAGGAAAAAAACTTATTTGTTTGTTTGTATATTTTCCATATATATCACAACTAGATAATCTATTTCTACTTTTTTGTAATTGATTTATTTAGACAGGGTATGCCTTATCAGTATTACAACTGCTATCCCTAAGGGCCCTGTGTACAATTAAGCAGTCAAAAGTAAAATAGTAAAAAAACAAATTAGCAAAATAGTAAAATACAGAGCAATTATTAGAAATGCCATGCATCAAAAACAGAAACCTGAGTGTAAAACAAAAACAAAATTTGTACAAGGTTAGACGAAAAAATTACAAAAATGTAAAATACATCACAAAAGCAGGATACATGATAATAAAACATGAACAACTGTAATGTGCATAAAGGATTACAGCATTGCAATGTAGTTAAGCAAAAGAGAGGCAAATATGAGTTTAGAATAAACAGAAGCCAGTAATAGTCAAAATGGCAAGATTCAGGCTAACAAAAACACACTTTAAAATCAGAACTAACATTTTTAAAGTCATCTTATTGCAGCAAATGACTAAGGAAGTAAACACGGTAAAAACAATTAGAGACAAAAGGCACAACCAAACCCCAAAACAAACTACATGGTTAGAGGTTATAAAAAGTTCAGAAATTACAAATAGTTAAAGAAAATAATGTATGCAGAAAGCATGGTACAAGATTTATAATACATGAATTAGGTACAAATGATGCCAAACAGAGGGCACCAGGAAAAAGCCAGGAAATGAGGTCAATATCACAAAGCACTAAGATTCATCTTAAGATGAGTTGTGAATATTACCATAGTGATTTGCATTGAGACATCACACTTTGCTTAGCAATTAAGAGTGATTCACAGTAAAGATCAATCTCAGCTCTTTGTGAAATCAAGCCCTGGACCATTTAGGTAATAAGTGAATTAATAACAATTTAGAAATAACAATAATATTATTGCAAAAATATATGTATATATAGCAAACAATAGTTTGTTCAGTAAACTGGCTTTTACATTCAGTTTTAAATTGAACAGAACTACTAATACAGAATGGAATGAACGTGCGACAAAAAATGAAATACGGGAAAAAGTACGTAATTACAAGACTCAATAAATTGAAATGTTATCATGTGCGAGTCAACCCTTGACTATACGAGTCAATCCTTGCATGGATATTACCAAACTGACCCTCTACAATGATGGCGAATCTGACCCTCAAAATTGACTTTGATTTGACCTAGTTAACTCACTGTAGTCACCTTATTATGGGAGTCAATCTTGGCATTGATCTGACCAATCAAACTGACCTTCTAGAATGACCATGACTTATTCAACTGACTTTGATCTGACCTAGTTGACCCACTTTACTGACCTTATTATGTGAGTCAATCCTGGCATTGATCTGACCGTCCAGAATGAGCTGCATCAACTCATCCTCTAGCTCAGGGATGGTGGTGTTAAATGAGATTGCCATCTTAGACATATCGGCCGAGACGTAGGGACTGAAATACTGAGAAGAAACAAAGTACCAAATAAGAAAATGTCATTAATAGGAATGACCATTGGGTAGAGAGTAAATAAAACATACAAGGAGATTTTCAAATATTGTATAAAAATCAAAACACCTTATCATATTATTGACGTTTGCCCATACACCGATGTGTGTTAAGCACTGTCTACTTTCTGTTATTAAGGAAAGATGGAGTCATTAGTACAAATATGATAGATAATAAATTTGCATCAGGGATAAAGATTGTTATTTGGTTTGACCCAAACACCGATGTGTGTAAAGCACTGAATACTCAGTACTGTCCTGAGTCCTATGAACACATCTACATATTACTCAGGTGGGATTCGAACCCACCTTTGCCATTCTAGAGTAGATGTCTTATCACTAGGCGATTGAGCTTACCAGGAAGCTATATTAAGTAGTTTGAATCCTACATGTATATCGTTGCGGCAATCCGCTGCTAAACTATAGGATTTAAGAAAGGCTTGAAAGGAAGGCTTGACAGGCTATATTTGTACTACTAGGTTGACAAGCTTTGTGAGCACTTGGTCCTTCTGTTGTTGGCAATTGGTAAACTCGCTTATGTCCTCTGTCGGACAAATACTGCATTGCTTGAGACAAAATTGAATTCTGTATCTTTCTTCCAACCATAGCCACCTTTTAGCTTGAGTCTGGTGTGTTCAATCAGCTACAACACGCCAAATGGGGCTACAGTGTATGTCAGAGCAGTCAACATGTGCATCTTGCAATCAGGAGATTTTGTGCACAAATCAGGGAGATATCCAGAATTACATTCAACATAACAGGGAAAAGTTTCCATAATCAGCGAGATTTTCAAATTTGTTCATCAGAACATGGAAAGATTGGTTGATTTTAATGGAACTTTCTGCAGAATTGGGGAGAGTTGGCAGCTCTGCTAAGTTTCCCTTCCCTTCATGGTCAGTTCACGTCTTTCAAGAAATTTTGATGACAAAGCAAGATCCATAAAGCATCCTGAACTCTGCAAAGTTCCTGACCATCAATCGTGCTTCTTACCTGTATTAAGGCCCTGTTCCTGATCTGGGAGTACAATGTATTGACATGAGGAGCGAGGTACATGTCTAGAAGGAGATTGTCTCGGCACTCATCCAGGAACCTTAGACAAGATGCATACTTAGATTCATAGAACATGAAGATGATGTCACGTAGTTGGGGCTCCAACTCAAGAAATAACTTGAAGGAGCTGAGCAAACAAAACAGAGTGGTTAGTTGCAAAAAGTGATTTTCCTTTTAAAGCAATTGGCTGATGAAGGAAATGTCAAGTTGTTAAGGTTCGTAGCTGATGCGAAAATATTTAAAGATGGACAAAAGTAAACAGAGAATGTTCATAACATAAATAAAGAATACGCTACGAAACATATGCCTTATTTTCTCATAAAAGCAATAAAAGAAAGATTTATTAGTTCAATTCAATTTAATGCATTGTTTATTTTAATGTAATAAGAGTGGCTTAGAAACGACTACCGCCAAAAAAATGTACAGAAACTCAAATACGAGTTTATCATACCATCGCTGCATGGTGTGCAAGAGTTTTGATCATTATTGCATCCTCTGAAGCTAACTTGTTAAAAATGCATTCTTCCAAAATCAAAAGATCTTCATCTTTTTCAATAGAGGAATTAATACTGACCTACTGGAGATGATATTCTTCTGCAACTCCTGTCTATCAAATGAAGCTAAAGCACACAGTCCCCCATACATGGCTACATTGTTGGCCGATAACAACTGAGTAGGGGGAAAATACAGAAACATGAAAAGAAATTAGAGGCATGGGGGCATCTTTTAATCAAATATTAAGTTATTTTTGAGTGTGTAAATGTAATTTCCTTTTACCAATAAACTTGTTGTAATCACTACCATGATTAATACATCACAAAGATACATTTATGGCAATACATGTTTAAAATCTGGGCTACTCAAAATTCCCAGGGGCAAGTAAAATGAACAGTTTACTAGCCAGGTGGGCTACTTAACAAAAAGCTTAAGCCTAAGGTTCACTTGGTGCCCTAGCCCTTTCAAGAACGAAGCATCAGGTCTGTACAGGAGTACCCATTAAGAAGAAAGCTTATCAAATTTGTCGTTATGAATGATTGGAGAGACTCACGTCTGAGAATTCACAGTGATCAAATATTGCTTGAAGGAAGTACTTAGCGGCCGGTTTGTATTTCTTCATAGCGAGTTCAGCCAGACCAGCAGCACACTTCAGCTTAGTGACGATGGTTAGATTGTCCTTGGACTCTCTCTGTCGATAAACAAACGGGCTTTATAGATTACTTCTGGGAATACAACCAGGCATGGAATTATACAGAGGCCACGGAAGCCACAGGGGGCCAAGGCCTCTGTGGCCCTGGTCTTGGTCTTGGCCTTGATGCCCCTTCAAAAGTTTCCCATAGATTTTCCTATTTGAATGACCTCTGCAAAATGAAAATAGCCTTGCCCTCTAAAAGATGAATTTTCAAGCCTGTAAAATCAAGGAATCCTAAGCACTGAAACATGTAGGCCTGAAGAAACCTGTGAAGAGATTTGGGAGGAGGGAAAAACAGTCAGTGAAACTCAACAAACTTGGCAAAGTCTTAAACCATATTAAAAAACACACCCCATAATAATAGTGGCTTCTTGTATAGCACTCAGATCTGTCCTTTAGTGACGTTCATGGCACTCCAACATTATTACCCCTGGTCCACTGGGCTATATACGTTTTGAAAGTCCGTATCTGGCATCATTCACAAGCCTCGAAATGACAACGCCAGATTACAAACTTTGTCAATGACTGGCTACTTTAAAACTCTAGAAGGCAGCAGACGTGCTGAGTAACTTTACATTTGGAATTACATTCCCTCATACTTACATGACTTTCCGATATTTCTGGTGTAGCTTCTGCTTTGTTGACGTAGCTCAGCACATGAGACCAGTTCTGGAGGTGAATACTGACCTAAACAAGCACAGAAAACAAACAAACAAACAATCAAATAAATAAACAAGGTTACAAAAAAATAAAAGAATTTTAAAGGAAAATGAATTTGACGTTCAATCAGGAGTGAATTTTATGGCTGCGAAAACGCATCTCAAGTCAATTTGAAAGATGAAAAGAAACAAAAAGATGGTGCTTAAAATAGATGCGTTTTGAAGATTAATATGGTGGAGAATTTTCTTTAATATAAATTACACCATGTAAATGTTTTTAATACAAGCATCGCCCAACACAAGACCACTCGGATGAGGGCTTAATTATAAATAATGACAAGTTAGAGGGAGAGAAGATGTCTGTTCACATTTCTCTTCACCTGGAATAGATTATAAGATTGTTGAAAACAAGGTATAGGTCAGGAGTTCCTGAAGTGCAGAATTAGTTTTGATCTTTGGAACAGATCCAGTGTAGAAAATCAGAGATGCCAGAAGCTCTTTACCTCAGAGCCAGAAAATATTTTGCATACAGGATATCATCGTATTTTTAAAAACGAAAAATGTGTCAAAAATCATAAAACAATTTTTGGGGGGTGTAATTATTGTTATACACAATGCTAATAACATTTACGATGGATTTATTTTAAATTTTTTGTTTTTCACAAAATATCAAATCAAAATTTGTCACTAAAGTCCATTGGAATATACTGCAGGCACGGTGCCAAAATAGGCCTGGTTGACTTTGGGGTTTTTACGAAGTGACGAGCAGCTATGGCTAAGTAAACATACCTTTATCACATTGAGACACATATTCACTACGTGCTTAGCGCTTGTACAGTAGTCCCTGGCTCTTGAGTAACACTTGAGGGCGCTGCTCAGGTCACCTTGGTCTAGATAGTGATCCCCAAGGTCGTCATGTCCCCTCCTGCAGAGAAATCCATCCCACAGAAATATTCAAAACAAAATAATGCTGTATGATTTCATAATTAAATATTCTTTTGGTAAATCCCAATTTCATAACTGGCAGAACTTTGCGGTAACACCATGTGTATATCTACTTGCTAAGTAGATTTTGTTCTTTGAGAACTTGTCTTGCTTTTTATTCTACTGCCGCGGAGTAGAATATTCGGAATTCGGGAGACTTCTCAGTTCTGAAAAGAACTGTCCTGCTTATTAACTACTACCTGGGCGGGAGGTAGGAAATCGGGCGGGACTACTACTTTTCTCCTGACGATGACTAGAGCAAGCTAGTCGAAACGTTGAGACCTATTAAGAACTCACTCCGTGGCAGTGTAGTTATTAACGAGAAGTCCCCTGATCCACATAGCGAAAGTAGTAGTCCTACCTCCCGCCCAGGTAGTAGCTAATAAGCAGGACAGTTCTTTTCAGAACTGAGAAGTCTCCCGAATTCCGAATATTCTACTCCTCGGCAGTAGAATAAAAAACAAGACAAGTTCTCAAAGAACAAACTCTACCTAGCAAGTAGATATACACATGGTGTTACCGCAAACCACATATATATTGATACCTCACCATGCAATGCCTCAAATCCCATATGGCAGAACTTTGTGTCCAAATATGTATAAAAACAGCTTATCTTTTACATACAAAGAATTTAAGGAAGTTCCACATAATTATGTGACTTTTTTGTTACAAAAAGACATGTGACAGTTTATGAGTGTTAACCCTAGACTATAGTATTTTTGGCTAGAGATGCAATCTAATCTAACTCACAAATGGCTCATCTAGGACCAACTTCTTGGCCCTGCTTACCCCAAATATTTGCGCTTACGTCCCATAGAATTACACACTTTGTAAGGCACTGTAATACAGAACTCTGCTGTAAGCAGAGCCATGCAATAGGGCCAAGGTTTGTAACTGACCTGATGCTCTCTTTGATTGAGTTGCTCTTGTAATTTTTCAAGTCCGTGTCGAGTTTCTCTAGTTTCAACGCTGCCTTCTTATTGGTTGATTCCACCCACTGGGTATCAAATGGTGGTACGTTGTGAAGGACCCCAGCGACTGCGTCTGGGAGAATAGATGTACTGGATCTAAAAAAGATCAAGAATTTTCAAAAGTCTATTGTTTTAATTTTTTAAGGGAAATTGGTTCTTGAGAATTTGTGGTCCCAAGAACCTCATGGCGAGAAGACAAGGGAGAAAGTTACAGTTTTAGATGTAACAATTATTCCAGGAAAAACCCATGCAATCAGGTAGGGACTGAAAATCTAATCCACATAGTGTACCCGGCAGGATCCAAACTGGGGTCCTAGAGGTGGAAGGCGAGGTTCCGTCCCAACCCTAGTTACTTGTGGGACCACAAGGAGACATTTATCATGTGACTTACACAGCTTCCGTCAACTTCCTCTGAATGATCTGATACATCTGTGTGTTGTACGTCGTTTGGGTGTAACTCAGAGCCAACCGTAAAGCTTCAATCTTCAGCGTCGGACAGTGAGCTGCGACAAACAGTAAGCGATTTATCCTGGCCAGTCCGGTGTACCACATCGCATAGCAATCCACATCCTAAGATAACAGAATAATGAAAAAATTTCTTTCATAATAATTGAACGACTCTTGCATTTGAATCCGAACCAGGGCCCAATTTCATTAAGCTGTGAAGCATGAAAACTTGCTAAGCACAGACAAAAGTTGCTTAGCAGAATCAGGTTACCAGCCAAAACACTGTGTAATGAATATTGTTTGTAATTGGTTACCTGCAAGTTTTTGCTGAACAGGCCTATTTTCATAAAGCTGTTTACCAGTTAGTAAACTTTTGTGCTTACTATAGCAGAAAAACATGCCTAAGCAAAAGTATATTTTCATAAATGATTGAGATGATCGGACAGCACATGTGCATTGTTAGATCACTCATCTGCTTATTACAAGAACCGCTGGCAAGCTAGAGTGCTTTTTGCTTTGCTTACTGTTAGCAGTGTTTATGAAATAGAAACTGGGCTAAGGATCGCTCAGGAAGCAGAAAATGTATGCTTTAAGCATTATCAAACTGGGCCATGGGTCCAATTTCAAAGCGCTGCTTAAGCAGCAAGTACTGTTTAATAATTTTCTGCTAAGCAAAAAAGAAGGATACCATTCACAGATAGCTCATGTAAAAATGGTATTTTGGCTGGTAACCTTATTCTGGTTGTGCTTAGTTTTTAAGCAGCTCTATGAAATTGGAACCTGGATTGAACTGAACATGTTGAGCATGTTTACAAAATGTTGTTGACTTACCATTGTGGGATTGTCAACTGTGTAGGTCAATTCTTCAGGGCTGTCACTACCTTCTGGCTGCATGTCAACCTGCATTGCCTCAACTTGACCCTAAGAAATTAATCCAACAACAAAACTCAGCTAAAATAACCATCACTCCAGTTGATCACTTTATCAATTTCCTCAATGCTAATTTCTTTGCAGAAAAGATGTGTGTATTTTGCAGTCAGTCTCTTTAAAGTTCTTGTCAATTATTATCTTCCCCCTTTTTGTTTTTGAGCAACTCGGAACATTTATTCATGAAACATCAACATTAGGGTTGAAACTTGTCTTCCACCACTAATCTTGTAATTATTAAGTCATGACGAAAATGGTGGCAGCAAGCTATTAGCCAGCGATGCGTCCGGGCGTCTTTTGGACGCCCTAATTTATTTTTGGACGCCCCGAAAAACTGTCGGACGCCCTTGAAGACGCCCTGTTTTTTGTACATAATAAAAAAAATTACATCCGAATACCTGAAATTGTAAGCAAAACGAATGCAAATCCAAAACTATTACTACCTGCCAGCTGCAGTGAAGGTAACTTTATACAAGATACAACCAATTTATCTTAAATATACTGATCGCCCATTCATTGTTTACCGACAAAGGGATCAAATTTAACATCAGACAGTGCCCCCGAGTGGTGGGAAGGCTTGAACAACCGCAAAGGCTTTAGAAACTATAGCGGTGAAACGCCACGCAGTAGACAAGTTTACAAAGTACATGTACATGTACATACTGTATGTCGACGTAAAAAGCGTTGTGTTTGTACATGTACATGTCGTGTACCGTATTTTCCTGCGGATAAGACGCGTCTTATCTGACTTTTTAGACCCCCAAAACATTGGTGCGTCTTATCTTTCGATGCGCCTTGTCTGCTGACGATTGATTTTTTTTTAATGATCACTGCGTAAAATAATACCTTTATTTTGTCCAGTTCAAATCAACGGTCTTTGTGTGAAGAATCCTTACTCAATTATGCGGTCAAACAAGGTTCAACTATCCAGACACTGAGACCGTATTTTCGTTTCAACAATGCCGCAATCCCCCAGACTGTCCTTTCATTCCAACAATGCCGCAACGTGGTGATCCCCCATGACCGTGCTTTCATTCCAACAATGCCGCAATGCGTTGGTGCTTTCGGTCCAACAGACGTCGGCGTCGTACAAACGTTTTCTGTGTGGCCGCGTAATCATTCCGAAAATGCTGCAATCAGATTTACTGTCAATGCTTTTGTACAAACGGCATTCACCCAACCTCTATTGTGTGGTGAACTTTGAGGGTTTTTATTGTACAGAATATCTCCGAAGTGTGTTTTAGGCTTGACGTACTATTTAAGGATGGGATAATTAAGTACCAATGTTTGTTGGCCTACCTATACGAATTGCACTTTCGTTTGTTTGATTAAACGTTCAAATATTCATTTGAGAGATGGTTCATGTGTCTGTTTCGTTTATTTCATTTATAAAATAAAAAAATGATCCTTGAAAACAAGGTAATGATCCTTGAAAACAAAACTAACATTATAAAAGAAGAGGAGAGATGTTTTAAACAAATATCTTATGAACGAGATTATAAGTTTGAAATAAATAAAAAGAACTTTTAAAACAAAATCTTATGAACGAGATTAACAAATTAAAGGTTTGAAATAATGGAAAAGAATTTTACGGAGGTTAATCCACAAGAGGGCGCTATTTCAGGCAATGCAGGTAGACTAAAAACCACGAGCACAGACTTGGAACCAAGTCTAGGCACGTCATTCCTGCTCTTTTCTGGCTGCCGCAACCTTTCAGTGCATATTAATTTATGCAGAACATCGCACATGCACAGTATATGAGTCAAAACGTGCGTGTCTGCTTGTATGTGTGAACCTCCCACCATGAGTATGGGTAATGCAGGTTTAATAAAGAATGCTCACTCCTGCATACAGTACTGCTTACATGCTCACCTCACTCTATCCCTCGTAGTGGTACACTGTAAATGTACATGATGTACATGTACATTGAAATGTTAACGATTGTTCTGTTCGTATATAATTCGTGGGCTATGTGTAGAATACCGCAACTCGACTCAAGTAGTACGGGGTAAATCAATATGAAAAAGTCGTGACCCCGCCCAAACTTTAAAAATAATAATAACACAGCGCGAAATACTACGATTCTTAGGGCTGTACGGTGCTGATTTCATTTTCTTTAGCCCAGACCCAAAGCATACGTCGAGTACACAGTAAATGCAATAATAGTTCTGTGGTACATGCTTGCTGAAAATTTACCCCAAAAATTCGGACGCCCTGTTTTTCAATCCAGTCAAATTTGGACACCCTATTTTCAAATCCTGGCTAAAAGCTTGGGTGGCAGGAAGCTAGATTAACCTTTGTCAGGGTAAAATTTATATTAAAGTCCCCCAAAACAGTAACTGCACATGTTCAGTGCCGTTTGGTTTTATAGCACTTATCCTCAGGTCCCAATTCTCGTTCACAAATACATTGAAATTGAATTTTGATTAACAGTTCCGAGAAAGGTACGGTCATACTTTGGATGTTTGGTAATGACCTTAAAGATATGGGGTCGTTTTCATTTGAATGCCTATTTGCTACAACAGCGGTAATGGTAGTAAGCATTCTGCAAAATTATTTTGTTTGAAGTGACCCTATTGATAAGAAATGAAAGTGAGTCGAAAATTTGTAATCTCCAAAGATCGCCTGAAGGCGTCTTTCAGAGATTCCAATTTCCATGGTGTCCCTTTGGTGTCTGTAACAAGAGCAATCAAGTGACGGAAAAATATCCACTGCCTAATGTATTTTACCCCGTATTCAGGGCTTAACTTAACAATATCATATTCGTATGTATACCAAGCGATAAGATCAATTTAAAAAGCTGCCATTTTCTAAGGGATTTATTTGATTTGTTAAAAGGGTGTTGGACTTTATTTCTCTTTTTTAAATATTCCTCTTTTTTAAATATTCCTCTTGACACATGCTTGAAGAATTGGTAGCTAAAATTTTCACATTTAAAAAAGAAAATTTAAGCGTACATTTCATCTTGTCCAAAGGATGTAAATTGGAGTGAAGTGAGCAGCATTGTCATGTCAACAAGGTCAAAACCACCATAGACCCCAAAATGGCTTAATTTTCATGATTTTGACACTTTGTATAAATACAATTCAAAAGTGCATGTGCCTACTGTACTTTGTGTTGTGTATCTATTCTGTCAACCCTTCTGTCTGGATTGATCCAGTAACTGGGGCGCTGACCGCGCTGTACTTGTGTTTTCCGAAATTTTGACATCTGTCGTCGTACTAGTGCAGATGTCAACATTTCGAAAAAAAAGAGTACAGCGCCCCAGTTACCGGGTCTAGTGTCTGGACAGGTAAGGATATAAATTAGGCCCCACTTGTGTGGCCAAGGTCTCTGAACCTTGGCCACACAAGTCACAAGTGAAGCTAAATTTGACCTTAATTAATTAGGAAGATAAAATGGCGGCCAGATACGGAATTTTAGCCACAAAAATAACTGGCTGCTACTTTACCAATTAACAATTTACATAGCTCCACAGCTAGCCCTATATAGTATAAATAGTGCCACTATTCTTTAAGGGGGCTTACTTAGTACTTTAGAACATATAATTTTATTTTCCTGTTTTCTTTAAAAAAGGACATTCCCAGTTGAGAATGAGATTGAGAAACATGTCATCATGTCGACTTACCTGCGGTCCAAACATTTGGATAGGAAGCGGCATATTCAATGATGATATTCTGTTTGCAAACTTTATCCTAATTCGGACAGCTGAACACTGGCTTAATTTCTTAGGAATTAAAAACCCAGTGAACAGAAAATTATGGGGTTTTCTACTCCCGAATCTTGCTGACTCGAACGTAGTTTGGAGACAGAAGTAAAATTATTATTTTAGAAGAGCAGTCTTATAAAGGGCGCCCTCTCCCAAATATTTTACTACAAGTCATTTTCTTGTCCTGTTTTCTTTTAAAAAAAGGACAATTGAGAATGAGATTGAGAAACATGCATGATCGATGATGTCGACTTACCTGCGGTCCAAACATTTGGATAGGAAGCGGCATATTCTGTCTGCAAACTTTATCCTAATTAGGACAGCTGAACACTGGCTTAATTTTCTTAGGAATTAAAAACCCAGTGAACAGAAAATTATGGGGTTTTCTACTCCCGAATCTTGCTGACTCGAGTCGAGTACGTAGTTTGGAGACAGAAGTAAAATTATTATTTAGAAGAGCAGTCTTATAAAGGGCGCCCTCTCCCGAATAATTTACTACAAGTATTTTGGCGTAAAAACACTTGAGGGCGTCCTTGTTAGCGCGTGTTCGTCTTGAAATGGTAAATAGGAGCGTAAATAGAGCAAGGACAGGAGAGATTAAGATCAAGGACTGGGTTTGCTGTTGACTAGTTTAGTTACTAACTTACAAGACAAAGAAAGGCAAGACCCACTCGCTTATCAAAGTGAAGTTTTCATCTTGACTCTGTAGGTAGGAATTTCAGGAGATAGTACAATTAAGTATGATCAAAGTGTTCGCAATAAGGACGCACCAGTTTTACTTTTTTTACATTTTTTTAGTTCTTTCAAATTGTAGCAGACGACAGGATCTCAGGCTTAGCCCTATGGAGTCCAGCGTATTGATTGGCACTATTTTAATGGTCATCCCAGGCTAGCTCTGTGTCAATAAACAGCTGGACTCCCTTATGCTTTTCTTCTGGTTTATGCGCCAACTTTATCGTTAAGACTGATGAGGCACCTTGTGTCCCTGTTAGCGAGTTGGGAGTCAAAGGTTTAACGTTTCTCCATTGTGATTTAGTTGCAAAGATTGACCCCTCCTCCCCTCGGCCCTGTGGTCAGCAGCCAGTTGGGAGGAGTGTTACATACAATCATTGTGATCAGCTACTAAGCTACCTTATTTATTTTTTAGTTTGTGGCTTTCCAGCTGTCACTGTTAAGATCCTGTTTCGACAGAGCCCTTTAGAATGACGAACCATCCAAAAGATTGCCGTAACCATGGGTTAGGATTATCCCAGCTATGAAGTTGTGGTACTCTTTTGTTGGACGAAACATTTGTTCCATAACAAATATTGACACAAAATCGCCTCAACACAAAAGATGTAAATGCATTCTTCTGACAGTAAGTCCGTTAGCACAAAGATTTACATTCCATGGGAGCATTAAGGCTGGCTAATCCAATCCACATAGTAAACAGTAACCAGTGCCAGACATACATTAAGTCTAACCTAATTTTTATTCTAATTTATCAGATGCTGTAATACTAAACGATTGAAGCATTATGGCAGTGCCTAATAAAGTGCTGACGTTAGTGCTGATCAGGGAAGCCACCCGTATCTTGCTAGGAATGAAGAAACGAGGCTTCGGCGTCAATCGATGGAATGGTTTCGGCGGGAAAGTCGAGCCTGGAGAGAGTATTGCAGAAGGGGCCAAAAGGTTTGTACCTCCAAAATGATGAATGGCAGAATCTCCACCCCTCCCTATTCCCTTCTTAAGGTTACACTGCCCCATCCCTCTTAAAGGTTTGAATGATTTAAAGAAATGGAGCCGAGGTTCTGAAATTGTGGAAAAGCATTTTCACAGCGGGCAGACTTTTTATACAGGATTGGTAAGGATAAAACACACCATCGTCCAATTTCAGTCTGAAAGCTCACTGATTATGAAGATTATACTAGAACAATTTCAGTCTGAAAGCTCACTGATTATGAAGATTATACTAGAACAATTTTTTCTGCGAAATGTTTCACTCTAAAATGAAGTCATATTCAAGAAAACTGTATCTGAAAACCTATTTAAAAAAATGAGAGCTCTAGAGCTAATTTGGGTTGTTACAACCCAAATTAAGGATGGTGTGTTTACATGCTGAAAATTATCCATTGTTTTTTGTTACACTATTTTTTCTTAACTGACACGGCAGATTCGACCCAAATTTGTACAGGTTTTTGTTATTTCAATTGGTCACACAAAACAACATTGCGACTATTTTTTCAGCTCTACCAATCCTGTACATGTGCAAATAGTTGCTGATACGCCCCCTCCCCCCCCCCCAACCCCCACAAAAAGAGAGAAAAGAGGGGAAAAAGAAGAATAATATTTTATTTGTTTAAATTTGAATACACCAAGACAAACACCAAGTAAAAAAACAATCTGAGGAAATCGTCTTAATTCAGCATGCTTAAGCCAAAGGTGGGTCCAGAATGCCCTACAGTTTTGTAAAAACCTTGGGAGAACTCTGAAAAGTGTTCAGAAAAATGTTCAAATACCCTGTTTTGATTCTTCTGTTTTTATTGCCAGGGAAGTTGAGGAGGAATGTGGATTAATACTGACAGAATTCGAGGAAGTCGGGAGACTAGACTTTGAGTTTGTCGGAGAGCCACAGATCATGGAGGTTCACGTCTTTCGAGGTGACAAGTACGAAGGAGAACTCCAAGAAACCGAAGGTATTCATTATGTCTTAGACACAGATTTTGCTCATTCTCCCAATCCCCTCCAACTTCCCCCATCCTTTTGTCTTCCCTCTTCATGTAGAAATGATGATCCATCTAGATGATTGAAAATTATTTCTAAACGGCCGACTTTAGTGATGAACATTTTGAAATGTCCATACCCTAATATTTGTGTTTTTACCCATACACCGGTGCAAGTTTAACATATATACTAAATTGTTTCAGTACCCGCTGCTAAAGTATAGGATTCAAACTGCCTCTAGAATGACAAATGTTGTGGGTCCGAATCCCACCTGTGTGGATTTGCTCATTGGCCATTATACAGTGCTTAACACACAACGGTGTATGGATAAAAACACCAATAACATTCTATCATATTTATACTAATGACTCCATCTCTCCTTAATGACAGAAATGAGGCCGCAATGGTTTCCCCTCGATGCCATTCCATTCAGTGACATGTGGCCAGATGATGAATTATGGGTCCCATTGTTCCTCAAGGGGTTGAAGTTCAAAGGTTATATCAAGTTTGAAGGTCACGACAAGGTTTTGGATCATCAGTTAGACATCTTAGAAAGCTAAACCGACTGAGGACAGCAAAAATGCAGTCAAACACAGAGCCTGTCGTAAGAAAGGGAGCGGCGACCAATTCGCAGTTCTTTTGACTACGTGAAGGCACGTGTGAACCAAATTTACGTGATGCAAAATAAGAACAAACTTGATTTTCCATGTTTGTTATTATTTTGATTATTTATTCAGCCATTGATACAAGAAAACAACATACAGGCAGTCAAATTAAGATAAAACCGTTAATGTGATGCAATAAAGTTAGCCGTCAGTTGAAAGCGCATTACATGCGGTAAAAAATACGGTAAATATAATAAAGTCTGTAAGCAGATAATTTTTGCTAAGCATTCCTCAACAATGTTTACTGTAAGCAAAGCAAGAAAAAGCATGTTGGCTTGCCAGTGGTTCTTGCAAGCATGAAGACGAGTGATGCAACAATATAAATGCACTGTGAACGTCACACGCTATCACTGTCTTCTTTACACAATGTTTTTATGTAAGCACAACACATTTGCATATTGCTAAACAGCTTTATTAAATAAAAACCTAGATTAAAGTAATAATATTTTTTTAAATTTTGTAATGAGCAACCCTCAATCTAGATCAAGGGTACTAGCGGGCAAACAGAGACTGAGACAAATTACAGTCAAAGAACAATAGTGAGATTGGAAAAATAAATGCTCCAAGATTTACACAACATGGTATAAGCTGGGAAAAATCTAAATATTTTTACCTAAAATGCTATAGGTGCTGAGATGTGAGTAAATCAATAAATTTTGATCTCATGAAATCTGATTGTTTGATAACAACAATTTGGGGTTTAATTTACAATAAAATTTATTCATGTATTTTGTCGATGCTTTTCAAGTACTAAACTGTATTTTTCTTACAAACAACAACAGTGTCATTTTTTGTACAGAGAGGAGAGCATGTTTGGTACATATTTTTATTCTACAGAGAGGAGAATCGTTTTAATAATAATGTTCGTATTTAGTACAGAGCATGTTTGGTACATATTTTAATTCTAGTAAATCACATTGTAATAATATATTACAGTTCCCAGTGCGTTAATTTCAATCGTCCTTTGGTACAAAACACAACTTGTCTCTTCAAAGACTTCAGTTGGTGCCCCACCAAAAGAGCCCAGAGAGTATGGACCCCCCCCCCCCGAAAAAAGGAACTATTTTCGAAGATGGGCATGCGGCGCCCATTCAGTGTAGCCTGCACAACTGATTGGCTGTAAGGTGGTCCAGTCACCATGGTCACTACCTCCTGATTGGTTAAAGCAATCAGCAGGATGCAGCTCCACCCCTTTGTGCTTTGATCTTGAATGCCATTCTTCAGGGTCCAATTTCATAATAATAATAATAACTAGTTCTTATAAATAGCGCATTTCACAATAACGGTCTCAATGCGCTTTACATTAGTGCCCTGGTCATTGGGCCAATAACATTCCTTTAATCTTTCTCAGCTCCCTGGGGAGTATACAGCCCGGGCTGCCGTGATGGCGCTCCGAAGGCTTTTTCAAACACAATATCAACCTCTACCCTTGCAGGTACCCATTTATACCCCTGGGTGAAGAGAAGCAATTATAGCAAAGTGTCTTGCTCAAGGACACAAGCGTCATGACCGGGACTCGAACCCACACCCCGATGACTAAACCACCAGAACTTGAATCCGATGCTCTTAACCACTCGGCCATGACACCCTACATAGGGTTGCTTAAGAAGACAACACTGCTTATTAGTTTCCTGCTTAGCAGAAATTAGCAGGATACCGGTCACAAATGATACATGTGACATTGTATTTTAGCTGGTAACCTTATTCTGGTAAGCATAATTTTGTTGTGCTTAGCATAATTATTGAGCTTAAGCAGCTCTATGAAATTGGGCCCATGTCATTTTATGACGAGCAGCGAGTGATGAACAGCTTAAAGAATTCTCCAATGCAACATAAACTGACATCTTCATCCTTTTGCTTATTTCAACAGAGTTTGAAATGATACTGCCTGATTTTCTCAAAAATAATTAATTCTTTTTAAAATACAGAAAAACATACATTCGCATTAAAACAAAAGCTTTAAACTCTCTTGAAACGAAAAAATTGCTATACAAGGTTTAATGTAAATTTTCTTTTTTTTAGTTCTTTCAAATTGTAGCAGACGACAGGATCTCAGGCTTAGCCCTATGGAGTCCAGCGTATTGATTGGCACTATTTTAATGGTCATCCCAGGCTAGCTCTATGTGTCAATAAACAGCTGGACTCCCTTTTATGCTTTTCTTCTGGTTTATGCGCCAACTTTATCGTTAAGACTGATGAGGCACCTTGTGTCCCTTTTAGAGTTGGGAGTCAAAGGTTTAACGTTGGTACATATTTTAATGTAAATTTTCAGATTAAATCAGCCATAAATCAGACCTAGCATCTTACTCCATCCTCCAGGGCTGGTTCCCAAACAGGATACAAACCCTGCAGATCAAGGTCCTAACTGCAACTGCAGTGATTTAGACTAAAGTTTAATTCGTTATAATAAGAATAAGCATATCTGTTCACGAAATTCCATAGTAACCTTCCTGCATATGAAAGCAGAATTATTCGAATTAGTCAATATTTAAATATTATTTACAAAAACACGCCATGATTCAACGTGCAAATCTCGCGCGTATTATTTTGAACTTCGGGACCCGTTAAAAGCGTACGAGTTTGTTTCCTTCATGCGTGAAAGTAATGACGCGGGACCAAAGTGGTTCAAAAATCTTACATTACGCACGAGACTTGCACGGTCTATATTTACATGACTTCTTTTTTCAAAAAACAAAGAGATTCTCAGAAATCTACATAAAAGACCTACATGTACAAAGTCTGTCAATATCTATATATGAGGCATATATTTTAGCAAAATGCAAATTCAGACATCACGATAAATGCTCTAATTGTCCCCTTTGTTTTCTGTATGATTTGTTTGTTTGTGATTAAGGATGGGAAAGGGACCATGGTGCATGACAAAATAATCACAGTTCAAAGTAGACACAACCCACAATAACCTTGGTGTCGGTGTGATCGTCCTCAAGACGGGTGACGTTGTTGAGTTGACATTTCTTCTCTTTCTCGCTGCTCTGCCAAACATTAAAGGAGTGGCATCGAGGATCTGATGTACACGCCCAGCCACAAGCAATCACACCCTCTATGGCCAGGATGTCGATGACGCGATCGAGGGGGCAGTATTGAGAGACACGTCCATCGGGACCCAGCAGGGTGTGGTAGATGGACACGATAGAGACCGGCATTTCACATGCAACTAATCTATCGACGTCATTTTGGCATTTGTTACCATCAGACCAATCTCCATTCTTCGTCAGTCGGGCACAGTTAAAGTCAGTGTTGTTTCTTTGGTTGTTGATACCCCAGTTGGTAAATTTTGCAGGCTGACCTCCACACAGCCAAACTCCCTCTTGAGCAGCATCTGTGCAGCCGATCCACAGACCTTCACGCCCCTCTGTCACCCACTCGTAGATGAAGTGGTTTTCTTCTCTTGAATCAGGCACTATGAGGTTGCTCCCTGGTCGCTTGCATGCCGCCTCGCCTTGCATCCAGTTCATCTTCTCAGGGAGTAAGATGTAGCAAGACTGACGCCATTTTACCCAGCCAGTTGGACAAGATGAGATGACGATAACAATGCTTTGCATTGTCATCAATTTCAAGAGATGAAACAGAATGGTATTCATGCTTTGAAGAAACGTTGTTATCACACGTCACAGTAACTCTGGTTTTATGTAACATAAACTGACAAACCGAGTCTTTCACTAACAATCTGTGGTTATTATATGCGAACAACGAGTACAGCACGATGCTACAGTTAGTTATATTCTCCGCCCGTCGTTACGTGAGTTCGATCGCTTCTGTATCAGCGTCTGAATTTGTTGGTGTTAAAAAGTGAAGTGACTCAAATTAAACCAACAAAAGCCAAACGGTTGCGACGCCAACGGGAAACGCAACACCAGGGAGTGGGCCAATTTCACAAAGAGCTACGATTGATCTTCAGTGCAAATCAATCGTAGTTGCTAAGCAAAGTGTGATGTCACAATGCACATCACTATGGTAATACTGACAACTCTCTTTCCGATGAATCTTAGTGCTTTGTGAAATCCACCCATAGTTATCAGATTTGTGAGAATTGCCTCAAACTAATAAGAACTCTTTTGCTCACCTACGTTCAGTATAATTTCATTGCATTAGACATGTAAGAACAACGTAATTAAATTGCATCGCAGATTGCCGGAGAAAAACAGCGATTTGTGTTTAGTTTGGCCCAGATTCTACACAATGGGAAGAATTATAACATTGTTGCCATGCATGGCACCGCACTTTTTTTAGGCAACTGAGAATGCAACTACTTTAACGTACCCGAACAAGAAACAAATGCACGAAGTGGTTTCGAGATAAATTATTTTGATTCCGAGACATAATTCTGAGTTCGTAAAATATTGGGCTTTTTATGCACGAAATAAAATATTTTGAACTATCGAAATGATTTTTAGCATACAAGATGATTTTTTTTTCCGAGTGCAAAAACTGATTTCGAGTGCACGAAATGAAGCACTCCAATTATTTTTGTGTTCATTCATTAATTTTGTTGTCATGTCCGTTTTATAGGGGCTCCATAAGGAACAGTAGAGCAAACGATACAAACGACTACTATGACGAACAGCTAACACAATTTCAAACGAATGTGAGTTAACTACAAGCAGGCACGTAGGAACCGGGGGGGGGGGGGGGGGCCACTGGCCCCCGCTGAAAAAAATGCGGGGGGGCCGGGCCCCCCTAAAAAAAATTGTCCGGATGATAAATTGGCTTGTTCATGTGTTCTGAGGGAATAGTACTGCAGTCTCTCACTAGGCCATTTAATCAGATCACATTGACAAAGTGGCTATTTTAATACATTTGCTTACGGAATCTTGAAGTTTCTTCGTCGGTGCTTCCGCCCATGCAACAGACGCAAATTGAACCGCAGGAACGCCCGGCCCGGCCCCATTTTTTTTAAATTTGTACCACACAGTATGGGGTCAACAGTGAAGGGATCCTAGGAGGCGCCCGTTCCTTATGCAGGCGCGGATCCAGGGGGAGGCCCAGGGGGCACGTGTCCCCCAGGTAATTTCTTTTTTTTGTTACTATCTACCTGCTTAAAAATTAGCCACAAGTGAGTGTGGTGTCTTTTCCCCAAGCGGCAGGATGGATTTCTTTTTCATCCTATGCCTATCAAATTGTTTCTTTCTGCCAAAATGAATCTTTCATGATTATGTCACTTGTAATTGCTTAGATTTGCACGATAACATAAGCGTTTGAAACCTGACGTGCCAGTTTGTCCTGGATAAAGTATATTTCATGTCGTTCTGGCATTCAAGTAAAGACTATACACTAACCTTGAACTATTTTGAATGAATATGCATAAAACCAGATATTGCAGTGACCAGATCCAAACGCGAGATTTGTGGGATTAACAGTTTCTTTGAGTAAAATTAGAAGATTGGTATGGATCAGAAGAGCTTAAAAAGTGTGTCTATTTCTCGGTTTCAGGCACACAGAGGCTTGATTTTTGGTTTACCCTGTAATACAAAATCCTGGTTGCGCCGTTGTGCCCCCTGGTTTAAAAAATCCTGGATCCGCCCCTGTTATGCGTGTATACAAAAGCCAGCGTGGGATTAACATTTTCTAGGAGTCCTTCGTTGATGTTAAAGGAAATTTTCCTGTAAAATTAGACGATTGATATGGATCAGAAGTGCTCTTTTCCTCTGTATTTAGGTACACGGAGGCTTGATTTTTCGACCCCAAAACGCCAAAAGCTCAGAGCTCCAGGGGGCGAAGCCCCCTGGACCCCCACCGGGGCTTCGCCCCTGGACCCCACCAGGGGCCGTGAGGCCGGCCCCTGGACCCCACCCCTGAAGTTTATTTTTGTTATTTGGAGAAGCCTGTGTGCGCTGTGCAACTTTCCTACCTCCATGTTTACACAAATATTTGTAACTTCAATTTTTACATCGCGGATTCAAACTGATAGTACATTAAACGATTTTATGCAATTCTGGAGATCTAGGGATTCGGGTAAAGTGTATAATAATTAAGGTGAGTGACCAGGCAAATTTCACGATATAACCTGGGCCCCCCCCCCCCCCCCTGTTAAAGTCATCTTCCTACGTGCCTGACAAGAGAATAATATTTGTTTGGGTGAAGATAATTTATAGGTCGTAAGTTAAACCTGCATGTTCGGAAGTGCAGTTCCAGTGCTCCAGAGGACGTTAACAATGCTTTGAATTGTCATATCAAGGGATGAAACAGAATGGTGCTTATGATGCTTTGAAGAAACAACATCAAATCGACTTTTATGGGATTTGAGGCATTGCATGGTGAGGTATCAATGTATATTTGGTTTGCGGTAACATCGACTTTTAGCTTTTGGCGACTTGATCACGCTATAGCTTACAACACAAATCGCAACACTATACTTGTCTGATCAGAACTACGTCAGTTTTGGTCGCGTACAGTGATATAATTTGTCCATAATGTTGGTGACCTTGTGATCATGCTTCTATCCAATCTGCGTTATCAAGACTTGGAACATGTATCACTGAAATTGAACAGTGGATGACAAACAACATGCTCAAATTAAACGACAGTAAGAAAACAACATGCTCAAATTAAACGACAGTAAGACTGAATTTGTTAGAGCCATCTCTTCTCACAACAAACGCAACGTGCCCCCTGTCCACCTGCAGATTGGTACCGAAATTGTCCATCCTTCTGAAACTGTGCGCAATTTAGGTGTGAATCATCTCAAACCGCTGTGATCTTGATGAAATGACGGTATATAAAACATTTTTGTATGTAATGTAATAAGTATGTAAGGTTTCAAATCCAAACAGTATTAACAAAGTCGTTGATGTAAAAAGTCAATAAATGCAAATCCTCTTGGGGTCCTTTATGTGTCAAAAAGTGATCTTCAAGGATGATCACTTATAGTTGTTCCGGGCAGGATACCCCCCACCCCCCCTCCCCCCCATGCAGATAGATCAAGGTGCAAACAAGACGGCGGCCGATAGTTTCTTCCTTGATGATGTCCCTGGTCCTGTCTCTTGGAAACATACACATCAACAATGATGCTTTATTGAGCCTAAATTTGATGAGAGTCTGTCAAGGTTTTTAAAATACATAATTCGTTTTCACTGCCGCAGACAAAGAAACCAAACCGTTGAAAGTCTTTCTCTCGGTTCATGTCTGTCTTTGTCGGTGATTAGACGTCATTGAGAAGGACAAATAAATTGACGTGATTTAAAACGTTCAAAGTTCAAAGTAGACATAACTCTCAATAACCTTGGAGTCGGTGTGATCGTCCTCAAGACGGGTGACGTCATTGAGTTGACATTTCTTCTCTTTCTCGCTGCTCTGCCAAACATTAAAGGAGTGGCATCGAGGATCTGATGTACACGCCCTGCCACAAGCAATCACAGCCTCTACGGCCAGGTTGTCGATGACGTGATCGAGGGGGCAGTATTGAGAGACACGCCCATCGGGACCAATCAGGGTGTGGTAGATTGACACGATAGAGACCGGCATCTCGCATGCAACTAATCTATCGACGTCATTTTGGCATTTGTTACCATCAGACCAAAGTCCATATTTTGACTTTGTCACTCGGGCACAGTTAAAGTTAGTTTTGTTTCTTGGGTTGTTTATTTTCCAGTTGGTAAATTTTGCAGGTTGACCTCCACACAGCACAGCCAAACTCCCTCTTGAGCAGCATCTGTGCAGCCGATCCACAGACCTTCACGCCCCTCTGTCACCCACTCGTAGATGAAGTGGTTTTCTTCTCTTGAATCAGGCACTATGAGGTTGCTCCCTGGTCTCTTGCATGCCGCCTCGCCTTGCATCCAGTTCATCTTCTCAGGGAGTAAGATGTAGCAAGACCGACGCCATTTTACCCAGCCAGTTGGACAAGATGAGATGACGATAACAATGCTTTGCATTGTCATCAATATCAAGAGATGAAACAGAATGGTATTCATGCTTTGAAGAAACGTTGTTACCACACGTCACAGTAACTCTGGTTGTATGTGTTATAAAGTATACACAACTCGTCCTCATTATTTACTGATGAACCAATCAACATGTGAAGGCAACAGATCGGCTGGCTGTTGTCTTCTTCTCCGTTGTAACTTTCAAGCTGTTCAATCGCTTCTGTTTTTAACGTCTATTCTAATGCTTGGATGTTGGTATGTTAAACGGTGTTCATTCGACGCAAATTTAATCAACAATAAGCAAACGGTTGCGATACCAACAGACAAACAAAACATGTAACCTGAAATAATCAGATTGATGAGGTGTATCGACTGGCACTATTTCCATGATCAGGAAAAAGTCCGGAGGAAAGCGAAAGATTAATCACTTTCGTTAAAACAGGAAGCAATACAGGAACACAATCCTTAAAAACAGACGATGGTAATGGGTCCAATTTGCAAGAAGTGACAGGAGACGATTTAATAATTTAAAAGGACGAAAATTTTACCAACACTAGTCAAGCATTTTTGATGCCAAAGCAAGACTGGTGAGCTGATATAAATAGACTAATTAGGCGCAAAGATTGTCACTAACAATAATATGAATAATTCATTTTGTTCACTTTCTTCCGATTTTACAGTTTATTAATTTTTTACCCAGCAAGGTGGACAAAATGTGAGGACAAGTACTCGTACAGAGAAAAAATATATTGGTATTCATGATTTAGTAATAATAATAATAATAATAATTTATTATTTTTATACTGCGGTTTTTCTCCAGTACCTTTCCGAGAGCGCATTACATCAAAATTCTAGTAGAAAAACATACACATAAAGAATACGCTATACATCAAAAATATATACATGTAAGTGCAATAATTGCACAGATAGGCCTAAAAGATAAAAAATTAAAACAGAAAAGAGTAAAAACTAATTACTCATCACCAAAAGCTTCTCTAAAAAGGGAACGTTTTAAGTTGGAATTTGACCAGACTTAGCGACTTCAAATTACGAATGTCAGATTCGGTCACAAATGATACATGTGACATTATATTTTAGCTGGTAACCTTATTCTGGTAAGCATTATTTTATTGTGCTTAGCATAATTATTGAGCTTAAGCAGCTCTATGAAATTGTGCCCATGTCATTTTATGACGAGCAGCGAGTGATGAACAGCTTAAAGAATTGTCTAATGCAACATAAACTTACGTCTTCATCCTTGTGCTCATTCAACAGAGTTTGAAATGGTATTGCCCATTCTATTACAGAAAATACGTCACCTCCGATACCTACATATGCATTTCTATGCGCATGCGCAAGCATTTCGCTGACACAAAACAAATGGCTATTACGTCACCCACACACTGCACCTCCCAGTAGCCCATACGAATCGTCCTTCTTATTTCAGCGTGCGTGAAGTGTACACGCGTTTTTAGGTTAGCTCCTAGCGATACACTCTACAAGCGTAAAGGATCTTATTTCCGACACGACATGGCTGAACCAAAATCTAAAAAGACAGCGAATCGCAAAAATGTTTGCCGTTCCTGTGGTAATTCATCGTCACCTTTGGTCTTTGATATACATCCTTCCTGCTTCCGTTGTCGTCTTTGTGCACAGGATAACCCTTGCGGAATTTGTTCAAAATGGACGACTGCACAGTGGAAATCTTTCACTTCGTGGCAAGATAAATTCACGTCAGTTCCTTCACTTGGACGGGTAACTACAACCCCTCTCCTTGTGAATACTACATCGTCACAGGTTCAAAGCAGTATTCCTTCAGAAAATATCGTCGTTTCATCCTATAGTCGCCCTATTCCCGCCTCATCGGAGAGACGAAACGACACTTCTTGTCGGACTGAACCGGAAAGTCACATACATCGGCCCGGCCCGGACGCCCCGGCTTGGGCGTACTTCCCTAACGATCCCCGTCTGTACGGGCCGCAGGTATATCATTCTCGTCCGCCTTTGAACAACTCTCCTACGTGCTACACTCCGAGGATGGCTTTTTACGGCGAACGGGGCCTTGCTACCGACCATTTACCGCGCCCGAGGGATCGCTATGTTGATGCTGATTCCATCCAATACGATACTCGCAACTATTCCAGAGACCACGCTACATTGTCTTCGTCTCGTGATAGTGCCTCCCGCTCTCATCGTTACGACAGAGATCATTTCCCGGAGGGAACTTCCCGTCTCCGTTCTAGGGGTTTTTCCCGTTACCGCTCCCGTTCCCGATCACCTATCAGTTCGTCTCCGTCTTACTCATACACACACGGCCGTCCTTCGTCTTTTTCAACTACTTCCAGTGACTCAGAGGTAGACAGTCGGGAGCCCGAATTTAGTTCGATGTTTCATCGGGGCAAGGTGATCATCCCAGAAGTGAGTAAAATTTTACAATTTCCACCCCCTTCTCCTGTAGAAGTCTCCCGCTCCTCCTTCCGGAGAGAGTCAGCTAGACCCATTCCTCATCCGAATTTTGGGCTTCCTGTTGACAGTTTTTCGGCAGACATCATGGATACAGCTTTTTCTAATGTTCAGAAGAAAAAAAATATCCCAAACCCTTCTCCAGAGAACATTCACTTTTTAAAACAAAGGAGGATGACTCCAACCAGTTTTTTACTGTACCAACCATTCCTTCAGCTGTCAAAGACAAATTGCGTTCTTCCAACCCTTCCAAGAAAAATATTTTCCCAGACAAACGCACCAAGGATCTTAATTCTAACTTGGAAAGATTAGATCGTCAACTGCGTGTTGGGGCTCAAGTTTCAAATTTCTCCATATTACTCTCGGATTGCCTAGCCCGTGCCTCTGATGACCCGTCACTGGTTGACCCCGACCTTCTCCCAGTCATGTTCAAGTTTATGGATGATTGCTTAGCCTCTTGCTTACGAGCCTTTGCCACTAGTTCAGCTATTTCCTGTTCTCTTCGTAGAACACTGATACTTGATCAAATGTTCTGGCCCTCTCAAGGCTCCAGAGAGCGCTTGGAAGATCTTCCTCTCCTCGGGAACGACCTGTTTAACAACAAATTCGAGGAAGTTATGCTCAAAGAGGCAAAACGACTAAAGACAGAGGAAAGAATCAACTTACGACGCCCTTCCTCTAGTAAGCCTTCCTCATCTGTTACTCAGTCAACATATAAGGGAAACCAGGGTCACCGTAGTTCTTTTCGTTCATATTCCAACCAACATCGACAAGCCAAAGTCTCCTTCGCCCGGACTCCAAACAAACCAAGTTCTCGTCGACAGCCCTCGTATAACACATCTTCATATAAACCATCTCGCTCCTTCAAACCACAAGGGTCAAGAGGAGCCAAAGGCCAATGACGACATAATTCCCGCCATACTCATTCCAAAATCAGCCTCGGGACCCGTAGGGGGTCGACTAAGGGAGTTCTCCCACAACTGGTTCCATATCACCACAGACACTTGGGTTCTTCAGACCGTGTCCTCGGGTTATCTCCTGGAATTTACGAGCTCCCCTCCACAGCCACTAAACTGTCTCCGTCGACCCACTACGGTTCCCTCCGATCTGTCTCGCCGTTGCTTCCTAGAAGAAGAAATTGTGTCTCTCAAGGAAAAGAAAGCCATAATCTCTCTTCCTCACAAATCAACGACGGGCTTTACTTCAATTTTCTTTCTCACTCCAAAGAAATCCGGCGGGTGGCGTCCTATCATCAATCGGAGGTGAGTATTTTCTTAGATAGAATAGTAAATCCCTACAGATTTAGGGAGAATTTTCTTCAAAATAGTTAGTACTTTTTCAAAGATTTTTCTCTCCGAACGATTTTCGGAAAGATGAATCTGTTTTTAAATAACGAAAAACATTACCTTCGCTTATGCCGCTGACAATGCGCACAAAACATGCACAATTGTTTGTACATGGATGATGGACGTGAGATAATGTAAGGGTGCTGACAATAATTAATTTATAGTTTTAAATTAACTACCACTAATCACTGGCAGATTTTATTTTCGTGCAATACCTTAAACAAAAGCTTTAAACTTTCCTGAATCGATAAAAAAACTGGTACTTTAAGGTTTAAATTTAAGTTTTCGGATTCAATCAGCCGAAAATCTGACCTAGCATCTTTACTCCATCCTCCAGAGGGCTGGTTTTACATATTAATATTGCACTGACAGGCTACAAACCATGCAGATCAAGGTACTAACTGCAACCGCAGTGATTTAGACTAAAGTGTGAAATTCAATCAAACGTTAGAAATAAGCTTATCTGTTCACGAAATTCCTTGATAACCTTTTTGAATATAAATAGAGTTGTTAATGATTGAATATATGAATATATTTACAAATGCACGGCATAACTACCATCACCGTGCAAATCTCGCGCGTATTCGAACTACGGGACCCGTTAAAAGTGTCCGAATTTGTTTCCGGCACGCGTGTAAGCAATGACGCTGGACTAAAGTGGTTCAAAAATCTTCCATTATGCGCGAGGCTTGCACGGTCTATAGATAGTTTGCAATATGACGTAAATCGGCCATCGGGCAATTTGGAACACACAGTCGTACGTTACGCGTGAGAACGGCGTGCAGCACGGCGTGCAGCACGCGCACATTTCACAAAACTCATTGCATGATTGGTTAGTAAATGACGCGGCTGCGTTAATAATTTGAGCGCTTGACGCGCCTGCAAGTCAAAATGCGATTTGCCCGTAAAGATGGCGTCTACTGGGAACTATCTATTAAATGACTTTTTAAATTTCAAAGAGTCTCAGAAATCTACATAAAAGACCTACATATACAAAGTCCGTCAATATCTATCTATGAGGCATATATTCTTCCAAAATGCAAATTCAGACATCACGATGAATGCTCTACTAGATTGTCACAGTTGTTTACTGCATGCATGGTTTGTTTGTTAGTGATTAACGATGGGAAAGGGACCGTCGCATGGTGCATCACAAAATACTCACAGTTCAAAGTAGACACAACCCACAATAACCTTGGTGTCGGTGTGATCGTCCTCAAGACGGGTGACGTTGTTGAGTTGACATTTCTTCTCTTTCTCGCTGCTCTGCCAAACATTAAAGGAGTGGCATCGAGGATCTGATGTACACGCCCAGCCACAAGCAATCACACCCTCTATGGCCAGGATGTCGATGACGCGATCGAGGGGGCAGTATTGAGAGACACGTCCATCGGGACCCAGCAGGGTGTGGTAGATGGACACGATAGAGACCGGCATTTCACATGCAACTAATCTATCGACGTCATTTTGGCATTTGTTACCATCAGACCAATCTCCATTCTTCGTCAGTCGGGCACAGTTAAAGTCAATGTTGTTTTTTGGGTTGCTGATTCCCCACTTGGTAAATTTTGCAGGTTGACCTCCACACAGCCAAACTCCCTCTTGAGCAGCATCTGTGCAGCCGATCCACAGACCTTCACGCCCCTCTGTCACCCACTCGTAGATGAAGTGGTTTTCTTCTCTTGAATCAGGCACTATGAGGTTGCTCCCTGGTCTCTTGCATGCCGCCTCGGCTTGCATCCAGTTCATCTTCTGAGGGAGTAAGATGTAGCAAGACTGACGCCATTGTACCCAGCCAGTTGGACAAGATGAGATGACGATAACAATGCTTTGCATTGTCATCAACATCAAGAGATGAAACAGAATGGTATTCATGCTTTGAAGAAACGTTGTTATCACACGTCACAGTAACTCTGGTTGTATGTGTTATAAAGTATACACAACTCGTCCTCATTTACTGATGAACCAATCAACATGTGAAGGCAACAGATCGGCTAGATGTTGTCTTCTTCTCCGTTGTAACTTTCAAGCTGTTCAATCGCTTCTGTTGTTAACGTCTATTCCAATGCTTGGATGTTGGTATTGTTAAAAAGTGTCCAGGTGACGCAAATTTAACCAACAATAACAAAACGGTTATGATACCAACAGACAAACAAAACTGTTGACCTGAAATTATCAGACTGACGAGGCGCATCGACTGGCACTATTTCAATGCTTGGTTATTAGAATAATTAAAAATGACCAACATTTTACCAATAATAGTCAAGCAGTTGCGATGCCAACGGAACAAACAAAAATGGTGACCTGATATAGACAGACTAATGAGGCGCAAAGATTGTCACTAAAAATAATATGAATAATTAATTTTGTTCACTTTCTTCCGAGCTTACAATTGATTAATTTTTTACCCAGCAAGGTGGACAAAATGAGAGGACAAGTACTCATACAGAGAAAAAATATTTTGGTATTCATGATTTCGTAATAATAATAATAATAATTTATTATTTTTATACTGCGGTTTTTCTCCAGTACCTTTCCGAGAGCGCATTACATCAACATTCTAGTAGAAAAACATACACATAAAGAATACGCTATACATCAAAAAAATATACATGTAAGTGCAATAATTGCACAGATAGGCCTAAAAGATAAAAAATTAAAACAGAAAAGAGTAAAAACTAATTACTCATCACCAAAAGCTTCTCTAAAAAGGGAACGTTTTAAGTTGGAATTTGACCAGACTTAGCGACTTCAAATTACGAATGTCAGATTCGGTCACAAATGATTCATGTGACATTATATTTTAGCTGGTAACCTTATTCTGGTCAGCATAATTTTATTGTGCTTAGCATATTTATTGAGCTTAAGCAGCTCTATGAAATTGTGCCCAGGTCTTCTAAACAATAATTAATACTCCATGTATACACCAACCTTGCTTATTGTCTGCTGAACCAGCTCAATGAAATTGAAACTATTCTGTTAGTTTCGCGCTCTCTCTCAACCCGTGTGTTTCGAGGTAACACATGTTGAGTCCCTTATAAGATGTAATATTTCAGGTAAAGGGCGTTTAATTTACATGCTATTGTTTGGCATCGATGTTGCCAGGTAACTGTAAATCTAGATCCCTGATTTCAATTTCAGTGCTCAAGCACCACATTCTCATTTTGAGCTGCTTTTTTCTTCTATCAATAGGGTTGTATAAGAAACAGTGTACACACTGCAGCTAATTTACTATTTTTACAAATTATCATACCGTTGTTCCACAGTCAGCAGGCCCTATACAGGTAAAATGTACAAAACTTGCTTCGCACGCTGATAGCATCTAAAGGTAGGGTAATAGATTGGTCTTTATCAACGTACTGTCAATATATCTATTAAAGGGAGTTTATACTTTTGGTAAATGTCAAAGACCAGTACCCTCACTTGGTGTATCCCAACATATACATGAAACAACAAACCTGTGAAAGTTTAAGCTCAATCGGTCATTGCAATCACCAGAAAAAAGTGGGGGAAAACCTTATGTGTTTTCACCGTTTTCAAACATCGAGTTTTCGACTCGTGAGATCAAAACTAATTGTTTTACTCATTTCTCAAAAACTGTAGCATTTAAATAAAGCAAAAATATTTCAAAGGGAGTTTCCCATCATGACCATCTTTATACCATGTAAGTTATGTGTGAATCTGTGAACATTTATATTTTTACTCTAACCAATGTTACAAACACCCTTTAAGCACAATTGAAGACTAATACTAATAAGTCAAATGTGAAAAATTCATCTGAATAAAGTGTCTTTTTGCGGAGAAAACAGCAACAAACTCTCACGGTATTTTCATAAGAACATCAAATCCATCTACGTTTAGCGAGCTGAATGCGAGTACCGCCAACTGCATCTCTGGCCGCAGCATTCGCAAACGGACACAAACCCTCAGAATCTATATAGAAACGATTAAAGGCACTGGACACGTTTGGTAATTGTCAAAGACCAGTATTCTCACTTGGTGTGTATCCCAACATATGCATAAAATAACAAGCCTGTGAAAATTTGGGCTCAATTGGTCATTGAAGTTGCAAGAAAATGATGAAAGAAAAAACACCCTTGTTGTACAAATTAGTGTGCTTTCAGATAGGAATAAAAGGCTTCTGGCCAGAAGTCTTTTATTATTTTAGTGAGAAATTACCTCTTTCTCAAAAACAACGTTACTTCAGAGGGAGTGGTTTCTCACAATGTTTTATACTATCAACAGCTCTCCGTTGCTCGTTACCAAGTAAGTTTTTATGCTAATAATATATTTTGAGTAATTACCAAACGTGTACAGTGCCTTTAATGCATGATTCGTTTCTAAGATTCAAATGTATTTGAGAGAACAACAATCCAAACCGTATTACTTCAAAGGGAATTTTGTTTATCCAATTTAAAAAAAATACTATATCGACAGCGGCAGTGCTTCTCATCAAGTAAGTTTTCAAGGTGATCAGCTTTTGGAGTACTTACCAATCTTAGACCCTATACCTTTCAGCGTGTTGGCAGGATTCTGTTTCCTCAAAAACTACTGTAAAAATGACACTCAAAATAAACTATAACTAGATTTCCAATGAATTTGACCTAATTACGAGAGAAACACTTATTGAATAATATTTGTCTGTGTGACGATAGTTAACGAGGCGGGAGTTGAACCTGCATGTTCTAACTCGTAAAGTTCAAGTGCTCTCCACAGAATGCGCTGCCTGTATTGTGGTATCTCCATGTTAATACACGGTTCAAACATTTTGTTTTTCCCTGTTTAAAACAATGTAACCAAAACGAGGCTAGAGGGCAAAGTAGTCTGGCCCCTCATTATAACAATCACATTTTTTGTTCACTCTTGTATCAGGAAACAAGACTATAAAGCATTGTAACAGCCCAATGACATTCTCAACAGCGGAAGTCTTTCCTGGTTGGCACAATATAGACTTTTAGTTAAGATGGTGTGAGACGTGAACGAATGAGTAGTGGTATGACAAATACTCACAGTTCAAAGTAGAAACAACCCTCAATATCCTTGGAGTCGGTTTGATTGTCCTCAAGACGGGTGGCGTCATTGAGTTGACATTTCTTTTCTTTCTTGCTGCTCTGCCAAACATTAAAGGAGTGGCATCGAGGATCTGATGTACACGCCCAGCCACAAGCAATCACACCCTCTACTGCCAGGTTGTCGGTGACGTGATCGAGGGGGCAGTATTGAGAGACACGCCCATCGGGACCTAGCAGGGTGTGGTACACGGCATCGGGGACCGGCATCTCACATGCAACTAATCCATGCATGTCACTCTTGCAACTTATGCTATAAGACCAAACGCCACCATAGTATTTAGTCATTCGGGCACAGTTCAACCCTGCGTCGTTGTGCACATCGTTTTGATACCAGTTGGTAAATTTTGCAGGCTGACCTCCACACAGCCAAACTCCCTCTTGAGCAGCATCTGTGCAGCCGATCCACAGACCGGCATTGTTTTTCACTGCCCACTCAAAGATGAAGTGGTTTTCTTCTCTTGAATCAGGCACTATGAGGTTGCTCCCTGGTCGCTTGCATGCCGCCTCGCCTTGCATCCAAGTCCATCTTCTCAGGGAGTAAGATGTAGCAAGACCGACGCCATTTTACCCAGCCGGTTGGACAAGAGGAGAGGACGACAATGCTTTGCATTGTCATCAATATCAAAAGATGAAACAGAATGGTATTCATTCTTTGAAGAAACGTTATTATCACACGCCACGGTAACTCTGGTTTTATGTAATATGAACTGACAAACTGAGTAGGCGTAGTACGGGGACTGTTTGCGAGTTAACGAGTACAACACGAGGCTACAGCATGGTAGTTTTATTCGCCGTCGTCATCGAGCTTGATCACCGAGTTTGATTTGCTTCTATCTGTGTCTTAATTTGTTGGTATTGTTCAAAAGTCAGAAGTGACTCAAATTTAACCAACAATTGCCAAACGGTTGTTATGCCAACGGAACAATGCAAAACTGGTGACCTGATATAAACAGACTAATGAGGTACAAAGATTGTCACTAATTAACAATATGAATAATGTTTTGACTTTCTACCCAGATTACAATTACCCAGCAAGGTGGACAAGAGGGGAGGACGATTGTTCATCTAGAATGAGGCTGTATAAAACTCCCATGGTTCCTAAAGGGGGTTAAAGCTCAAAGTTCATTTCAAGTTTAAAGGTCACGACACGATTCTTGATCTTCGGTTGTTCAGAATAGAAAAATGTGTTCATGAATCTGTTCATGAATTTCCATGATAAACTTCCAATAAGAGTGCATTATTAAAAAGCATAGCTTTGTCAATGAGTATTCACGAAGAACACGCTACAATTACCATAATCGCAATAGACTGTATACGTCTCGTGCGTATTAATTTGAATATTTGGACCCGTTAAGTGTGCGAATTTGTTTCCTCAAGGCGTTAAATTAAGCAATGACGCGGGACTAAAGTGGTTCAAAAATCTTCCATTACGCGCGAGACTTGCACGGTCTATATTTACATGACTTCAATAAACAAAGAGAGTCTCAGAAATCTACATAAATGACCTACATTTGCAAAGTCTGTCAATATCTATCTATGAGGCATCCTTCCAAAATGCAAATTCAGACATCACGATGAATGCTCTACTAGATTGTCACAGTTGTTTACTGCATGGTTTGTTTGTTTGTGATTAAGGATGGGAAAGGGACCATGGTGCATGACAAAATAATCACAGTTCAAAGTAGACACAACCCTCAATATCCTTGGAGTCGCCGTGATCCTCCTCAAGACGGGTGACGTTGTTGAGTTGACATTTCTTCTCTTTCTCGCTGCTCTGCCAAACATTAAAGGAGTGGCATCGAGGATCTGATGTACACGCCCAGCCACAAGCAATCACACCCTCTACGGCCAGGTTGTTGATGGCGCGATCGAGGGGGCAGTATTGAGAGACACGCCCATCGGGACCAATCAGGGTGTGGTAGATTGACACGATAGAGACCGGCATCTCGCATGCAACTAATCTATCGACGTCATTTTGGCATTTGTTACCATCAGACCAAAGTCCATCTGACCTTGTCACTCGGGCACAGTTAAAGTTAGTTTTGTTTCTTGGGCTGTCGCTTTTCCATTTGGTAAATTTTGCAGGCTGACCTCCACACAGCCAAACTCCCTCGTGAGCAGCATCTGTGCAGCCGATCCACACACCTTCACGCCTCTCTTTCACTGCCCACTCGAAGATGAAGTCGTTTTCTTTTCTTGAATCAGGCACTATGAGGTTGCTCCCTAGTCGCTTGCATGCCGCCTCGCCTTGCATCCAGTTCATCTTCTCAGGGAGTAAGATGTAGCAAGACTGACGCCACTTTATCCAGCCAGTTGGACAAGAGGAAATGACGACATTAATGCTTTGCATTGTCATCAATATCAAGAGATGAAACAGAATGGTATTCATGCTTTGAAGTTAATGTTGTTATCACACGTCACAGTAACATATACCGACAAACCGAGTAGCCCGCTAGTACGAGGATTGTTTGCGAGCTAACGAGTACAACACGAGGCTACAGCAGGTAGTTTTATTCGCCGTCGTTACGTTCCGAGTTCGATTGCTTCTTACCAGTGTCTTAATTTGTTAGTATTGCTAAAACGTGAAGTGACGCAAATTTAACAAACAAGAGCCAACGGTTGCGATGCCAACCGAAAAATTGCGAAACCGGTGACCTGATATAAACAGACTAATGAGGTACAAAGATTGTCATTAATAACAATATGAATAATTTGTTGACTTTCTATAGTACCCAGATTACAATTACCTAGCAAGTCTATATATAAGAAATCTACATAAAAGACCTACAAGGATTTTAATTTCAGGCAGTAAGATGTAGCAAGACTGACGCCATTTTACCCAACCAGTTGGACAAGAGGAGAGGACGATAACAATGCTTTGCATCGTCATCAATATCAAGAGATGAAACAGATTGGTATACCATGTTGAAAAAACGTTGTTGTCACACGCCACGGTAACTCTGATTTTTTGTAACATAAGCTGTCTTTAATAATAATAATAATAATAACTAGTTCTTATAAATAGCGCATTTCACAATAACGGTCTCAATGCGCTTTACATTAGTGCCCTGGTCATTGGGCCAATAACATTCCTTTTTAATCTTTCTCAGCTCCCTGGGGAGTATACAGCCCGGGCTGCCGTGATGGCACTCCGAAGGCTTTTTCAAACACAATATCAACCTCTACCCTTGCAGGTACCCATTTATACCCCTGGGTGAAGAGAAGCAATTATAGCAAAGTGTCTTGCTCAAGGACACAAGCGTCATGACCGGGACTCAAACCCACACCCCGATGACTAAACCACCAGAACTTGAATCCGATGCTCTTAACCTCTTAACCACTCGGCCATGACACCCTACCTTTACCTAAATAAGGTCATGCGAGCTAACGAGTGCAACACGAGGCTGCATGTAGTTTTATTATCCGTCGTCACGTTTACCGAGTTCAATCACTTCTGTATCACCGTCTGAATTTGTTGGTATTGTTAAAAGGTGAAGTGACTCAAATTTAACCAACAATAGCCAAACGGTTGCGACGCAACGGGAAAAGCAAAATCAGTGACAGAGGATTCTTTCCAGTCTGAGGGGAAAATTATTAGATGTATAAATGAAGTATTCACGGTCCAAGTGATGACTAGTTTTGATTGCAAGAATTTGTTATTGTCCACCTAACACACTTGGGGTCCGTCCACGCTATCACCGCGACAGACATTAACGCCTCACCACAGGTCTACATTGTGTATAATGCAGCCAACTTAATTTGTGTTTGCTATTAGAAACTTGTCACCAAACCGAGGCTCGAAGGCAAAAGTAGTCGGGCCCCTCGAACGTATGATGACAGTATTCATGTTAATTAGTGTGTATACAGGGAGCATGACTAAAAGATTGTAGCAGCCCGATAACAGTCGCTGCAGCGGATGTAATTTTCCCCAAGCGGCGGCCGTTCGTTGTACCGTCGTCGGCTTTTGCTTTGTGATGCTGTTTATTTGACCAACGTAAACTCATCAATCACAACCATTATCCATCTCAGCGTATGTTTAGGGTCATATGTTGGACTTTAAGAAGTTATTTATACATTTTAATTATATCTTGAACCAGCAAGAAGAATAATATGTCTTTTTTTATATGAATAAGTAAGCAGGTTTTGAGGCATTGCATGGCGGAGTATAAGGTTTTCGGTCGGTTTGCGGTATCAATGTGGAATGGATTCTACTTGGCGAAATTAGATATTTACCGAGGACAGAAATTCATATAAATAAGAAAGCTCAATACAAATTGGGTTTTAGTATTTGTTGTTTTTGTCTTTTTATTATTCTTGTATATTATAACTATAAGAGAGGTGTGTACATAGTGTTGGATTATAATATATAAAGAGTTTGTATTCGAACAACATAGCTAAAAGTCATGATGTTTGAATGCAGTACTCTTTGCCCACAATATTGAACGTAAAATCTGTTAAATAAATAAATAACATTCAAGACGGATTGGAAATGTGGAGTTAACACAGGATCCAACCAAGCTGTACGCAAATCTTAAATTCTGATAAATCATTGGTTTATGAAAGAACACTGTGATTCCTATTGGGTCTTGTTTAATCATTATAAACTATATACAACAAACCTGTGAAATAGACTGTGCAAGTCTCACGTGTATCGGAAATGACAAAACAACCAGAAAACTGAATTCTCAATATGAAATTGAATCTCCTTTTAAAATGATATTAGGCCAACACAACACTGTTTAGCAATTTGTTGTATACAATTTCAATTAAAAAAAAATACAAATAACTTGTTAAATTAACATTTAGAAACAAAATACAAACTTGTGACGAGGATGCTTGTTCTTTTATAGAAACCCAAATGTTGCCAATCACAGAAATTTGTGCAACCATTGGTTTAATGATAACACGAACGTCATGCTGGGAAAAATTGATTACATGAGGTCAAGTCTTATTCTCGGGTTGTCTTTGTCAATTTGTTGAATTTAAGATTTTACTTTCATATATTTCATGGCTAATTAATACTTTCCCAACAATTATAATTAGCCATTAACTAGCGTATTTAACGACAGCATCGCACACACGTAAAACTCAACAATAGTTGGGATCAACATGGTCCCGGAAGTTCGAATACGCGCGAGCCTTGCACGGTTTATTCCACCAATGTCACAGTTTTAAGGAAACCTGGCCTATCGACTTTATTTCTTACAAGAATTTCGTGCATTTTCATCATAACAATTGTGTTGTACTAAATTTTGATTTTATTTTGAAACTGGAACAGACCATGCAACACCCGGGAGGGCTCACATTGAATTGAACTAAAAGTATCAAGTAATAAACCACAAAATAGGAATAATCAAAGGTGTATTAAATCGTGTCAGACTAGAATGGAGTGTTATCATTGATCAAAGCAATACATTGTTATTCTAACCTAATCATAGGGTTTTCGTTCAACACGGTAAATATGGGTTTTCACTTTCCCAGTCGTTTAAGGCAAATAAGTGGCCCGTTCAAAGTCGTGTTAGTTCACCCAGCCGTGTTCAAACGTCTGGTAAAAACACGATGAGAAAATTGATTCAAAAGAGGGCGCTTTAAGATGATTGCGCGGAGCGCACAAACTTTATGGCCCAATATTTAGCTCGCGCAAGTTTGAAACTTGCGTGCGACAGTTTGAAATTTAAGTGCGCAACTTCGGAACTTGCGCAAAGAGCTATTTGGAGCTCAACACATGCATATAATATTCAACGCAGAGTCCAAGTGAGCTAAGTCTGTCATATTTGTTCTCAACTTTTAAAGGTTTTAGGAATTTTTAAACGTAAAGGTAATTATGAATGAGAATAAAAGAGTGGTGATTCGGTCTTGGACGGCCGTTTAAACCTAATTGCTGGTTCGTGGCATGCAGTGAGATAAAGATCGCACGGCTTTAAAGTCGCCTTTTACTCTTTTATTTTCACCCGCTTCTTTCATCAACCTTTATAAGTATAGACGTGTCGTTGTAAAAAGATCCCCACTTGGGGTATTATACGATACACACGTAAGGAAAACAGGGTTCAACCAGGGTAGAAGTATACCCTCTTTTGGGCTAGTGTGAACAATGAAACGCTTTCGTTATGTTAGTTGTGACTGAGTTAGTGACTTCTTGTTGGCTAAGGCAAACCGTTTTGAGATATGGTGGACACAATATACCATGACACTATAAGTTTGGGTTGAACTCTCTGAATACACCCAAACCAAACAGGGGCACTCCCCGTAGTGTCCAATGTATCTCAAAAAGGCAAACTGCAGGACAAACGATCCAACTTGATATAATGCACAAAAATGAGTAAATAATTATGAACATGATTATGTAATTGTCATTTCCTCTTCAAGTTCAAGAGCTGTAGATTAATATTGGTTGGTAATTTTTAAAAATCACTAACACTAAACAGTACAACTAGTGGCTAACGGCTGTTACCGCAATATGGGTATCGTATTCTGACGTAAAATTTGCGACAAGATCGCTAAAGTCCGGTGTATCTTGCTCGGTAACCATGGCAACGTCCGATCCAAAACTGACACTACTGCTTACGCATTTGCGTGACGACAGTCCCTTTGCCCCGGGCTCCACGAAGAAGCTCGTGGGGAGAGAACGTTTTCTCCACGGTATGGCTCTGAAGGATTTTCCGGTGGGATCTTGATGACGATGTTGCCATCGATGCTCCTCCTCGCTGTTGCCCTGATGATGGTGTTCAATGCGTGTTTCATCCACGCAGCTCCCGAGAGCAAAGTCAAATAACTCTTTCAAAGGTCCAAGCCCTTTAGTACAACTATTCACAGGGTCGATGTTGTCAGCTGAAGATGTTGACATACGACGAGAAGATGAAGACGAATCGACTCCTATACGACCCCGACCGGACGTGTAGGGCTCAGCCGCATCGCCGCTCTGCGCCACCCTCAGTAAGTCCGCGTAGTACAGCTCCCTCCCGGACTTCCCGGATGCAAAGCGATCTTCGTATACCGTCCCTAGCGATTCGGGTTCATGTGAACCCTTCTTGCGGCCAAAGTACTTCTGGATGTCCCGATTGACAGCCTCGGCGAACTCGAGGAGCTGCTCGGCAACGTTGGGCTCCGGGTCCAGGAGATCCTCGCTCGCTAATTCCGAGTCCATATCGGCGGAAGTGTACAGCGACTCGTTGTCACTATCTTCAACATCGTCATCTTCCACATCTTCGTCCTCCTCGTCGTAATCGTCTTGTACTTCACCGTGTCTGCTGAGTACTTGATCCTGGTAACTCCTCTGTGGAGTATAGTAATCATAACCGCTCATTTGATGATGGTGTTGGTGGTGGTGATGATGGCGAGGGTAACCGTGATGACCGAAATTCACCGCCGTCATATTTGGGTGATGAGCGGCATAGCTCACAGCCATCTCAGTAGCCATCATTTCGGAATCGGTGGGTCCAACAGATTGCGATCCGTAGCACTTGCTTTTTTTTCAAATTCAGAGGATGTCCCTTGCTGACACCTTCAATATATCTCTTCCAACCAGTACACCGAAGTACACAATCTGAAAAAAGGTTTATGAGCAAGTTAGTAACTAAAAGCATTATTTTAATGTATGTTTTGTCCATTTTCTTTAAAAGACAAACGTTATTCTGAAATTTGAGGGCACAGTATAAGACGAACAACAAACGCCATGTGGTAGCTCTAAAAACACTTCATGAGATTTACCTCGAACGTGAAACAAAATCCGCTTCAACTGAGCTGTACAACTGCAACTGTCAGCTGCTGATAAATGGCCACCGCAAACAACCGCCCTGCTTTAAATTTCGCGTAAATCATTATCAAGTTCTAACCCAAAGGACGAAACGTTCCATCCAAGCGGCCCGGCTCACTGCGGGATTAAATTACAGGCATGAAATTTAGGGCGGCAGTTTAAGCGTTCCTCATCAGAACAACACGCAGTGCTGAGACAAAAAACAAAACAATCCTCAACCACAACAATCTATATCGAGAGTGTATCATTCACAATCGCCAGAATAAAACGCTGGGCTACTGTTTGTGGAGCGTAAATGATCCCCATCTTGGCGCGGTGGAGAGCAGGCGACCCTGTTTAGCTAGACTTCAGTCGGCTCGACTCATTTGGACGGCGACATTATTCTACAAAAACCGAGCTACCGTGTATACCTGAACTTTGGACGCTGAAATGGGAAGTGTCAACCTCAACCGATGCTTCAAGTAATTTTGCTCTCTTTTTCTTACGTTTGTTGTGTATTAGTTTACAGGAAATGTAGTAGGCCATATTTAATTGTGGAGGTTGATTATTGTTGATGATGAGTGCACTTTTAGTTAAGACTTACAGAAAGTGCATTTGGGGAGCATACAGAATGTTTGCACACGTTTGGTCCACTTACAAGTAGCAACCGTTTATTGTTATTTTTTATACCAACTCATTTCGCTATAGAATCAACCACTATATAAACTTATTAACATCAGCCAGTTTCAGCTCCGGAATTTTCAGCTCCGATTAAATCACGGAGGTTAATGACATTCTCACTGCTATAGGTCACTCAACAGAGTGGACGGTTATCGCCATTTCCTTTTGATCTCGTTTGTTTAAAAGCTGTTAAAGTTGTTAAACAGGATTGGTAGACGAAAATCTGGCCGTAGACAGTGTTCATATTTTGTGTAATCAACCATATACATGAAATATCAAACCTGTGGAAAGTTTGGCATTTTCCGTTGTGTGGGTCGATAGAAAAATAATAGTGAAAACCTACCCACAATGTTCAGCATGTAAACACATTGTCCAACGACCGAAAACAGCTTTTGCGTGTTTTTTAAGGTTTTCAGATACAGTTTTCTCGAATAGGCCTATAACTTCATTTTAGGGGAAAATATTTCATAGCAAAAGAAAAATTGTTTTAGTATGAATTTCATAATCAGTAAGCTTCCAATTGTTAACCTTACAAATTAAGAGTAAAACTACAAGCACATACAAATATAGCCGAGGGGAAAATGTTACCACCCAGAATACAGTAGCTGCAACTGGCACTCCGTAATTATTTTGCGGGCATTTTTCCCCGCTTACAGCTTTTGGACCTATAGACCGTATCGAATATGACGTTACCTTTCAAATGCCCACAACATGGCGTCTGTGTGCGTGTGCCATCATAGAAATCAAACCAGTAACGCAGAGTGCATGAAAGCGGCCATATCATAGGACAGGCCGTATGCGCGTCTAAACGCGTCTTAGCGTTCCTGGTTTGATTTCTATGGCACACGCACACGCACACGCTCACAGACGCCATGTTGTAGGTTGAAAGGTAACGTCATATTCGATACGGTCTATAATAGTTGTTCATGCTTATGGTTTGTTCCCCTCTCCATACCTCTTAGACAGAGCAACACTGCCTTGTTTTTACATCCCCATTACTGGCCCCATAGTGTGAATTGAACAATTCCAATGCCCAAAATAATTTTGAAATGAAATTTATTTTTTGAAGAAAAAAACAACAACAAAAATATTCCCTTCCCCGAAAGACAAAAGTTTCATTACTTCAGGATATAAAAAATATGAGTGCAGCGAACCGCCATTTCGGTTGATTTTTAAAACATAGGGTTGTCGGAACTGTAGGGGTGTCGGAATATAGGGTTGTCGGAACGTAGGGGTGTCGGAATACAGAGCAGTCACCGCATTTTCACTGCAGTGGCGGATTGTAATTGTATGCATTCGGTTTGCAATAATTACTTTAAGTAATAATTGTTGTAACTTGTTTCATTAGCTGTTCAGGTTTGCTTAATTAACTCGTCAAAAACAGTCATTATAACATGTAATTATTTCATGATCATAATTTTAGGGATATAAATGTCGTAGTTTTATGTCCATGTTGAATAGGTCGTTGAAGTTGTACCGGTACATGATGCATGGTTTAAAAAAATAAAATAAAACACATCGATCGACCTAAGAGTAATCAACGCTTTAAAATTTCAAAAAAAAATTCTTCGAAATTGTGGGTGGGTCCAAAGAAATAACGGAAAATCGAAGTTCATTTTATATAACAAAAAAATAAATAAATAAATAAAAAATAAGATTCAAAAAGCCCAGCGGCCTTTTCCAGATCATGATGTAGTGTTCATTGTTATCGATCAACCTTGTTTCAATTGCCGACCTCCATGCCTGACGGGGATATGGCAAACATTTCCTCTTCTGTTTCAACTACATAGTTGCATGTTGAAAGCAAGGAAAAGCCATTGAAAACTCCCGAGCTGATAGAACATTGATCCAAAATATCTGCTTCATTTGAGGCATTACTTTGTTATTCGGTTTACAGTGTAGGCCTATAAATGTTATTTGACAGTCAATATTTAAAAAATCGAAATTTGGGGTGGGTGGGGAGGTCAAAATGAATTCGAGGTTGTTTTAAACATTGATTATTCTTAATTGCCCCTAAATGCGACAACTTCTTTTTCCCGCACATGTGTGGATAGCTCCAGTATTTTCCCACGTGATTCACGAGGTTTTTGAAGAAAAAAAATCCCATAAGTTGAATGGCTGTTATACCAAACGCAATGCACATTTCTAAACATTTACGAATGTTCTCACTAAACAATACAACTGACAAGTGCCGGCCGGCCGTCCATTGGAAAACTCTCAAGTATAAACCCGGACGGTCTCATCTTTTAGTTCTGCTGCAATAATCTAGATGCACAACACCCATCCCAGACGCTATTGAACTTGGCAGCCCGTCAACGACCCGCCTCGCCGGTTGCTGCCCATCGCCGATGCCGGGGCAGCAGGCAAAATATTAATGGAAACACCATCACCATCTCCCTTCCCCGCGCGGCCAGTGTGGAGAACTGAGTAAACACATCTGCAAACGAATTAACGTCAGAAAACCTCGGCCATATATCATTCTGGTTTTATAGTCAAAAGGACAAGTAGTTATTAATACTCACCCACCCCTAAACTCGCCGCGATTATTATTGCACGTTATTGAACGGCACGTCAATGGACTCTCTCTCTAAGTGGACTGATGTTGATGGGGCTTTTTGTTTTTTTAAAAGGAGGGGTTATTTTTTTGATGATGCCTCTTGCGGCTTCTCCTACCTACTCAAGTCGCAAGGATTGCCAGGGAGATTCCTCGACCACGGCATAAAGCTAATTATTTCAAGCCACCAGCTAGCTTGTCAAGTAGACAGACAAAAAAAGATCACGACACCTCGGTACTTAACGTTCACAGGTCCTGTTTTTCACGGGGCCAGACGGGCCTAATTACGGCGAAGGGTTCTCCAGAAGGACACGCTCAGTTACATCGGTCCAAGAAGTCAACATCTTTTATAAGTATCTTTTAAGGCCACTTAAAAAAACGCACTTTGTCAGTTTGTAAGACTGATATCGAGAGAGACTATTGTACTTTTAACTCCAGCTTGTCAGCTCTTTAGAAACTGCGATCCCATATTCTACATTTTCACATAAACCGACATTGAAAGAAGAAATTATGAAACAAGAAAAGATCTATTAACATAATATAATGTGTAGCAAGCTATTAATCATTTGCTCATTTTTGTTTAGATGCTTTCAGGAATGTTCTTTATAGAAACGTTGTGCATTTTCTCAGATACAGTGAATGACAAAGAATGCTTTTAAAGTGTTTTAGTTTATTTCTCCCATTTTCCCGTCAAATAATATGACATGACTGTTTAAGTTCTACTGATTCTCCAGTTTTTCAACAATTACACCGGCATTGTTCTTTTTAAACTGCATTCATTCAAATTCTTCAAAAAAAAAAACTTAAACCAAATCAGTTTACTTTCACTGAAAAGAGAAATTACACTAAGATTCGAGATTTATGACCGATACTTTTCCTGATCAATCGATGGTCGCATAACCACTCGTCACCTAATCTACAGCGTCTTAAAATGTATGATTTATAATAATTGATTAATGAATTAAAGATTTATCATTTAATGCTTTCTTTTTATAACTTTGCAATTGTTCCAACTGTCCTGAGTATTATTTCCATCATACTGTTTGACAGTAACGTATTTGAGGGGGAAAAGAGGTAAACAAGCTATATACAAATTGTGTAGGGTGCTTTATAGTAAAGGTATTGGATTGATAAGGATAAATACATCATCGATTAATTTTAGTCCGAAAGCTTACTGATTATGAAGTTCAAATACTAATACCAACTTGTTTCCACGAAATATTTCCCTCTGAAATAAAGTCTTATTCGAGAAAACTCTATCTGAAACCTAAAAAACCAGCAACGGCTGATTTCGGTCGTTACAACCAAAACCAAGGACAATGTTGAAAATCGTGCATGGTTTTCGTCACTATTTTCTCTCGACTCACAGAATTATAACGGATTAAGCCCAAAATTTCACAGGTTTGTTATTTCATGTATATTATGGTTGATCACACAAAATATGAACACTGTCTGTGACTATTTTGTTAGCTCAACCAATCCTGTACAATACGTGTAAAACAAAATGGACTGAACCAACAGTATGCTTGTTGCAAACAGTCTTAATCAGTTGTGCACAAAAGATGGTTTATTTGCGAAAAATAAACAATATCAGTTTATTTTGTCTTCGATCTCATTTAGATGGGGCAGGGGGACAAGAGTCGGGGGGTGGGGTCAAGCCGGCCATAGGCCCCGTCTTTCGGTAACGCCGCTGCTCTTATATGAATTAGAAAGCTCTGTTTGTTTATATATCGATTTGGCAGATCGAAATAAGCACATAATGAACATGCATGAGGTTGCAAAATCCATGAGAAAAAAACCAAACCGATACGAATATAGTTCTTGACTGTGACCACCATAGTTGCAGTGTTGTTGTAATAACAAGTGTGTCAATGATTTGAATGAATTTACTCTTTAAAAAAAAGCAATGTTGTAATAATTTAAGCGGTATGAAGTCTTATCCGTGCAAATGTTGAGAAATCTAACATTGGGCCTTGACAGAAATTGACGGTTTTTTCATATAGCTAATGGTTTAATCGCATGATCAGTCTTCAGCGTTTTCGCTGCAGCCAACGGCCACCGACGCCAAAGTAGCTTCATTCGTACACGGTCTTAAAATTAAATCCAGTTTAATGCTTACTTTCTTCAGGTATTTTACGAAGTACTATATAACCGTCTTGCAATAACTGATTTATCGCCTCACATCGGGCTTCGGATATTTGACAGTCTTCTTAACAAACGCAAACAAAAATACTTTGAATTAAGCTGGTCCGGTTTCGATGCCATCCCCATATGCGGGAATCCGGTTCGGGAACAGTGAGTTGGTATTGAGTTGGTATTGAGTTGTGAATTCGTAGCACAAATATTTTTTTAAAATCTAGCAACTGGAATGTTGTTATGCATGCCCCAAGCAGTGTGCTTGCCTTTTTGGGGTAGACCTACCAAGATTTGTGGCATTATGCGACTGTGTCACTAAAGTTTTCACTGCATGCAAATATTGCAATATAGATGAATGGATAATGGGTGGCCCCAAGTTAAAATACTTGGGAAGGGGTATATCTGATCTCCGAAAGCCCCATAGGGTTTTTACATCCTTAAACTTTTAATTAAATTGAAACATGAGGTTTAGCTGTCAAAGTGTATAACGAGTCATTGCAATTGGTTAAAAAATAAAGTTGGCTTTTGGCTATAACTACAGCCAATGGTAGGAACGATGATCCAAAAATGACTAAATATTTTTCAAACTATTATGGAACACTTTGTAAAATAATAAATTATTTTGTGAACTTACCTTGTACTTGTCGGCTTCAATAACAACAGTGGATAGGGCGTGCAATAGCGCGTTATGTGCAGCGAATAGTAGATAAGCCCCAACAAAGATGCCCCCAAAAACCCACAACACTAGACCAGCCAGTCCCTTCTGTCGTCTAGCAAAAAAGTACAGAGTCCTACAACTCCCATTCGGGTTTTTATATCAGTAACTAGGCCAAGCACCTGCTGAAGAGCTGACAGTTTTCCCCTCTTTTATATTTCACTCTCATGTATCGCTGTGTTCCTATTATCGCTGCATAGTTTCTCTCTCTCTCTCTCTACTTCACATTTTGCAGCCGACATGTTCCCGCGAACGTGATTGGCTGACGTTCAGCTAGCGTGACGTCATAGCTCTAATCCGATTGGTCAGAGCGCCAGTGGTTCATTTGCGTGGTTGTTTTCTCTTGAGCAGGCGACATTCTGTTTTTTAAATGACGAATTCCGGTCAAAGTGCGCCAGTTTCAATGTTATCAGAGTCGAAGTGTAAAAAAGGAGGGACAATTATTATTGCAGCATATTTGATGTTGTCTGTACAACGATAACACTTTCGGCTTTGTTGTGGGGTGGTGGCAGAAGCAATATTTATCATTTTTTCGCAAGGGAAACAGTCATTGTGATTTTACTATGCCCGAACAAATATTATGGAACATAAAACATGGCAGTGTCAAAGCTGCTAGATTACTGCTCGGAGTATTTTTAATACTATTAGACATACCACCGCGTGACGACCTTTTAGTAAATCTTCCCAATTTGGTTCTTAAATTTGCTCTATCAATACATTTTTAAACAAAGGGTGCCTAGATAATAATAAACACAAAACTTGAATTACAAAGAAACATATTGCAATGATTCAGTTTTTGAAATACAATTTTGTTTACAACTCACGGTAGGCCTATTAGTTGTAGACAAATTATTTCGTAACAAAATTATGAAATAAGCAATGAAATATTTATACTTCTTTTGGGGACACCTAGACTGTGCGAAACCCCGCAACCGTACCGATTCGAGCAGCAAAGTGCTACCGGTAACTTGCTCCAGGCATACCCTCAATTTCTCCTTTAATAACTTCACTGAATAAAAAGTGTGCCCTTTCTGTTTGCCCTTCACCTACCTTTGCCCCCACCCCGCCCCATATTCCACCTTCTTTCTTTGACATTGTATGTAAACCTACCCCAAATCTCTTGTTTGAAAAACAAAAATCCGACTTTTACTGTTCACATATCACAAGCTTCCAGCTGTGTAAAAAGGCAACTTTACAAAACGCCAAAGATTTGCATAAATTATCAGAAAAACCTTGCGTTAACCGCCCATGGTTAGCGCATACAAACCTACGTAAGAAACTTAAAAGCGTATAGGCACAACACCTCAAAGGCAACCGCGATAGAGGCTGTTCGTCTCGTTAATTGTTTTGCGAACTGTTCAGAAATTCCACCCAAGAAAGAAAAGACGTCACTTTCTTTTCGGGGCCGGTGCTGCGGTCCGTTAGGATAAATCCGCAGGGAAAACATTGACTAACATTGCGCTGTGAATGTACACAGATTAAGTCCGTATGCACTGTGTGGTACATTACAAGCAAGGACCTCATAATTATTGTCGTGTTGAAAGGATTGGAAAGAGAAAACCTTAAATTAATCGGCAAACAGATTGAAGGCGTTGGGGAAAGAAAATTACGGCGAGTTATGAATAATTATTTGGAGTCTGGAAGGCTCTTTGGGTAGGCTTTGTGGCGCTCGTTTTCTCAAAGTATTGTCGTCTCGGTTCGTAATCCCCAGTTGTGTTTTCTTTTAATACAAACACTCCTTGATCTGGTGGTGGGAAATATTGTATACTTCAAGGATTTGATAGAAAATCATAAACACAAAAGTAAGCGAACCGACATCGCTGTTAGCTTTTAAACCTACAGTCTGCCCTTTTCTGTCATCACGTGGTTTTGTACTGCCGAAACAACTTTGCACTCAACATCAAAAATGTAATAGAGTGAAATCAACGGTGTGGAACAAACTACACTAAATAATTAACATGATTTAGTCGTGTGCACAGAACGAACTTGTAACCTGAGAAAAATGGCGTAAACAATCAATGTGCAAAATTGTGTTTCACTAAAACTGAGCGTGAATTGCATGGGAAGTTCCGCGAAGTTGTGGGAAACCTTCATTCCTGCCGGCGTTCATTTCTTTAACAAACGAAAAAAAAACCTTCGCATTGTAGGCGTTTTTGGAATCGGCTCGGACTTAAAAAAGACGAAAGTCATTCTAAAAGAGCTTTCGGAGCAGTGCGAACCGTGACCTTTGCTCTAATTTTCACAGACCATAGTCTGCACTATTGACATATCGTAATAGGCCCTATAAACGGTAAAGTGCTTAGAAACACTGCGTATGAAGTGCTATAGAATGGTGTGTTATTATTTTATATAAAGAAACTGAACTTGTTCTTATTACAAAAGGATCATTCTAATTTCCGTCCTGCCTTGGTTTGGTAATACATGAATCTGCGCAGTGAGAGCATGGCATCCTCAAAGTTGTTAAATTTAATGCACAAATCAAAATCAATCGTTTCATGATAATATGAAATTTCTTTGAAATGGAGTGTGAATCATTTCTGTCGGTCATCTGGTGGGCACCAGGTGGCAGATAACCGGCAGATAAAATATTCACACCACTTCCGTACATAGTAACGTCGTTACCATTAAAGCAGCATAGCTTCAACAATCAGCATACAAGTTAATTACAATCAACCAAAGGTAAAATATTTAAATCTAGACTGTAAATAAGAGACTGTCTTAAGAAGATCAAACATTAAATTTGTTGAGGAAATCTCAGTCTAAGACAATCGCTTTTGTACCATCTACTTGTAGTTTAAATTTCTCATTAAGATACAAATAGACGCCGTTTCAAAGCCCGCCAGAACGGCTAATTATGAAAGTCTACATTTACTTATCCATTGACTAATGAGTTCATTTGGTTCTAAGTCACGCTTCCAGCTGTCTGACTGTCATTTTAGACAGCGGGGAATTTCAACAATCTGGTTCTTTAATCTTGAAATCGCATTCCCATCCATGAACCAATTACAGAAGTCAGGTACATATACCGGTCGGCATAAATAGGCCCATGAAAAGAGCGAGAGAGGGACAAAAGCAGACGCGTGTGCGAAGTTAATTGCCCAAATATTTTACGAAGCTGTTATTTACGGAAGCGTTAAAGGGACAATAAGAAACAAGAAAATCATAGTTATGAATTTATCTCATAATGATATACCTCATAGGCCCTAATTATGACTTAGAACAAGTCATAATTATAAATACATTTACCAGAAATTGTCAAACTGCTGCAAAATCCGAATTAGATCCAATGTTAACCAGTTTCCGTGTCACTTGACTCAGGGTCAGGCCCCTGGACCCGGACTCACTCTGACCCCGGACTTTTTAGAGTGTAGCAGATTTTCTCAAATAAAAAGCTAAAATAACAACACACTGGGAAAAAATACCCACAGGGTCATAATTGACCCGGATCCAGGTCACGTGGGGCTAGATCCATTTCTTGGTCAGTTTGACCTGTGACCTAGAACCTGTCTCAAAAATGACCCAGAAATGGGTTGAACTGACTCAGAATCCAAATCAAAATATCTTTTCGACCATTTTCCGGGTCAGCTTGACCAAGACCTCTGGAAGTATTAAGAGTGCACAACACACTTGTACAAAAAACATTAGTGTCACAGAAGCAGACCGTTGAAAAACACTTCTATGAATTTTAATCAAACAACTTATTCGTTTATGGTTTTCAGAGGTACTTCCTTGGCTTCTTAAGGAGGTTTAGCTACTCAAATGGGAATCGTTTAACTCTCATTCTTCAATAACAGTAAATATTAAGCCAAATTGCCAATTTTCATGTTTACGTTCATCGATATATCGAACATTTTCAATTATTCTGTAGAATTTCACAGCAGGAACATCAACACAATCTTCTCAATCTAGTGTAGAACTGATTGTCCAGCCAACTTTCACATAGTCCGACTATTACGTAGTGAGATGAAATAATTGTAGCCTACACCAAGGAGAAGAGTGGATGGGGGTCGTTCTCTAATTGTCAACTCTTCCATCATGGACTGCAGTGACATCAATCATGTCTTATTTGCCTCGTGTGTCTTCACTACCGAGTGCCCTTTTCCGAATGCTCTCCATCCGAGCAGCGGGTCGCGCACGATACATCACGCGGCGTCTGAGATGTCATCACACCGCGTAACTGATCTGCTCGGCCACGCTGTAAAAGATTTCTCTCCCCGGTAAATGATACACTACCGTCGCGGAGCACGGTGGTGTGGCTTCTACTTCAGCCTATTTGTATCACGATCTTAAATTGGGTTAAAACATAATTAAATTGTGAAACAAATCAAGATAAACTAGTGTATGAAATACAGAGTTTTTAAAACGCACTAGGCACCGGTAGCCCTTGCGGTAGGCTGACCCGGATTCATGGGGGTCTAGCTCATTTCCGAGTCAGGCTGACCCTATAAATGGTTAACAAAAATGGGAGTTTAACTAGGATTCTGCGTCATTTTGACCCGTAGTTCTGGGTCATTGTGACAAAGATTTCGGATTATATTGAACCAGAAATGGGTTAGGCCCACGGGACCCGGAAGCGGGGAATTGTGACCAGGAAGTTTTTAGAGTGAATTCCATGTCAGAAAAAGAACTGAAGTCAATTCGAAAGAACTTTTTGAGTATAGGCCTTAAAGGGACACGTTGCCTTGCATCGGGCGAGTTGGTCTATGAAAAGCGTTTGTAACCATTTGTTATAAAATGCATATGGTTAGAAAGATCTTTTAAAAGTAGAATACAATGATCCACACAAACATGTCTCGAAATTGCGTGGTTTTCCTTTTACTTTGCGAACTAACACGGTCCGCCCACGCAATTTCGAGGCATACTATTGTGTGGATCATTGCATTCTACTTTTAAAACATCTTTCTAACCATGCATTTTATAGACCAACTCGCCCGATCCAAGGCAATGTGTCCCTTTAAGCAGAAATAGGGTCACCAGATCGACAAGATTCCGAACAATAAAGTGTAGTGTGTATGGAAAGTTCCCTACTTCTTTTTGCTTGATGGACAAGTTAACTAAGCAAATCTGCTTAGCTCCTGTTTGAAATTTGACTCCGCTGGTTTACAATGACAAGTGTAATTCCAACAAAAAAATATGTTGACGGGATGATTAATTTTTTGCAGATCGGCAATTTACAATGATGACTCCGGCCGGGGGACAAACGGCTGTGACGCCCGGTAGCAACACCATGCGCGTGCCACACGCTCAACACCTGTGTCGACCACTCGTAAACGTCCAGGGTTTTGTCATCATTTTCAATCGTTCCCTATTCAAACACACCACGCGTGTATCCTTTGGTCCACATAAAAAAATCCTTATCTTTTTTTTCGGGCAGTAAATTAGTTACTTTTTTTTTTATAAAGCGCATTTCGTTTTGTTTCGAGTGTGCATATTGTATCAGACGACGCGACTGTAGCAGTACGGCTGTCATTGCCAGTTGACACTGTTGATTTTTATCAGCACGTCTGTTTACAAACAATATAAAAAGAGGGGGTTTTGACAAATGGGGGTTTGGGGGCGTTTATTTAGGGTGGCAGTTCTTTGTTCCCATATCCAACACTCTCTACAGAGTATAATATTTACAGTGTGATATTGTTTTTTTTCTACCCACGCTTCATCTTTACATGTTGTATCATTTAAAACGAAATAGACAAATTGTGTAAGCCCCTTACCTGATATATTTTGATTGTATGAAGTAATTTTTTTCACGACTGGATTGAGTTTAAATCCATTAGTCTCCAGAGCAGCCGTCAATGATGGCGCCTTTATAATTCGGTTCGGTGTTTCTGTTGAACATCTCCCTAAGTGGTTTCCATGCATACACTTTTTACTCCACTTTCAACGCTCACCCGTTTTGGGACTGAACGGAATGATAAACCATTGACATTTTCTCTTTCCGTTTGAAGCCATTTGGGTTCAGCACCAACTATTGGGCCATAATCCAAACTGGTGGCTATGGATACGGCTGGACTGTTGCTAAGGACGTGATACTTCAATGCATGACCACACGGTGATCCACCTTTAGCCGTATAGCCGCCAATTCGCACACGGCCGAAGTTCGCATTAAATGGGTCTGACATTTTGTGCCCTTCTGGCCTCGGGATGTGATGTGATTTAAATGATTTAAGAGGGAGGGCAAATGGCGATATTGTGATAAATAAATAAAAACTACACATGGTCCCTCTTTCGCCAGTCAATGGTTATTATGACATACATCACCAAAAATTACTACACATGGCCTACGTCATAAACCGTGCGATTTGGTACAATTATTCATCGTGCATTTTTCCCCATTTCTTTTTACTATTAATATTTTACACCATGCGTTGTATACATAGCTGTACAAAACGCACACGTAGTGGATGCTATAACACACCATACAGTGTATTTATTATTACAGTTTTATCTTCCATACAAAAAATAATCGTTTTGCATTCGTTCAATGGACAGAATATTGTGTTTGTTGAAAGATGGAATGTTCCATTCAACACAGCTGCGCCTCGTTGAATGGGATATTCCATGAATTAATACAACTCATGAAAATGAAGGCACAATAGGAGGAGTACCACCTCGCCCCATCATGTTGAGCACCAAGCACTGAACTTGACAACTTGGTGCTCGATTATGGGCCATGGTCTCACCACCCCCCTCCCCCCCCCCCCCCCCCCCCCAATGTGTCTTCATTGTGTGCTTGGAATCTCAGGAATTCTTCAGAGAATTTTAGGGGGGATACGAAGTACAAGAGAAAAATAGTGTATTAAAGTATGGGAACATTTGGGATACCCTATGCCCCATATCGGGCGTAGGCTCTATCTAAGTTGCCACGGAGTACCTATTAAGGGACCAGCTATATTTCCCAGTGGTCCCCGTTTCACAAGCTGTCGTACTCACGAGGCAAAAGCAACGTCACGGAGCTTGTAGATGCGTTACCCCTAGCAACCAATTTAAGTACTTTTGTGTTCTGAATCTGATTGCCTCACTCGCCATGATCCTCTGGTACACACGAGCTTAGCACACACTAATACTTGGTAAACCCGTGGGGGTTAGTTGCCCGATTAGCTCCACTGACAGATTGCTCGCTCTTGTGACACGACCGTCAAGTACACGCAATTCTCCTCTCTGATGATGAAGATCCGAGTTCATTCCAGTCTATTTTTTTCCATCTCTCTCCCTCCTCGAGAAGCGGCACTCCCTGGAGACCTACATCACTCAAGCTTTACCGCCATTAATCAACTACTGGCTAAATAGCCTGTCAAAAACACATCTCCTGGTTTATATTTTGTATGATAACATGGGTGTTGTGTGTAATTTACGTGAGTGTGATGTGATAAACAACAGGGTGGTGATATGAACTGGTGGAAACTACACTGCAGTAGCCCGGGAATTTCCAAGATGGTCCTCTGTGTGGATGCCGGCAACGGAGGAGTCCGGGCCCGTAGACTTGCTCGCCCGGCCGCCTCAAGCCGACATCGGATTACACCAGAGAGGGTCGAGGGAGTAAAAGTTGATGATGTCTGATCAGTTAAAATTGAAGACACGCGGCAACTTCATTTCAAGCTCTCTCGATATACACATCGCGTTCTTGTGTGTATGTTTTTTTTTTAAGAACTCAAAGCCACCCTTGGCTGTATCTCCACACAACGCCAATGCATCGTCGGATCAAAGCCACCCGACGTCATTTTGGCGGGCTCTGCAGGACAGCTTCAAGTATGGCGGGAAATGTAGAAGCATGAGAGGCTACATGGAAATATGAAGATGGTGAACTTGCGGCGTGATTAATGGGCGACATGGTGTATATTTACCCAGTTCCGGAACAGCTAAACCGTGTCACAATCAACTCTCCGTATTATATCATAATACAAAATGGATAGTTCTGTTGCCATGGCATTTGGCGCGGTAAATTTCCTTTGCGGTTGTGTATCGAATAACGATGATGGTTATTTATAACCTGGCTAGTCATTGAAAGTGGAGCAATGTGAAGTTTTATATTCACTGATATCCAAATATTGTTCCGTCTAGATGATCATGTTTGTGTCTCGCCTCAATCAATGATACTAAAAGTAGACAAGTCTTCATTTAGTTTTAATGCTTTCTTTATTGCAATAGACCACTGAACTGATGACGTCACTGTTAGTTTAGTGCACTGTTAAGTGTTGTATTACTGGATACTGCATTTCCGACAGTTGTGAAGAGACACAACACTCTCAAATCTTCCAATTTCATAGAGCCGCTTAAGCACAAAAAGTAGTTAAGCACCTTAAAATTATGCTTACCAGAATAAAGGTTACCAGCCAAACTCCCATGTCACATGTACAATTTGTGACCAATATCCTGCTCATTTCTGCTTAGCAAAAATCAGTTAAGCAATACTGTCTGCTTATTAAAACAGCAAAAAATAAGTTAGTGGCCTGACGTTTCGACCCTAGCAGAGTCTTTCTCGAAGGCTTATTAAAACAGCTCTATGAAATTGGGCCCAGGTCAAATTTGACCCGGATCCAGATCTCGCTGGCCTGACCTATGACCCGGAATTTGTTTATCCAGAAATTTATCAAACTGACGCAGAATCTGAGTTAAAATCCCCTTCTTAAAGCATTTCAGATCCGGAAATTGGTCAGGGCCCCTGGGACACGGAATCCACGTCAATTCTGGACCGGGAGGTGTTTTATTTTTAGAATCAATGGTTTCCAATTCGTCTGCAAAGTGGTAAACAAACTGTGACGTCATCACCATTTTTAAAGATACAGGTTGTGTATGCGGCTTATGCATACCATTTGGCGTCAATATCAATCCTTAAATTAAAAAGAATATGAAAAATAGTTTGGTTGGCACTAACTAAATACAACGTAAATCATTGTTGAAATTAATTTTGTTTGAAGCGAGGTACACTTTACACGTGATTTGTATATCTATACGCATTCCACACAAAACTGCCCATGACACCTAGGTACCTTCATTCGCGTTTCCTGCTCTTAAGACTTCAAACCTTTATGAAACTTTCTAAATAAAACACCTTTAATTGAAACTGTTTCATTTTACTTAAATACTATATTATTAAGCTACTTTGATGAAAACAAATATTTACAAAATCATGTGAAACTTACAACTTTTCCAGGGTGACATTTTTCAAATTTTGAGGTTGCATAAATTTCTTTGAAAAGTCGACTACCAAACTGGTGTACGGGAATAACAAAAACAATGTTTATGTAGCCTATTTTTAAAACTTTAAAGGTGAAAATATCGCATTCAGTTTCTAAAATGTTATTTTTGAAAACAAATTTATTTCGTTGGCCCATCGTCTACTGCATTAGACGACCCCTCATCGAGCCCGGTGATGGTCCCTGACCGAAGAGACTGACGGTCACTTTGACCAGTGCGGCTACGACCGGCTACCGATGTCCGACGACTCGTTGGGGCCACGGAGGTCCGGCGGCTGGGCTTTTGTATAGCAGGCAACTTCCTTCGGAGGGTCTTTATGGTCTTCAACCACCCGTTTTTTAAACAATGTAATTAATACTTTGCAATTAACTCAGTCCACATTTCATGGAAAATTTGACTTGTCTATCGAGTCCTAACAAATAATTACCTACCCTTTTGGTTAATACTTTGACAACATTGTAAAGTTTTCGAATTTGAGGAATAGAATCTAAGGATAGTCGAAATTGAAAGCAAGAATTGGGAAACACTTAGCTGACTTACCAGTATGCCTTGTAAATACTGTATCGATTGATTCCTGGTGTGCTCTGGACGTCATTTGGTCCATCGGCGTCTTTAACAAACATAGCTGGAACCTTGTTTCTTGGCGTCCGTAACGGCGTCTTATTGGACACCTTGGAGCCTGGAGGACCGCGGCTCCGGGCTCCGGTCGGGCCTTTACCTCGCTGGGACGGATTAATGTTGGAACGCCTCGAGGTGGAAGGCTGCGGATCATCACCATCCGTTGGATAAAGTAAAAGAGGGCTTCATCAATGTCGAGTGTCTGATTCTGATTGTTTCCTTGTTTCTTTCCCAAGCATTATTCCCAAACAGCCCTGGGGTCCCACATACTGTCGATACAGAGAATCTGCATTTGGTGCTCGATAATATGAAGCACGGTATACCCATGGAGGAAGTGGTATACCACACACACACACGCACCCATGCGTCTGAATTGTGTGCTAATAATCTCATGAATTCTTTAGATGATTTTTAGGCTGGGGTACTTCTGCACAGGATGAAAATAGTGTGTTATTATATTATTAATATGGTTTATCAAAATTGAACTTGTAGCCAATGGCTAAATTGTTCCAATTGTTAAAATTAAAATAGTTTACAATACATGAACCAGCAATTACACAATAAAAAGAAAACCAAAAATATGTGAACATTGGAGATATCAGGCAATGTATAAGAATCCGTCTCTTACGTCATGATAGGAAAACAGTCATCAGTTCCAGCAAGGGTTTATCTACATATTGCCAGTAGGCCTACAGTATAGAAAAATATGTGCCATTGTGCACTTTCGGGTTTCCAAACTGTGTCTCTACTACTTCGGTTTTCCTTATGACAAATTCAATTTTCAGGGCGGGTTCACATATTTTCAAATAGGCCTATCATTCGGTCCTCCCTTGACAGAGGTTGGTGAAAACAATACAATAACAAGTAAGTTCAGATAGTTAAGAGGCCAGACCCCTTTTTCAATCCAAATTCACAAACCTTGCTTGCTCTTTGAGCCACCTAACCTGGTGTCACCCCCATCATCCACGCTTTGCTTCACGGGGCTTTTTGTCCCTCCTCCCACGGTACCCGCAGCTCCAACGCGGGTACCACCACCTGTAATATCAGCTATTTCTTTCTTGATCTAAAGAATAGATGGATACATTACATGATAAATGTTGAATCCATAATTACGTTTCTAAAGAGTGGCATATACCTCGTCCAGGTTCCACCGACCATCACCACCACATTCGGGAAGTTAGGCCTACACTAAAGCAGAAACGTCCATGCGAACGCCCCGTGGTAGAGCCAATTTACGACAGACTATTATGCCACAAGTTGGAACTTTGGTACTTGCACAAATGCAGCCGGCAGCATGTGCTCGGCGGGCAATAATTCGAATTTTTAAGCGCCATTCCCCAATTTTGCTTGAAACACAAAACATAAAGTTGTCTGCCAGTAAAGTAATATATTAACGAAAGGTCCAGATAAAAATATAACAAATTATGACTTAACAATGTAGGCCTACGGAAACATTTTATTTAGTCCTAGAGTTAACATTTTCAAAAGGTCAAGACACACTGTTAGTAGAGTGCAATGCTCACTCACTCAAAAACATTACTTTTATGTTCGGCAAAGCAGTTATACACAAATCTCACAAAATGCAATTTAGGTAACATTCTCAACAAAAACAAAACTGTATCATTTAAAATGGCTGAGTTGAAACACATCCAATTATTGATACATGACTACCAACCACCAGAATCCAGAATGCTAAGATTCAACAAACAAAGATATCAAAGGGTTAGAAAGAACTTGGGGAGGAAAAAACATCGATGACAGTTATGTACAGGGTAAATTGGCAGTGAAAAAGCTGCACGCTCCGGCACTTTAGATAGCTATTACTGCATTGATCCGTGTGTAAATGTCAATAAATGCGAGTGAATTATAGCAGGACTCATTTACAATATCGGCTTTCACGAGGCCCGCCTGACGGCTGATACACTGTACAACAATGATTTACTATTCATGCCGGTAGGGTTAAAGATGAATACAGCTTCGGGAAATGGTAGGAAATGTTCGAAAAAATCTCTCGCAGGATCTTTGTATCAACTTTGTGATATGCTTTTAAGTTAAAAGTGTGGGTTTTTTCCGTTGCTCAACGCCATATTGCTACACGTACGCCTTTCTTACACATGACAAAAACACAAGGCGAAAAGGGAAATAACGTCATTGGTAAGTGGGTTTTTTCCGAGAAAATGTGGATTTGTTGGGTAGGATTTATGAAATGTCATTCCATCGACCTGTTTACGTTTGTGCGTCCACGACTGCCGAGAAAAATGAGAAATGTGACGATTTTAAGCTATCAAACAAACCTCCTTGTCTAAAACGCACATGTTCAAACGATGGTCGGCCGGCCATCGCTTCAAAAAGGTACAAAATCGCACCTTTAAATTAAATAACACCTGGTGAAATGATTTCACTCGATACTTAGGAATAATATGTACTTTCACTCAAGTAATGTGCATTGTAGTAACTTGCAAATAAATTTTGTGGATGATGTAATCTACCTTTAAGGTTGTGTGACTGGTTTTATCAGTGGACAGTCAGCTGCAGACTTTTTTTTAATACTACACACATACCTTCATTTTGTTGTATGAGTTGAACGTACAGTTTCCCCCTTCACTCTCAATGATGTACCTAATTTAATTGTACATGGGACAGCGAGTAACGGTAGGCTCTACCAGTAGGAGCGTTTTGACGGTCGACAAAGCTTACCTTATCTTGATTCAATGAAAGAGACAGCAAATGCATTCTGATGCTGCGTTTTATATTCATTCAAATGAAGTCAACATAAATTATTCGAGCATTACCGATGGTTAGACTGCATCTTTAAGGCATGTCCAGCTACACTGGTTGCACTTTTGTAACCGCGCACCCGGTACATGTTTGTACGCTACACAGCTTGTGTGCAGCCATTCAAAGCGGGCAGACTCCAAGACGGAGAGCGCCGTCTGGATGTCGCTGGAGACGGCGCAGCTTATCGCCTAAAAAGCCGGTATCTAGACAAAATGTAAGTGTGCCGAGAGGGGAGACAGAAGAGAGGGTAACATAGTGCAACAAATTCAGAGCTGTGACTTGGAAGTAGTCGAAGAGTTTTCAAAGCCACTTAATAAATGAACGGTTCATGGTTTTATGAACTGCCAGGAAATAAAATGGTTGAAACTGATGAAGCGTTTACATAAATATATATCATTATTTGGTGCTCGATATGTGGCATGGTTCTTTAATGTGTTCTGGGAATCTCAGGAATTCTTTAGAGGATTTTAAAGGGGGGTACTTATGTAAAAGAAGCAAATAAGAGTATTAAAGTATGGGAACATTTGGGGCGCCCTCTGCCACATAATATAGGGCATGGTATAATTAGGGGTGGAAGGAAATAGTTTTGATCAAAAAACAGAATCTAGATGCGATTAAATTAGAGCAAAATTTAAAAAAATGATTACCTTTTAAGATGGCTGGCTCACTCACTGATGAAACCTGTACACAGTCTACTAATAAAATACTTCAATTTCAAAATGTAAAATATTACAAGCACAAATAAATTCTTGGAAAAACAACAATCCTAGATAACAAATGAGCACTTCAAATAATAAAGTTGCATGAAGTTGTTGAGCATAAAAATTTGCTTAGCATAAACAAACTTGCTTAGTAAATACAGGTTACCAGCCAAAATGCCATGTAATAAGCACTACTTCGACTGGTTCCCTGTTTATTTTCTGCTCAGCAAATAAATCTGAATAGCACAATAAATATTGACACAATGTCGAGAATATTAGTGGAAGATTTTTTTAATTGTTCATTCCTCAAGGAAGAAACACCACATAAATATTCTACAATCTTGCATTTTTAAATATTAAATAAAATATTTGTATCTCTACACTGAACAACAATATCTATAGATACACAATCTGGGCACAGTAGAACACAAATCAAAGATGTTGTGAGAGCGAACAAAAATCTTCACCTCTTGGAGTTGTCATTTTGCTGTGTTTATTGTCGCTCGGTGGTCATAAATTGTTACTTGTGGCCCCCAAATAGTCAAGAGCAAGAAAAATAGTACATTTGTCATATAAACTTTATAAAATCACACTTTCTTGCATTAAAATTGTCACAAGGCACAAACCGTATTCCTATTTATATCAAATGTACACTACGGTGAAGAGAGATGGTGTAATTGTAATAAATATAGAACTGTCATCTTTCATCAAACTAAATATCACAATAAAAGGAAAATAAATAAATATAAATTTAAAGAGAATTCTATGGAAGTTTTAGATGGGAAACACATATTGGAAACTGAAAATTTAAATCAGTGTAAAGTTTGACAATTATGTCTAAACACACACACACAAACAATAGTGTACGTAAAACAACTAAATTTGGGGTACTCAAACGGTATTTGATGATTGGTAAGTGGTAAGGTGTGCCCCCCCTTCCCCTACCCCCACCCCCTCCCATTATGTCTCCATTGTGTCCCGAGAACCTCATGAATAGACCATGTGACCCTTGTTTACAAAAAATAGTGACCTTGAACATTCAAGGTCATTTCCTGGCAGGCGAGATTCTACACTTGTCAAATGGGAGATTTTTAATTTTGTGTCATAATTTTCACGGAAATTCAAGAGTATCAAATAATAAACCACAAGGGAGACCGCCCGCCAACATAGGGTTATATATAGCTCAGTTGGTAGACCGCCCGCACATTAATCCGGAGGTCGCAGGTTCAAATCCCGCTCTAGTCAAATTTTCTTTGTTCAATCCCAAATCATAAATTCAAGAGTTGTGAAAAAACAGCCGTGTGATGTGCCCCTTTCTTCAAATCAAAGGTTAATACAAATCAGACAATGCAATCTCCATGAAATAATACCAGACTATGTTTTCTTTCATTGAGCTGTGTATAAATTGTGCCTGCAGGATGTCCAGGCTCAGTGGCTCTATTGTAAACATGTGACATCAACTCGGCCCAATTTCAAAGAACTGCTTAAGCAGAAAATATTGCCAATTAGTTTTCAGATAAGCATAAGCTAGCAGAAAACCAGTCACAAACGGTACATGTGACTATGTATGATATTTGTTTTTTGCAACGGGATGGGGTGGGGGAAGGACTCCCTCTGCCACATATCAGGTATTGTATATGAAACAGAAGGACACAAATAGGGGGGGGGGTAGAGGTACCCCAAAGCAATGTAAGTAAGAGTGCGTGTACTGAAACAATGAGGCAGTCAATGGGTATTCTTATTGATAAAGCATATTTTGTATTGGCTTCAGGGGGAATAATCTCCATGACCAGTGAATTGTCCCTGACAGTTAGTGATTTGTCCACAAGAACTAACAAAAGGAACCTGGACTCTGCTTCAGTAACACTCCCACTCAACTCAGTCAATTCTACAAACAAAATCTTTTCCTGAAAGCTCACTTCCATTTTAGAAAAGTAATTTCAATATGGTTAAACATATATAATTTGCTTCATGTTGAAAAAATATACAATAAAAGGAAATTTTTTTGTATTTTGCCTTTGACTGACATCGTAGCTATTCCTCATTTCCCTGAAAACGTGTTGACTGTCAACATCTTTTCATTCCAACTACCCTGCTGCAAAAAAAATCCCAATGCAAATTCTGACTTTGACCGCCCCCCCCCCCATTCTATATTTCAACACGGCAGCTTCATGGCATAGCTGCTTGTTTTGGTCGGTACCTTGCTTTATGGCATAGCTACGTGTTTTGGTTGGTACCTTGCGCCGCCGGTTTACCTTTCCCACTTCCTTTTCTACTTGCCCTCCCTGACCCCTGACCTCTCTCCTTATTACTTGGTGTCTGTCGGTCCTCCGATGCCTTGTCGTCGTCTAGTAGAGGGGCGAGACGGCTCTGAAGCTCCTCAAACAATCCTTGCATGTCTTGAGTCTCCTCTCTCCTCTGGGGTTAGGTGTTAGTGAGAAACAGACAAACAAACGAACGAACAAACAGTTGGCACGCACACATATAAAAAAACAAACATTAGTATTCTGTGTGTGTAAAACTACATGAAATACACAACAGTCAAATCTGGTGGGAAACAATATAACAAGGGTGAGTTATGGTGATCTAAACTATCAGCTTGCTTGGTTATTGGTGTGGAGACTGACCACTATCAGCTTGCTTGGTTATTGGTGTGGAGACTGACCACTTAATGTTGTTTAAGGCGGAAAGCATATCTCCACAATGCGCTTCTATTATTTTCGCCATTTTAGGAGTCAAATTGGCTTCCAAAATGGCATACAGAATAGACCAGTCTGCACGCACAAGTGCTGCATGCCGCACTGTAATTGCTGGGGTGCTGGCAGGGCAAGGCTTTGTACACAAAGACATCGATAAATTATTGCCCTTTTAACTTTTTATGCGAATTAAGTGTCTTGCTAATTGATTTACACAATTTCCCCGACAGGACAGTATGACAAAACAATTTTAAACTGTGAAAACACAGCTACTTTTCAGTCAATCAATCAGTGCTTTCTAATCACACAAAATAATTGGTGCATTTGTGTATAAGTTTGTCTACCAGTTGAAACCGAGGACTTAACAAAAATTGATCTGAGCATAGGCCTACGACCCAAGGGGGCGGGCAACTGCCCTCCCAAGTTCGGGCAAAAAACGGTGGGGAAATTTCATGCATTGCAAGCACAAGAAAAATGTGACAGAAAAAGCAAAAAAATACAAAATTGTATGTATGTTTTTTATCTGTGTAAAATTTCGAGCAAATCAACCCCTCTGCCCTCTTAACCAAAAAGTCCATGGATCCAAGTGTTTTGAAAGAGCAAGGACATCCTTTTCTCTTTTATGCACCAAACAAATGGTTGAAAAAATGCATCTAAACAATGGAATAACAAAGAGAAGTCCTCGGTTTACAGTGTCGACAAACGTGTGCTTGTGTGTATCAATTTATGGGATGTTTCTCACCGCTTTGGTCTCAGTATCAATCTTTCTTCCAAGATGAACACGAACTGTCTGAATACTGCTCTCTACTTTACCAATTTGCTCTTTGAGCTGAAGACAGAAATCACAAAAACAATATCAAGTTAGAGGATACTATTACAGGTACACCACGTTATGCGTGATGTGTCATGGCCAATCTTCAAGTCCGAGTTTGAGTTCAATTCCTCAGTGTCAAGTCTGAGTCCCAGTACAAGCCTCGAATCATTTCAGTTGAGTCCAAGTCCGAGTTACAAGTTCTTTAAGTTTAAAAATCAAACATCAATATTTTGCTGTCTAGTCCCGAGTCACAGAGTCCAAATCCAGGCGGTTGAGTCTGAGTCCGAGTCATTGACCATCAAGACTTGAGTCATACAACGTTGGGGAGGGCGCTCAGGGAGGGGAATAACAATTTCAAAGAAAAAGAAAACATGGTGTGATAAACAAGAAGGCAAAGATATCTAATCAAATGAAAGCAAATACATTTTTTTTCACATACCTCTTCAAATTTCTTCCGTTGCTGCATAAAATAAAAAAATAAAACAAAAATGATATAAATAAAAGGTTTTCTTGCACATTATAATACTTCAGATATGAATTTCTCATGACAACAATATATTTGTAATGACAACAAGAAACTAGCATAAAAATTATAAAAGCATGCTTTCCAATGAAAAAACCCAAACATAAATTCATTAAGTTGATCAGAATTTATGAGAGTGAGGGGCTGGGCTCAATTTCATAAAGCTGCTTGAACATAAAAAGTTGCTAAGCACAACAAAATTATGCTTACCAGCATAAGGTTACCAGCTAAAATACCATTTTCCATGTACATTTCAGAAAATGACGTACATGTTTAGGAATTAATAGCTCATCAAAACAGCAGTTGCAAGATTAAAAACACATTGACAGTTCTGTACTATGGAAGAAGTCGGCTTTACTTTTGATATTTTAAAAATGTTTTTGTTTAAACAGTAAAGCAGACTCTGAAATAGTTCAACTTCAACTGCGATTTGCTCCAAACACGGGTCCGACGATATCACCCCTTTAGGTTTGTACAGAAATACTCAACCCCTCATACCTTATTAATGGTTTCTTCCATATCGTCAATCCTAGCTTTTGTTGCCTCATCCAATTTGCCACCGCCCTTCCCTTGGGCAAGTTTCTCCTTCTGACTGACCGGAATGACCGGTGCAGCCACCTCGCCGCCGACTGCCCCTGTACGCTTGACCTGTTCCAGATCTTGCACGAGCTGATTGTACTTGACCTGAAGGTCTTGACGAACCATCTGGACATCACGGATTCTTAAAGAAAGACAGCAGAATTTTTGATTATTAACAAAAGTACCAAGTACACAGTTCTTATCACACATCGGTGTATGGTACAACCCAAAATATTGTTCTTCATCCCCGATGCATTTTTTATATCTATTTAAATTGTTTTTGGTATTTGCTGCTAATTCAGGGGTGAGAGTAACTGCTGACAAAAGGATCTGAAACTAGGATCCAAATTTGTGGCGGAATGTTGAAATGATGGCATTCCCACCTGTTGATAACCCCTAGAGTTATAGGGGTGCATTTTGGTGGCCGCAACCAGTAACTGTTTTGGTCATTGGCAAATAATTAACAAATGGCCAATCCAACAGAAACATTTATTGGTTACGACCGCCAAAAGGCACCCCTAATTTCAAGGGAACAGTATCCTCAGCACTAGAGAAGTAGATCGGAGAGCAGGATTTCTTTATATCTGAAGAAAGTAACAGCTATTTCTTTCATCAGGGAGACATAAAAAGTCTAAATTCAGATAGAAGTCTAACATTTCTCATCCCTGTAATTACATAATTCAAACCGGCTTCTAGTCATCGGTCAGTGGTCTCTGCCTTCACAAGTACTCATTTACCTCTGGGTGAAGAGGAGCAATTTAAGATTAAGTGTCTTGCTCAAGGACACAAGTGTCATGACTGGGGTTGGAACCCCCACCCCGATGATTTAGCCACCAGGAACTTGAATCTGATGCACTAGACCACTCAGCCACGACACACAGACATCCAATAAAAACAAACTTTCTTCAGGAGACTACGGGATCCCTCTCCCCAAGTACTGACCTGTCTTTGGACTCTGAATCTATTAATCCTTTCATGTCGTCCTGTAACGATTCGTTGGTTCGATTCATCTCACGAATCTGCAGTGACAAGAATCAATAGATTAGTACCTTAGTAAAGACGCTAAAAAAGTGCCTGAAATAGGCCCTTTTACATAATTTGTTTTCTTAACTGAGACCTCGACTAAAATTACATCAATTAAAAAAAATTGCAAATTCCAGCCGTGTAAAAGCTATCTTTGTTAAAAAAACAAACCAATGAGCCTTGTTTTTTTTAACAGAGATCCAGACCTCCAAAAAAAACTAGCAACCATGTTAAAATCACTACGATATGAAGTGTGAAACGAATTACTGTGCCATAACCAAGGACCCTTGCTATGGCGATATCATTGTTCTCTTGCACAGAACATGTCACTAGTAGAAGAAAATGTTCAGTGAATGAACAGTCATGACCTTTAACCCCCCCCCCCCCCCCCCGAAAAACACGGGAAGATAAACAAGTGAAAGCTTGTTAAATAATTTGCAATCGAACAAAGTAACAGACATACGATACTCATTACCAAACAACTGTTACTGATGCTCGTGTTAAAGGGCCAAAAGACGGGGATTGGAATATAAAGTTTATTTAATCAATGAGAGAATCTGGAATGCCAGATAGAAGAAGACATAACAGCTAAATTACCATTGTTTACGTAGTTCTGAGCATGCGCACATTACCGAGAACAATGGATTTACCTGGTAAGTCTGCTGCCACCTAGCATCCCAAAAGTCCCTCATTATTTCTACAAGTGTCTCACCTCTGGGCCAAGCTCATCCATTCGTTCCTTGATCTGTTTGAGTTTCTTATCAGCACTGTCTCGCCAGTCATCAATCTGCTCAATTTTCTCTCCTTGGGTATCCAGCAAGGCTTTAGCCGCCTAAAAGAGGTGAACAAATACAGAGATTATAGTTGTCAGTAACCCTCTTCCTTACCATTGGCAACTTTAGACAACCAAGCTTACACACAAAACACTCAAGCCCGAGCACAAAAGCTATTTGTAATAAAGCTGTATTTTTGTCCAACTTCACCCTCCAGCTTACAATGGTTGGTAAGAGAATGATCTTAGTATTGGAAATTCAAGTGTTTGTCAGAGTCCCAAATCTTTGAGTCTTTGTGCCAGACTTTCATTTCATTATTTCTGGTTGAATCTACTACAAAGTTAAAGGGGAACACAGCAAACAGTAGTTCTGCAACCCCCCCCCCCCCTCCACACCCTCAATATTTCAACACACAGTAGTTTTTCAAATTTCCATAGAAAATAACATCGGAAAGTTCCAAATCAATCTGATAGGCCTAATATGATCAGTACGTTTTACCATAAACAGATATTTTAATTACAATGTGCAGTAGAGTTTAGGGGTAATGGTTTAGTACTGTGTCTATTTTCTTTTTAGAATGTGCATTTAAATAGTGGAAGACAGCGATCAACAACTTTGAAATCTTCTCAGTGATAGAGGCCTTGCATAACGTGCAACGCTGCTGGTACGCTGAGGTCAAGCGCAGGTTTTTACGCACCAAGAAACAGCTACCGTCCAATGATCTGCCTCCTATTGCCTCAGTGAGGGCTGTTTGAGAATGTGATATCATAAAATAATATGAATAATAAACATTTGGGAGGCTAATCATCCTTACTTGCAGCTGAGAGCTGCATTGCAAAGGATGCGGCTACATCCTGTGTGAGCAGAAGGCTTGCAAGGGTGCCTTTGGCAGCCAGCCAAATCAACCCATATAACGAACATGGAGCACAGCCAGAGATCAAAAGTGTTCGATTTTTCCAGAGGGAGGAAAACCGGAGGGCCCGGAGAAAAACCCTTGAGGCATAGGAGAGAACCAACACACAACTCTACTCACATATGGCCTTAGCCCGCAATCGAACCAGGGTCACATTGGTGAGAAGCGAGCACTTTACGCACTAGCCACCCCAAAATGACCATTTTGCCACAGCGAGGGCGCTGTTTGAGAGTGTGACGTCATATGCAAAGGGTCTATTATGAGAAGATTTCTAGTTTGTGAAGCTGGGAATGTGGAAGGGTGAGGGTTAGGAGGGCAAAAAGTCACACAATGAGAAGAGAGTAAGAACGATGACTCTACCTGCTTGTCCTGTCAGGATGCAATACAAGAAATACATGCAAGAGAAATCAAAGTCAGTCATGCAATGATTTGATTTGATTCTATTTGTTTAAATTAAATGATTTGATTTGATTCTATTTGTTTAAATTAATTCAATCATGCAGTGATGGTATGAATTCCAGATGAATTCCTGTCAAGATGACACCAATAAATACATGCAAGATAAAAAGTTACACCTAAAATCCATGTGTTCGTCAAGCGTTGTGTGTAATGCGCTGTGCGCAATCCCTTAAAATGAAAATACACGCCAAGCAAAGCATACTATTTTTATGTATAACGCAGTGGCGTGTATTTTCATTTTTATGCATTACGTGTTACAAACAACGTGTGACAGACACATGGATTTCCATCCTTATAAGACACTAACTATTAAATCATGCAATAATGATCTGCATTCAAGATGATTCCTTCTATGAGATTTGATATATACATCAAATCTCATCTGCTGTGGTTTTGTACCACTTGGCAGTTCTCTGTTGTTTGTTTGTTGTTTGTTTTTGCTATTTTGGGGGGAGGAAAATGTACTGGGGTAGGTAGGAGAGGGGAAGGGAAGGGGGGGCAGTCAACAGGGTCAAATGGGGGTATGAAAAAGGACAAGAGATGGGATAATGTTCTACTTTCATGCCTGCTGAAAAACTACAAGTTTACACCAAATGTATGGACTCAAGTGCAGAATGCAAGGTTTTGTATAAATGGGGAAAAAGGGGGAAAAAGAAAATGGAAGGCATAAATGTTCTCCGCAATACAAAAGGAACTCTACTGAATGACAAATGAAGCAACATATGAAAAATTGAAATGCGGAGGATATTTTCGGTCAGAACCTTACCTCTGGATATTCAGTTAGAAATAGCTTAATGGCAACAAGAAGAAATGTTAGTAAATGTTAGTTTGATAAACTGCTCTGAGTCAAATGCATTTATTATGAAATAAATATAAATTGCTTTAAAAGTGTTATACAGGATTGGTAGAGCTGACAAAACAGTCGCAGTTTTTATGTTTTAGGTGATCAACATAAACATAAAATAACAATAGCGAAAAAACAAACACAATTTTTAGCATGTAAACACTTTGTCCTTAACACAACCAAAATCAGCATTATTTTATTTATTTTTTGGTTTTCAGATACAGTTGTCTTTGATTATGACTTCAGAGGGAAATATTCCACTGAAATTATTCTTTCTAGAATGAACTTCTAATCAGTACGCTTTCAGACTCAAATTAAACAATGGTATTTTTTATCCTCACCAATCCTGTAAAATACCTCAGGGTCTTGTTTTCTGAGAGGGGGTTATTGCCTTGTGTGGCGGGTATTTTCTATTAAATGGCAAATTAATTTTTCAAGTCAACAGAATGCAATTTTCAAGGTTTCTATTTGAAGCAAGTACTTTTAGATAATATAAACATTTACCTTATCATCCATAGCTTCAGAAATAGCCTGTAAAAAATGAATAAAGAAATAAATACATTAGTAAGAAAATGACTACACAATAGATAGGTTGCAGTATGACGTAAGTCGGCCATCTTTACGGGCAATTTGGAACACACAGTCATGCGTTACGCGTGAGAACGGAGTGCAGCACGCGCACATTTCACCAAACTCATTGCATGATTGGTTAGTGAATGACGCGGCTGCGTTAATAATTTGAGCGCTTGACGCGCCTGCAAGGCAAAATGCGATTTGCCCGTAAAGATGGCGTCTACTGGGAACTATCTATAACAATATTTTCTCTTTAACTCAGGCATTCTCCTCAATTTTACAAAGGGCTCTCATTTCTTGCATCTCAAAATCCTTGTTTTAACAATTCAATTTACTGTGGTTGCGCAGCAAGTTTATTTTCCTAAACGTTAAATGGAACTTGTGACTTCAGGTCAATCAGCCCACATGTAAAAGGAGCAGATGTCAACACACTTTCCAGAATTAAAAATAGAACACTGTAACCAAGTCTTCTCAGTCCAAAAATCACAAACCACAGAGGGGCGTGTACAAAGCAAAATGTATAACAAATTGTAGGGGACTGAAACTAAAGTATTACAAATTGTAGGGAATTCAGATAAGACAGTTCCACCACCAGAATATCAATCATTTTCTCTGGATAGCATCTGGGGCAGACATTTTTAAGAAAAGGAAGGTCCCATTTTGGTTTTTTGTTTTTTTTTGTTTTTTTTGTTTTTTTACTGCCTGCTTTGTTTCAAATAACTGTTCAGGAAATTTGGCAGTAAATTTCAATGTTAACCGTCCAAACGTCCCAATTCTAAAATCATCAACATAAATTCTTTTTTCACAATATTATCCCTGAGGCGAGACACAACCATCTTACCTTACTGATGGTCTGCTGAAGTCCTTCATCCTGGGTCGCGACCTTTGACTGCAAGGCCATGACCCGAGCATCAAGGTCAGTTAGTCCTCTTAGTCCACCCTGGCCCTGCTCCTCAATCATCTGCTGTACCTTGCCTTGATACTAGAGAAGACGACAGAAGAAAGGAGAACAACAAAAACAAGAAATAATGCCAGGTTACTTATCAAATTAAGTAGAAGTTGCAACATAAAGGACTTCAATTGCACAGGGTTAAACAAGTCCTGAATGTAAAATAGTGCCCACTATGGGTCAGAATTGTAAACTTAGACATTGTTTGGTACACTTGCATCTTTGGTCATAAGTTAACTCTAACTCCCTATTGTCTTTGGTTGATACCCTCTCATATCCTCCAAAATACTCCCCTCTAAGGCAACTCAACACCCAAATGTTTTGACATGGATGATATAGGCATGCAGCTTACATTGCTTAGTGATGTTTCAAGCTTTACATGGTGTGGATCATAAGTAAAACTTTAGTAGTAAACTTTTAAGTACAACCGTGTATAAGACTGCTGGAAACGTCGAGACCACATCGGTTCTTCTCAGATTCAACACTTCTCTCAAATAGAGTTCTATACATGGTTGTACCCACAAGTTTACGACTAGAGTTTTTCCTATGGGCATGCCTGTTCCAATAAGTTTGGAGGATTTGGAAAATTATAGTGAAGTTATCAAAACTGAAATAAAGTAAGAATTTATAAAAACAAAATTGAAAGTGAAATTTGACCAGTGTTTTTGTTCAGACTAAAAGCTTGCACGCTGAACACTGAAGACAAGAAGTGCACACAATCATGCCTAAACCATCTAAGATCAATAATATGAACTGACCTCCACCAAACACTTAGAAATACATGCATTGAACAGATACACTAACAATTCTAAACAACTTGTGCATTCCTGCATTTTTTGAGTTAGAAATCTTTGCTCCTAAATATTAAGACCTTTTTTGAAACACTTTTTTAAGCCAGAAATCTTGACAAGAATTTTAACCTCAAGAAATAATGAACCAACTACTACGCCCCAATTTAAATTTGCTTACCAACAAAAGTTTAGCTTAGCAGAAATGAGTTTCCAATAAAAAAAAACCACTCTATGTACATTGCCCGTTATTTGTTTCATTAAAGTTTTTGCCACACATTAAAATATATAAATATAATTTTGGGTTGAACAAATTTTTGTTTGACTGCGATGGGATTTGAAGCGACGACCTCTTGATTAACGTACTGAGCCACCTTGCCCCCCATGTTGGCGGTCTCCCTTTTTTGTCAATACCTCAGCAATATTTTGAGCCTAAAGCATGCAGTCAACATTGGTAATTGTCAAAGACCATTATCCGCACTTTGTATTAGCTCAATCGGTTATTGGATGCACAAGAAAAAAGTGAAACCCCCTCACTGTTTTCACATTTTTTAAAATCACATCAGATTTCAGACACAAGAGATCACAACTAACTGTTTTACTCAATTCAAGCAAAACCATTTCAAGGGCAGTTTTTCACCTTGACCATCTTTATAGTATACCATGCAAGTTATGTGCAAATCTGTGAACATTTATACTTTCAATCTTAACAAAATGTAACACCCGGTTATTACTTCATGCCAGCTGCGAAAGCGAAATGAATATTGGTGCATCACAATTGGAAAATATCGTGACAATCAGCTGGGGAGATAGAGTCCAGTTTAGATTAACTGCTTTGGATACAAAAACTACTCAGGAATACAGAAAACTTGACTTTTACAACAGCTAAGACTGGTAGAAGCAGTTGTAGTCATAGCTGTAGCCACTAATTGGGCCTTAGAAACAAGAGTTTGTTTCCACTTTGGACAGGTTATAATCCCAGCTTGTAAAGCTGTCACGAACACCAAAAGAAAGCCTTGGGAATGGTCACTTGTCCCAAAAGGAATAATATAGTTATAGAGAAAATATAATATAGAGAAAACTCCTTTGAAAAATAAAGAGCGACATTGATCAACAATCAGCACTGAGCTGGTCACGAATACAATGAAGAACATAGCAGGGTATCCTCACCCCATGGTTTCCTTTAGTCTTCAATTGGACGATCAAAATGAAAAACATGAAATTTATTCAGTTATTGTTTTTTAATTGTTAGAGTCAGAGGAAGGTGCTGTCAAAAAATTGGCAAACACAACATTTTTCTGCAGTTGTTCAAACGCTTATGCTATTTACTTGCCTAGGCCCAATTTCATGGAGCTGCTTAAGCAGCAAAACTTGCTTAACAATTTTCTGCTAAGCAAAAATAAGCCAGATACCAGCCACAAATGGTGCACATGGAATGGTATTCTGGCTGGTAATCTTATTCTGATAAGCATAACTTTATTGTGTTAGCTACTTTTGTGCATAAGCAGCTCTATGAAATTGGGCACTGATGAAGGTCATCTAGACTAATGGGAGACTTTGGAATGCACGGTGGCAGCAGACTAACCAAATAAACTTCCATTATTTACGTAGTTCTGGGCATGCGAGAACAATGGATTTACCTGGTAAGTCTGCTGCCACCTAGTGTTCCCAAAAGTTTTCCCATTAAAAAATCCAGACAACAGGTAGCGATTAGACCATTACCATGCTGCCACCATCCTGGTCAGATTCCATGTATCCAACAACAGTAATGACTGCTAATATTCATTGTCCAAAACAGGAACCAGACTATTTCTCCTTCCAGCCTCAGTTTGGTTACATGGACTTGAATGGGAGAAAAAACAAGATGGCTGTGCTGTGATGAAAGTCTGTAACAGAAGAATTGATAAAAATCGTCAACCATTACCTGGTGAGCAGCTGAGGAGACTTGTTCATTAATTCCTCCAATAGCCTGCTGCAACGTAGAGATTGCCACACCCAATTTCTCCTGCACATCTTCTATCTTGTCTTCAATCTGCTTATCCTGGTTTTGCCTGAAAATTCATCATGATCAATTTTTAAGATAACTTTCACATTTTTTTTTACAACCCTCGTGATCAGATAGGGACTAAAAACCCAATCCACATAGTGCCCCCGACAGGATTTGAACTGGGGTCCCAGAGGTGGAAGGCGAGGAAAGATACCACTACGCCAACCCAACTGACTCTGTGGTGTGAAAAGGGGACTTTTGTTGAATTCCTGCAAGTTTGATGTTTATGCTGAGGTAAGATTGCCGACGTCTTACCTTGATTTAATCTCGGCTTTCATCACCGCTTCCAGCTGTTTCTTAGTCTCATGTTGCACCTTCTCCAGTTTGTCCATGTAATCGTTCACTTTGCTCATTCCTCCTACATTCTTATGTCTCTCCAACTAAAAGAATATACGGACATTCATTTAATTTATTCTGGTTGTGAAGCCAAGGACTCTCAGAAAAGCAAACTTAATCACTTTACTAGCCAAGAACCCAATGGAGAGAAGACAAGGAAGGAAGTTTCAGTTTTAGACGTGGGAGGAAAACCCCAGAGAAATTATCCAGGGAAAACCCACACAGTCAGGTAGGGACTGAAAACCCAATCCAGGTAGTGCCCCCGCCGTGATTCGAACCTGGGTCTTAGAGGTCGAAGGTGAGGAAAGATACTACTACACCAACCTCTTTAATGGTTGCTAATGAACGAAACACCTACAGTGTTTTGTAATTAGTGAGTAGTGATTTTAAAAAAACATACATGTGGTATGTGCTTTTGATCATTTTTATGTAAGGGGCGAAATACAAGTTTTAATTATTGTTATTATTATTGTACATTTTCCTCTTGAAATACAACCAACAGTCGCAGCCATTTTGTCTAGTCATAAATTTGGTTCTACAAAATAGCGGACCGTATTCCGTCATGAAATTACACAAAAAACACACAATTTCTAAGGATATTTATGTGAATCATTATACTCTACTTTTAAAATATCTTTCCAAATATATATTCTTTTCAAAATAAACGCTTTTTAAAGAACAAAGCGCCCAATCCGAAAACAACATGCCCCATTAATATTTATTTATAACAATTAACCAGGAACTGGAGCTCTCTGAGAAATAACAAATGAAAAAAGATGGAATTTGTTATCAGCACATCTCAAAAAGGCACAGGTTTTGTTTCTTTTTTTTGATGTCTAGTTGATCGATTAAATAAACAATTGATGTTTCTCAGAGATTTTACTTATTTCTCATTTGAGTAATGAATCGCTCTTCATTTGAGTAATTAGTCACTACTCATTTGAGTCATGAATCGCTGCTTATTTGAGTCATAAATTGCTGCTCATTTGAGAAATGAATCCCTCTCTATCTCACCTTCTGACCTTCCCTGACATGCAGCACTTCTTCCTCAGTGAGTTTCTGTAAAGCCGACCATCGTTTCTCATTCTCTTCCCTCATGGCTTGCTCATGAGCAATACGAGCTGCCTGCTCGGCATGAAGGTACTGAAATCAATCACACACACCACATATAAAATAATAAAACTCATTCCGGCATCAAAGCATTTTCCAACAATAAGAACATTTACTTTGTCTCCTTTGGAACTCGTGCTTTTAAACAAACCTTTATACAGGCCTCCAATTTGGATGAAAATCCACAAGACCACAGGGCTAGTAGCTCAGAATCTTTACTGGACCACAATTTTATTTACAAGACCAGAACCAAAATGAGAAGAGACCAAAACCAAAATGAGAACACAGTTTTATCATATAAACTGTTTTACTTAAACAAAACACTTACAAAAAATGTATCTCTTCTGTCTTATACATTATAGGATTGAAAGATATTTAAGAGACTCAAACTCAACATTTGAACATAGTATCTTTTAAACAAAGGTATTCAATTGAAAAACTAAAAGACTACCAGACTTGTCCTGTCTTGAGTTTACTGGCCCGACACTGAAATCACTGGCCTCAGGCCAGCGGTCTAGAGTGAACTTCAGGCCCTGATACTTGCCTTTTCGATGTTGCCAAACTTCTGCTGAGCTTCTTCTCTGAGTCGAATCTCCTTGAAGAGGATCTTGCGGCTGACTTCCTCAGCAATCTCTGCAATCTTCCCTTGCATCTTAAGACGTTCATTATCAGCGGCATGCTCTCGTTCCCTCTGGACTACGTCTATTGTGTGTACGGTCTCATCCCGCTTACGGGACTGCTCGTGTACCTGAGCCTGCACGTCGTTAAGCCTGGAGGAAATATTACAATTTAAGAATGTCTTTCAAGAAATGAAATCAATATGCAGAGTTTAACTGCCATTATTTTATTTGATGTTTCCATCAATGACAGGCTTTCTGCTTCTTCTCACTCATCCACTCTTGCCTTCCTGAGATGTAGAACAAAGAGCCATTCCAGCAGCTTTATTTCCACGTACTGCATCTCTTTGGAATAAAGATGCACGTTTCCCTCCATCCTACAATCTAGACTATTTTAAGGGGAGTATCAATTCCTACCTTCAGCTCCCCCGAGTTATTTTCATCTTAAAATACTTTCTGCATGTAGCCCCTTACCAAGAGTGGCTTTTAGCCTTGTTTTGGGCGAACTTGCATAAAACAAATTTTAAGGGAGAAAGTGACCACTTTTCGTTATGATTTTTATGAAGGTACCCTAATAAAGGTCCAGAATTGATGAAAATATAAAAAGGAAAAGTAACCATTTGCTATTTTGTATTCCATAAAACTGAAATCACCAGTAGACCACAAACAAAGGTGGATCCAGATATTTGTTTGCTAAGGGGGGTGATTGGAATCATTAGTAGGGGGAGGGGCGGGGAGGGAGACGGACAAACATGAGGATGTCACAGCTTACTTGAGGAAGAAGTTCTGCTCCTGTTGTCTCCTCTCGGTCTCCTCTGCTGTGACTCTATTTCTTAGATCCATCAGAACGTCCCTCACTTCACCAAGTCTGAAGACAGTCATATTTAAGATGCAAGTCATCATCATATCAATATAAAACAGAGTTTTTTGTGGAAAAATACATGAAAAACATTTTTTTTTTAACAGATGAATTTGTTAGTGATAATTGTGAAATGGAATACAAAGAAACTTTTGATCCCCTTATTGTCTTTGGCTAGAGACCTTCCCATATCCTCTAAAATGCTCCATTCTACGGTATCTCAACAACCAATTGTTTTGACTTTGATAAGATTGGTGCCTACTCCAATGATGAGCAGTTGTTATTTGGGCCTGCAGTACCATATCCTACAAAGTCAAACAACTTACTGTAGAGGATTTGGGACAGTTAAGGTTAGTGGAATTTTTCAAAGATCCTGTAAAACTGATACCAGGATACACTCTAGTAATAGTCTTTACAAAGATGAACACACGATCTGTGTTTCAGCAGCAGTGAAACAAATGTAGGAGAATAAAACACAAAATGTGCAACCGACTGACACCAGTTGAACTTTCAATTAGTCGACTTTGGACTGTGTTTGAATTATTCACCGTTTTCCCTGTTTGGCATCAGGATGACATTGAGTAATCTTCAAAGCTAGTCAGGGGAAACCTTTTAAACTATCAATAATCAATTTAACATTAATCCTTAAATAGTTGTGTTAATGTGCGTTAAAAAATCCTTCCTCCACACGCAATACTTGGTAGCTGAATTGTTTCAAATGGTTGGTCACTGGAAAATGTCACCAAGAGTTGGAAGTCAAAAAAACTATAGCAGTAAACTTCAGGGTACAACCATGTATAAAACCTTTTGGGGAGAAGTGTTGGTTCTGAGCATAACCAGTGTGGTCTTGACATTTCAAACAGCATACTCTGCTTCCTAATATAGTTTTTCTTACGATCCACACCATACCAAGCTTCAAACACTACTCAAGAGTCAGAGGCTTTTTAGAGAGGTACTTCTATGATGTAGAGGGGCACATATAAGAAAATGTCTGTAAGTGGCCATTGTTAACCATTGACCATTGAAATGTTAACTTGGTTGGGTCAGATCTTAATTATGGCGTACGTTCAGCGTTATTGAGTGAGGAAGAATACGAGACAACAGTTGGGAGGAAATTAAGCGAGGAAAAATAAGAGAGAATGGTTAGGAAGAAAATGGTGCAAGAAAGTACGAGATAACAGTTAGGAAGAAATTGAACAAGGAAGAATATGAGAGAATGGTTAGGAAGAACCAAAGATGTTACCTAGCATCTAACTGAGTCCTGAGCAAAGATGTAGCTTGCTCTGATGAATGTTGACTCTCATGAAGCTTACGCTGAGAATCCATCTTAGCAGCGTTAATGATTCAAATGAACAACCAAACTCATGAGAAAGCAGTTAAGCACAAACAAAAGAGGTCTCACTTCATAAAGCTGTTGAGCAGTTAATGATTAGCAGGGTACCAGTCCCAGCAATGTATACCACAGTAGTTTCACTGGTAACCTGAACACGCTAAGCAACATTTTTCGATGCTAAGCTAATTTTTGTGCTTAACCTACTTCACAAAATTGATGGGGCCAATTTTATAAAGCTGGTAGGCACAACAAATGGTAAAAGTAGAAATATTCTGCTTGGCTGAAATGTGTTATACTTGCTTAGATTATTTTTTACAAATCTTCAGTAACATTTTCTGCTTAATAGCTTTCTGATAATTGTTGAGTTTTGGGGACACTAAGTGGCAGCAGACTTAGCAGGTAAATCCATTGTTCTTGGAAGTATGCAAATGATCAGAACTACCTAAACAATAGAAATTTACCTGGCAAGCCTGCTGCTGGCTAGTGCTTCAAAGTCTCCCATTGGGCCCAAGATCAAGAGAGGTAAACCAAAACTCAGATGCAATCAGGAAAATTTGCTATAAATGGGGGAGGGGGGTTAGAAATGAGAATCCTTGAGCACTTCTACAAAGAACTAAACAACTTTGTTTAAAACAATTACTTTGATTAATGCAATGCATCATTTTTCATAAGTATAATTTGTTTGATACTTTTCATTTTTCCATTTTTAAATTGCATTTTCCCAATTTTTTTTATGTGATTATAATTTTATTTTATTCTTAATGATAGAACTAAGTGGGTGATGATTGGATGTAACACTGCCGTCAATCATTCAATGATATAAAGTGCCGCATCCTTGTCCTTTGATGGTATCATGAATGCTAATTTTCCTCATTACACATTTAGCCTGCCACGTCGTTAAGCTCAAGGGTAAGCTCAAAGACCGTGGGGTCTTTTCCAGGCAGAGTCCCTGCCGATGGCAGCACCATCGAGGATGGCAGCACCGTCAAGGGCAGAGGAGGTGGGTTGTTCTTTTATGTATTCCTTTGCCTCGTCACCTTCAAAGATATTCAGCCTTCAAACGTAAGGACAGGATGAATCATTTTTCATACTTTTCATTAAATCTTTTTTTAACTGCATTTTTTTTTCTTTTCATGTGATTATACTTTTATTTTAGTTTTGATGATGGGATTGGGTTGGTGATGATTTGATGCAACGCTGCCATTAATCACTCAATGATATAAAGTGCAGCTAGTATTCAGCCTTCAAACGTCTTTAAAGGATGTGTGCCGTTCTACCATACGCCATGTCAAAGTTTGTAATTATAAATATTGAACCATCTGAAAACATACCAATTACTGTCCACTTTATACAGTGTTCTATAATGGGCATCTACACCACAACTTTTTGTTTTGACAAGTTTTTTTTTTTTTTTTTTGGGGGGGGGGCCCTTTTAATTCTTTTTCTTTTGACAGCCACTTAATCAGCAACGCCAATACACAGTCCTGAATTAGGCTTATTTAACTGGCTCTCGGGACACTGCATGAGTTAAACCACCAGGGCCCAATTTCACAGCGCTGCTTCTCACAGAATTCTGGGCTTACTGCCTATAGAAACACATGTGTTACAGATCGCTGTAAGTGCAGAATTCCACGCTAAGCACAAACCATGAAATTGCACCCAGTTACCATTATAAAAAAGAGTTAGTGTTATAATGCTAAGTCAAGGCAAACAAATGAAATGTTACACAACACCATGTTAGAAATGTGGGAGACAGAAATATCACAAACACCATGAAAGGTTAATAACGATGTTAATGATGTAAAATATAAACTACCCATCGTGATTAAAAAATATAAAAAGGACAACGGTAATGTGGAGCTGCACCCTGCACACATGTATTCAATTTGGCAAACCTCTCATAGCATTTATAGCCAACAACTGAAATTTGATAGAATTCCAGCATCTATATATTTCCATTGAGATTTTTTTATGAATTGCTTTATTGTGTTACAGAACAGCTAATTTTTCCATCCATGGCTATAGTTAAGCTGGAATAATATTTTTCCAGATGAAGACGTTTTCAGTTTGGTATTGATTGACGTCACTATAAAAAAGAAAATAAGATAACAGCGAGGACAAACACAGAATTTAATCTTCAGTACAATTTTCATAATTGTTCATGTCTATGGACTTCATCATAGGGCACAGGATTACTCTTCCGATAAAATAAATTGGAAAAACTAAATGAGAGGAAAATGAAGACAGCATCCAATGTTCTGAACAATTCTCATAAATGTCAATAGATGTCATCATAGGACACAGGATTGCTCTCCTATAAAATGTTGTTAAATTTATTTTATTTTTCATATATTTCATGGCTTAATTTTACTTCCCAACAATATGATATAACTTTTTATAGCCATAAACCACGTTAAACTAATGTAATTTAGGATATATGGTCGAGACAAACTTGGCTGCGGAAGTTTGAATATGCACAAGACTTACCAGTCTATAACATGCTGGTTTTTAAAAATGTTTTTCGAAAACTACAGAATTCAAATGTGTTGAAACGAAGAGGAATGGAATAAATGCATTCACCAAAAACCCCAAATCTGGCATCTTTTTGAAATACCGTTTCCTCAAAACCGAGGATCGGAATGACTGCACCAACTCCTTGAGCTACTACAAAAAATATCAGAGTATTATTTTTGACATCTGGACTTTTCAATCAAGGAGTAATATTTATTGATTAACTGATTAAATGAGTCAATAATACGCACAAGGATGATATCTACTTGAGAGGTAAGTTGCATGGACAGGGACTGAGCACGCTTGCAGCTGATCGTCCTCGCTCACATAAAGCACGTTCATTACCGTTAAATCCTTCAATAATTGTATTGTCGATGGGTAACAGACTGTCTCTAATGAGCCATTAGTAACGTTTGGTCACACACAAGAACACAAACTGCTTCACACTGGTCGTGACGGTATGGTTTCTAGAGCTAGTATATTTATTTCATTTTGTATAAACCATTGATGTCAAGGAAGCTAAAAGACAAGAAAACAAAAGTCTTAATGAGTTTGACTCTTCCAAATAATAATGGAGTGGGATGCTGTAAAAATTTCCCGTAAAATGCAAATTTCACATTTTGGAAGGTTGCTTTTCCAACAATGGGATTATCTTTTAAGATGAAACTTCACTTTTTTAGACAACATCTTCCAGGATTTGAGTGATATTTCTAGAAATAAAGTTCTATTTTTTCCTCTTAGCATATGAATGAACCTAATATTCTTTGTTCAACCCAAAATTGAATTAAAATGTACCCAGTCAGTCTCCTGTGTGGTTTATTACCTGACATGAGAACTATTATAATCTGTCAAAATTTGTTCAGATATATAAAAAACAAAAAATAATTGCTGGTCTTTCACTTTGAGTTTCCTAATCATTCAGGAGAACCTGGCACTGGTTTTAAAACCAGGCACCAATTTCATAAATCTGTTGAGCAGAAAATATTGCTCAGCAAATCTATTTCAGAGCACCAGTTACAACAATGTTAAGAACATGGAATTTTGGCTGGTGACCTTCTCTGCTCAGCAAGATTTTTATCTGCTTAACAGCTTTATGAAAAACCCATACTGTACCTTGCACTCATCTGTAATCTAAGCTGAGTCAGGTTCTTTTCTGTGATAATTTCTTGGTCAGTATTTTGCAGTCGATACCTAGCAATCTGTGGGAAACGGTGCAGTGTGCAGAAGAAGGTGGGATACAAGACAAACATGAAACACACGGTAACAGTGCGTAACAAAAACAAACTTGATAGATAAAAGGTCACTTTAAAATTGCGTGGGTGGTAATGCCAATGAATGGCTGTCTTTCACAATTTTTATTTAGTAGACATTATTTACGGATCAATTTTTATCTTGGGAATACCTAGTCATGAAAAATTGATGGAAATAAATTTTTCCTTGTTCAACCCAAAATCATTTAAAATTTACCCAGTCAGTTTCCCTTGTGGTTTATTATTTGAAATAAATTTCAGTCAAAAAAACACCATTGAAATTTTATGATGATGAAAAATGGAATGAAATACAGTAGCAACCCATTGTGAAGTCGTCGTTTTGTATGTGCAGATATTGTTCCACTCATTTACTTGTGGTATGGGCAAGACCAGATAAGTCTGAGGCGCTTTGGCGGACAAATTAATTCTACCGTTTTATTGAACAGACAATATTGACCGTGCCAAAGGGTTGGCTGCTCAATAATACATAGATTTTTCTCCTTGAGAAATAACCAGAGATGAAGGTGCTGTTTTTTGCTTTAAGGTCTTTAGGTAGGGTCACACTTTGGTAAAGAGCCAGAACAAATTGTGTTATTTCTATCCGAACACGTATTTGTTATAAAGATTCTGTGAATCTATTTTGTATGAAATGCCCCATTGATCAGAATTCAATTAGCCTTTTTGAGATCAGGGGCCAATTTCATGGAGCTGCTTAAGCACAAAATTTGCTTAAGCACGAAAAAAGCTTGCTTATTATACTCGTGTTATTGGCCAAAACTCCATGCGATGTACATTGCTCGTGACTTGTATTTAGCTGTTGTTTAGTTAGCATAACAATCGAGTGGAGTATTGGCCGGTAATCTGGTTTTACTAAGCAAGGTTTTTTGGTGCTTAAGCAAATTTTGTGCTTAAGCAGAGCCATGAAATTGGGCCGTGGTTGACACTGTAGGAATGCAGTTTGGATTTATTATTTCTAATGTATCTAGCAGTCCAAAAGGGAATGCTCAGTTTTGATAAATAACAACCTTAGAATCAGACATTGTTCAAACATGTATGGATGATTGTTGTTAGCATGGCAACCACAATAACACAATGTAATCAAATGGCGATGATTTAGTATGGGAGGTGAAAGGACAAGGTGGGGATATTTAAAATGACGTCGGTATTCACTCTAGCTTACCCTCTATCAGTCCGGCATAAAAGTACAAATTAACAAAAGGTGCACAAAAATCAATGAAAAAGTCAATTTTCAGAAAACAACATGTTTCATGATGTGTTTACAGTTTGGGGTTTCATTTTACATTCAGGATTTGTGGTTGAAAAAGAAAGACAAATTTTCTAGCGAGAAACTTGACAATTACTGGTAGGTGAAAAACAAACTCCTCTGTGTTTGCAGTAGAAACTAAGAACAAATAGAGTGGTTCACATTACATTCCTACAAGTCGTGTATGTACTTGTTCCTTTTATATCCTCTTTTACTCATCATTTTGTCAAAGCTGCTATTTCGGCAAAATTTTATAGCAGTGCAGATCGGGGAAATATTTGTGGCTTTGATGATACAAGCATGGAATTCGGCACACAGTCCGAGTAAGTTATGAAAGGGAAATTTGACGGCAGGGCCACCAAAGATTTGTCCTTTGTACCAATACAGATAGAAGAACCAGCAATTTTCGAAGTGGCTGCCATTGCTTGTGATACTACCTAGATTTGTTCAAAGGACAAATCTGTACGCTTGTCACATTAAAGACAAAATCCCATCAACTTCATGTATCTGCCCTACTATTAGACCTTAGACTGTGTCGGAATTGGTGGCTACGGCTGTTGCTATGGGCTTCCTATGCTTCAATGCATGTTAACGTGACAATCAAGCCACAGCTGTAGCCGCAGCCCTTAACTCTTACATGACCACAGTACACACGTTATCCGGACATGCGCTCTTTAACCATCCTTTAAGACATACATACACACACACTGCTTGACTGTGCCCATTATGCACTAAGTGGTGCCATATAAATTACACATTACCTCTAAAGGAACAGATCATGCAAAAAAACATTCAAACATTCATCTTTGTATACATTTAGTCGCTTGTCCAGTACCCAGAATGCAATAACAGTAACAACTAATTAATCCCTTTGAGCCTCAGTTTGGATACATTGATTTGAATGGCTCAAAAAAGATGGCCGCATATTTTTTTTCCAGAGAAATGGGCTGTGTCCGAATTAATGGCTTCGACCGGTGTGGCAGGAGATTATGTCCTCCATACAGCGTATTGTGTAGAAATGTTGTCTGATAGCACCCCTTTTGAATCAACACAAAATTCCCTGTGACACTGGAACGCTGCAAAGTCCTACCCTTCAACATTGCCATAGCCGTAGCCAAAGTCGCTTGATTCGGACGCAGCCATTACAAAGAAAAAAGAAAAAGAAAACGAGAGATTTCCTACCAGGTTACGGTTATCTTCTTCAAGACGTTTGGTTCTCTCCTTGACATCGTGTACGATGCTGTTAGACTCCATGTGATGTGTCTCTACCTTGCCTTTGATACCTCGTACCTCGTCCACGAGGGTCGTCGTTGCCCTTTCTAGCTGCTCCCTCAACCTGTTAGCCTCGTCCAGGTCATTACGAAGCTCTGCTATTCTACAGGGAGAAAAACATCACCAAATGGCTACATTAATTTGGGTTGAACAAAGAAAAGGGAATTTGCTTAGCACACAAAAATGTAATTTTCACTTTTCATTTCTTTTTGTTTGTTAGTTTGTTTGTTTGTATGTTTGTTTGATGATCTTCCCTAAGTAACTCAGCAAAGCTCCCACAAGGGGATATACATAACGCCAAGCTGGCAACGGCCAATCTCTCAAACATTGATCATACACCTATGATTTTGAATTGCACAAATCAATATATAATGATTCAGTCCATCAGACGACGATACTTATTCTAGTCATTGTGAGTCATTGTGAGTCATTGTGAGTCATTGTGAGTCATTGTGAGTCATTGTGAGTCATTGTGAGTCATTGTGAGTCATTGTGAGTCATTGTGAGTCATTGTGAGTTATTGTGAGTTATTGTGAGTCATTGTGTCATTGTGAGTCAGTGTGAGTCAGTGTGAGTCAGTGCGAGTCATTGTGAGTCATTGCGAGTCATTGCGAGTCAGTGCGAGTCAGTGCGAGTCAGTGCGAGTAATTGCGAGTAATTGCGAGTCAGTGCGAGTCAGTGCGAGTCAGTGCGAGTCAGTGTGAGTCATTGTGAGTCATTGTGAGTCATTGTGAGTCATTGTGAGTCATTGTGAGTCATTGTGAGTCAGTGTGAGTCAGTGCGAGTCATTGTGAGTCAGTGTGAGTCAGTGTGAGTTATTGTGAGTCAGTGTGAGTCATTTTTAGTTGATCAAATCATAATGTATGCCAGATCTGAACATTTTATAACACTTAATAAAAATCACCAGATAATTCGTCCACTTACTTAGATAATTGCTGATCTCGTCTGGCAACGAGTTCTTGTTGGCTTCCCAAGACGGCCTGCTCAACCTGCTTAGTGTGATTGACCAAGGCCCCAACGGCTGTCCTCTCATCTGATACCCGCTCCTCGGCACGCTTAAGTCGTGCTCCTAACTGACCAATCAGGTCATTGCTAGCCCGGATGTTTTCTGCGAGAGTCTGGCGTGATTGACGCTCACCCTGGATGGCTTCCTCGGTGCGATTGTGCGATTGTTTTAACTCACCTGCAAGAATCAGAAGACAATTTGTTTTTATCAATAGAATCAACATGCCCAGACATTCAACTCTGTTCACCCTGGTTTGAGTTTCACCCTCAGACCAACAGCTCTTATGGGGGATTGGCTTTGAACAAAAGAGGGCGCTTCTCTTGAATAATTGAATAATTTATAAAGGTTAGGTAAAAATTCTATAATAAATAAAAGAATTGAAACTAATGGTGGGGGTACGTTTTCTATGACGGTCAAACATGTTTCTTCATGCAGTGCTAGCCACTTTCAAGGATACTTTGGTTTATTAACTAGAAAGCCATAAATAAATACACATACAAATTGCTAGTGTTCTGAATTCTGCTAATGCTTGTTCTGACGAAACCACAATAAAACCTTTCATTTCTTTCCATTATTCAACCAGCTTAAGTAAAAAGCATGCGGTCAAGGTTATCATTAAGACCAGCATCCGCACTTTATTTGACCCATACACAAAAGAACTAAAACCTATAAGTTCAATCAGTCATTGGAGACACAAGAAAATGGTGAAAAACCCCGCACTGTTTTCAAACATCGAATTTCAGACACACAAGATCAAAACTAGTTATTCTACTAATTTCTTATAATCTATACCACTTCAGACAAAACATGTCAAGGAAAGTTTTCCGCCATGACCAGCTTTTTACCAGTTATGTGCAAATCTGTGAACATTTGTATTTTGAATCTTAGCAATATAACGCACATCCTTCCTGGTAAGAAGCATGCAGAACTGCCCTTTACATTTCTACCATCAGCGGTTGTAATGAAAGACATTAAAATTAAATTTATTCAAAAGACTACAAGTAGTTTTCTTATTCTAATTATGGTTTTTACATTTTTTTCTGTGGTATCCCAACTTATTGAGGCCAAAACAAAACACAAGTTGGTGACGAATTGAATAGTAAATTTTAGCCAATTTTTCCAAAGTGTTTTTCCAAAGGACGTGTAAAAATTTTGCAAATAGCCCAGTGTTTTCTAGTCTGGTGGCACACAATATTCAAGGTCACTTCGTATACACTCCGCCCCAAAGAGCCATACTCTGCTGCAATGTGAATTGGGGTCAAGTGTGACAAAGTCCATGAATATTCAGCATCTTGGTCCGGGTATATGGACACACTATAAAGAAAACCGATTTCTGGAAACTGGTAAACCCACTAGGAGGTTTTTAACCACTTCCTGAGCACCGGACGCAACCCTTGATGTTTCTAATCAGCAGGGTCTGGGTTCCAGTCCTGGTTGTGGCACTTGTGTCCTTGAACAAGACACTATACCATAATTGTTTCGTCATTCGGATAGGACATTAAGCCATAGGTCCTGTGTACTAGGATTGGTAGTGTATGTAAAAGAAACCAGTGGAAGGGTAGCGATTAAACACAATGTTTCTGGTTCACATAGCAATCACTCTTATTTACAGGTTTCGGCTTGCGAGCTACAGTGATTAAGTTGGTTTATGAGGCATCCTCGGTTTCATTACCAGAAATATATAATAATAATAACACAAGGTCTCACCTCTCAACCTGACAACTTCTTCAAGCAGTGCCCGAGAAGACTGCTCGGACATGTTCAGCCTATCCTCTACCTGTCGTAACCTATTCTCTGCATAGTCGCCAGCGTAGGCGGGGATCGCTGTGATGTTGGAGAGTTGTGAACGCCTACCCCCGATGGGTACAATCTGGTTGTACTCATTGGGCTGAGGCGTCTGGCTCTGGATGGCTGGAAGAGGCACTGGCCCATATTTGTTGAAGGGTCTGGATTAGGGTAAAAATGAACACTCCTATAAATTCTACATGTAAAATCACGGAAAGGGTATTAAGGGTATTCATTACAAGTTGAAAAGAAAAAAGTATGACCCTTCCTTTAACATACACTTCAACAAAATTAGAACACAATATTAAATTAACTCTGAATTTTGTTTATATTGTAAGAAAACAAATGTTGTTTCCTCTGTGGTAATGTAGGCCGAAGATGTTCGCAAATATATTTCTGAATCAATAACTTGAAGGAAACAACAGGAATTGGATCATTGAAGTATTTTATTATTATTTTTTGTTTAATATGTCACAAATTACAGCCGTTCTACATCATAAATTTTCCACTTTTACACTCATCATACATAACAAGTATAGCAATGTTGGAACAAGGGTTTTAAAATGTCTTAATTATCAGCCAATTCGTAGCTGGCTACAATTATTGTTTGATGCAACAATCGATAGCAAGGCTGCTTTGCCTGGCCATTAATAGTCTGAAGCCCCCGTCTACATACTCACTGGCACACTGGCACACTGCTCGGTTGCCAGTGGCAACTGTAAACAATGGATTTGGGGGGGGGGGGTGGGATAATTACAATGTGTGGAGAGTGTTATTGGTGTGTGATGGTGTCAGCGCAGAGTAATCCAGCCAGATGCAACTAACAATGCCAAAGTAATCAAGAATGGAAAATGACTATGAAATTGAAACTTACATCATAGTCTCCCAATAAAGCCCGGTTCATACTTCCTGCCAATGCGAATGTGAAACGAATTTTGACTTCACAGGGGCTGTTTTCACTGCGAATGTTTCGCATGAGTTGAGCACAAGTCAACTCTTCCGAATTGTTCGTTGCAAATTTGTGACGTCAAAATTCATATCGCATTCGCATTCGCATTCGCATTCGCAGGAACTATTAACCAGGCTTTATGCTCCTGCAAAACTGCTGAAAATATGAACGCATGATCATAACCAACATCACAATTTTTATTTTTGGCCAAGAAACATTGTCTCACTATCGAAAACCATGCCCATGAGGGACCCATGCTTTGGAGCTCATTAACTGGTGAACCTAAATCCTCAAAAAATGTTTCTACTTATAAGGCCAAACAAAAAAAGTGTTCTGTTTCCGATTACATGCCATTTTAAAATAGGGTCGGTAGGTCGGAAAGTTTTTTTTTGCTTTTTTTAAAAAATCTGTGGAGCGCAATCAACAGATTTGGACATCGAATTGGACAAACTTTTTCGCAATCTGCAGTTTGTGCTATGCAGAATCGGCAGCTCCGTTTGCCTATCGAGCAAAAGTTTGCGCAATCTTCAGATTGCGCATTGTCTTGTACACACGTGCCCGCTGTGCTTTGAATTGTGGGTATTTTTCGCTGGGTACTTCAGGAAACACGACGTGACGACCGTGGATCACCAATCATGAGACCCAAATCATGGATATATCAGTAAAACTGTCTGGATGTGTTCTGATTTTTTTGTTCAATTTTGTTAAAAACATGTTAGTTTGGTCAAAGTCTGACATTTGGTCAATGTACCTTCATTTTTGTTATATTTTTTTATTATTTATTTTTATTTTTTTCCCAAGCCGAATAAAAAGTTTAGGGTTGCGGCATAAAATTAGGGTCGGTCGGGAAACCGGAAACAGAACCCTTTTTGGGGGGGGCCTAAGCAAGCCGTGTGGTATGTCAGGTCAAAGCGCACAGGACTCGAGCTCTGGTTCTTCTAATCAGCAGAGTATGCCATGGGTTCGAGTCCCATTATTGTTTCGTCCTTCGGATGGGACATACAGCTGTAGGTCCCATGAGTTGTGTAATTCACATAAAAGAACCCAGTTACGATTATCGATAAGAGAAAGGGTTTGCCCTAGCCCTGGTGGCTTTTCACTTTCATATTACATTACAGTGACGTCCTTGATATCAGGGTCCATTTCTGAGGCGGAAAATTTTTCAAAGCTTCATAACACAAATCTTACCTTCACGAGCCACTAATTTCACCGGATTCACATTCCATGACAGCAAACATTTTTGTGGGTTTTGGACGTCATACATTACTCATAAATCCGTAATTTTTGTGAAATAATGCAGACCCTCTCTCAACGTAAAAAAATACCTGTTTTGTTTGTCTACTCTCAGTTGTCTGTCGTGCGTACACATACATTCGCTGTAAGACACAGGATGCATGACGCTCATATCGTGCGTTGCGTTTGCATGTTTACGCTGTGCAGTCAAGATACTGTGACCAAAAAGTGCGATACAAATTTGGCGCGTTTTGCGGTATGCATAATCGGCGCTCGCGCAGACATACACGAACACTCGCAAAAGCCTGCGTCTTGGTTTTTCTTAATAAACTGTGTTTAAAGTTTGCATAATTTGTTAATGTTGAGAGCTGCATTATTTCAGTAAAATGACAGATTAATGAGGAATATATGACGTCCAAAGCCCATCGCAGAAAAATGTATGGCGCCATGGAATGTGAATCCGGTGAAATTAGTTGCTTCTTGCAGGTAAAATCTGCAAATTTTGAGCTATGAAGCTTTGAAAATTTTCCGCCCCAGAAACGGGCCCTAATATTTAGGACTCTGTATCTGTGTACAGCAGAGAGGAAGAGTCCTATATACATGTAGGGCTAGGGTTTGCCCTAGTTTTTTTAGCAGTGGCTGCAAAGTGTGCTGCAGCACCTTGCAAACCCTTACTGATTACTTAAAAACTTGTTGTAAAAACTGTTTCTCCTTGTTCAAGCACCTTGTTTTCTGCATCCTGTGTGTGGGATTCGAACCCAAGACATTCACAATAAAAAAAGAAGTTTGTATAAGTTTTATTAATTGCAAGCACACGTATAGTGTTCTTTGTGTAGTGATTTGCCCTGTCCTGTCCCATCTTGTTGTCAGTCCCTATAACTATGAAGGAAGAGGTTACAGAAGAACAACTTACATTGGCTCCTCATCGTTTGGAAATCTTCCATTTAAGATCCCCCACATCCTGTCGCTAGCTTCAACCGTTGACGCTCACAAAGACCCCAGAGGAATGACATCAGCTACAAACAATCATCAGACATGAAACCCCAGGCAGTCAATGTGTGTAATGGTCGACTGTAAAACTGTAAAATAAAGAAAGAAAAAAAATTAAAAAAATTGATAAGGAGGGAGCAAAACCCTGTTCACATTACAGAGCTATTTCTTAGGAAATAAAACCCAAGGGAATTCCACCGCCACCAATTTTCATATTACACTCGGGTAACACTGGGGTTATCTGGCATCCAAAGCAGGGGTACATGTGTAGCAATTAACCAGGAAATGGCCACTCCCCAAAACTTTGCCAGGGTAAGTAATTCAAACGTGAAAAGGTCAACTCAAAATTTTCCTGGAAATTTCCCAGGAAATTTGTCATAGTGCTGAAGGGGCTATACTTGCATGTTTTATAATGGGCTTGTTTGCCTCATTGAGGCGTATTGTGGCCAAACGGTCATGCACACTGGAACCGATTTCAAAGAGCCGCTGCTCAAGCACAAAATGTAGATAAACACGACAAAATTATGCTTACCAGAATAAGACTACCAGCCAAAATACAATCACACATGTACCCTCTGTGACTGGTGTCCTGCTCATTCTTGCTATAAAGCAGACATTTTTCCAGCAATATTTTCTGCTGAAGCTGGTTTATGAAATTGGGCCCTGGTGTTTCTGATCAGCAGAGTGTGGGTTCGAGTCCCGGTCTTGACTATAATTGCTTTGTCCTTCTGATGGGACGTAAAGCCGTGGTCTCATGTGTTTTGCAATGTAATCGTTAAGAGAAGGGTGTTAGCCCAGTTCTGGCAGTGGCTGCTGAAGCGCAGCAGCACCTTGTAAACCATTATAAATTCAAACATTTCAAAAAGCTGTCTTACAGTAATTTCTTTGTTTAAGAGCCTTGAGTACCTTGATAGCACCTTGATGAATATGTGAGCACTTCATACAAACAAAGACACAACAAAATATAGTACAACAAAATACACACGGCAAGACCTTTTTGTCACTAAGACTTTACTTAATTTCTTGACATTTTATCAACTAAAAATGTCTGAAATAGAGCTACTTTATTGAATGTTTTCTTTGAAATACATTTGTAATTTGAAGCAATATATTGCTAAAATCAGGGCTTCATAATCTAGAATTGTGTCTTAAAACCGTCTGCAGCTTCAGGCCTGGAATTACACAGGCTCTAGGCCACAAAGGCCTTAACCAATTTTGCCCTGATCTTGGCCATTAAAATTTCCTGTAGACTTTTAAGATTTTCCAATGGACTTGCCCTTTGCCAAATAAAGGTATGGCCTTGCCCTCTCAAACATGAAATTCCACGCCTGCAACTCATAATGATGAGGGCCAAAAGTACTGGACAACTGCCACTAATTTTAGAGTACAGTCCAACGTTATAACAACACAACACCAACTGTTCAGTGTTACCCTCTAACTTTCTTCTTTAGAAGTACTTTCTATAAGACGGCAGCGAAGGGTGAAAAGTGGTGGGTGAGGCTGGCATCGCAACCACAGCCGCTCTGCATAGCTTCAAAAATACACTCCTCTAGTCTTGGTTCCAAAACGCCCCAGTTGTGTAACCACGAAAGCAGCGGTTTACAGAAAGCAGTCTTAGGATTTCGTGACTAAATTTGTTCGTATACAACTGGAGTGTCTTGAAGCCAAGACTACACACTACCATGCACCATGCATGAACAGACTCCATTTATCGACACAAGAATCAAGCTTCATTGACCTTAGAACTACATGTATTGGGCATGTAATTAGGGACAATTTGTGACCACACAGTTGAGGTCTGACAAATTAAATTTCCTTGTTCAATATTTCTAAAAATACTTTTCATGAACCTAGCATTGTTTTAAATGCAACCAAGCATAATGCCATCAACCTTCTTGTTTTTTTTAAATTTCCTTTAAAGATCAACTTGAACAAAATTAACAATATTGTTCTTTTGTTATAAGAAAAGTATGAGTGTGTTGCGTCTATGGTCACCTTGTTCTCAGATTGTAATGTGTGCGCATTTCTGGGGCCGCCGCCATCACTTTTACCATCGGACCAACTTGTAATGGAGACAAAGTGACCGCACAATTAAGGTCTAGCAAATATAAATTTCCTCTGTGATATCACCTGAATAATTTTGTTTAAGAAGCCTCGTAAACCCAACCAAGCATGCAATCACCTTACATCATTAACGCAATCACCCTTCTACTGTCCAAATTCCCGTTAATTTTTCAATTCCCTCCATCTACAGGATGTCCAAAAGGCAAGCATTGTCGGCAAAATACGGTATGCATCATAAACCACAAACTATCCTTCTTAATCTCTAGTTGTTGAGAACCATGATGAGACATGCATCAGTGCCCCTCATGCAAACCTAAATTATCATCCATTCAGTCGTTAACACAAACACCACAATTTCCAACGTGTTGTCCTGAAATAACTCCCGATCAATATCTTGCGGGAAATTTAACACATGCATGCACAAGCTCCCTGCTAGATCTTAAATCCACATCCACTTGTTTGCAGAGTCTCCAATTGAAAAAAAGGAACGGTACACAAATTGATTTTTTAAAGAAATGTGCATTCATTAAAACCATAGTCTCAGAAGAAAAAAAACCCACCACAACAACAATTAGGAGCTCATCTCCAGAAAGACGAAAGAGAGAATGCACAAATTCTACATCCTCAAAACAGTTGAAATAACATGACAGATACATTTTCCTTTCTTTTGTGTGTACACGTACACTTGTACCCTGAGATATAGTGTGTCATGGCTGAGCACACTGCTGCATCCGACACAAGTTCCGATGGCTGAATAATCGGAGTGTGGGTTAGATTCCCGGTCATGACACTTGTGTCCTAGAGCAAGGCACTTAGTCATAATTGCTTCTCTTAACCCAGGTGTGTAAATGGGAACCTGGGAGGGCTGAGACAGCATTGTGTCAGATTAGCCCCATAGCGCTAATTTAAGCAGCTTGGAGTTTAAAACATACTCCCCAGGGACTGAGAAAGTTTGAGGAATGGCCTAAGTAATATAAGTATGCTTAATGAACTGGGATAATAGTATTGTAAAGCGCCTTGATCTAGCTACTAGGATACGTGCGCTATATATGAACCAATTATTATTAAAACTGGAGTAAACTGAACAACTCAATCTTCAAGATTTGAAATACAAGTTTTCTAGAATACAAGCTTTAATTTGAACAAATTCTCTTCACTGCTTATCAAATTTATATTAACAATTTAAAAGTAGATTGCCAAATTGCTTATTTACAAACATGGAAGATACATGTACAACACAACGGAGTGTCTAAATTAAAGATAGAAATCCAAAATACACCCCACGGCTCACCCTTAACACTAGCCTGGCATACATTGTCCAGTAAAAACTGCTATAGTGCAACCTACTTGTTTAAAATGCTTGTGAATAGTCCTTCCTTTTCAGATGTGAAAAACACATTTTTTAGACGTGTTCATTTATTTTTGAGTGTGTGAATGTTTGACCATTAAACTGGTTGTGATCGCTACAATTAATATATCAGAAACATACTTTTATGATAATACATGTTTAAAATCGGGGCAAGTGGGCTACATTACAAAAAGCTTCTAAATTGCAAGGACGGTCTGTACCCAGATGTCCTTCCAGTAAACCCGATGGCTTCAGGACTGAAGTTCCATCTTTGAAAGGGCAAGGCCATTTAAATTTTTTAAGGGGCAATTCAAATGGAAAATCCTAAGAGTTTATGGGAATCTTCTGAAGGAGCAATAAGGCCAAGAGCAGGGCAACAAAGGGCACGGTTTAAATAATTCAAGGACTGCGGCTTCATGGACTTTACTGTTGACGAGCCAAATTTAGCAAGTTTATACATGTAGGTTCAGTAGAAGTTGTTTATGATGCAGCCCCTTAATTAAATGCATAATTGAAATGACAATGCGCGACCCACTGAAAAATGGATTTATTGATGTGCTGAACACTACACGTTAGTTTTTCTATCAGGTTTTTATGCTTGTACTATTTAGGGTAGAAAGAATTGCTTGACAATATGCTCTGGTTGTCATGGGGATAGACAATATGGCCAGATACAAAAGTGATCGTAATTACACAAATTCAAGGTTGTTGGTTAATTGACCATTTGATTAGATTTGGGCAGTTAGTAATGAGTAATAAAAGGCATTATACAGGATTAGTAAGGATAAAAACATCTTTAGTCTGAAAGCTTCAGCCTTCTGATTATGAGGTTCATACTACTCAGGGCTCGAATTTGCGGAGAATATCCACAAGACTACAGGGCTTGTAGCTCAAAATCTTCACTGGACCAGACATTTTTTTACAAGACCTGATTCAAAATTTGAAAAAAAATTAATAAAAAATTGCTGACACAGTTTAACATGCATTTGACTGCTTTTATATGAACCCGAACTGAGACAAGTAAGAGAAGAGTATACTTGATTACTCATAGAATTGAAAGATAATTTATCAGACCCAAAGTCAACACTTGAACATAATTTGTTTCTGTTATTCAATTGAAAAACACAAGACCATCGGACTTGTTAGGTCATAAGTTTACTGGCCTAACACTAAAATTACTGGCCTCGGGCCTGTGGTCCAGTGTAAAATTCGAGCCCTGCTACTACACCCATTTTTCGGTAAAATATTTCTCTCAGAAATGAAATCATGTTCCAGAAAACTGCGTCTGTAAACATAAAATAAATTAACAGCTGATTTTGGTTCTTACATAAAAATACATAAACAATGTATGTAAACTCAAATTAAGGACAAAGTGTTTTCATGCTGAAAATTGTGCATGTTTTTTAAAGTATTTTATGGATGATCACACAAAACATGAACACTGGCTGTGACTATTTTGTCATCTCCACCAATCCTGAACATACTGTTTCTTTTTAAGGGAAATATATCATTGGTATTGGAAAAGCAAAGCACATGGCGGAGGGTTCTCCTCTGCACAGAATAGCCAGCCAATCTCGCGACACACGTAAATTGCAGACGATATGCAACATCCATCATCGAATTCACACACAAAAGGCGATAATAAAAACATGTATGTTTTTGCTGTTTTCAAAGATCAGGTTTTGCAAGTTTGCAAATAGATGATTAATCATGTTACTAATTTCTCAAAAACTATAGAGCATTTAAGGCAAAAACATTTCAAGGGAAGCTTTTCCACCATGACCATCATTAAGTATGTAAATTATGTGAAGAAAAAAAAACCATACATGTATGTTTTCACTGTTTTTAAACATTAGGTTTGGACTTGCAAATAAACGATTAATTATTTTACTCATTTCTCAAAAAGTATAAGGCATTTGAAGTGAAAAAAATTCAAGGGAAGTTTTCCACCACAACCATACATTAAGTATGTAAATTATGTGGAAATCTGTGAACATTTATATTTTCAATCTTACCAATGTTTTGCTCACCTCGTAATTTAAAAAACAACAACTAGAATTTAGTGTTTTTCGAAACAAACAAAAGGTATTCAGGTTTTATTGGGGTAAGTGTTGTGCTGATGTGTGAAATATTTCATTAATTGATGAAAAGATTGATGATTACTCTTGAAATGTCAAAGAAAATTTTTGTGGAAATCTACTACTATTTAAACATTCAGTTTACACATAAATGCTATGTTTTCTACCTAAGACTGCATTGAGGCTCTAAAAAGTGTATTGAACACCTTATGACAAGTTTCATGTAAAACTTATAAAGTTACAAACTTTTTTATCAAATTCCGCCTTCTTGCTGCCCTCTGTGTTTTTTCAGCATCTATGGCTACATTCACGCAAGAGCTATGCTTAAGTCGACAAAAACAGAAGGAGTTCGGCAACGTAGACCCGAATTAACCAAATATCGTTACGCCTAAAAAACACCCAAATAACCAAATATCATTACATCAAATGTTTCATATTGCTGGGTGGGTGGTTGTTGTTTTTTTCACTTCAAAGATTGATGCACTTTGGATTTCTTTGAAAAAGGAGTATTTGTAGCCTGATGACCCGACAGTGGCAATAAATCAATAAAAATCATAATTAACTGAATAAAAATCTAGAAATTGTTTGAGTTTCTAGTCAGGAAGAAACATGCCATTATTGTATGCAAGGGTGTTGTGTTACAAATAATACAAATCACTTTTGATTGCAAATGACACTGCACCCATGCATAACTTTTTATAAAAGCAGAGCCGATTACAAATATTTTTCTTTAAATTTATATAATTATAATTGATAAATCATTTACAATAAAGTGCTTGAACCAGTTACTGGGGTTCTGTACTCCTCTTTTTGGAATTTTGACAAGAGTGACTTCGACGGTCGTCAACTCACTCAAAAAGTCAAAATTTCAAAAACTAAAAAAAGAGAGTTCCCACTCCATGACCAGCAGTCTAACTAAATCATGTAGTGCACAGGTTGTAACATTTCCATCCCTAAAATGTGATTGTGGCTAAAATTCCTCATCTTTTCTAGAAAACATGTACCGTGGAGGTAACAACATAGCAACATGTGACAATGTGACGTACATGTATCTCACGGGGCAAAAACAATTCCAAAAGCTATGTTTACAAAATAATTGAATATATATTGCCGATCCAAATATTCATTGGGCCGCAACCAGTCAGGCAAGAAATTAAACTTAGTCAAGTGAAGTGGTAACAAAAATGACATCAAAACAACTAAAACCGCTTAAGTGTATTACCTAATCTGGATAATTCCTCGTCTCCCGTTTGTTGATAGTTCCGCTGATGACTAACTTAATCCACTGCAGTACTTAACGGTGCAAATATTGTCAATAAAATGCGAATAAAGAAGCGTGAAATTCGCCCTGCCGCTGCTGCTAGCGTACACCGTATCATGGGAACGAATAATGGCAATCCGTCTGACAATCAATAACAGAGGGCGCCCTACTACAGGGGGGTGTCCTTTTTGAGAATTATATTTAGGGGGGGGGGGGGGGGGGGCCTTATAACTTTTTTTTTTTCTTTCTGTGAGCCCTTTCCAAGCTCATGAAAACGTTAAATTTGAAAGAGAGTTTAAACAAGGATGGTCAAGACCTTTGAGGACAACATAACAATAAAATGTCAAATTCTCTAATAAAAAACCCCAACAATAAGTACACAATTGAGAAGTTTTAATAAAATTCTTCCGTATAATTCTGTTTTAATTGTTAATTATTTCACAAAATATATGTATTTCAAAGTCTGAGTGTTCTGTATCTTTCACCAGTGATTATACATTAAAAAATACTTGTTACAAAGACACATCATGATGCAAGTTGCATTGAGTCTCTAAAAAATATCAAAACTATTAACTTTGACTTCAATAAAATTATGTTTTAGAGCTTCAGCATCATGAAGCCATCTTGTTTCCCCCATTCAAACCAAAGGAGCCAAACTGAGGCTGGGTGGGGAAAACATAGACAGGTCCCTTTAATGACACTGAGTATTAATGTCAATTATCATTGCTTAATGCTTCCCCATACAGGGAACCTGACAGCATAATAAATGTTTATAACAATTAAGTGCATCTGTTAATTTGTATAGTATTGTGCAGATGATTTCTTTGGATTTAAAAATAATTGCCCTTTTAACCCACCAGCTTTGGATTTGACTCTGGCTAAGGCTTGGGCTAAATCTGCCATCTTGTTTCAGAGACAGAATACAAAATGGCAGAAAGAACCAAAGACAAAGCCGAAACACTTTTAAGTGATGTTTGAAGCTTTACATGGTGTTGATCAAAAGAATAACTATAATAGTAAACTTGCTTCAGAAATGAAGGCGAGCAGAGTATACTGTTGGAGACGTCGAGACCTCAACGGTTCTTCTCAGAACCAACACTTCTCCCAAAAGAGTTTTATACAAGGCTGTACCCGCAAGTTTACTACTAAAATTTTCTGACACTTTTTTAACTTAAATTTTTTGTTTTTAAATTAGAATTTACAAAATTCTCATTCAAAAATGCTAACTTTGCAATATTACATACACTTGAAAAATGTTTTAAAATCCTAGCTACCTGTAGTTAAAAGATCTAAAACAGGAAAAAAAAAAATCTGGATTTGTTATCTAAGTACACTTAGTGCATAAGTAAGTTTTGCTTTACACATTTTTCATATAGATATTAGTTTGGTATATTATCATAACTTTGTGTTTAAAATATCGCAATATATAAAAAGTTTAAAACAAAGTAATAAAAATTACATAAGTTGTTTGATGATGTCATCGTCCATAAAACCAGCCCAAATCCTCCAAAATCTATCTTAATGTGGCTTGAATCTGGGCCCAACTTCAACTTCAGGTTTTAATATTCTGACATATTTACTCTTTATAATTTAATTCATATATAGACATCTAAAACCCGATTCATACTTAATACTGTGAATGCGAGTCAAATTTTACGCCACAATGACGTCAGGAATGTTTCGCAAGAGTTGAGCACAGCTCTCGTGAATTTTTGGTTGTGAATTTGTGACGTCAAATTTGCTTCGCATTTGAAATTAGCAGGGTTCAAGATCACAATTATTTTACAAACTATAACAAATGCAAAACACGATTTTTTAAATGCCCTTTTGATTATAAAAAATAAAAAACGAGTGCCTTTCTGGTGTTACCTTTAAAAAAAACACTCTTGAGTTTATATGCACCATTGAGACTAGAGCTTGACTATTCCCATTGAGCAAATTCAGCCAGAGCAATGGACTCAACATCTGTGTATTTTACGAATCACCCTTTCGCACAAATAATACTTTTTATTAATACACCTACAAAGTGTCTTTAAAATATGAGGATGGTTGTAAAAAAAATACTTATAAAGCATTCACATCCATCAAACTAATAGAATGGAACTCATGCATTGAGGTCAACACACCATCATATTAGAAGTAAAACGATGATGAAACGATGGAGACGCACATCTATAGCGCGATGCACACAAAATTGGGCAAGACCTCTAGCCGAGGGAGCGAAAGGTCTTTTACATTAACTGTGCCCTTGTAAGCAAATTGCATGAGATGAGTTTTGAGGGAATTATTTGTCGAGATCGGTGGATGAACTAGGGCAAATGTTGATGGGAAGATTGTACCCACGGTTGTCGAGCAGCAATCCACAAATTAATTGAACTTATAATCTGCGATTTCAGAAAATAATTCTCATCAATCAAATCAAAATCATTGAACTCATCATAAAGCAGAAGGTACAAATGGCAAAAAATATGTTTACAACTTTCATAGTTATTAGAATGTGAATGCACAATGTAATTCCAATGATAGACAAACAGGTTTTTCCGGTTTCTTTTTTTCAATGACTGATCTGATGAACCTTGACCTTTCAGAATTGTAACTGTCGTCTCTCACCAATAACTTTATAATGTTTTGATATACAAAATAAAACAACACATATTAATGGCATTGTGCAGCTAAAAATACATAAGTTTACTAATTAACACAATATGCAATTAATGCATGATGTATTTTCAATATTTATCGTAATAACTCCATTTCACGACCCTCACACACATTATGAAAAGATATTGCAACCTATAACATCAGAGAAAATCTATATTAAGACTCAGTGATTAGCCTTTGTTCAAGGCACACATTTCACGCATGAAGAAAGACTCGTATGAGTGGTTTCACTTATTACAGGCTTTGTGTGGGATTGAAACCAACAAGAGGGCATGAGCCTTGAATCAAGATTAACATCCGGAGAGTAAAAGCTGGTAATTACAATGTATTGTATTGAGACTGGGCTGTTTAAAACATTGAATTCAAGTTCTAATGGCTGAGTTATCAGAGTGTGAATTCAAATCCTGGTTGTGACACTTGTGTTTTAACCCTTTAGAGACCATTCGTTTCAGTAAAATCATCACAATACGCCCAAACATTTGTAAATTTTGTACTGTATTTTTTCAGTAAAAATGTCTATAAATACAATATGAAGCAGAAATTCTGCTTTGTTTACAAATGTAAATAGTATATCAACATGTGAAACATTGGAAGTCAATTCGGAATATGACTATGACCTCTTTCTGTGAATGGAAGTAGGTCAAATCTTGTGGTTGTTTGCGGCCCCTACGAGCATTTTGGTACAAGCCACTTACAGTTGCTATGGTCTCTTAAGCTTTAATATTGGAGACAGAGGACAATAGGAACAATAAGTCGCAACAGGGGAGTTCTAAAGAGAGGGATGTTTCACAATGAATTTGATGAACAAAATATATGGGAGGATGTTAAGTACAGTGAGGACAGGGACAACAGACAACAAATGAAGTCTCAAAAATAGGAATGTGTGTTTGGGTAAGACACTTAAAGGCAAAGTATACCTTATGGAATCGTTCGTTTCAATCTTATATAAATGTAGATATACACAATAAAACTAACCTGTGAAAGTTTCATTTCAAACAGTGGTAGAGATTTTGAGTAATTGCCGGAGTAATGATGTCTACGCAGGAAGAATAATCCGTAATTGGAATACACAATCTGAGAAACGTTTTATGCAATAAACGTTTCTCGGGCATCCGAAAACACAAAATTCTACGCAACAAGGGAAGTTTTTTCTTTCATTATTTTCTGCACCTTCGAAAACCAATTGAGCCCAAATTTTTACAGGTTTGTTACTTTATGCATATGTGGAAATCAGTGTTGTATGACTCGAGTCCAGGACTCGGACTCGAGTCCGTCTTGAGTCACAATTTCGGTGACTCGGACTTGACTCGAGTCACGTCTGCAAAAGACTCGGACTCAGACTCGGACTCGACTATCATGACTCGGACTTGTCCCCGAGGACTCGTGACTCGAGTCACGTATTTTCACAAACAAAACCTTTTTTAAATAATAAAAACAATTCCGATGATCCGATCGTCATTCCCGGAGTGCACATGGAGTTAACGTCTAGCACAATAAATAAGTACACTGTCGTATGGTGTTGCAAGTAATAGTGTTCGTGATTATTGTGTAGATGGCAATCTACATACAGCGCGTGTATGTTCGATTTGTATGTTCAATACGCATAATAACACTGGGATGTACGACACCAGTATTATGCTGGTATTATGTCAACTTTAACACCATAGCCACTGTTTGTGCTTGATGCATATTACCAGGGAAATGGCATGTCTGGTACCTGTAAAACACAGCCTGCATATTGCACTGTGATGGCTGTGTGTTGTTTGCACCAGTTTCTACACATGGTCGACACACACACACGACGTCAAGTTTGGTCATGTCACAAGTAAAAAGTAGTACAACATTTTTTCAGTCATAGCATATCTGCCGTTCCGCCCCGTATTGTTTCTTTTGGTTATACCAACTTTAACAAAAACTTTAACAGAACTTTGTTTAAAATAAATGTGTTTTATTTTTTTATTTCCAATTCTTATTTTACGACATTTGGTTTGCAATCAATTCAATATTTAAACAAGTGACTCGTGACTCGGACTCGGACCAAGTGACTCGGACTTGGACTCGGACCAAGTGACTCGGACTCGACCCAAGTGACTTGAGACTCGGACTCGACACAGGTGACTCGACTACAACACTGGTGGAAATACACTAAGTGAGGATACTGGTCTTTGACAATTACCAAAAGTATACCCAGCCTTTAAGTAGTAGTTTTTTTTAAACATATTTTTGAGGATAAACCATGATTCTGCTCTGGCCCGACACGAACTTTATGTGAAATAAAAGAATAATAAATTAACATTTATGATTACGTAAAAGAATATTCTGCATATTGAAATCATTTAAAATAATATCATGGTGTGATTTAAATACGGTTGCACATTATAATACAGAAATTGTAGATCTCAAAATATTTACAAATTCAAAAAGGAGAAAATTATAAGAAATTAATCAACTGAAACCATCATGCACCATCACAATCTAAAACAGGTGAAATAATGTTTCAAAAATATACAGTAAATTTGAGACTAAACAAAACTATTGTGATAAAACTAGGGAAAAAATTACTTTTATGGAGAAGTGTCTATTTAGCTAGATACACATACTTTTTTGTTCATTCGTTGGCCAAGGAAAGGGAAATTTTTAATAGGTAAATCGTGATCAAAAATTACTATTTATCACAGATTTTGAATCAGCGACGCATTACTGTTTTGATTGAGATTTGTTTTTTCCCCAAGTCTTCGACTGCTTCCCTTTTTGTTAAAATAACATACAAATCTCAAGACTTTGGAATAAAAATTAAAAAAACACAATATTTTTTTAGTTTTCTGACTGATGAATGATCGTATCTGCATTGTCCACTGCTTCTTGAACCTGGGGTGAGAGACCCGTGTGCAAACCTGACCGAATCTTAGCGTGGGACTTCTTGGGTTTGTGTTTGCCCATCGACGGTGGGATGGCCGATGCAGCATCTGCAGAGGTGCTGGCTCCTCGATTGATCGACGTCCGATTCTTGACAGCATTCTGCAGCATCTTGAGCAAGAAGAGCTTGTCTTTTCCCTCCTGGTTGAAGACAAGATAATAAAAGCTTGTATGGAGGCAGACATAAAGACCAAAGAGAATACACAAAAAGCAATGTGCCCCTGGTGACACTTGAGTTGGGTCAACAGCCCAAATCAGTTAAGTGTAGCCCTCACCTTGAAGTGGCCATCTGGCCTTGTGATGTTAGGCGACATCTCATTAAACAAAACAAAAAAACAAAACCAAAGTTTGTCTTGTCCACAAAAATCAATGCAAATTTAACTCACCAGAGTAATTTGTTGTTTTAGGCGTTTAACAGTTGCACGACGGCCCTCGGTTAACGTTTTGAAGTAGTATACGGCCAAACTGTGAATTGAGAAGAAAAATAAAGGAATTTAAACCACACTGAACTAAAACTATGTAAACAAACCAAAAAAGCTGCCTGATAATGCCTCATTTTCCTTCTATCAAAACAAGTTTGAAATTAGTTCGGTATTTGATGAGATGAAATAATTTTCCGTGACAGATGGGCAGTAGACGTATCTAGGGCTCAAATGGGGGGGGGGGGGGGGATCCACAAGACTGCAGGGCATGTTGCTCACAATGTTTACTGGACCAGACTCTCCTCCACAAGACCAGATTCAATTGATCTCATTCGCCTAATGGATAAGTAGACTTTGATATGTATATTTGGTTTGCAGTAACACCATGTGTACATCTACTTGCTAGGTAGATTTTGTTCTTTGAGAACTTGTCTTGCTAGTTATTATACTGCCGCGGAGTAGATTATTCGGAATTGGGAAGACTTAGTTCTGATACTGAACAGGATATAAAGATATTTGTCAAACTCAAAGTCAACATTTGAACATCATTTTTTTAAATAAAGATATTAATTTGAAAAACACAAGACCGCCGGACTTGTTCAGTCATGAGTTTACTGGCCTGAAACTAAAATCACTGGCCTCGGGCCTGCAGTCCAGTGTAACTTTGGAGCACTGATACCCATTTAGCCCGGCCCCTTGGTGCATACAGCAATCAATCATAGTGTTTAGCTGTGCGCCCTTAAAGTCTGACAAAGGTTTGACTTCACTCAAAACCGTGAACAAGCTGCTGTCGTTTGCAGGCCTGGAATTTCATCTTTGAGAGGGAAGGCCATTTTCAATTTGAAAAGGACACTTCCATTGGACATGTATCATGTCTAACTTTTGACGGGGCGCCAAGGCCAAAACCAGGGGTAACAGAGGCCATTGCCTCCGTAGCCTTGTTTTGGCTTTGTACTCACCAAAGGAGGATGATTAAACCAGCAACGACTCCCTGCGTCGTCATGAATGTGATGATGAAGTTCCACACTTTTTGGCTGTCTTCCCATTGGCTGACCAGCTGTGTCCAGACGTCAAACGTAGAGTTCAACCCTCGGAATGCGCCGCAGTTTACCGACGGCGTTATACTGAAGGAACAAAATAGAGACATTTATTTAACCATTTAACACCAGATGACGTATACACAGGGCTCAAATGATTTACTGGACTGGAGGCCCAAAGCCAGTGGTTTTAGGACTTGCTATCACAAGGTGGTGGGTTCAAATCTGGCCAAGCTACTTGATGAAAATAAGTATTGTCGTCTAGTTACTGAACCATAGTTTATTGACGTGTGCAATTCATAATCATAGACATTAAACCAATGTTTGTATGAGAGAAGTTGGCCATTGTCAGCTTGGTGTTTATATCCACTTGTGGGAGTTTTGACAAGTTCCCCTGTTGGAAACATCCATATACATAGAGTTGACCTAGTCTGCTACTCACTTGACCATACTGTATCCCACACAGCAGACACAGATTGCATACATCAGGAAAAGAATGAAGATGAAGAGTGTCTGGGCAAGTCCAGCACGCCACGGATGGAGGGAAGGCTTACAGTTGTACAATACACTCAACTGAAAAAACAAAGAACAACGAGGGACTGGGTCAAGTTGAATCAAGGGTCCGAAGGCAAAGACAAGTCTAGCGTGGATCCAAACATTGCGACATACCTGCTTGATGTAGAAGAGAAGGATCAGTTTCAGGATGCAGATGATCATGAGGAGAGGTGCAAAGAACATTCCGATCCTTTTCAAAAATAAAATGAGAATAATATTCAAATCTGACAATTTTTATAACTTGAAAAAAACCCCAAATTGTTAACATAATGACAGCACCTCAGAATAGAATACCTCCCTTGAGCTGTTAATCAAAAAGCAGCAGCAAACTAAACTAATACTTGGTTAAATCATCAGCTCAGCAAAAATGAGCCGGGAACCAGTCAATATACATTAACATGGTATTTTGGCTGGTGACCTATTTCTACTAAGCAAGACTTTACTGTGCTTGCTTTAAAAAAAAAATCTTTACGAAATTGGCCCTAGTACCAACTTTTAACATTGCAAACTTTTACCTTCAAAATCAGCAGTTAATTTTCCTGAAAAATTACAAAGTCTATGTAAGATTCTCGAATACTGAATTATTTCTTACCAAGTATATGTCTGAGACTGAATTAAGTCCATGGTGTTTCTTGCTATGTCAAACTCCGGAGACGTAAACCATTTACAGAAATAGTCTCGACCGATCCTACATCAAGAAAGAAATCAACAATAGAGAGCCTCATAGGACTTGTTTATCTCTTGTGCATTATTATAAATGCGTCCATAGATGTACTAGCTTTTTGAGATAATGGTGGGCACCACAGGAGAGATAATAGTTTGGTGTATACATACAGACAAATTTACCCAAACCCCACACAGGGCTGCCAACATTTGCATCTTGCAATCAGGGAGATTGTGTCCAACAATCAGGGAGCTATGTAGAATCACATTCAACTTCATAGGAAAAGTTTCCATACTCGGGGAGATTTTCAAATTTGTTCATCAGATCACGGAAAGATTGGGTTTTTTCAGGAAACTTTCCGCAGAATCAGGTAGAGCTGGCAGCTCTGCTAATATAGTGTGGCGTGTCGTGGCCGAGCGGTTAAGAGCACCGAACTCAAGCTCTGGTGTTTCTGTTCAGCAGAGTGTGGGTTCGAGTCCCGGTCGTGACACTTGTGTCCCTGAGCAAGACACTTAACTATAATTGCTTCTCTCCACCCAGGGGTAAAATGGGTACCTGTGAGGGCAGAGATGGTTCTTGTGATTGATTTAGCTTAGTAGCGCATATATTGCAGCACAGGCTGTATACTCCCCAGGGATCTGAGATGGTTTAAGGAATGAAATAAATGGCCCAGTGACCAGGGGTAATAATGTTCGAAGCTCTTTGAGACGCCCTTGGGTGTGATAAAGCGCGATATAAATCCATATTATTATTATTATTATAGTGTCCACCATATCCTCAAACCACAAGTACAACATCACCGTTTCTAAGGTCAAAGGAGGACAAAGTTAATGGCCAAGAGTTGTACGTTGTGCCTACGTGACTCTATTGTTTGACTTCAGTGATGACAACCTGTGCAAGGAGTCTATATGTTTCTGTGTATAGTCTCTTACTCAAGGAGACTTTCAGTTACCAAAGTGTGAATATTTATGCTTATTTGAAAATTTTCAGAATTTCACAAGATTAGTCTCTTACTCAAGGACACTATCGGGTAAAAGTAATTTTTTATTTTAAATGGCTATGGAAAGATAGCAATCTAAAAGACCTTCAACCCTTCAACCATTCATTTCTGTATAATCATCGCCATACACCCAGAAAAGGTTTTATTGTAGATTTTTTTAAGTGTATGAAACATACACTTAATTTTTTTTTTGAAACATAGATACTATGTTAACATGGGAAACGTTGGAAAAAGTCAATTCAGGTCATGACCTTTACTTTGACCTTTTTGGTTGGGTGGAAGTAGGTCAGATCTTGCAGTCATTTTGGTACAACCCTTTCCAGCCGATATGGTCTCTAAAGGTTTAGAGATGTCTGTTTTGTGTTTGTGCGTACCTTCTTATAAACTCAAGGAAGAAAGTTGACAGTGTCTGTATGATGAAATCCACAATCACCAGCTTGTATACCTCTGTACCAAGAAATGTCTCCCAACACTTAACAAAATAGATGAACAAAACAAAACAAATGATACAAGATCAAGTTACTAAAGGCTGGTGAGCTCATATAAAGGTAAGAAAAACTTAAGTTTTAAAACGTCAGGCCACTAACTTATTTTTTGCATTTATACCACAGGTCCTTTTGGTTGGTAAGCAGTTTGCAACAGCTAATTCTATTTTATCAAAAACTTAAGTTGTAAACTTCCAGGAAAAAGAGTATGCTGTTTGAAACGTTGAGACCACACCGGTTCTTCTCGGAACCAATACTTCTTCTAAACGAGTTTAATACATGGTTGTACCTGCAACTTTACTACTATAGTGTTTCTTATGATCCACACCAATCAAAGCTTCAAACATCATTTACGTTCACATATATGTGCTTACAGTATCCTTTCTAAGCAGGGCACCATGGCCCAATTTCATTAAGCTACTGTATTAAGCAAAAACTTGTGCTTAGCAAAATTTTCTGCTAAGCAACAAATAATAGGGAACTATTCAAAAACAAAATATATGTTAAATGATATTTTAGCCGGTAACCTGTTTCTGCTACGCAAGACTTTTTGAGGCTTAGCAATTGTTTGTGTGCTTAATAGTTATATGAAATTTGGCCCAGGGACCCATTTCATAGAGTTACTAAACGGTAAGCAACTTTTGGACCTGTAAGCAAGAAAATCAGGTGACCAAATTATCATGCTTTAACCAAGAGTATGCATTGTTACCTCATTCATGTTACAGTTAGCGCCAGAAGGTCAACATGCCTTTGATCGTGCCCACAATTAGAAGCGCTATAAAATGGAAATTCCCAGTAAGCAAAAAACAACCTTTAAGCAGCTCTATGAAATTGGGCCCATTTTTTCAAAGCCAAAAGTGGAGAGATTTAGTTTTTCTCTCAGAAAGCTCACCTCACATGGAAGTGTGCCTGCGCCATCCCCAGTACCGCATTGATCAAACTGGTTGAACCAGTGGTATACCAACACAATCAAAATGGTTGCCTTCATCAAGAACGTCCTGCAATATATCAAATTATAAAAGTTTAAATAAAGAGGTTGTTTAGAGTTGTGTTAGGTCGTGGCAATAATAGACGACTTTGATTAAGGCTATGGCTTGAATAGTATTGAAAATATGGCTTGATTGCTCAAGTATGGGTCGAAACTGAAAAGGATGCAAAAACAAAAACTGGGATCATTTAATAACGATCAAGTGATTTTCTAAGGGCAAAAAGTTTGAACTTTGATTAAAATTGAAAAGCAGGTATAATATTTGGTTAATGGAAAAAAAAATTAGAAAATTGTATCAAGTATAATAGCTGTCCAACATGTACACATGGTACAGGCTTTTGTTGACTGTTCCGGCTATTTAATAAAGATTTTACTGATTTTTCTGAGAGGAAAAAAAAAAATGAAAACAATAATTAAGTAGGAAGAATATCATGTCTGGAAAAGGTATAATGCTACCAGCTGCTCGTCCTAAGATTACGTTACCTGAAGAGCGAGAAGTAGAGAGTTGTACGAGGGTTTTCATATCTCTCTATGTATCCGATGACGCTGAAGATGTACGGAAGAACGAGATTGTACCCACTCACTAAGAGAGCAATAGCAAGGTCCCCTATCACTGGAATATCAGTCTGAAATCAAACAAAAATCAAATCAAAGATGGATTTCTTTGATCACAAAAGTATTCAAGTAAGGCAGGAAATCCATGTTTTAACGCTACATACGAAGTGTGGACCTGGGAACAAATGAGGTGGACTTGCGACTTACACACATCCACACAGTGTTTTTTACAGTGTTAAAGGACAGAAATTTCCTTAAGTATTCAGAACAAAGGAATGTCCACAGAGTGACTGCAACACTGATCTGTGTGTGTCTGTCATGCTTGGTGCATAATGTGCAATGCGTACAAATGAAATAAATCCAGTACTGCGTACTGCATTTACGTAAAAATTATGAGCATTGCTCGGCGTGTAATTTTAATTTTTAACAGATTGCGCACTATGCATAAAGTATGGTGGACAAATGGATTTCCAGCTTCAGTTCCGTTCAGGATTTGGAACTTTGCGTGGTGGGAATACAGTGAAGTGAGGTTTGCGGAGACAACATGTGCATAAATGAACCCTGCCAGATATGTGGCAGAGGGTGCCCTTCCCCCAACACTCCTTTCCTCTTGTACAGAAGTACTCCCCCCCCCCCTAAAATCCTCTAAAGAATTCTTGAGATTCTCAGAACACAATGAAGACACAATAGGAGGGGGGGGGGAGGGGTACACCTAGCAATATATCGAGCACCAAATACACGTCAAACTCTTTCTAGGAGTTGTGGTAGCTCTGAAAAGAATCGGTAATTTGACAACTCAGCATTTCGATCCGTGTGCTGATGAAGTACTGCCTAAGAGGTTTTGCTAATAGTGAGGCTTAGCTCAATGGTGCCCAAAGGAACATGATAAGCTGGGCTTCACTCATTGATGCATGTTGGCGGGAACTGGAACAGTATCATAGTAGGAGTGAGTAGGGAGTGTGCGCTAATTGAAGTTCAATCATCCATTGATTTCTATTGATTCATTTTAGGGCATTCAAGTTGGCTTTTGAGGCCTTCAGGTTGACTCAGAGAGACCCTTTTTCTGAGTCCCGGCCTTGAGCCTTGCAGGTAAATTGTTGTGATAGCTTGGGGAAATGATCCCCATATTATTAACTAAACTCCATCTGCATCCTTCTGTACTCACTGAGAAGGACTTCTCTCTGTAGACATGGATTATAAGATAAGATGCTCCAGCAATAATTCCAAGGACAATGATGTTCATAAACAGTCTCAGTAGATACTTAAGACAAAATGCTCCGCAGTTCCTGTCTCTGGCAACATGATGGGATGCTAGTTGCTCCTGAAAAGAAGATAAAAAATACATCTTAGAAACAAAATAGCATCTTCATACACGTGATCTTGTCTACATCAAGGAACCTTCTCGTACTCTACTATCAAGCGCTGCTCCCACTCTACAACGGAGAATCATGAACACAGTTACATACACAGCTCCTGAACTCTGGAACCGGCTTCCAAGAAACGTTAGGAATGCAAACTCACTAGACCTAATCAAGAGTTTACTTTCAACCCATCTGCTTAGCATGTGACTTCCAAACGTTTCTCCTGCAAGTTTTTGTTTTCATATTGTGAAATTTTGTCATGTGTTGCTTGGTATATAATGTGTAGTTTAAGAATTGTTCATGTTCATTAAGTAAGTTTTATGCCTGTGCAGCACATTGGGGTCTTGCCATGGACGGAATGCCATTTTCAAGAATGATATATTATTATTATTCAAAATGTATTATTATTCAAAATGTACAACAAAAAACCTTCAATAAAACCAAATCTAATGAGACAAGCATTTTGTTGCTTCACGAATCCTTTGCCCCAGGCAAGCTGCTTAGCATAGAAAATCTTGCTCAGCAAAGACAGGTTACCAGCTGAAAATACCATGGAATGTATATTGTTGTGCCTGGTTCCCTGCTAATATTTTGCGTAGCAGAAAAATTATACTAAGAACCATTTACTGCTTTGCAACTTTGTGAAATCTGACCCTGCAAATCTGACCCTGCCGTAGCCATAGCCGTAGCCATAGCTGTAGCCATAGCTGTAGCCATTAGTCTGGACATGGCCGAATACTTACAGCTAACTCTAAGTAGTTACTCCGCTGCTTGAGTTTGGAAGTGCTTTCAGACGTAATACTGTAATCCCAACCACTGAACACTTTGCTGGTGTAAAAGTTGTGACTTCGATCTCCAGTTATGTAGTATTCACGGTATGTCTTTGACATACTGAAGGGGAACAATCAAACCGGAAACAACTTTTTAAAGGTAGGGTCTACTTTGGTAATTACTTCAAAAATGAATGACCATAAAAAGTTACATGGTGAGAAGCACTGAGGCAGTTGATAGTATATAGGTATTGGTAAAGGATTCTCTTCTAAGTAATATGGTTTAGATAATTTTTCCCCCTAAAACATCTGAATCTGAGAATATTCACACATGAAGCATTTCTCTGATTTCTGACGGTTGGTGTCTATTTGAGAATGCTGCAGTCAGAGATGCGGTTGGTACCTGCTGTCACCTCGCTAAACGATTTAAGATTTAATCTTACCCTTGTGCCAAGACGATAAAGATGAGTAGTAGATATCCACTACTGGCAAACAAGTACGCCACAGGCATGTTGTAATAAGCACTGCCGATCACACTGAATGTTTCATTGGTGTAGTACCCATAGTACAGCTCTGTGTTGGTCAGCCAACCCTAAACACATAACAGATAGCGTGTCACTTGATTAACCCTCCTACTGTCTGACCATTCAATATCATCCATTGTATGGTTTTGAATGATGAATAAACTATGCTGGCATGCAATATGATATAATACATAGTACACAGTCAACCCTCCTACTGTTTGATCATTTAACATCATCCACTGGGCGTGAGATAAGGTCAAGTTCCGGCAATATTTTATTTTTAGTTTTTGCTTAACTACCACTTATCATTAGCATATGTTTTTGTGCCATAACTTTTTCGAATCTATAAAAGTAGCTATTTTAATATAAACTTTCGGGTCAAATCGGCCCGCAAACCGGACCTAGCATCTGTAACAAAACCCTACCTCTCCAGTCAATATCTCTGCCCCTGTGAAGGGTTCCGGGTTCTTCTGAGAGGCACTTGGTTGGTAAACTAGTTGGGGGATGGTGATGAACCCAAAGGAGATGATGAAGACGGGCATATTGAGCATGAGAAGCCACTTGAGAAGGACAAAGTAAGATGTGACCCCACTGCCGAAGTTGCCTTCGATCTTCTTGATGGGGTCTCGCCAGAGCTCCAGCGAGTATGTGAGATTACCCAAGGAGTCCTTGAAGCTTTCCCAAGCCTGGATGAATACAAGAGTTTTATTATCATTATTATTATTATTGTTTATTAGAAAACTTCTCATTGCAGCCTACCGGCTGAATTACAAAACAGTTTACATTTAAAATAAAAGGAATACAAATAGTTTCTTTAATACAAACAGTTTAAAAATGAAGAATGAATCTAACAAAGAGGTATTTAGGAAATCAAGAAACACACAAAGCACGTAAAAAATATTGCACAGTAAAAATCACACTCATCCAGGAGGACATGAAAAACCACATTCAAAAAGAAATCAATGCTTAGCTAGATTGCCGCAATTCATGAACTCTACCAGTTTAGCTGCATGGCAAATTTCAGCTTTCCTATTGGTCGATCTGGTTTCTTTTATCATAAAAGAACGTAAAATGGTGTTATTGTACTCCATGTCTTTGCATTTGGGTACCAGACCACTCTTAAAAGAGAACACTGACCAGACTATTTGAAAAACACAAAATATGGCTGTGTCTGATTTGGCGGCTACAGCTCTGGCTCTGACTGTTGCTAAGGACTTCCTATTCTTTAATGCATGATGACAAGGATCTAGCTGTAGCCGTAGCCGTAGCCGCCAATTCAGACCAAGCCTATCAATTGGAGACTATCGGGGACACTAGGATGCAGCAGACTTACCAGGTAAATCTATTGTTCTTGGAAGTAATGCGCGCTCAGAATTACGTAAACATAGGGAAAATGACCAGGGCCCAATTTCATAGAGCTGCTTAAGCACAAAAAGTAGCTAAGCACAACAAAATTATGCTTACTAGAATAAGGTTACCAGCCAAACTACCATGTCACATGTACAATTTGTGACTGGTATCCTGCTCATTTATGCTAAGCAGAAAATGGTTAAGCAACATTCTCTGCTTAAGCAACTCTATGAAATTGAGCCCAGGTATGTCTGCTGCCACCATGTGACCGAAGTCACCAATTGAGTTGATGAGTTGATACTGTATACTTACATAGGACACTTGATAACGCCAGTATTTAAACATTCCAACAGATTTGTGTTTTCTTTTATCTGATCGTCGCTCAACCTGTTCCCTGTGTGAATGTAAAAATATATATTTGTAAAATATAATTCAAAAATCCAGATCTGATTGAATAACCATTCCTAGGATTTTGGGAAGATTTGAGTGAAGGTACCTGACTCGTCTTTTTGTTTCCATGCTCCCCTGAATCCCCTTTATCGTCTTCTTCCTTCTCATGGTTGCCCTCCCGGTCCCATCCATCATGTCCTCATCTGACAGAATCCTGTCAATCATCATCTCCATGCCCATGTTCTCGTTGGTGTGGCGTCCTGCCGTTGAGCGACTGCGCTTCAAGGATTTCCTAGAGCGCTGTCGTAGCCATTTGTTGTTTGAGGTTGCAGAGGACAGAGTGCGTCCTAAGGGGGAAGAAAAAGTTTAATTTTTAGGATATTAATTCCTTTTTGCTCTTTACACAAAAGTTAACACAATTCTATTCACCAGGGTAACAAAATGGAATTAGCTGAAAACAAAAAAAATGTGAATGACCTCATGTTTCGACCCCAGCAGAGTCTTTCTCAAAGGCTTAATGACAACACAACACACACATACAAGTACACTGGGCTGTTTTTTGTTGTTGCTGTTTTCTCAGCAAGTAGACACTATACTCAGCTGAAACTTGCACACGTGACTTTTATTGTAGCTTTATCATTTTGCCTAAAAATCAAACATTCTGTTGCCACAAACCAATCTATGACCCTATCTTTTAAACAAACATATTAGTTCAAACACACTTTGAAAGTACTTTTGGTTTTACACAACATACCTAGTCGTCTGCTTGGCAGCATGTCAATGACTGAGGTAGGATCCCGCAGATTGGCGGCGATCACCTCTCTTTCCATAATCTCATCTTCATCTGGATTACTGGACTGATACGAGGCGCTGGAATCACTGGAATGGCGACGTGTCCCCTGGTTGGGTGACAGGGTAGGGCTGGCTGCGGACTCTATAAAGGCAGGATTGACTGGAGAGAAAAGCAGAGCAATGTGATAGCCAGAGGGTCATAACGGGTTTCTGTCTTGTTGTGAATACGGGTGATTTACAATAGAGTGCACCCTCTACAGTTTATCATGGAGAGGCCATATTCTCTAAAACAGTGGAATCAAACCCCCCAAAACCCACGCAACTCAATGGTGGCGCACTGCCATAATTACAGAAATATGACTTTGCTTCTTTGCAGACACCAGGAACAAACTTAAACAACCTTGGTCTTGCAGCAGGACCATGTGGCGACCAAAAAACTTGTCAACTTTTTCCCACAATACACCGCAAATCTTGCCTCTGTAGAGACAAACTATAATGTGAATTGCGCATATTTGGACATGTCACTGTTTCTTACACAAAGAATTGTTAGTTTTCAATTGCAGTCAGCCCTAAGTGCTAAAACTAGAAGCTAAGTACCCTGATCTCAGACAAACAAGTTTTATGCTTACTTGTGTGTACTGACTACACTACAAGTGCAGTTTGGCGCATCGATGATGGGATAATTGCGTAAGTGGTGGAATGTTTGTCTGACAGCCATGTATTTGGAGCAAAAGTGACGTCAATTTATCTGGACACCCTTTTCTACACTTTGCATGAAGTCCTGAAAACTAGGGCCAAATTTCATAGAGCTCAGACCTTCGTTTATAGAAATACAAGGAGCTCTTTTAATCGCTCTCCTGAGAATACTCAGGAGCTCAATTTGAGCTCCTCAAATCACTCTTCTTAGATTGTCCAGAAAATAAGTGTCACGGGGTAGGGAGAATTTGACCACAATCGCACTGTGCGCAACATGTTTTTGTTACAAAATTCTCAATACTAGTGACAAGCAAAGTATTCCTACATCACAGTCATCCTAGAGTTCAGTCGTCATGAGTGATGTTCAAATGGGCCAGTGCGTTGTGTACAATGGAGGCAAAAGCCAGTGTTCTCCACACACGTATTTTGGGAGGGCGGGCTGCCCTCCCAAAGTTTAAGGCCGCCCTGCCAAAGAATTGGCCGCCCTGCTATAATAATTGGCCGCCCTGCCAAAAAAATTATTTTTAAGAAAAGGATTATCTCAAGTGTTTTTTGCTTTCACGTCCAATGACGTCATATCCCAACGGGCGCCATTTTGATGACGTCATATCGACGGGCGCCATTTTGATTACGTCATGCCGCCCTCCCAAAGAAAAAGTCTGTGGAGAACACTGAAAGCATTTCGTGTTTTTCACGGACGTAAAAAATAAACCCCGAAACAAAAAACATTTGCTTATGTGTGGGCTGTGCCAACATTTACATAACCAATGTTATTTATCTGCCTTGTTACGGTAGAATTATAAATAAAATACACCATAATGATCGAGGAGCGCTGTCGATCGCGCACGTGAAGACAGACCCAGGAGCGCGGTAGGAGCGTGAGCGCGATCGCGCTCCGCAAAAACGAAGGTCTGGGAGCTGCTTGAGCACATAAAGTAGATAAGCACAAAACAACTTTACCAGTATAAGATTACCTGCAAAAATACCATGTCACATGTGCCATCTGTGACTGGTATCCTGCTCATTGTTCTTAAAACAAGGAAGGTAGTGGTAGCACTTAAAAGACTAACTAATAACATGAAAAAAATGCATAAGCTTTCGTAGCAACAACTACTTCATCAGATGCCAAGTAGTTGTTGCTACGAAAGCTTATGCAGGTTTTATGTAATAAGTTAGTCTTTAAGTGCTACCTGCCTTGTTTTATCTATCAGACTAACACAGCTATGTTTTAATATTGTCATTTTTCTGAGTCATTTTTCTATGAAATTGAGCCCAGACGTAAAGTCCTACAACAATCACCTTTGCACATACAGTATGTATACTGAACAGGGTAAAGTATTTGTACAAACTTGCTATGTACATACATATTGCATTGTACAACACATGATGTGCTGTACACATACAAGCAGGTTTCAACTGTTTGACACGTTTGATGTTATATCATCAGGAACTACACACACACGCATGAGAAACTTACAGTGCAAGGAAGAGGGGCTGACTGTCCTAGTTTTCATTCCAAATGACGCCATTTTAGTCAGGAACTACCAACAAATCTCACACTCCAAGGACTGTTAAACATTTTTTTGAAAACTTTCAGTCAAAGTCCGTGTGTACATGTACAGCATTCCATAAACCATAGTACAGAGGGTCTTTTGGCATAGCATACCAATTGTGCAGTAATCCTACTCCAGTACCACGCTGTGTTTTATTTTGGGGTTGGTATTGACATCATACATTGTGTACATAGAAACAGCCTATGTGATGGTAGTGGCTGGGCTGGCCTGCCCTCCATGGGGTGAGGACATGTACCATGGTGTGACCTAGAGGGGCGGTTTGGGCATCTTCTGGACATGCTGTTTCTGGACATACCATCCCCCCAAAATTCTTGCTTAGAAGTATGTGAGAAGGTCAACCTTCCCACAAACATCCACACTTGAGTAATAAGCTTCAAATATGGATTTTTGTTTGTGCCTGTGGACTTTTTTCACAGAACTCGGGGAAATACTGAGTATACAGTGCTTAATATCAGTGTAAGAGTAAAAATAAATTTTAAGCTTCAAATATATACGAGTAAATATTTGTTGGACTTTTAATTTCCTGAACTGTCAAATTTATTTGAGGCAAAAAGAAAAGTTTGTTAAGGTGAGACAAGGCTCTACAATGACACAATCAAATCTTTGTAATGTATGTCTATTACTTAGATTTCAATAGGATTTTTTTTCCATTATTGTTGTTTCTTTGATAGCTTTAAAGCAAAGAGACCATTCATGAAAACAAGGCTCGCAAAGATCTTCACTGGTAAACATTACAGGAGACCTGCAAGGCCACTGAATGCGAGTGTTGATGCAAACAGCGCCCTCTAACAATAGTGTTGGTCTCTTCCTGCAAGATCTTACTGGTTTGGAATCGTACTAAATGACAGACCAATCAAACTTACCAGTTCCCATTTCTATTTCTCCGAGGGAGAGACCGATATCATCTTCACCTCCCATAGCAAGGCGAGCTGAACGTCTGTCCCCTAGGCGTGGGGAGTTCCGGGTGCTTGGGCGGGGAGAAACTCTGCCATTGGGCCTTGGGGAATTTCTCCCATTTGGAACTGGAGAGCCCCTTGGGGAATGACTGCGATAATATTCAGAGAGATATTGTTAGCAACATAGAGGGCGCTGTACAGTTTGGACCATCCAGAATTAAACCTTTCTTCGAGGGATTCATGTTTTAACTCAATATTGATCTTTCACACCACTTACACAAATATCATCAGTTTTTAAAACCTGGCAAAACTTGTCTTGAATCTTGAACAGTGACCCAATAAAAATCAGGGCTGAACGTGTTTATCGTTCATTGATAGTGGAGTGGATTGAAATGGCCATTAGATTTTACTAAACATCTGACTTATTTTACATAAAAAAGAAAGCATCAAGTAAAAAACCAAAAGAGAAAACTGAATGGGTAATTCTACATATATGTAAATCAATTTTGGGATAAACAAAGAAAAATTGACTACATGTAACTTATCTAGCCCTATGGGTTTGTTAGCAGCATCGGTATGTAAATCCAGAGGTCAAAGGTTCAAATCCTGCTCTAGTACATTTAGTTAGATTTCAGTTAGTTTTCTAGATGCTCTAGTAAATTTGTCTTTGTGCGCCCCAAAAATGAACTGGAAATACTAAACCAAAATATACCAGTAGCCATTTCAAATAGATCCTAGCATACAATAAGATCAACCTAAATGCCATTTGTAAATGCTCCAACAAACATAAAAATTGCCAAAATAGCTTTGTTTCCGAGGCATACAGAGAATCTATTCAAATCCTGAAGTCACCATTTCAATTGAATAGTAAACTTGCAGATAATATCAATCTCTTTTGGGAGGAGTACTGGTGTGGTCTTGTTTTTTTCAATTAGTGAGACAAATAGAGTATACTGTTTAAAACGTTGAGACCCTACCGGCTCTTCTCAGAGCCAACACTCCTCCCAAAACAGACTGATAGATGGCTGTACCCGCAATTTTACTAATTATAGTTACTGCTTATTTTCCACACCATGCAAAGCTTCAAACATCACATGAAACTTTGCTACTTTTACTTTGAGCACAGCCACGATCATGGGTACACATTTTTTCCGCGTCCATTTTATGAACAGTTTGAAAACCACTGGTAGCAGTTATCTCAATGTTATTTATATACCAATTAGCAATCGCTGTGTCAATGATGAATAAAAAGTGCTTTGAGTTTGTCAAATACAAGATCTGGAAAGAGTTGCTCAATATTTATCTGTTGTACATTTAGTGTCTTTGTAACAAAAAGTGTACCCATGTTTGTGGCTGTGCACCTTTGTTAGATCTCATGTTCTGTATTCTATGTGATTTAGCTTGTTCTATATTGCTTGAGAGGAACCTACCCGAGTGGAATGTTGTCTTGCTGCTGCGGCGGTGGCTGCATCTGCTGTGCATAGCGAGGGTCCAGCTGCTGAAAGTCCTGTCCAGCAGTCACCATGGAAGTGTCGCTGTTAGGTCTACGACTGTAGTGGGAGCTGTCACCATGTTCGTACAGGGATTGAGGCTGTAGGGTGCGAGTGGGTATGCCGGTCGGGGCGGGGCGGGCTGGGCGTGTAGCTGAAGGTGGGATATTTCGGCCGGTGTTTGTGCGGGGTGGTTTGCGTTTCCGATCTGCCATGGTTCATGCCGTATTAGCGTTGGCTCTACTCTATCATCTTGTGAACGGAAATGGCTACCTTGAGGATATCCATGGCTGATATGCAAGAACCTGCTTGGAAAAAAGCGACAAGTTTTCTTTTAAAAATGATGGGAGCAAATTATGAATGACACTGGCAGTGACGGGGTTTTTCTCAGGGCTAATCAAAGCAAAGCTTTCAGGCCTGGAATTTCATCTCTGAGAGGGCAAGGCCATTTTCATTTTGAAGAGGGCACTTCTATTGGAAAATCTTTAAGCCCATGGGAAACATTTGAAAGGGCGCCAAGACCAAGACCTGGGGCAACAGATGCCATGGTCCCCGTGGCCTCCGTGTTATTTCCAGGCCTGTGTTTTGGATTTAAATTGTCTTCTTGCACATTGTCTTCTTGCATCAGACCAAATACATGTAAAACTAGATATCATTCAGCTTATTAACCAACCATCCAAGATACATACAACCATACACTTGAAAATATTAAGTGGATGCAAAATTGTTGGACTTATTGTAAAAAAAATTGTTCAATTTCACAAAGTTTTAGGTGGTTTTTTCTGTACAACTTGAAGACTAACTTAAAGCAACTTGACGTGTCTGGGTTTTTATAAGATTAAAGGTAGGGTCATAGATTGGTAAGTATTCCAAAATATAATGACCATAAAAACTGACTTGATGAGAAGCGCTGCAACTATTGATAGTAAAAACTATTTTTAGAAAGGATTCCCTTCAAAGTTATACGGTTTGGAAAAATTTTCACCACAATGAATTTGAATCTGAGAAACGATTCATGCATGAATCGCTTCTCAGATTTCTGAGGGTTGGTGTCCGTTCGCAAATGCTGCTGCCAGAGATGCGGTTGGTACCCGCTGTCACCTCGTTAAACGCGGATTGATACTACGTTCTTGTGAAAATATTGGGACAGGTTTTTGCTGCTTTCTCAGCAAGTAGACAGTATTCAGCAGAAAGTTTTACATGTGGCTTTTATTGTGTCCTTATAGCATTGCCTTTAAATCAACATTAGGCCGACAAAAATCAATTTATGACACAAACTTTAACACAAGTCAAATAAAATAAATTTAAGGTCATGAATTTCAGCTACTACACAAACAATGAACATTGTACACAGCAGCAATGATCAATGTTATTTACAGCCAAAAATAAATACAAATAAAAACCATGACTCACTTCAGGATTTGATGTAAATCTCTGCCCCAAACACTCTCCAGGATGTGGAATTAAGCGATTCTACATTTGCGTAAAAAAACCCAACTATAACAAATTCTCCCTGGTTGGAGATACGCTGTGTCAGGTGCAAGGTTATTTTTGGAACACAATGATCCCAGATCTATGTGTGCACAGAAACATCCATTTTAATTACTCCGTTATTGATAATAATAATAATAATTTATTCATTTATATAGCGCAAATTCCAATATAATTTTGTTCAAATGCGCTGAACAATAAAATAATAAATAATAAAAATACAAGAAAATACACTTTAAAATAATCCCATACGCACTTATACACACATTAAAATGAAAAGAGTTAACAGCAATAAAATTACTTTAAAAAATGAACAATTAAAATACCAATAAATAACCACAATCAAAAGAAGATTAAAACCAATACAAATACAATGAAGTAACAGTAAAAGGCCAACTTAAAAAAATGAGTTTTTAACAGAGACTTGAAGTTATCAACAGTGTTAGCTCTCCTAATGTTAATTGGGAGGGCATTCCAGAGGGTTGGGGCAGCATTAACAAAAGCACGATCCCCAAGGGTAACTTTGGTACGGCGAAAAGGGTAGCCCAGGAGAGTGTCATCAAAAGAACTACGAAGATTGTAACGAGATGAGGGATTCTTAATGATAAGTTGGCTAAGGTAAACTGGAGCTAAACCTTAAAAACATTTATAAGTCAACAACAGAATTTTAAAATTAATCCTAAACCTCACTGGAAGCCAATGAAGATCAACCATTAATGGAGTAACATGGCAAAACTTATAAGCTCTAAAAACAAGTCGAGCGCAGGCATTCTGTACTCGTTGAAGATGATTAATCTGACAGTCAGGTAAGCCATATAAAAGGCTGTTACAGTAATCTAAACGACTGGAAATGAAAGCATGAATCAAGGTTTCAGTACACTTAGTGGACAGGTGTTTTCTTATACGTCTGATGTTATGTAAATAATAAAATGCACTTCCACAAACCTTTTGAATGTGAGTATTCATTGACATATGTACATCAAACCATAAACCTAAGTTTCGAGTAATGGGTGCAGGTGTAACAATGCAATCACCAACATGAATGGAATCAAGATTAACTTTAGACAACTGTTGGGGGGTCCCAATAATCATAAACTCAGTTTTACTGTCATTCAGCATTAAACCATTAGCCAACATCCAGTTACGTAAATCCTGAATACAGCTCTCCATAGCTGCTAAAGACGATCTTTGATTTTCTGAAATGTCAGTGCTATAAGAGATATACAGCTGGGTATCATCAGCGTAACATTGAACCTGTGGAAGATGGCTCTTAATGATATCAAACAGTGGGCTAGTGTACAAAATAAATAATAAAGGCCCAAGACAAGAGCCTTGTGGAACGCCATAATCAAGATTAAATTGCTGAGAGAGATTACCATTTATAGAAACACGTTGGGATCTACCAGACAAGTAAGAATGAAACCATTTAGGAGCAGTACCATCAATACCAAATTTACACTGGAGGGTATTTAGTAAAATGTTGTGGTCTAATGTATCAAAGGCGGCACTCAAATCAAGCAGGACTAACAAAGAAACCTGTTGTCTATCCATAGCCATTAATAAATCATTTCTAATCTTAAGTAAAGCCGTCTCTGTGCTATGATATTGACGGTAGGCAGACTGGGCAATGGGATACAATTTATACAACTCTAAATGGGCTTGTAACTCATCTGCAACGGCTTTTTCAACCAGTTTCGAAATAAATTGCAAATTACTGACTGGCCGGTAATTTTCAACTACTAAGTCAAGGCCATGTTTTTTTAACAAAGGAGACACAAGGGCTGATTTCCATGTAGCAGCAAAATGGCCAGTGCGAAGAGAAGTATTAATCATACTGAAGTATATCAACATTTAAGGGTGAGAATCGGAACTGAAATATGCCGCCATTGTTCCCTCATTGACTAAATAGAAATAACAGTATTGTATAATTGCAATGGAGCAAGTAAACTTCATAGAAAACAATAATCAATCATGCGAAACCTCCTGAAATGCCTCCAGTGGTTATCATAATATAATTACGTATGAATGATTCTGGTACTTATGCCATGCACAGCATGCCTGTCTCAACCCCCTGTCTGTTTTCACCTCAACTTTTCATCCAATTCCAATTACATTTGTTTTCATTTGAGTTTCCTTCCAGCCTACAATCTAGACTGTACAAAGAGGAATATTAATTCCTACCTTCAGCTCCTTCATCTTAAATGCTTTGTTCTTGTAGCCATTTACAAAGAGTGACTTTTAGCTTTGTTTTGGGCGAACTTGCATTTAAACGTATTTTTTTAAAATAAACTGTGCAAGTCATGCGGGAATCCAAAAGAGAAAACAAGTCCAACGAAGACTGTATTTTTGTTTATGAAATCAAATTTGCTTTTTAAAATATATTTATACAATATTCTTGAAAATAAAAATACCCATAGCAACTTTATACATTTTTTTATAATACAAATAGTTTGTTAAAATCAACATTTAGAATTAAGACTTTAGACGGGGAAGCTTATTTTTTTAGAAACCCCATTTGTGAATCATGCCCTAATTGGTGCAACTATTACATATAGGTTTAATGATAAAATGAACAATAGCTTGGCAACATTCTTAATTGTTTTCAGTAAACTGAAACAGAAGTAAAGTCTTATTCTTGGGTTTTCTTTGTTTATTTGCAGGTTCAAATCCTCTTTGACTCAACTTTTCACTCCCAAACCACATAAGATTGCAAGTTTAAACTTTGAGGGCAAATCATTCAGGGGCAATATTGAAAACCACTGCCCTGTTTTGCATATTGACTGATCCCTCTATGGCAGGGCGACAGGGCGTGTGTGTTCTGGGCATAACTTTGTTTTCTCACAGCACACAAGAATTATTGAACTGTGCAAACCAATTGACAGCTTGAATAAATACCTCATGGATGATAAAAAGATAGCAATGCTGACAAACAAGGTACTTTTGTGATTAGTCACAGTTGAATCCTATTCGCGATTAGTCACAGTTGAATCCTATTCGCCTACTTCTGAGAAGATTTGAAAGTGAGGCAGCCATGTAAAAATACCCTCTATGTTTATAGCTGACACACACCACATCCATTGTTGAAAAGTACCAAAAGACTGAGCGTATGGGCAAAGACCAGTATCCTCACTTGGGAGTATCCCAACATATGCATAGAATAAAAAACCTATGAAAATTTGGGCGCAATTGGTCATCAAAGTTGCAGGAAAATAATGAAAGACAAAAAACATTGTTCTATTGTTGAATAGAATTGTGTGCTTTCAGATGACTGATAACTGAAGCCTTTCTCATTCAAATTTTTTGGTGAAAATTACCTCTTTCTCTAAAACTACATTCCTTCAAAGGGAGTAAGTTTCTCACAATGTTTCATGCTATCAACAATTCTTCGTTGCTCTTCACCAAGTAAGTTTTTAGGGCCATTAACTTGTAGAGTAACTACAAAAAGTGTTCCCTGCTTTTTCATTCCTACGAAACATGAGGAAAATCAAAGGGTACCTTGACAAGGATACTCTCCATCATGTTGTCGGAGCTTTAGTCCTCTCTCGTATTGACTATTATGACAACGTTATGTTAATTGGTGCTACGCCATATGAATTGGACTGAGTTCAAGATTACAAAATAGTGTCAGATCGTTTGATATGTTCCACACCCCTGAGGGAACATATTACCCCTGAGGGAACATATTACCCCTTCACTCGCGAAACTTCATTGGCTACCGATTAGAAAAGGGATTCATTTTAAACTTGCTCTTTTTGTTGATAAATGCTAAGACAAAACTACTCCTATCATTCCTATTTGCTTTCATTACACTCCTCCACATTTTCTTGAGTCCACACTTGACATCACTCACTTGAGTGTTCCTGGTGCAAACAAAGTTCTGGGCCAAAAAGCCTTCATTGCAGCAGGACCAATGGTTGGCAAAATCTTCCTCCTGTCATTGGGGAATCTGTTAGTTTATCTTTATTTCGTAAAGCTGTTAAGACTCACCTCAATCCAAGTTCATTTCTAGTATATGTGCGCTATGACCTTGATGGAATAGTGCCTTATAATTGTTTTTGCTATGTTTTGTTATTCCTGACATGTATCAAGAATAAAGAACTGGGTGCAGCTTTTTTCATTTTATTCACCCCCCAAATTGCTATTTTGAACATGAGGTTGCGCCTGGAAAAAGATTAAATTTTTCCTGGTTGCCTCAATGAGTAACTGCGCAATTTGCCCACGATGCAAACTCAATGTTCTAAACAGTGAAAACATACACATGTACTAAGGGATTTTCCCCCCACTATTTTCTCGTGAGCTGGTATTTGATTCGACCAACAACCTACAAACCATGTTTCACCAGGGCCAGATTTTACACAGCTGCTTAACAACTGATTTTGTGCTTACTGCGCGAGTTTCCATTTCATAGCGCTGCTAAGCCGTAAGCACACAAAAAGGCATGCTAACCTTCTGGTGCTTACTGTATGAAAATGAATCATGTAACAATGCAAAATGCCTATAATTTTCTAGCTAACCCGTGAAACACGTTTACGCTTTAAAAGCAAATTTTTCTGCTATAGCCAGCACGAAAATTTGCTTACTGTTAAGCAGCGCTATGAAGTTGGCCCCTGGTTTGCTTCAGTCACCTACTAACACAATGTTTTTCTGGCCATGAGGTATTTATAAAGCCGTTTCATACTAAAGCCTTAATTTTGCAAACTCATAGGGTTATGTCCTCTTTAATACAGCTCCTATTTGATGCAATTCTCTGTTAGCAAAGGTGACAATATCAATAGAGTAAACTCAAAGGGTAGAATTTAGGCTGACAGACTAATCACAAAGCACCAGGATGTACCTTGTATGTTTACGACTGCGGATACAAGATAATAAAAGATAATAATGATTAAATGATCCCTATGGTTCATATCGGTATACGAATATTCCAGTCGCCATAGTGGTAAAAAATACACATTGAAGATGAATTCCTGATAACAATGACCATGATGACATGAAGGGCTTGAATGTTCACCGGACCAGATATTCTGTCCACTAATTCCTTCTTCTTTCCCTCTTTTTTTAGGGGGTGGCTTTTTGTTTTGAGGTTTTGGGTTTTTTGGTTTACTTTCAGGAGTTTTGGATTAGAAAAAGCTTTTAAAGTGTACACAACATGTCAAGGATGACTCCAGGGTTATCCCCATGCACAAGCTAGCGTATCGGTCCAATACACACAAATTGCGAGGGGCGCGAATTTGCGGCCAATAGGCAAAACATTTTATTTATTTATTTTTTTATATTACATCAAATTCACACAAATCAAAATGATAAAATCATTTAGAATGCCCCAGATTGCACAGTAGGGCTTTTAAAACCAAAGATAAACACCAAGTAAAAACCATTCCGAGGACCGCCTTTCAATTCAGCATGCTTGGGCCAAATTTTCAAACTTCCAAAGTTTGGGTCCAGAATCGGGACAACAGTTTTGGGAAGAAGTGGAGAATCCTGGAATCTAAATTGTGTGTTCTTTAAAACTTCTTGGTACATAGAGGGCAAGGAAAAAACTCATAAATGAAACAAAACATAACATTTTTGGATTAAAATTATTTCATGGCAAAACTTCACAGCGAGTTAGTGATATTGGCAAAACAAATTATGAGGTGGTCACCGAGGGCAGGGCAATCACCATCCTAAGCCCTTTTCACACTACCTCCCTTTGATCCGTGTAATAAGGTTTATCGCGATTCAGAATCGCAATGGATCATGGGAGGGCAGAGGGGGCAAATGCTACAGTCGGTCGTCGTGCGCGAGTTCACGGGTTGCCCCCTTTCACTACACTATCATGCGCGGCAAAACAGCACCCTCTCTTGGTATTTTGCTATTCGCGATAAACCTTATTGGCGACCTGTGCAAAAAGTCTTCTACATGTATTAACTGATCCGGAGATTCCTTTCACACTATAATATCTAACACAGAGAAAAGTTAACCCAGTTCCATACTAACACCGAGATTGGTGGGTTAACCCATCCCTAGTCCTGGGCAGGGTTAAATTTTACCGGGATTAAGTCAGTTTTGGGGTTCCGTTTTGGGTTCGTTAATCCAGATAATTTTTAGCCCTGAAAAGTGTAGTGTGAACGCTCCACTTAATCCGGAGAATCTCAGTGTCAATTTTTCCTTAACATGGAGATTCTCCGGATTAATTTAAAGTGTAGTGTGAAAGGGGATCAAGTTTCAATTCTACTGTCAATTTCACAAGCTTATGTTTCACCCAAACTGACCAGAGTATCTGTCTTGTAATCTCACTCATTGTTATTATTAATTAACTATAATAATTTAACATCTGCACAAAAGTAAACAATTTAACCAAAACATCACTTCTCAACTTGCCCTAAAGCCTAAGCAGCCTTTTTTAATGGATGGGCTTATAAAAATCGTGCAACATACTTGCACTTGTTTATATTGAGTGTGTGAATGTTCACTTGACCATTAAATTGGTTGCGATCGCCACCATATCAGAAGGTAGTTGCGATAGGAGGGTTACGATTATCGCAACTAATCAGAAGGATACATTGACTCATTCCGTCCGACTCATGACAATACATCAGTTAGCCCCATTTATAGTGCCAATACTCTGGACTTCCTCCGATCCAAGGATCGGAGGAAGTCCAGAGTACAAGGATCGGAGGAAGTCCAGAGTATTGGCACTATAAATGGGGCTATACACATCAGTCAGTCAGTCCATCTATTTTCTTCCTCCGTCCGTCCGTCAGTCAGTCACTGAGTCAGTGCAGAGCAGAGTCAGTGGTTTTATAACTTCATCAAACAAACGTCAGAATAAAACTTGAAGAGTAATTGAGCTGCAAGACCTTATTTACAACATGAAAAATGGTTAGTTAAAGAGCAATTGACTTCCATGAACACCTACCTTCACACAAGATATTTCAATCAGTTGAAAGTCCACGATAGCATTATTATATTAGCAACGTAGAAAATAAATACCCGATCCCCGGCAAACTTGGCGTTCTACATATCGAGTTAACAAAATTCTAAATTTACATTTCCGGTAATATTCTACCGAACCGCTAGAGGGCGGTACAGAGGCAAAAGTAACCCCCCCCCCCCCCCCCCCCACCTGTTGTGCACCACAATTACCTTTCGAAAATGCTTTCGAAAAAGGCCTAAACCTTAAACCATTTGTATTAAATGATGACTTGTTGTGTTTTGTGCAGTGAAGGCAACCCTTCAATGTAAGACCCAAATTTGAAAAATAGAGCTGAACTTACACAATTTGTTTTTATTTTGACAAAAATTTGTTGAAAATGCTGGACTTACCCTTTGTGATTTTTTAAATTTAAGACCCAAATTTGAAAAATAGAGCTGGACTTACCCCTTGTGATTTGTTTTCAATTTTTTGTCAAAATTTGATGAACATGCTGAACTTCCCCCTTGTGATATTTTCAATTTTTAACCGAAATTTGATAAAAATACTGGTAAGGGACAGGTAAAATCCCCCTGATCCCCCCTCTCACCCCGTTTTTATAAATGGGTGATAGGTGGGTTGGGGTTGAAATTGGTTTTACATAAAAATGCAATCAATTTTGTTACATTCCAAACTCAATTAACTTATCAAACATTTCAAAAAAGTTATGAATTATGATTCATTTTAATCAGTCGTTGTGTTGCGGCATCAAAGCTCAGAAATTTCTAAACCAGGTTTATTATAAAGTCAGCATCTTGGAATAAAAGAAGAATAACTTTCATATTAACAATGTAATAACGCAAAAATGAAAGTCAACAAAGCGTTGTAACAAGAGCTCATAAATGCTTACTTCTGCTCTCTACAACAATAGATAAAAAAGAGAGGCCAATGGCAAAATGTGTGCACAATGCCTGCTATAGGTTTCAAGGTCAATTTTTTGCAAAGTATTTTCTTATTTCACTTTCATTTCATATTCGTATAACAGCAATTTTGCCTCTTCAGTTGAAATCACCATTCAATTTTCAAGCATTATATTCAATTAAACTCAATTGAACAGTCAAACTTATTAGTTCTTTTAAGTCATGCGAAATCAGCATTTAATATAGCAGAGTAGGTGCAACTAGAAATTTCAGCAAAAAGCTGCTGCAAATTTGAATGCTGCAGAAGTAGATTTGTTAAAATGAAAGATTATCTTTTTTTAATCGCATGACGCAAAAGAACAATTACCCAAACATTAAGTGAATTTGAATTACTGTTTTGAGGAGCTTTCAATATCGCGCAAATAGAATAATGCTTTGTTTAAAGTAGCCACGTATTTGCCTAAAAATGACCAGGAAGACCTATATTTTAACTTCAATTGACTTTATACCTCAAATATAAGTTGAAAGTTGTTCTCTGAATCTACTTTTGAAAACATTTTAAAATCTGTCATGTATAAATTTTTCAAGATTTTGAGAAGCTACACAGATGATCCAGAGACAAAAATCATTGAATTTCTAAGTTCAATGAGTCTCACAGAACAAAAAAAGTTTACCAGCCAAAATACCATGTGAGGTAAATTGTTTGTTACTGGTTACTGGTTACCCTTTACAACTTCAACAATTTGACAGAAGTCGTTTGTCAATTTTGTAAAATATGCAATAAAGATAACTCTTCATGAACAAAATAAACCCAGAACTTTTGATGATGTATTTACACAGGCATAAACAACTCCCAATTTATTTATGGAAGGTTAAGATTTCTTTTTTACAGAATAAACCAAAAAGTAGAGAAGGAAATGGTATGTACAATGAACTACATGATAAAACAGTTAGTGTATACATAAAATAATGAGTGGCCGTACTTGCTATGCTATGCAGCCATTTTGTAAGTGGGCAACCCTGAATGTAAAGTAATTGCATGTGTTCAGTAAACACCAATGGAGATGTGTTAACAATGATAGTTAATAATGGCCTTTGTGCACTGACATCATCCCACTGCCATCTGAAGGCCATCTCACACAGGGCAATTTTTTCAGGCAACTTTGAGACAACCAACTGCACTGTATACACAAGGAGCACTTTGCCAGCACAAGAATTCTTCAAGCTGTAACTTACTATCTCCAAGAAAACAATGAGAAAACTGTAATGTGAATGAATTTTCTTACTTGAAGTGTTTACCTGTAAATTGCCTCATGTGACATGACCTTTTGAGGTCAAACAATAATAAAATAATAAAAATACAAACAGCACACAGGATTGGCCACTGACCTCTACATGAGGTCGCCATATTCCAATGATGTCACATGCATATGGTCCTTGCTATAAAAAAACACTATTAAAAGTGGTAAGAAAGTAGAACTGTACCCTTCCCTCGCTGTATGGTTAAAATGTTGTTATGAATAAATTCTAAAATATTTAAGACAGTCTCCTCTTTTCCTCTTTTTATGAGAAATGTCTTAACTTTACAGCGGAAAACCAAAGAATAATTTACCCAACTCAGAGGTGCTCTTGAAAACAAAGTATGAAAACTTTACCACAAGACTGCTGAGACTGCTGGCTAAATAATCATGTCTGGAACGTTAGGCACGTGGCGAAATTGGGAAATTTCTCAATGCAATAAAAATAACGCTAGACCGGTCTAATCATTCAAGCAAAATTCTATGCCATTTTGTTTGTGCCAATTGCATTTTAACATATTTGTATGCGTAAGTAACATAACAAAAAATATTTAAAAAATAACAATAAAAAGGTAAATAAAGTGTTATTAAATAAATACAAGGGTTACAGATTTCTACCCTTGGAAATTAAAAATTGATTTAACGGAAATGTTTTCTAAAAAGTCTAAATTATTTGAGCTAACTTGGGATTACCATTCATAGAGTAAAAAGATGAATAACTTAAATCCAATGCATTTTTGATGAATATTAATTCACCAATATTAGAAGATACCAGAATTTTTCAATAAATAAATTCGGCAGTAAAATTGGAGTTCAACTGATCAAGTCGGAGCTTGAAATTAGCAAAATAAGAAATGAACATTTGGTAGTGTTTCAATAAATAAATACTGGGATTCCTTCAAATACAGACAAAGAAACTCACATTCAAATCAATATTTGATCGATCAATAAGAAAACAATATGACACATCTTCAAATTACCCAAATGTTTGTACCAATGATTTTTATATTGATTTGTTTCCTTGAAAACCTGCCTCAGTAACTATGAGGACTATTTAATTCTTAACCAAAATGCACCTTGGTTTAATTCTTACTTGCAACAAAACGATTTGAAGGGAGGGTATACGTTTGGTAATTACTATTAAAATTAGTGACCATAAAAACTTACTTGGTAAGAATCGCTGCAGCTGTTGATAATGAACAATATTTTGAGAAACAATTCCCTTCAAAGGAATGTGGTTTTAGAGAAAGGGATTCAACAACATTTCAATCTGAGAAACCTTTCTGCATGAAACATTTCTCAGATTGTGTATTCCTACTATGGATTATTCTTCCTGCATGGACGTTACCCCTCCAGATTTTCGGCAACATCTCAAAAATTTTACCACCTTTTGAATGAAATTTTGCCAAGTTAGTTTTATTGTATATATGTACATTTACATAGGATTTACACAATTGAATGGTTCTAAAAACCAGAGATAATATTTTGTCTTTAAGATACGAGCATAGTAGGGGCCATTCAGAACAAACACTGCCTACAAGTTTTGGTATTTTTTCCGAAATCAACCTTTCCCATGAAATATGCTATTTACATTCACGCATCCAAACCGACACTATTGGTTAACATACGCAAAAGAGTCATGCACTAGGTAGACACACAAATGCAGATGCGTCACGCCACCATCGGCCCCATACAAAAAGGCACGATGTTCCCTCATTTTGCCAACCATTGGTGTTAGTGCGTACGAGCAATCTTTAATTAACATATTTCATGGGAAAGGCTAATTGATTCAACCCAACCACCCGAACCAAATTTCAGTTTGTAAGTCCTCAATCCAATACTCTATGTACCTTGATGTTGTTGTTAAAGGCCAGTTTTTCGTAACGTAAAACCAGTAGTAAACTTGTCCAACTCAGCGCAAGATGATTCAGTCGTCAGTCCAATACTCTATGTACCTTGATGTTGTTGTTACAGGTGGCCAGTTTGTAGTAACGTGAAGCCATTAGTGAATTCTTCAAGCTCCGATCCAGACAGTGCTTTTGTTGCTCTCCAATGAACCTCACTGGCATGAACATTATCCTTCTCTAAACGGATGTACTCCAACCATAAATCTGATAGCAAGAAAAGTAAATATTATGTTTTTGGAAGCCAGAAGCCAATGGCTTCAAGATGGTTGAAATAGCCTTAGCCAAAGCTAGACTGGTACCTTTGAAATGTAGATAAGTAATTTAAGGTAGGGTGAGTGGCTTGTGTGTAAAGCGCTCGCGCCTCACCAATGTGGCACAAACTGCCATAAACGCCTGAGGGGTATATCAACCTTACAGCCTGGTTCATTTTCCATGCCAATTAGTTTTCATACATCACAAGTTTTCAGACTCATGCTTGAAAAATCTGTCTTGGACTTTTGAGATGTTTGACTCGAAGGCAGTCTACTACTGACCTGGTCTGGTTGATCCAAACTCCATGAGGGCGTCTTCATAACATCGGCGTACTCTTAAGACGTCTGGTACGGCCTGAGCCATCTCCATGGAGATATTCTGCCTGAACAAGTCCAAAGATAGAGGCCTAGTTTTGGATAACCTGGAAAGTACAGGAGAAAACAACCTGAATTATTCCAACTCGTTGGCAAACAAAACTACTATGACAGGTAATGACGTAAAGATATAAAAACAAAAGAGAATATGTTCTTTGCTAAACAATTTGGGACAAATCTTTGTCTGACTGACTTTACTTAGATTAGATTATCAGGGATGAAGTTGTATGAAAATAAAAAAATTAAATAAATAAATAATTCTGAAAATTGGGTAACAACTTCCTCTTGGTGTGGAAACGAAGCTCTGCCTACCTTGTAGAAGAAAAGAAATAATAATAAAAAATCACTTTGAACAGCAAATAATCCTTTTTCAACTTTAAAAATCTTGTAATTCGACACCTGATGATGTCATCATGACGTCATGAGAACTGTGCCGTCTTTATATTGAGGTTCAAGTATATGCCAAGTTTAAAGATTCGATTAAATTTTGAGTTAAGTGACGGAGAAGAGTTCCGTGGAAGAAGAAGATACTGAAGAAGAAAAAAAACCACCCCAAAACAACAAGAGGTGTTCGTGCACATATTGCACGTAAACCTAAAAATCACTTTGAGACGATCTTGGGTGTGATATGTAAGAACTGCGTGTTATTATTATCAAATAAAGCATGTCATTCTATGGGCAGGAAGTTCAGAATTCAGCAGTAAGCAGCGTCATGAAACTGGGCCCTGATCCCCGACATTAAAAACAAACGAGGTGAACCCAAACTTGTATCAGACATACCTCTTGTAGATTTTTCTTGCTCTCTTGAGTTCCTTAGTTAGGGCTGCCCATTGTAAGTACCTTGCCTGCATCGGTGAGGATATCACTGGTGGTTCCTTCATTGCAGCCTGGTCAGGAAAAAAACCAACCCCATTGTTTAGTGTATGGATAAACCAAATAATATACTTCATCCCCCGATACAAATTTAACATCTATTAAATTATTACGGTACCCGCTGCTAAAATATAGGATTCTAAATGTTTCTAGCTATAAGGAAAGCCTGGTGGTTTAGTGGTAAGACATCTGCTCTAGAATGGCATCTTGGGTTCAGATCCCACCAGAGTAATATGCATGTGGATTTTACGTTTCATAGGACTCAGGAAAGTATTGAGTATATAGTGCTCTACACACAATGATCGGTGTAAGGGTAAAACCAATAATAAAAACATGTTAATGAAAATTGTACCTTTTATTGTAACTTTGCTTTGCATGAGATTAAAACAATGCATATTTATTACTAATATTGCTCTTAAACTAGTCTAGTCATGCAATATTCATCCAATTTGCTTTTAGGGGTTGTCCAAAATAGAATATATCAATCACAGTTGGAATAGTAGTGCAGTTAGACGCACACATAATCTTTACAAAAATCAGTTAGTGGCCTGACATTTCTACCCTAGCAAGAGTCTTTGTTGTTCCTTTAAGCCTTTGAGAAAGACTCTGCTAGGGTCGAAACGTCAGGCCACTAACTAATTTTTGCATTTATACCACAGGTCCTTTTGGTTGGTAAGCAGTTTGTAACAGCTAATTCTATTTTCTCACCTAATCTTTACACGCATTTTGTCAAAATAGCAGACCATGGGAAAACAACAGCTGTGTGTGACGACAGTGAAAGGGACTACATGTTACAATCACAATGAATGTTAAGACACTACGTAAATCAGGAAGGCTTGGCCAACAATTTCCTCTAAAATGTTTCGGAAGGCTTGCTAGAAAAATAAACATTACAGGCTTAACCATGTCTTGTACCTTGAATATATCATGCACGTTCTCAGGATTCATGATGAGGCACCAGTCTAGACCCAAATACCACAGAGGTAGAGCATTCTGTGGATGAAATATTAATAAACAGTGTGAAAAACACCTAAGAGTAAGAATGAAGTCTTCTTTATAAAAAAAAGAAAACAAAAGTGACAAGACAATTTGTACTAACCATCCCCAACACATAAAATCCAACTGCATGTTTTGTTTGATTCTGGACTTAGGACTGCACTAGTGAACTGATCATGCTTTACATTTCATTTCATTTCATTTATTATTTCACAGGGCAGAAACAATCACAAATAAAGAACAACAAAAGAGATAAACATAAGTACATTTTGTAGAGAAGCAAACATGACACAAAGTTGACAGGTAAACCACCACAATCAGAGTCCAACAGTTTGGGTGTTGAGTTACTGAATGGTGTTGGACTGAGGACTGCACTAGTAAACTGATTATGCTTTACATGGGATCAGGCATACAACCATAACCAGAGTCCACCAGTTGGGGTGCTGAGTTACTGTAGGGTGTTGGAATGAGGACTGCACTAGTAAGTAAACTGATCATGCTTTACATGGGATCAGGCATACCACCATAATTAGAGTCCAACAGTTTGGGTGCTGAGTTACTAAATGGTGTTGCATTTTGTTTGAGTGAAGAGGGATTCAAGTAAATCACTCAAGCTAGGGTTGACAAATAAAAAATTGACTGGAGTGTGATTTGAACGGGCAACATCCAGGTTTATGTACCGGCGCTCTAGGGTCTCCCATGGGAGGCCACAGGTTCAAATCCTGCTCTAGTCAATTTTTCTTTGTTCACACAAAACTTGATTTACAATTACCCACCCAGTCTCCCTTGTGGTTTATCATTTGACATTTTTATTTCTGCATGAACATGCAGCAAGAGGTTTGTCCAAATTTACTGGCTCTGCACCTTTGCGTCACAGACTGTGTCCGAATTGGCGGCTACGGCTACGACTACGACTATGGCTGGGTCACTGTGTCATCATGCATCAAAGTATAGGATGTCCTTAGCAACAGTCATAGCCATAGTTGTAACAACCAATTTGGGGGTGGAGGGGGTATCTTTGGGCAGGTACTTCCCCTTGGCTTTTATTAACTCACCTTAGATTTGACAAATGAGATGGCGCTATCGAAGAGCTGCGACACCTCATCTAGCTGCTGCTGTTTTTCTGTCACATGAGAAATGTTCAACAATATATTAACCATCCTACTAATGGTATCATTTTCAGTGAGTTGATCAACCAATAGAAACCATTCAACTGCATGGGTTGTGAAAGGTGATCAACCAATAGAAACCATTCAACTGCATGGGTTGTGAAAGGTGGTCAACCAATAGAAACCATTCAACTGCATGGGTTGTGAAAGGTGGCACAGCTGTGCATTTTCAGCTGCAAACCCATTCTACTAGTGCTTAGTAGAATTGTATATCCTACTTAAAATATATAAAAAAACATGTCATCCTACCAACTCCACAGTCCCTCATGGCGAGTCGGAGACACTCCTCCCAGATGTCTGCTGAGCGTTGATGAGATGTGATAGCTGATGCTGCAACCTCCTTAGCTTTGTCAATCTCACCGACGTCTTGAAGGACTCTCATCTGGAAAAAGATGAAGAAAGACCCTTAGGCCATGTCTGAATTGACGTCTTCGGTCGTGACTATGACTTGGGCCCAATTTCAAAGAGCTACTTAAGAAGAATGGAGTGCTTCAAAATGTAAGCAGGATACCAGTCACAGATTGTACATGTGACATGCTATTTTGGTTGGTAACCTTATTCTGGTAAGTATAATTTTGTTGTGCTTGTGCTTAGCTACTATTTGCGCTTAAGCAGTTAGGCCCAATAGAGCTGCTTAAGAACAAAAAGTAGCCAAGTACATAATGGTTATGCTTACCAGATTGAGGTTACTACATCACATGAACAGTCTATGGCTGGTGTCCAGCATATTTTTGCTTAGCAGAAATTTGTAAAGCACTATTTTGTGCTTAAGCAGTAATGAAATTGGGCCCAGATTGTTGAAAAGTCCTACTCTTCAATGTTGTCACAGTAGCCAAAAGCCATAGCCGTAGTCAGAGTCCCTTGATTTGGACACTGCCTTAATTTCAACATTAAAATCATTATTGAAATGTTTTATTAAAAATACTGTAATACAGCAGCTAAACAGCCCAAAAGTAAAGTTTACAAAAACTCACTAAAAAGAGACAAAAAGCATCAACAATACATAACACAAAACACTGAAATATATAAACAGTTTTTTTGAAATATTTAAAACTTCTCTAACAAATATGTAATAGCATGAATTTCAAATTTGTTTGGTTAGACACAAATTCACCCATTGCTCATGATCCGTAGAACCTGTCCACAAGACAAAGGTATGACAAACTTTAGTCAGCAAAATAAAGTACACTGTGGTCGAGAGTTATAGATTCTAAGCCTAAGATCAAGACTACGACCATGGAAATTAGAATAATGTGGAAAATCCTCTCACCCATTTCAAATACAGATCTTCAGTGAATTTTGACTTTTCATGTGCAGTTGAGAAAACCTTCAAAGCTGTCTTGGCTCGCTGTAGAAACAAAAATTATTCAATTAAATGACTTATCGTAAAGAGAAGGGGTTTGACCAGGTGTTCCTGGTTTGATTGGCTGCATATTGCGCCACAACACCTTGTAAACCATTACATGGTGCTATGTAAAGGAATAGGTCTCATACTTCAAAAAGTAGCTCCACATACCTTGTAGGAAAAATACTGAACACTTTGAGAAGCCCATCGGGTGTGATAAAGTGCTATATAAGAACTATGTATTATTAATAGTGGTGATACCATTGAGTAAGCGCGCTATATAAATTCCCAGACTATTAGTGTCACTGAAACACTATTTTGATAGAATCAGTGGCGGTAAAATAAGATTTAAGATCTGTCTTTGACCTTATCACTGATATCAGAGGGTCCACCCAGCTGTAGTCTCTCTATGCAGCAGTCAGCAAACAATGTCCACATCTTGGTTGTTGGTAGTCTCTCCGCAGCCGTCTCGTAGACTGCCCAGCATTGTGACTCTTCCGCTAAGTGGACGGACCCAGACTCTGTAAGGTCAACACAAAACAAAATTGCTTCAGAGTCTAGTCTTTACAACCACCCAAGCCCCACTCCATTGTGATGCCAAAGATGACAAGAATATTTCTATTACTTGAACTGCAGGATCCGCTTCTAATAACTTGAATTGAACTTGACCCACGTCATTGGGTGAACTCTTTGTCAAGCAGATAAATCATCTTCTACCGTTTGCAAGTTAAATTTGAATTATGTCTGGTAAAATAAAATAATAGGATACTTTTTAAATAAAACTGTTGTTTTCTTTCACATACTTCTTTAATGAAAACAAACATGAAAAAGTCGCATGACGTGTAAGTATTAAGTAAAGAATACATGTACATTACCATTTCTGGCGGCCGTTAGATGTCTCCTTGCAAGTGCATCCCACATTAATTCATTATTCGGATGAGCTACCTGAAGACTTTGAACAGATAAAAAATTGTAATTAATAAAAAATTTGTAAAATGTTCTCCTTTGTATTTTGGAAGGTTTGGAAGATCGCAACACATTAATAACAAGGGTTGGATTCCTGACTTCACATCCATAAAGCAAAACTATTTATACTGTAGCTTGTGGGAACCTGATCATTTGATAGAAACACGCACGTTTTGGGATGAAATATGTCCTTTTTAACACTTGTATTTATTTATTTATTTTATTTATTTTTTAATTCTGTTTAATTCAGCCAAGGACTCTTAGAAAAGCGAACTTAATCACTCTACCAGCCAAGAACCCGTGGAGAGAGGACAATGAAGGAAGTTTCAGTTTTAGATGTGGGAAGAAAACCCCAGAGAATTATTCCAGGGAAAACACACGCAATCAGGGCAGGGACTAAAAACCCAATCCATATAGTGCCCCTTGTGGGATTGAACCAGTATAACGTGCTTAACACATATCAGTGTATGAATAAAACACAACTAATATTCTTTTATCCCCGATGCAAATTTAACAGTTATTAAATATCTGTTCCACTTACTCCCTATAAATCTCCTCTTGTAGGTCTTGAGTGAAATCAAATTTATTGCAGACCGGAATGAACGCCAAATGAAGATCAATATCATCTAAAACAACAACACGCAAAATTTAGTTACAATTTAAACAATAATAACTGTATACAGTTTACTGATATAACTGACAGTGGTTTAAATCTCTTTCTAAAAATTGTTTTCCCGAAATGAAAACTACATAGTATATTCAAACATACGACACGCATTAGTTATTTGCGCTCAAAAATTGTGCAAGGTATCTTAACAAATTAGATTTGTCAATTTATGAAGACTTAAGACGAAAACATTGAAGATCTCAGACATACCTGGCATATCTTGAATGGCTATTTTATAAACTAGCCTGGCCACCTTCCCTTGCAAGAGGGCGTCCTCCATTCCTTCCTCAACGATGTCTACATCACTTTGTTTTAACAAGACCCAACGTTTTCTTTGCTGTGGCAAGAGATGACAATTATCATTATAGAGCTAAACAACCAGAAGCTCTAAATTAATATTCACAAAGAAGTGCTAAATGTTTTGCTACGGATTTCCTCTTTTCAGCTTCACTTTCAGTCAGGCCCCAGCAGTCTAGTGCACCGGACTCAAGTTCTGGGGTTGTCAGAGTGTGGGTTCGAGTTCCGGTTTTAACACTTGTGTCCTTAAGCAAGACACTTAACCATATTTACTTCGCCCTTCGGATAGAACATAAAGCTGTAGGTCCAGTGTGTTGTGAAATGCATGTTTAAGACTCTATTGGCTTTCCCTGCCAGGGTTCTTTGTTTTTAGTTTTGTTTCTATTCTAATCGATTTAGTGTACCATCCCCACAGGAGGTCGTTTCCTACATGTATCTGCCCGCCAAGCCGGGTTCCTCAGTACTCTGCTGGATGTTTTTACATTTTTGTATTCTTCTCTAAACTATTGTATTGTTTGTATTGTTTGCTGGCGAATAAAATGAAATTAAATTTGATGGAAATGTAATAATGTGGCTTACCTTATCAGCATGCATCAACTCCATCCTGAAATACTGTGGAAGAATTAAAAGGAAATCATCAGTAAACCATATAGACAGAACTAACAGAATGCCCTGTGTAGTTATCTCTGCGTATCTGTTTTAACGCAATTCGTGCACGCAAATTTCAGCTCTCCCATTGGTTGATCTGGTTAATTTTGACACACACTCTATGTCCACAGCTGACATGGAAGGTGTGTACAGCATGCAGACAGACAACAATTGCACTCAGCATTCTGTTAATAACCTATTGAGATCTTTAGTACTAATCTTTTTCCCCAAACGTGTTGATCTTTATCCAAATGTAGACAGAGTGCCTCAAGTACACAAAAACTGTTGTCAACATTATTCAGTCCCCTGCATTATTCAAGTAAGTAACACTAAAGCCTGCTTCATACTTCCAGCGAATGCGATGTTAATCTTGAAGTCACAAACTCGAAACATACTCTGCGAAAACAGAGCTGTGATGTCAAATTCGCTTTGCACAAAGTATGAACCGAGCTTTACTATCCTTAGCCCTAAACCCCTAGTGTCTCAGGCTAGAGACCCTTTCACAGGGATTGTCTTTAACGTTTTCAGCAACCAGCCAGCAGGAACACTTAGCATGTCATGTCACTCATCAGGCAGTGTTTTCACGAGTCCATAACCCACAATAAATAGAAATGCTTTGCAACACTGAACTAGCCAACCGGACCACATTAAGAGAATTTGGACTGGTCCTCAGGTGTTTTAATTAGCATTTTGGCCAGCAGACCACTGTTAAGGGCGAATACCGCCGTGTTATTCTCCACAATCTTCCACTCTACAGTAACTCAAACTCAAACATTTGGAACTAGATAAGATTGGTGCCTGCTCCAATGTTTTATAAGCAGTTGTTATTTAGTCCTTCCTATAAAGTTGGACAACTTCCTGAATAGAAGTTTGGAGGATTTGGGAACTTCTAAGTTAGCTTGTCTTCTTTATGTAAAGGCCATGTCACACAGGGAGATTTTTTTCAGGCAACTTCGAGGCAACCAACTGCGCTGGATGTAAATGGAGCACTTCAGCAGCACAAGAGACATTCTTCCCGCTGTAACTCATTTTCCCCAAGAAAATGATGAGAAAATCGAGATGTGAAGGAACTTTCTTATTTGAGATTGCCTGGAGCTGGTTGCCTGGAGCTGGTTGCCTGTAAATTGCCTCATGTGACATGGCCTTAAGTTTTAAGGATTTTCTTTAACTGACCTCGACTCTGAGTTTTTGACTCTTAGGATGGTGTCTAATGGCTCGCAGGAGGAGACTCCGGGCATTCTCCGCAGACAGATTGTCCTCCATTTGAAACTTAGCCGCAATTATCCACAACGCTACAAGGAGAACACAAACAAGTTGTATTTTCAATTGAGGTTTGTAAGTTTAAAAACATCAAGTTTTAAGAAAACAACGAATGACTCCGGAATTATGTTTAGCCCTTGGAAAAAAGTAGGAACATTTGATTGGGTACAAGGGCTGACCTACATGTATGTATGGTGCAGGCTTTAATAGACTTTTAGCGCTTTTTAATATTTGTTGGCTGAATTTTTCAGGGGTATAAAAAATCGGAAATCAGACTGAAGTAGAATATCATGCCTGATGACTGTAACACAGTTTTCTGATGGTGTAATATTTTTGAAAATGTTCTCGGGATTGAGAGAAATTCCTACAGAACATGCAAAATTATGCCTCTGTTTATTCCCAACAGAATGACAGCACTTAGAGTTGGAACTAAACTGAGCATATTTTCACAAAGAATCAGAAACACAAGCTTGCTAAGAACAGCAAATCTTGCTTAGCAGAAACAGATTACCAGCCAAAATCACAATGAAACAGACATCGCTAGTGACTGGTCCCCACTAGTATTTGCTCAAAAAATGAAGTTATAAGCAACATTTTCCACTCCACAGATCAATGATTTGGGATCGTGTTGGTTATTTTGGGGGGGAACACATCAAATCTGCAAATGGAGACATATTAAACAATCTTGAATTATCATTATTATTATATCTTTCTGGTGATGAAACTAAGAGATCCCCAAAGTGCCAAGCACTGTGACCCGTAGGCCTAAAGTGCCAAGCACTGTGACCCGTAGGCCTGAAGACACTTGTGTAGAGAAGATGATGACCAAATCTCAGTTTTAGATGTGGGACGAAAAAATCAAAATGGGGAAAACCAACGCAACAGGTAGGGACTGAAAACCCAATCCACATGCAAGGCTCTGGTGTGGGATTTGAACCGGGGTCCACAGAGAAAATAGGAAGGGAAGAAACAACTGAGCCAACCTGAATGCCCAAAAGAAAATATATATCTTGTAAATAGTTTGTTATTATTGAATAATATTATACAATTCTCTACCTGGTTTTTTGGAGTAGACTTTCAGCAATTTGGTGAACAGTTTACTTAGCTCATTCTTCATGTTCTGTTAACAACAAAATAAACAAGTTAAAGACAAATAATGCAAACAAGTACTTTCTCATTTCATTTTTTAATTTCACAAACAGGAAGACACAAGCTGACAAACAGTTAAACAAAAAAAGTAGAACCCCTGAAGGATTTCAAAAATGTAAACTAAATTTCTATCAGGTTAATCTCCTGATGCTACAGTTTAAGAAACAGACAAAGATTAATTGCATTTAATATTATGTAGTGAGAAAAATATACAAGATTGCACAGAGTAAAAACATCAAACTACAATTTAAAAAAGCACAAAATTCACATTAAAAAAATACTAAAGGCAACAAAATCACAATCAACCTACTCGGGCAGGATTCAAACCCATGACCCCCCGCCGTTCTAGCGATGTCCTACCACTACCACAACAAAACAAAAACGATATATTCATTATCCAAGATGCTTTTATTAAAATCACAGTAATTGGAAAGCATTCTTACCCATGTCTTGCAGAACTGTATGTGGGAGAACCAGAGTTTCTGATCATCACAGAACATGGTGCAAGCTCTCTAAGATTAAAACAAGAAGAGCAAAACAAACATTAGGCTGAAATCATGCTGTTCTTCCCTAAGATGTTACAAGTTGGTTTAATTCAGTGAGGTCATATTTACCGGTGTTACTGTTAGTCCAGTGATCTTAAGAATCTTACCCTAAACAGCCTCTGGATTCGTCTGATGATCGCGTACTCGATCTCATCTTTCTTGAAGTAGTAGCCTGTTCGCTGAAACGTGAAATCGGAAACAAATCAAATTGCTATTTAAATATTCATTAACCCTCTACTGTCTGAAAACTCAACATCATCCACTGTGGTTTTGAATGATAAACTATGCAAGCCTGCTATACGAATTCATGTGGAGAATGCATTCACACAATACACAGTCAACCCTCCTACTGTCTGACCATTCAATATCATCTACTGTGGTTTGGAGGGAAGGAGCTGGTTTAAACACAAGATTGGATTAATAGTTAGAAAATACAAGCAGAAAAGAGACTTAGATCTTATTCAAATATTTACAAAGAAAGAAAAGAAATTGAGTTACCTCTCTCCTTGTCTTGATCAATGCTAAGAGGTTGATTTCATACTGTTGAAAAAAGGAAATATACTATCAGGCTTATTTTCTGAAACGGTTAAATTGAACTTGTGACTTCTGTTTAGCCGTTTGACCGTTTCTGCCAATTCCATTCAGAGCTATGACCCGACTTGTGAAATAAAACACACTTTCCAGAATTAACAACAGAACACTACACCCAATCTTTACAGTCACAATAACAACAAACTACAGTGGGGTGGTGCACAAAGTGCAAATGTATACAAAATTATAGAGGATTGAAAATAATGTATTGTGGTAGACATTGGAGGAGATTAAGATAAGACACATTCCATCAACAGAAGGAATGCAACCATTAGCCTTAGATAGATTCTGAGGCTAACTTTTTACTCTCGGCTTTGTTCATTTTTAAAATGTGGAAACTGATTTCAACACTTTTTTTATGGGTAAACAGTTAACCGGTTAAAAAGTTAAACGGTTAAACTGTTAACCAGTAAAACGCCCAAGCCCTACCCTACTCTGGTGGATTTTTACACCAAATTCGAGCCCTAATTGACCTGCATATTTCTTCCTTCATGGCAAAGTACAAGTCAGCTCAGTGTCAGGTCGCTCACAATCAACCTAGTCATATATTGTGATACATCACAATATGGCATTACAGCTGGTAAGTTCCTGTTTTTGCTAAAGTAACATTTTCCATATTCCGACCTGTGGATGGGTTGTGGAATGATTTGTTGGTGGTGGGGGGGGGGGGGGAGTAAAAACTTACCTGAATGTATCTCAAGAAATCTTCCTTCTCTTTCTTGAGGCGAATGAGACGATACTCAAAATTTGTTCTCCTCTTTACGATAGTTCTAAAATATAAAATAGAAACAACATGAGAATGCTAGTCTTCTTGTAACCCCTGGGTCTAATGCACGTATCAATTGTAGTCCCGGCCCTGGGGGACCCGGGACTTTGGCAGAGGTAGCCGGGACATAGGCGGGGATGTGCAAAAACCGTGCCCCGCTAGCCGGGACAATAGCGGGGTCTTTGCCGAGGTTGTACAATTTGTTTCCCCGCCCTACCGGGACAATAGCGGGGTATTTGCTGAGGTTGTACAATTTGTTTCCCTGCCCTACCGGGAAAATAGCGGGGACTTTGCCGAGGTTGTACCATTTGTTTCCCCGCCCTACCGGGACAATAGCGGATCGTTTTGTGGGTGACAAATGCCCTGCATGTCGGTCGGGCCGGGATTGTGCGGGGGTTGTTATAAATGCCCCGCATGCCGGGGCCGGGATCGTGCGGGGGTTGTTATAAATGCCCCGCATGCCTGGGCCGGGATCGTGCGGGGGATGTACAAAAACAAGTGTCCCGCCCGGCCGGGCACGTAGCGGGGCATGGCAGGGACTATGACGCCAAGCCATTTTTACATCCCCGGCCAAGTCCCTGCTAGTCCCGGGTCCCCCACGGCCGGGATTACAATTGATATGTGCATAACTCTACCATTGAGAAAATCAAAAGATTGAAACTTCAGGAAAATGTTATAACTTAGCATCCGCTAAATCTTTTTAGAAAAAACCCAATAATTAAACAGACTAAAATTTATAATTTTCTGCCTTATCAAGTGTTGTTTTGAAAATGAATCAGTGTATGTCTGACATATCTATTAGTATTATTAGTGTTAATCCCATAGTGCCAATATGCTGGACTCCCTCCGCTTCTTGGCCCTACGCCCAAGTACCTTCAGGAGGTGAGATAATTTTTCAAACAGAAACCCGCGTTTTTATGCTGAGATTTATCTCGCCATATCACGAGTGCTGATTCGATTAGCTGAAACAACGACATCACCTATTTAGTCCCTTTCGTGTCGTCGCTGCAGTGTGCTGATTTTTTATTCCACACTGCTTGTTGCCGATTTGTGTTCCATGGTGGTTGCAGTGTGAGAGATGACTAAAAACTAGACTAAAGACTTACGTAGGGCCAAGAAGCGGAGGGAGTCAAGCGTACTTGGCACTCTACTTTCGATGGGGAGCAACTGTTTGCGATAACTCGTAGTCGTAACCATCAACCCCTACCCCTAGGTAGACCATCGGGAGGGGTTGTGATAAATAAAATTGTGACGATCATGACAAAAATTGCAATCAGGTCATGGAGAAAATAATTAATTACAGTTTACACAACATGTCTGTTGTTACAACGTAATTTAATATTAATAATGGGGTTACTAACTACCTAAACCCCACCCCCCAAGAAAAATATACAAAAACATATAAAAAGTGCGCCCTCAACATTGAATTGACTAACCATTGAATTAAAAATTGAAACTTTGAAAGGCAAAACTGCAGTAATTTACTTACTTTATTTCTGGTTTTGTGAATAGCCCTACGCGTTCTAACTGCTCCAGTTCCTGCAGTGTTTCCTCGATATTCTGATGAACAAATTCCGCCATGTTTGCTCTCCTTGAGTTTTTTTTTTTTACAAAATGATGAAAATATAGTGTTTCTTTCACGACATCAGCGAAGTTTTCGGTCTGAAGTTTAGTGTTGATTCTCCAAAACAGCACGTGTGATATCACCTCGTATCAAAACTTGCACTGCACTGTCGACCCATTGTCGTACAAATCTACCTCGTTCAGATTCTTATACCAGGAGACACGGGGACGAGGACGCTTACACAGTAGGTCAAAGGTCAACCATGTTAGCAAATGGCTGCTTGCGGCTGTTGAAAACTCCGCTTCAAATACTTGAAACCACTGGTAAGAGAAGGGTTTTCTAATAATTTTATAATTTAAATTATAATTAAAACATTTCAGTTTGTATAATGGGTGTTGAATAAGTAAAATTATTAATGTTTGAGCTGCTTAAAAAGCACAAAAATAGCTAAGCACATATGACAAAAGTTATGCTTACAATTACAATTAGGGCCTACCCTAGTTACATTACAAAAACAGTAAACAGTAGAGTGGTAGTAAAACTAGTAATGTATAAAATAAGGTTACCAGCCAAAATAACATTCCACTTGTACTATTACTATTAGTATTGGTGGCTGGTATCCTGCAATATTTGCTGCTTAAGCTCTATGAAATTGGGCCTGCCCTGTCACCCACACTGCACAGTGCACAATACTCAGGCTACTCTTGACCCCTTGTTCCAGTCGGGGACCGATAGATTGGGGACCGATAGATTGGGGACCGATAGAATGGGGGGGGGGGGGGGGGTAGCCCCACTTGTGTGGCCAAGCTGAATCCTTGGCCACACCTACCGACCATTTCTTGTGAAGCTAAGCGATAACCATTTAGAGGCGCATTCCCTACGGGCCGGTCGGTGGTTTAAACCAGCTAAATGTGTTCACCTAGCTCTTAGCTTGCCTTGTCTGTTTTGGATGTTCAAACAAATAACTTTTAAAAAAGATATTTCAAACAATAATTGTGCGACTTACTCCAAATTACTTTCTGCGATGTGTACTAGGACTAGGTAGGAGCCGCCATTTTGGAATGACCCAAATCATGCAAATCGAAATACGACGTCATCGGCCGGCCGGGCTGTGGGCGGAGCAGATGCATAAAGCAACCAATGAAATGTTCGCACCCTTGCCTCGCTGTGGAAAAAATTTCCACTTCATCAGACCTTTAAGATGATTGTTGTACTAGCTACATGGTCAGGAACCAACGAAAGGGTTATGAATATGTGGTCTAGGGCATCATATTCATGTTCTGGTGGCCGAGTCATTTGATTATGAGTTTGAATCCTGGTCATGACACTTGTGTCCTTGAGCAAGACAGTTGACACTTCTTAATGAACTATAATGGCTTCATCGTGTGGTAATCCTGTCTTACAGACTTTTCCAAGTACAATGTGATCTTGGAATCCAAATACTCTACATATCTCCATCCGGAATGCCTCATCCATTCAACAGTTTTAAGGGACTCTTGAAAACCCATTCATTGTTTTGCTCACAGTGCTTTGAATTCTTCAACAAAGGCGCTCTACAATTTAGTTTTTAATTAATTTTGTTTAAATTTTGTACATAGTATAGTAAGGCCCAACAATACTCGGGTTCATTATTTGATAATTGCTCAACTCTTCTTTCTCTCTCTCTTGGCAGGTTTGTGGTCGTCGTCTCTGCAGCATGTAGGACCAGCACTGAGCCTCTTTGGGGTTCGATGGGCATCCAAGAAGGCAAGTGGTGGAAAGAGAAACACAGGAGGCAAAAGTCCTGGAAAGAGACTTGGAGTCAAGAAAATGAATGGTAAGCTCTACCAGGCCGGATACTTCATGGAGGCAATTGCCCTGTGTTGCCCCTCTTTATTGCCTTGGTGCCCCTTGAAATGTTCTAATAGAAATGTTCAATTTCCTAGATAGAGGTGCCTTTTACCAAGGAGAAAATGCCTTGGTGTTCTTGTTTTTTTCAAAAACGAAGCATCAGGCCTGCTCTACCATCAAGCTAAACCAAACTGACCAGCGCAATGTGCACAAGCCAAAATCTTCCAAAATTCATCCAAAAATGTTGCCTGAGTTTGCTTCGGCAAAACCCAAACTATGCGTAGCATCAGCCTGCACTCGGCATCAGACTGAAACATTTGGGGGACAAGTAAGGGCAGAGAAATGTTTTTTGGGGGCAACCAAGTATTGGGGATAGTGAAGTGCAACCAAGTATTGGGGATAGTGAAGTGCAACCAAGTATTGGGGATAGTGAAGTGCAACCAAGTATTGGGGATAGTGAAGTGCAACCAAGTATTGGGGATAGTGTAGTGCAACCTGGTGGGGGTAAGAACAACTTTCAAGGTAGAATTTTCAAATTCAAAACGGAGTGTCCAAAAGAGACCAAGACTCTCCTTTGGTTAATATTATGGCCCTTTTTGAAACCACAGCACCAGCTTGGGCTCCAGCTTAGGCTCTGTCCGCCTGTTTGAAGCTCCGAACCGAAAGCCCAAGCCGTGGTTTCAAAAAGGGCCTGTGGATGTGTGTAAGCTCTCTTGTCTTACCTGTGGTTTTAACTGGTTACCTTTGTAGGTGAATATGTACAGCCAGGGATGATTCTAGTGAGGCAGAAGATGGCATTCAGGTGGTACCCTGGAAGCTTTGTAAGTAATCATCGTTTCGCTTATTTTTTTATGTTTGTTTGGAGTAGCTTGCTAATCTTCCTTATCCTGATCATGTTGCGGTTGTGTCGGGCGTCATGAACCCTAACTCCCTTGAGTAATTTACTGGGATCCTTCCCCACTGTAACATAATCCAACACCCTACAGTAACTCAGCACCCAAACTGTTGGACTCTAATTATGGTGGTATGCCTGATCACATGTAAAGCATGATCAGTTTACTAGTGCAGTCCTCAGTCCAACACCATACAGTAACTCAACACCCAAACTGTTGGACTCTGATTATGGTGGTATGCCTGATCCCATGTAAAGCATGATCAGTTTACTTACTAGTGCAGTCCTCAGTCCAACACCATACAGTAACTTAACACCCAAACTGTTGGACTCTGATTATGGTGGTATGCCTGATCACATGTAAAGCATGATCAGTTTACTTACTAGTGCAGTCCTCAGTCCAACACCATACAGTAACTTAACACCCAAACTGTTGGACTCTGATTATGGTGGTATGCCTGATCCCATGTAAAGCATGATCAGTTTACTTACTAGTGCAGTCCTCAGTCCAACACCATACAGTAACCTAACACCCAAACTGTTGGACTCTGATTATGGTGGTATGCCTGATCACATGTAAAGCATGATCAGTTTACTTACTAGTGCAGTCCTCAGTCCAACACCATACAGTAACTCAACACCCAAACTGTTGGACTCTGATTATGGTGGTATGTCTGATCCCATGTAAAGCATGATCAGTTTACTTACTAGTGCAGTCCTCAGTAACTCAAAACCCAAACTGTTTGGAAAAAAATAATTCTTTAAGAAATATTTTGTTGGCTTAACATCTTAAATTAAATTGATCTCAGGTCATGCAGTGTTTTAAATTGGATCACAAGAAAATAAAAAAGAATACTTTAAACAATTTGTTTATGCAGGTCACAAAAGGAAGAGATCGCACACTCTCCGCCCAGATTGCTGGTAGGGTTTACTACACCCATGAGCGTTGGAATCCTAGACCAATGACAGACTTTGGAAAGTCAATCGCCCCGACCTTATCCGATGAAGAAATGACAAGAACATTTGTAAATGTCATGCCAGAGCCGGAACTTGGTTTATTCAAATTGAAGGAGCAGGTGTAGGATGTTATGGATGGATGGAGTCAGAATCTGTTTTGGAGTCATTGAGTTGTATTTATGTTGGTGATGGTTCTGGAACTTCTGGGGAGGAGATGTTGTTAAATAGTGAAGTGTTTCTTAATAGAAATAATTGCTCTACTTTTCTTTGATATTATACGTATCAAAATGAATCCTTCATGTTTTGCTTTCAACCAAGGATATTCTTGAAGTGTCTTATGGAGATGATCTTCTATTTAACACTTTGGGTCAGTATTCCGGGAAAAAAATGTCCGTGCCCATGCGCGGTGTTATTTTTCTGAACTTTTTTGAGCTTCTGGAGTAAACATTTTCCTTTGAAAATGTTGTTGTCACAATTGAGTGTTTTTTCTCCCACATCTAAAACTGAATGTTTCTTCTCATTTCCGATTCATCCCGTTATTGTGCTGTTGGATGTGTAATAAAATAAATAAATAAGAATAAACAAATTGTAAAAGATTGTCTCCTGGCTTTCACAAGTTTTTTATCAGCGTTTCATTCTGCAATGTGTATAACCCATTATGTGGCAAGTGTGCAATAGAAAAGTGAGTTGAACTAAAGGTGCATGGTGACTGGAACCGAAGTGCAGGTTTTACAGCATAGGCACATTGTGAGCTTGTCATACATACACACAAAAAGCAATATAGGGCACCAGTTGAAAGCTAATACCAGTGCCTGGCTTTATCCTGGCAGATAAAGACAGAGCTGCTTGGGCATGGTGTACCCCCCCCCCCATTGTGTCTTCATTGTGTGCTTGGAATCATGTGTAGAGAATTTTAGAGGGATTCTTCTGACAAGAGGAAAATAGTGTGTTAAAGTTTGGGACCATTGGAGAGGGCGCTATTCAGTCATTATGCCAGCTTCTCTTTATTACCACAAACGCAGTCATTCCAATGACCCCCTCAAAAAACCCAAAAATCAACATTCAGACAAAATGTCAAACTTTGTACATAGTTTATTTACACACAAATCATGAATCCTTCAACTCAACCAATACTATTGAAGTAAAAATAAATGTTGATCTATTTGCGTAAAAAGAATAACATATTTGTTTTACAGAGGAAGGCACAATATGAAATATCCTGACAAAATAAATCCATGGAATAATGATGTTGTAATAACAAGAAACGATCAAAATAGGTGCAACAAATCTTATTGCACACTACATAACCTACTTCATGCGCCAATTTTTTTTAAAATGTTTTGCTGCTTCATGTTATCTTTATGGTACAACCATGTATGAACCTCTTTTGGGAGGAGGGTTGGCTCTGAGAAGAACCATCGCAGTCTCAGTGTTTTGAACAATAAACAAGAAGAGTCTACTGTTTGAAACGTTGAGAACACACAAGTTTTTCTCAGAACCAACATTTCTCCCAAAAAGAGTCTTATACAAGGTTGTACCTGCTAGTTAACTACTACAGTTTTTCTTATTGATAACTATGGGAGAAACTTATTTAAAGTAGAAAATTTATTTTAGTTTCTAGCAGTGTACGCTTATAAAATGTACATGATACCAAGACTGGTTTTGTAATATTTTACATTATTCTTGTATCAAGAATTAAGAATCCAAAAGGAAATTCAACAAAAAATCTCAAATATTTATAGAATTTCTGTGTATTAATACATATTTTGTGAAGAATTATTTACATTTCTTTATTAATAATACAACGGAAGTCTTGGCAACATTGATACTGTCAGGCTCTGTGCTATAAGGTCATTATATGTAATTTCAGGTTTGGAAAACAATCAAAAGAACAATACACCTAAAATGGCTATGAATCAGAAAAAAATATCCAAACACAACAGATCTTATGAAATTTATGTTTACCTTTGCCAAATAAATACCTTGGTGAAGATATATCACAAAGAAACACAGTTTGCGAGGGTTTCAAAATATCATAACTCAATTTTATGAAATTCATACAATAGACTGTGCAAGTCTCGCGCGTATCCGAACGAGAAAACACGTCAAACGAAGAAATTAAATCTTTGTTTTAAATTATATCTCATGACAAAATCTGAACAACAAAAATAAATCATTACAATTTTACGAAATTAGTTTTAGTTTTTTTAAAAAATACGCCAAAGTGTTTTAATTATTATTAAAAACAAATTAAAACTCTGGGACAAGGATGCTTTTTTGATGTTAACTTTTTAGAAACCCCCTACGCAGATTCGTGAAGGTCAAACGGGTTTTAAATTGACCCGTATCGCAGTTTAAAGAGGAATGCTGACGCCTCAACACCATAGACTGCAATGAAAAGGGTTCGCTTTGCAATTACAGCATCTGGCGATTAAAATTCCGCATCCAAAACAAGCTTTTACATAAGTTTTATTGATCGGAGGTGAGCTCTTAATTTTTTGCAATAACCGGAAGCTGAGGTCAAGTTTAATTCTCGGGTTTTCTTCGTTATATTGTTGAATTGGTTTTACTTTTATACTTTGTTATCACTTAGTATTACATTCCCAACAACATGTATAATTTTCTAGGTCATAAACTACGTTAAACTAAAATAATTGACGAAACAAAATCTCGCCCACGTAAAACTCCATATGGTTGGAACCACTATGGTCCCGGAAGTTCGAATGCGCGCGAGACTTGCACAGTCTATTAAGGACCTTGTAGCACTGAACTGACCTATGACCCAATGTCATGAAGCTCATAAGCAGAAAATGGTGCTTAGCAAGTTTTGTTTCTGCTAAGCAAAGATTTGAAGGGAATCAGTTAGATTGGTTGGTAACCTGTTTGTGAGAGGCAGAATTTGTCTGTGCTAAGCAAATGTTTATGCTCATGAAATTGGGCCCATACATATTGTATCCATTCTGTGCACAATCTTACGCCTTAAAATTTATTCTACGCAAAACGACATCAGCAGGATGCAGCACAAAGCTACTTCATTTAAAAAAAATATAGGCCTATAATATTTATCAAATTAAAGAATCACACAAATTTATCCCTTTCTTTAAAAAGGCACCTTTTCACTGAGGCACTTCTTGATTACAAAAATGATACAATTAAACTTGATTGCTCATCGTTGTTTTCCAACAAAATATTATATACTGGGAGAATCTTAACATTTTAAAAATGGCAGTCTTTGTTTTCAAATCTTATAATTTATGCAAAAAGTTTCATAACTGCGCGTCAAAACTTATGGTACTCTGAAAAAGTGAAAAGATATGTACACAAACTTCATTGCAAAAATAGAGAGAGAAAAAGAAAGGTGAAAATAAAAACTGTAAAAAATATAGAATAATGGAATAACTGGGGTTTAAAGAATAAATGGAAAGCATGTTTCAAAACAAATAAATAAATAAAAGCGTGTAAACAAATCTTTATGAATTATTTTAAGAATACATATATTTAAAAACACAAATGTAACCTGCTGAAACGTTGACCATTTTAAAGATTTTGTTGATAAAATAAATAGATCAAGAATACAGAGGAGGAACCTGGACTGTAAAAGATAAAACATTTCTGACAAAATGCCAACAAGAATACCAACAGTTTATACAAACAAACATAGAGGAAGGGATGCCCATCCTTTGGGTGAATCTAAACCAACCCAAAATATCTCATTAGTTTTTGTACAACAATCAGAGTTTTCTAAAAAGCTTGAGTTATTTGCTGACATATCAATTCATATTTGCTGTCAAGCAGTGTCAAATGAGGGGAAAATACAGCCAGGAAAAAAGTTAGTTTAGTGACGAGGCTTGAAAATTAACACTGGATTTCAGGTCAAAGGCCAGTGATTTAAGCATTGGGCCAGTACGCTCATGACTATCTTTCAATTCTGTTTAGTATTGAAGGATACTCACTCATAATATAAATGGGATTAATCTGCTCTTATAGAACGTTCAAACTAAAGACAGTTCAAATGTTAAACAGTAATTTTTGTTCCTCATTTCAATTCTAGTCTTTAAAAAGAAATGATGGTCCATTGTGTGCTACAAGCCCTGCCATCTTGTGGACTTTCCCCCTTCGAGCTCTGGGTGAATGTGACACCAACACAAATTTCTCTGCATCAATTTGACCTTTTGACCTCTTTCAATAATATCATACGCGGCTACTGTCTGCCCATGGTCTGCTGCAACATAAAACCTACTAAAACTTTTATTTAAAATGTTATGAACGAATGCCAAAGACAATTTTTCAAACCATAAACAAAATCTTCAAACTCACACTTAAAATTATACACATGGAGCGAGTTAGAATAAATTTTCTATTGTATGCAAATGATAATCTGTGGTGAGACTAGGAGCTAGCAAATGGATGGCTGTCCATAGGACCGCCGCCTGACCAGGCTTGTGACGGCTGCTTTGGGGGCTGGCTGATTGATTTCTGGGGAAGAATATTTCGTTTCTTGTGTCCCTTGACGTTGGGTTCCAGCTCATGGAGACGCGTCAGTAGGAAGTGTTTATCGCGTCCCTCCTAGATTGCAAACCAAACCAAACAAAACAAAACGTTACCACTAGCCTGTATCATCAGGATACAGTCCCATCATCTACCTGTTGTACTATTGATGAAACACTGAAAAAACATGCAATTCACAATACAGTTCGCCCTGTACAGTTTAGTATACCCCGGAGAGACCTTTTTTCTTAAAAGTTCTCAACTAAAAACAAGCACACTTACACCTTGGCTCGCATGGGCAGTTTGGGACCTTTAAATGACTGAAAAACATTGACCAACCTCACAAAAAACACTATCTGATGCCATAAACACAGACAAATACAACCTTGCTGCTTTGCAAACCAGGAACAAACATGGTCATGGGGCGGGCACTGCACGACGACTAAAAACTTGTCAACCTTTTACAATAATGCACTGTGCAATTGACCGCTCCTGGGCAAACTATAGAGGGCGCACTGTGTTGTGAATCGCCAAGATTCTAGTGAGTGGCAAAGAAAACGATAAACTCACCAGTACGAGCTGTTCTTTTAACCTGCTGACAAGCTCCATGTGGGCAGACGCAATGGCGTGGTAGTAGTACAGCGTCAACCTGTTTATTATTAACAAACAATGGTCAACAATTTGAGTCAGTACCGAAACCAAAGATCGATTACACATGTAGACGTTTAAACTGGTAAGCCAAACTCCCCCCCCCCCCCACCACCACCACCACCCCCGCCCACCTTCAACTCCATGTCCGACAAGTTACTTACAGGAGAATGATGACAAATGGCACCACGAATGCCGCAGAGCCAATAAACGTAAAGACTTCCTCAAAGAAGTTATTGAATTGTTCCACTGTTGTAGTAACTGATGACCACATGGTTGTCTGTCCACGGAATGGCCCACAGCCACGGGAAGGTTCAATCCTGAGACAGACAAATGAGAGAAAGTCAAGAACTAGATTGGATGGATTCAAATGGTGATTTCCGAGGAAAAAAGCAAATAGACTAGAATACTACAGAATACTGAACAGCTTGAGTTCAGTCCGCTTGACCACTCGGCCACGACACGCCACACAGACCAAGTTGAATCTTGAAGCTACCATTAAAACATAACCCCCTTTAACTCTAATGGTCTATTCCTTGCTACTTACGCCCCAATAGAGTACCCCACAGGTATGATACACAGCATGAAGGTGATGAGCAAGATAACCATGAAGAAGATACCCGATCTGGAGGCACGGAATGGACGAGAGGACGGCACCATGTTATAGAGCAGGCTCCACTTCTTCAGATAGAAGAAGACAAAACACTTCAAGAGGCTGATGGCAGGGAGTAAAGGGCAGTAGAAGGAACCAATCCTGCAAGACACAAGTTCAGTATTATGATCAATTCCTTTTCTAATAGATAGTGTCTTTATGAAATTGGGGGGAAAAAATTAGTCTCTAACCTCATGTTAAAATGGTGTAGAATGCTACAGTGCTTGATAAACTGTTTAGTGTTTTTAAACCGAAATAAATAAATAAATAAATAAATAAATAAACACTTCAAGTGCAATTTTTGTCAAAATCCCAAACATCTGATGACGTTGCATTTCGTTTTTGTACAGATTTTGTTGTTGTTTATTCTTGATTTTGTTGTTTATTCTTGATTTTCAATGATGTCCAATCAAAACAATCTTTGTTTTGTACAGACCCATTTGTTTTTTATGTCAGATGATGTAATGTTTCAAATTTTGCTATGAAAGAGTATCAGAACGAATGGTATTTCACGCTGTTTTAACGTTTTAACATGAGGTTAGAGACTTGTAATTTCCAACTAGCATTTTGCCAGAGGACCACCCTTCAGGTCCAACCCTGGTCATTTCGCTTTTAACTTTTGCTTTAAAAAAACTTTCAAATCTTGGGGAAAATCTGATTTTCTCTACATACCAACAGAGAGCTTGTGAGTACACAATAGCCAGGACATTCTTTGGGATCTCAAACTCCATACGGCCAAGAGTTTGCGCAATGCCAACCTTAAGATGCTTGGCAGCAATCCTACAATACAAGCACAAACAGAATGATATTTGTTTATTATTGGTTTTGTTTATTTATTGATATAGGCTAAAGTCACTAACAATGAAACATTACTAAAGGGCAACATAAAAACATTTTATTTATTTTGGTTGTGCAGTTAATGATTCTCAGAAAAGCAAACTTAATCACTATACTAGCCGAGAACCCCATGGAGAGAAGACGAGAAAGGAAGTTTCAATTTTAGACATGGGAGGAAAACCCCAGAGAATCATTTCATGCAATCAGGTAGGGACTGAAATGCCAATCCACATAGTGCCCCCCGCGGGATTCGAACCGGGGTCCCAGAGGTGGAAGGTGAGTAAAGATACCACTACACCAACCTGACCACCGATAGCCTGTGGATTGTCAAAAACAACCGAATTACTATCTATGACAGAAATCCACTTAATCCATATCGGCCTGATGGTCACAGTACATAAACACTTTTCCTGCATAATGACACATATCGCTCATCACTGCATTACAATAAACACCGAGTATTTACTGCCCTGCAAATACCCACAACAAACTGTATATTGATGAAAAGTGTACATAACTCTCTTTAATGTAATTTATATTTTGCCATATTTCCCGCCTCATGTCACTAGTAACCTGAATTTAAAGAAAGACAATAACCTATTGTTCGTAGTAAATAGGCATATACATTATTTGTGTTTTATGGGAAACCGCATTGGGAGGCAGATACCGGTCAACAAATACAAAATTATAATCAGAATGTAAAAATACAGTTCGCCCAAAAAAGAAGGTCGGCAGGTGAAGCAAAGATGGGAAGGTTTTAAGTTTCCATGTTTGACAATCTACAAACTAGATCAAATAAAACAATTTCTGTTGTATACGACTTACTTTCGAGGGAACTCCACAATTAGTACAACGAGTACGACAGCAGCAAAATCTGTGACGGTCAATTTGTAGAATTCTTGACCAACATATGTCTCCCAGCACTAATGAATAAATCACAAAACTACATCAGAGAACACAGGAGAATATTACCTTGTGAAGAACAGTGACATTAAAATCATTTAAAAATCGTCAGCTGAATTTACCAGACAACAAAAAAATTGTTGTAATTACCATAACACTTCAAAGACAACTTGTGTAAAATATGGAAAAGTTCGCTTGGAGGCGACTACCATGTAATTGATCTCCCTTGTCAAAAGGTTTGCTCTGAGAAAAACCAAAATTGAGAAACTTGTCTTGACTTTTCTCAATTTCAGTTCATCTCAGAACTAACAGATCCCACAAGAGAAATCACTGTGGTTGTCGGCCGCAAGCAAATGTTTCCTTCATGTACTTACACAACGCAAAACTTTGAATCTAACCTTAACTTATGTAAAATTTTACTCAAATGTAATAACAAATCGAATGAATACTTTACAAATTTTTTCATCCATACTTCTTTAAAAAAGGAGCTTTAACGCACTGCTTTGCAAAATTAACATAACAAAAGGAAAGATGAGTTTCCATGGTTACCATAAGGCTTCCAGATTCACAGACTCCACAGTCTGTCTCGACTGCCTTATCACAAACAATCAGAGGAAAGAGTGAGAAGAATAAGACTCCCAGGGAAGCCAGACGTAGAAACACCGTCCTGTAGAGCACAGAGGAAAAAACCCACAAGATTCTTAACTAAATGAAGAAGGATTTGAACCAACAACCTCCGGATTAATGTGCCAGCGCTCTACCTATTGAGCAATCCAGCCCGATGATGATGGTCTCCTTATTTTGTCCATGTCTTTGTTCGGGGGGTACCAGTCCAAAGACCCCTGTTCGAAGTTCCAGCTCAGAAACCTCAAGTCTGGAATCCTGTCTTTATCTTTCTCTTACCTGACTAGAGTAATGCTGATTTCAAACTGCGGACTGTAGTCTTCAAATCGGACTACTACATTGAAGATCAAGGGCACCACACCGTTCAGTATCGTTATGGTGATTGACGGTAAGTAACCAATAAGGAGGCTGGCAAATGCCTTGTCTGTGATTGGCTCATTTGAATGCTGAAATGGAGCAAAAGAGTGGAGATATGGATGTGTTTTAGACATAAACTTGAAAATTATTTGGTTTTTTTCCAAACAAATACTATCAATTTCTGAGACTGTGATTTATAAGTTTGTATCAATAATTATAACAAAGTATCATTAAGATCAATAAGTAGGTATCTGATGATTACAAACAAAAGTATTACAAAATAATCTGTTTCATTTAAAATAAAATAAACTTTGTCTGTGTTTGTTTCAGCAGATGATGTGTGTACCTGGGTGTGGCATTGCTGTTGCCCCTGTCGTCAAATGTGATTGACTGTTCCGCCTTAACGCAACTAGGTTTTTGTTTTATTAAGAGAATAAAAGAGCAGTGACAAGGTCTTAAACGTTCGTTTTAAAACTGACAGGGTCGTGGCTGTGCGATAAGAGACCAAGATGACCACTTTAGCCCCAGCTCACCTGGACCCCAGCTTCACCTGCATTGAATTCCTATGTATGTGTTGAGCGCTAAGAAGCTCCTTGTGCAAGTTTTGAACTTCCAAGCTTCAGTTTCAAACTTTTGCACACATGTTTCAAACTTACGCAAGCCAAATATGCACCCTACAAACTTAAATTGGATCTGAAATCTGCGCGCTCCACAATATCATCTGACAGTACCCTCTTCTGACTCAATAGGTCATGTTTAAACACAGCTAATCGTGTTTATATTGAAAGTTTTAAACATGATCATGTGATCTCCTCTCGACCAATCAGAATGGATAAACTGTGCTAGAATCCTCACCTGTACGGACAGAGCTGTGGTGTAGTAGATGAGGAAACCAGCACCACCCAGTATTGCCAAGACAACCATATTCAGCAAAAAACGAACCAAATACAGTTTCACTTTCTCCCACGTGGTTCTCTTTGCTCGTTTCCTCTTCTGCCTTTCCTCCTCCAGATCCGTCTAAATTTAAACAAACATAAACCAATATTGAACTAGGAAGAAAAAGTTCACAGTCAGTGGTTTAGTGGTCAAGGCATCTGCTCCACAATGCTGGGGTCTTGGCTTTGAATCCCATCTGGGCCCAATTTCATGGAGCCGCTTAAGCACAAAAAGTAGCTCAGCACATAATAATTATGCTTACCAGCTTAAGGGTACCAGCTAAAATACCATGCCTCATGTACAATATGTGACTGGTATCCTGCTCACTTTTACTTAGCAGAAAATTGTGGAGCAATATTTTCTGCTCTAGCAGCTCTATAAAATTGGGCTCTGATTTTGGCCTGTGGATTTTTTTTTCCAGCATAACTCTGAAAGCACTGAGTATTCAGTGCTAGTGACACATTGGTGCAAGGTGAAAACCAATAATAAGAATAAATCCGTTTGAAAAATACAATTGTAAAATTGTTGACTTATTGTTTACAAGCTGCTGTACACATTTTGCCTGGTGACTTTTGCCTGGTTAAGTTCTTTTGTAACAAGTAAATATTACATGCCTGTAGTTCGAAGCGGATGCTACTACATTTCAAGAAGGCATTCTTCTCATCAGTCATGGAGAAATCCCATGCAGCGAAGACTTTGTTGCAGGACTTGTACTGGAAATCCTCCTGGTTGGACAGACTTTCCTTGAAACCACGGGCAGTGCTGGAGGGAAATCAGACCAAAAGAAATAAACAATTAAAACCCTCAAGGGATGGCTGACTGGGTAAACTTTACATCATTTGGGGTTGAACAAAAAGAAAAGTGACTGGAGCGGGATTTGAACCTGCGACCTCCGGACTAATGTGCCGGCGCTCTATCAACTGAGTTATCTAGCCCTAATGTTGGCAGTCTCCCTGTTATTGAGGTGAATCTTCAGACCTAGGAGTTAAAGTGCTATTGATACTTTTTGGAGGTTCTGTTGGTTTTGTTACCAGAACGATCTAACATTTATAATAATGTTAATCCTCATGACATCAAATCCGCCATTGTTCTCTCCAAGTATAAATCAAATTTCAAAGGGTTTCTCCATTTGCAAAGATATAGACCACCCCTTGCATGACGTCACTAGATCCAAACAGCGCCCTCACTGAGGTCAAAGGAAGACCTATTATTGGCTGATACTTGCGCTCAGCGTGCACACGCGTGTGCGCTTCCATTGTTTGACCTCAGCGATGGCGGTCAAAGCAAGGGGGTCTATTACATGAACCAGAATGCTAACTTACTACTGCACCATCAGTAGAAGAGACAAAAGGAAATAGGCTGCCGTTGTCAGGAGGTAGGCCAGGGGGATGATGTAGACACTGTCTAAGAACGTGACTAAAGAGGAGCTGTTGGTGTTACTGAACGTCGGTGGGTAAGTGCCGTAGAATAACTCAGTCTGTTCCATCCATCCCTGTGTAGGGGAAAAAACAACAACAAAATATTAGGGAAAGAGATTTGTCCCACAATCTTTTCTTGTTTTCTTTTTCTTTTTTCACAATTCAGACATCCAGGCCCACCAGGCCCACTTTTAGAGAGTTGCTTCACCAGACAATAGTGCTTGACATTCTTCTGGTAAGCAAAAATAAGCAGGACACCATTTGCAAATGATATGTTTATGTACAGTATTTTGGCTGGTAACCTTTTTCTTGTACACACAATTGTGTTGTGCTTTGCTTGTTTTTTCTGGTGGCAAAATTAACCCGGAGACCTTTTGTAAATGATACATAATGTATTTTGGCTGGTAACCTTTTTCTCGGCCATGACAGACCACTCATAACTCACGGCTACTTACAGTGCCACCAATGAAGTCAACAATACATTGCTCTGTCTGTCCATCAGCGCACTTGTTATCCACGTTGGCATTGTACTCCGTCTCGCAAGTAGATGCTGTGAATACCAAATACAAGTCACAAAATAAATAATAATAATAATAATAATAATAACAACATTTATAATGCGCACATATCCACCCCAAGGGATGCTCAAGGCGCCTAACAAGGTATACTATTACCCCTGGTCACTGGGCCATTTATTTCATTCCTTAAACCATCTCAGCTCCCTGGGGAGTATACAGCCTGTGCTGCAATATATGCGCTTACTAGGCTAAATCAATCACAAGAACCATCTCTGCCCTCACAGGTACCCATTTTACCCCTGGGTGGAGAGAAGCAATTATAGTTAAGTGTCTTGCTCAGGGACACAAGTGTCACGACCGGGACTCGAACCCACACTCTGCTGAACAGAAACACCAGAGCTTGAGTTCGGTGCTCTTAACCGCTCGGCCACGACACGCCATGGGACATAAGGGACATAAGGCTGCCAAAAGCATAGGTCTTATTAAAAAACATGACTTCGGCTTGGGCTTCGGCTTGGGTTCAGTCAGTAATATTTGAAAAACGTTTGGGTTGAGCAAAGAAAACATGCTGGCACTCTACCAACTGCTATCTTCAGAATGCCGGCACGCAGGTTCAAATCCCGCTCTAGTCAATTTTTCTTTGATCAACCCAAAAATGTTTAGAATTTACCCAGTCAGTTTCCCTTGTGGTTTATTACTTAATTTTGAACCAAATAATTTGGGGTTGTACAAAGAAAAATCTACTAGAACGGAATTTGAACCAACGACTTTCGGTTTGACGTGCCGGCGCTCTACCGACTGAGCTATCTAGCCGTATGTTGGCAGTCTCCCTGTTTTGTCAATTACCCAGTCAGTTTCCCTTGTAGTTTATAACTTATTTTTGAACCCATTCACTTTAAGATTTCAAACAAAAGGGCGGTGCCTAAGCCAGAGACTTAGCCTTGAATGTTAGGAAACGACTACTATTTGTCCGAACTCACATTCACTGTATTGACCACGGAGGATGAACTGTGGTATGACGATCAATCCAAACATCAAGATGAAGATGTAAATATTAAGAAACAACATCCACTTCAGAAAGACAAAGTAGGACACCACAGCTGTGCCGAATTTCCCTGCAAGGAGAAATAAAAAAGTTGTGGAATTGACCGGCTAATTTCTTTGCGTAACAATTACAGTTGTATCTTATTTTGACTGCCTTTATGTTGTTTTCTTGCGTCAATGGCCAAACAAATTAAAATAACTGGCCAGGAATTTCGTCTTTGAGAGGGAAGGGCCATTTTCATTTTGCAAAGGCCACTTCCATTGGAAAATTGATAGGAAACTTCTGAAGGGGCACTTAGGCCAAGACCAAGGGCAACAGAGGCAAAGGCCTATGCAGCCCCCGTGTAATTCCTGGCCTGTAAATAAAGACAATTTAGCAATATTTATCTGTTTTGCACCACACACATTTGGTTCACACACACCTTCACAAGGTAAAAACACTGCGACAGTCAAAAATGTATGTAGAAGAAATCTTTAAATCTGAGCCCTCAGGAAGTGTCAAGATAAAAATGTAGATATGGATAATGGAATCCCTTTCATAACGTCAGTGTCATCACTGCAGCTGTGCCAATGTTCCCCACCCACAGCACTACTAAATGGAAGAATTTTCACTTTGAGGAAAAATGGTATACCAACATCAAATTAACAAATACCCGACTTTGAGATTAAAAAAGTTAAATTAATTTGATCGTAGCCTAACACCGTACACGTATTATATCTTTCACTTCCAAGCTTGCTACGTCAAATTTGACTCTGCAATAGTGAATCAATCAAAATCAAGCAATACAAGCAAAGATTTTTTGTTTTAAAGACTAACCGTAAAAACTATAATTCGTGTAGTGTTGGCATGTCCTACACTATGCTCAACTTGAGTGTTTTAGCTTTAGATTTATTAACACCCAGGGAATGAGTTTCACAGGGTTTGGGGGATAAGCAATGGGTATTAGGGTTGATGCCACTTTGATATCAACATACCTTCAACTTCTTTCAGCGACGCCCGCCATACTTCAAAGGTCAGGACCAGATCATACATACCATCCTTGCAGTGTTTCCATTTCTGCAAAATTAAAAATAAATAAATTGCAATTTCAAGCTAACTTCAGGGCCCAGTTTCATAGAGCTGCTTAAGCAGAAAATATTGCTTTACAATTTTCTGCTAAGCAAAAATGAGCAGGATACCAGTCACAAATGGTACATGTGATATGGTATTTTAAATGTAAGCTTATAAAGTGCCTTACATCTATGACTGGATCTCAAGGCACTGTACAAATAGAACAGCAAGAAGAAGGAAGAATCATAAGAGAAGAAGGAAGAATCGTAAGAGAAGAAGGAAGAATCATAAGAGAAGAAGGAAGAATCATAAGAGAAGAAGGAAGAATCATAAGAGAAGAAGGAAGAATCATAAGAGAAGAAGGAAGAATCATAAGAGAAGAAGGAAGAATCATAAGAGAAGAAGGAAGAATCATAAGAGAAGAAGGAAGAATCATAAGAGAAGAAGGAAGAATCATAAGAGAAGAAGGAAGAATCATAAGAGAAGAAGGAAGAATCATAAGAGAAGAAGGAAGAATCATAAGAGAAGAAGGAAGAATCATAAGAGAAGAAGGAAGAATCATAAGAGAAGAAGGAAGAATCATAAGAGAAGAAGGAAGAATCATAAGAGAAGAAGGAAGAATCATAAGAGAAGAAGGAAGAATCATAAGAGAAGAAGGAAGAATCATAAGAGAAGAAGGAAGAATCATAAGAGAAGAAGGAAGAATCATAAGAGTATCAAAGGTAGGGTCATTGTTTTTTTTTTTTTACGTAATGCTGATTAATAGGCAACATTATTAAGAAAGAAAAAATAATAAGCACCAAGTTTCAGCTGAATACAGTGTCTAATTACTAAGAAAACAGCAAGAAAACTGTCACAGTATTTTCTCACGAACCATCAAATCATCTATTTGATCATTAATGAGTAAATAAACCTTTTGTTTTTGTTTCAGCAGAAAGTGCCAGGTTTTGATATGCTGTGTCACTTTCAATAATGATTTAAGACACTCCAAACATTGTACCATTCCTTTGATTTGTAACTGTTTGACCAGAATGAACTTAGCCATCAATCCATTCTCATTGATCTGATCAAACAATGAATCTAAAGCCATGTCCGAATTAGCGACTGTTGCTGGGGGTGTTGCCAAGGACATCCTATAGTATACTTCAATGCAGCCTTAAAGAGGGGCTCTACTCTAAGGTCAAATTAAGTTTTGTGATTCCCTCATTTTCCACCAAAGTCTTTATGAAAACGGGGAAAAATTACAAATCTCAAACCTCACGTTTGATACCTGTGTTTGATACCCTTCAAGTGCAGTTTTTGATGACGTCACCCGTCCCATTTCAAATATATGGTCTGTACATTTTTCTACAAAGAATTTTCAGTTCATTCCAGACTTTTGATGATATTCAATCGATTTGCATTGAATTTGACCTTTTGACTCTTTGGAATGTACAGACACATTTGTTTTTGCTGACCGGTGTAGTCATGTTTCAAATTTCGCTTTGAAAAAGTATCAAATAAATCCACATTTTACACCATTTTAATGAGAGGTTACAAACTTGTAACTGTTTTCCCCACTTTCATGAGGACTCTATCTATTGGAAAATGGGTGCATCACAAAACTTAATTTGACCATGGAGACACTCTTTAAACGCGTGAACTTTGAACTTTTAATAACCTCAATCTAACCATTTTAAGATTGACACTCACCAATGCTGTGTTGTACTTGAATGACTTCCAGCCTGACAAGGCTTTTAATTTACCCTTACCATACTTCTCACTGAAACAAAAACAGTTTAAGAAAAAGAAACGTTAAATGAAATAAAAACATTTCGTATAATGTAAGAATATAAAAAGTACACTGTTGTTTTGATTGAACTTGACCAGGAAACAAAAAGAGCTATTAAGAAACTCAATAACACTCTCTATAGTTAGGGTTGGGTCTAGTATACCAATATATTTAATAGATGCTAAATTTGCATCGAGGATAAAGAATGTTATTAATTTTTTCCTGTATACTCGGTACTTGCCCGAGGCATATTACTTGGGTAGCATTAGCAATATATTTGAATCTGGATATTGGATCCTGTTCCTCTTACACTATTGAGTATGTTTAGTTTCTGTGTTTTTTAGTTCATTTTGTATTATTCTTGTTTATCATTCTTGCTCCTTTTATCACGTTTATTATAATGTACATTTATTTATTTATTGTACATTTTGCGTTGTTTTGGTCGAATACATAATAATAATAATAATAGTATACATTTGTGTTTGGGGCAGGGGTGGAGGTTGGGGCGGGCAGATGAATTCACAAATAAGGGTGAATACATTATACGTGTACATGTACGCAAAATATGTACATAATACCATGGAAGAAATGCACACAGACATTACACAAATGCAATATTTGTAGAACGTACATCAAGTTCAATGTATTGTATAAACTTGAACTGTGATTGACCTCAAACACCAAACAGAGTCAGATGTTTTTTTAAAGCAAAATCGAGACATATAGACAAGGTGTCGTGAAGTACAACATAAACCACTGTTTAAGGGTGCACCCCTCTAAATAAATTCTCATAGCATACACAGTGCAAAATGCTAAATATTCAAAATTACAAAAAATACTTAGAAGTCTCACAGCTTTTTACACTGTTTAAATAACTTAAAGCTGGACTAGCTGCACCCAAACTTTGTCTAATCCATGATGGTTATTAGTCTGGTCTATGCAACTTTACATGTATCCCAAATACAAGACTAAAAACAACCACTTGTATGGACAGCCCGGCACATCAAATTTCAATGTTTTGACCACTGTCACTGTAACAATCAACACTTTACTTTAACTTACAGGGGCAAATTGTACAAGTCACACGGGATCCATTAAAGACAAAGAAGGTTAGCCACACAAATAAAATATTTCATAAACTCATGAGGATTTTTCCAAAGCTTTAATGTGGATGACAGTTGTGTTGAATTATCAATGAGATAGCCCACTCAGTATCTCCATCACAGTTTGATATGACCTTTAAAAGTCTAATTCAACAGTGCAATTATAATGGTGACGCCAAAGCCCTCTTACATCACAGAATACACCACCCAAAGCTCCACAAGGATGGAACTTAGTGCCGAACAAATAAACCCTGACGAGTTTTTGTGAAATGAGGCAACAAACTTGAACTGTACATAATGCATGGACCAATACCTTCCGAATAACACATGAACAGCACGGCGGCTTTAACGAACTGTCTAAGCTATATACTCTCCATCATGCAAATAAATAAATCATTATTTAATTGGATACAATTTTATCACAAATGTTGTAGAAATTATTATTGAGGCCGAGTGGAAAGACCAATACCTTCAAGTAACACACAGAAAAACTGTCCATCCCATCATGCAAACACAAATTTTACTTGAAAAACATTTTAACATAAATTGTGTAAAAATGATTAACCACTTCACGTCAGATGACATGTTTTGCCAAATTGTTTACAACTTGTTTACAGAGGACTGTTTTTGTCACCCGAACAACTTTTGGAGAGCCCTTATTTTTTTGCAGCCAATCAGACAGCTGAAGTTTACATATATCCACCCGAACATTCAATTGTGTAGCATTTAGAGGCATGCACCTACCGTGCTACGCTTTGTTTTAATTACACAAAGAGGGATAGAAGGTACTGGAAATCATGCTCGTTATCTTCCCTTTCCAGGGGTTATTGCGTAATCCCCAGTTCCAGATCTGTGTCCTCTTGTTCCACAAATGTGGCTTTCAAGAATGGACAGTCTGCAACCATTGTTTATCATTGTATTCGGCTAAAGAGAGTTAAATCTGAGCGTTCCAAGATTCCAGCTTAATAGATTCCAGTAATTTATGCCATTGGATTTTTCTTCTTCACAAAACTCAAGAAAGTACTGAGTATACAATGCTTTACACACATCGGTGTATGGGTAAAACCAAATACATCATTTGTATAAACCTTATGCATTGACGTCACCAAGCCGCCATCTTAGAGGTAAACTGATGATGAAACAATGGAAACGCGCTGATTTGTACGCGCGGCGCACAGGACTGGCCAATGGACATCTTCCTTTTGACCTCTAGGCGAGGGCGCCCTACTCAAATGACGTCATATGCATAAGGTCTATTGCAAAAAATTAAATAGTTGCACAACATGCACAGTATACATGCAGCTTTTCTGCCTAATGTTTTTATTAGAGTATATTTTTATCACTTTCCTTGTATTTTTGGTATTAGTCTGTTTTTTGGTTTCTCCTTTTAAGGGGATTGCTCTTTTAGATAGTGATTAAGTTCGCTTTTGGGCAATCCCTAGGCTGCTGTTTTTTTTTCTTTCTACATGTCCCCCTGTTTTTTCATATTTTGTCTGACTGGTTTTTTTTTCAGTCTTCTGTTTATTGTATTGTTTGTTTTTAAAGCCTGAATGAATAAATAAATAAATAAAAATAAATAAAACATGACCTTTTGGCAACATACTTTCAACTACATTTAAAAATCATCTGTTTCATTCATGCTGACATAAATAACTCTATTTAGAATGTTTAATGACTAAAAAACAGTCTACAAATAGTGTGCATAAAGATCAGATCAGCACTACATCAAAGTAATGCGTTTATTGGAGAGGCTTTGGGCAGGTGACACAATAAGGTTCATTGAGTCTACAAAAGACCAATTCAAGCTTCACTGAACCAAGTGTTAAATGAGCCCCAGAAGAGTGCACAATGTTGTCATGTAACTATAGCAACACACAACAACTTCTCCAGCAAACATTTACAGATACAAAGTTGCACAGACAAAGATACCAACCTTGTTGGCTTTATGTTTGTGCTATGGAGGGAAGGATAGATTGACCAGTCATGGTGCTGTGTACATTTTTACAAGTAAAATCAAAGTAATGCTTTAAACAGTTTGCTACTTCAATGTGTGGCTGTCATTATGTGGGTTGAATAATTACACAAGTATGCAGAAGTATCCAGCATCTTTCAAAGTTCTTGACAGAGATGTGGTTTTTTTTTACCCTGTAATTAATCAAACAGAGATTTTGATAAGTGATGTTTGAAAATGTGCATGGTGTTTTTGTTTTTGTTTTATTATGTTGTCTTTGCTTGTTGTCTAGGGCTGTTCCCACAAGCCTCGGCTTGTTGAACATTGGCCATTGTTTAATCTTGTTTGTATTAACAATACATGTAGGTGTCCAGCTGATGCCTGAACACCCAATTATAAACCCTACCTCATTATTATGATTACGAATATGCAACAATCCAAAAATAGTAATATTTGTTACTGTTCCGTTACTAATAGTGTATTATTGGAACAATAACAGAAAGGCAAGAACATCTGTTGGAATCAGATGACATGACAAACTCATTCTAAAAATGGCCGGGATTAATAAAAGTGAACCAAATCACTGCGACCCAAAAGCCTGTTAATCCAATCTTAAAAGGGGAAAAGAATCCTAAACGCAGGGGAGTGGGGAACGGGAACGGGGATGGGGAGGGTATGCATTTTTAAAGCATTTTGGCCGGGATTGTGTTTGTAGCATGCGCTAAATGAACAAAATATTGTAATGTCGGCAACAGTCCACCAGTTGATTGGAGATACAAGGACTGTTCTACTGTTTACTGTGATGGCCAGGATCCAGGAGGATTTAGGCAATCAATTTACTTCCTGTTACTCCTGCTGTTCAGGCTTCTGGGTCTCGGATTTGTACGTTATCCAAATTGTGTAATTAAAAGTGCAGCTGGCTCTCCCCACATTATGCACTCAGGCTGATTTGCATTACAAAGGAATAATATTTGGCCCTTCCAAAAAAAAAGTCTGACATTTTGTTGAGAACAAGGGCTGACCTTTAAATGGTTTATGTTTTTACAGACTTTTACGGGTTCGTTAGTAACAATTTCACTGTTTTTCTGAATGAAACAAAATCAGAAATCAGACTACTTCTTCTTGTGTATGGCGTGTGCAGCCTTTAGTTGTAGATCAAGGGTAGATATCCAAGCCAGGGCAGCATTAGTTACTGTGTGGACTGTGGATGGAAATCAGGAAGAATATCCATGCCTGACGCAGGTTAAGAAAATTCCGCCCATTTTCTTGTTATCGCAGAGAACCATTGGCTTGATTACAAAAAAATTGGCACCCATAAACTACAACATCCTGACAGTGTTGTATGACGATGTTCATATTTAGTGGCTGGTGGGTCCCTGGAAAGTCCTATTCTTCAACACTGTTGTTGCTGCAGCCAGCCCTACCCATAGCCAAATGACAATCCCTACAGTTTAAAAATTATGTTCTGCATATAAGTTTGCTTGCTGTAAAAAAACAACAGGTACATCAATCAGGTGCAAGACCTTTTATAATAAAAGAAAACCTAGCAGGAATCTCAAGTCTAAATTCCTAATATAGCCAAAACTTTATCATAACGAAACTGTACACCACCCAAAGTACCGCATGACCCTCTTTGACTGGTTCCCATCACTTTATTGTACCATAAACTATACACCACCCAAAGTACCGCATGACCCTATTTGACTGGTTCCCATCACTTTATTGTACCATAAACTATACACCACCCAAAGTACCGCATGACCCTATTTGACTGGTTCCCATCACTTTATTGTACCATAAACTATACACCACCCAAAGTACTGCATGACCCTCTTTGACTGGTTCCCATCACTTTATTGTACCATAAACTATACACCACCCAAAGTACTGCATGACCCCCTTTGACTGGTTCCCATCACTTTATTGTATCATAAACTATACACCACCCAAAGTACTGCATGACCCTCTTTGACTGGTTCCCATCACTTTATTGTACCATAAACTATACACCACCCAAAGTACTGCATGACCCTCTTTGACTGGTTCCCATCACTTTATTGTATCATAAACTATACACCACCCAAAGTACTGCATGACCCTCTTTGACTGGTTCCCATCACTTTATTGTACCATAAACTATACACCACCCAAAGCGCTGCATAACCCTCTTTGACTGGTTCCTATCATTTCTTTTCAGATAAATTGTAAGAAATTTTCTGCGATTGCTGTGATGAAATTTATGAAATCAGTGCACACCTTCACAACCGATTCTTACAGATTCGGATCACAGACTTCATTGCCACTCAGCTCTCAAGTCCAAGTCCTGACATCTCTTCAAGATTGTCCCTAGATACACAAGTTTTTGGTTTGAATACAATAATGAAAATTGATGTGCCCGGTGCCCCATTTAATTAAATGCAAAATTCCAGGCATCATGCCTGATTTTTTTAAAGGTATTGACTTGGACTTCAATTAAAATATAAGCAGATGTTTTTGGACTTCAGACTCTCACCCTAGCATTGGCGGAAGTAACACGTCAGGTAATTTCCTGCCGCTTTCCTTTGTGAAAACATAAATAAATGAGTAGGAACATTATTTCAGGATATTTTTGAGACAATATTTTAACATAAATAACCAGTTTCTTGGCCGCTTCTTCTTGGTTGTTTACCTCGCTCTTTCAGAATACCTGTTCAATTCTTTATCAAAACCTACAAATTCAGTGAAGAATTTTGATTTCAGGTTGGTTTGAGGCTTGTTTAAAATATGAACTATTGCAGACAACACATCGTTTCTCAATCTTAACTATTCCTTCTTCAGTCTTCATTTTCTCCACTCCCTCTCAGACCATAGCTTGTGTTGCTTATTATAAGTTACAGTTGGACAAAAATACAGACCTGGGGGGTCTTGGATCATTTATGATTATGTAGTTCCAGTAACATCAATTCTCCCCAATTCCGACAAATCTACTCCCCGGCAGAAGAATATACATAGCAAGACAAGTTCTCAAAGAACAAAATCTACCCAGCAAGAAGATATACACATGGTGTTTACCGCAAACCAAACATACATTATTGATACCTCACCATGCAATGCCTCAAATCCCACAAACACCAATATTGTTTTTTCAGAAGAACCTTTTCTCATGAAAGGATATTTGAGAACAATCACCTGTATAGGCACTGCAGGAATCACCTGTATAGGCACTGCAGGAATCACCTGTATTAGGCACTGCAGGAAATAAAGTTCAGATGCCATGAAGAATAGGTATCCATTACAAGGGCATGGGAAGGTGAGCCCAAATGCCCACCAATATGTAGAATCTGTCAGACAGTGTGCATTTCTGTACTAAATCTTAAAAAGCTCTAGTCAATTTTTCCTTGTTCAACCCAAAATCATTTAAAATTTACCCAGTCAGTTTCCCTTGTGGTTTGTTATTTGAAATCTTAAAAAGATCTACACGTATCCATGGGATGTTTAAAACATTGAAATTTCAAAAGCATGCATAGTATCTTCATTATGTTTATCATACATTACAATATAAAATTTAATTTTTTCTTTTTTCGAAATTGCTTTGACCCACCCGCAATTGACTTACTACCATAATTTTCTGACTATAAGCCGCCCGGAATAAAAGCCGCAGCACCGGAAAGTACCCCAAATTTTTTTTTCAGAGGTCAGTGTACATAAACGGCGGTGCAAGCTGAAGGCGTGGCTTACGATCCAAAAATTATGGTATACATGTATACAGAATGTATACAGAATGTATACAGAATGTATACAGAATGTATACAGAATGTATACAGAATGTATACAGAATGTATACAGAATGTATACAGAATGTATACAGAATGTATACAGAATGTATACAGAATGTATACAGAATGTATACAGAATGTATACAGAATGTATACAGAATGTATACAGAATGTATACAGAATGTATACAGAATGTATACAGAATGAAGTAGATATTTTATATCAATGTTCTCCAAGCTCAGGAGTTTTCAATGGCTTTTCTTGGCTTCCAGCAGTGCATCTTTGAAACAGAAACAGAAGATGAAATTGCCAGAACAGAAAAAAAAAGATTTAACTATTTTCCCCCCAGCAGTTACAAGTAAATTGAAACTTGAATTTTGATTATCAGTTAATTCTTTAACAAAATAAAAATAAATAATGGAATTTTCAAACATTGATTTAAATGGCTCTTTATCTAGGATGCCTTGTCAGAAAGTGTGAATACATGCAAAACATGACCACAGCTTGAGTCCAAGCGAAAAAAGTGCATTGGACTCAAGCTCTGGTGTTTCTGATCTGCAGTGTGGGTTCAAATCCTGGATCTTTACTTAACCGTAAGACTATCATTCATTCTTGAATCGTCTCATTATTTTCTGTAATTTTCATACTGTCATTGTCCTTTTTTCATTGATAAAACACAAAGAAAAAAAAACCAATGAAACTAAAAACAATGGATATAATGAAGGCTGAAAAACAAACAATTCTCGGGAACCTGTCCTGTACAACAATCGATCAATTTATTACAAATGATTAATTGAAGACTGAAAATTTACTCCATGTATACATGGAGTAAATCTCTTGAAATTTGATGCATTTCAAGAGATTGGTGATGTACATGTACATTGTAAAAGGTACACAGACGTATTACAAGTGTACTATATTTTAGTGAATGATTTGGCCTAAAATGCTGACACAACTTTAATTGATTGACGAGTAGTGTGTAGCATCTCTTTACGTAGATTAATTAGTGTCACAGATTACACAAGCAGTGAATAATTGACACTTTAAAGGGAGTGTATACCTTTGGTGATTATTCCAAATATTAATGACCATAACAACTTACTTGGTAAAGAGCACTGGAGAGCTGTTGATATTATAAAACATTGTTAGAAATGACCTCCTTTGAAGTAATGTAGTTTTACAGAAAGAGTAAAATTTTCACACGAAAATTTGAATGATTCGAGAAAGGCTTCAGGCATCTCAGGCATCTGAAAGCACACAATTCTATGCAACAAGGGTGTTTTTTCTTCCATTATATTTTGACAACTTTGATGACCAATTGAACCCAAATTTTTTAAGTGTGTGTTATTTTATGCATGTTGGGCATGGGATGTACACCAAGTGAGGATACTGGTCTTTGACATAATTACCAAAAGTATACCCTGCCTTTAAAGGGGTTTCCAATGCAAAGAATCCCATGAACTGCCAGGCCTGATACATTATGCTGGCAATGGAGACAATCGCCTCCAGGCCCCTGGGCAAAATTTCATGGCTCTGCTTACCGCCAGATTCTGCGCTTGCAATCACCATTCTCCGCTTACCGAGCAAGCGCCAAATTTCTGCACTTGCTGTGTAAGCGTAAAATGCCTAGTAACGTGGGCTACGCAAGCACACAAGCAAAAATTCCCTGCAAACCCGTGAAATACGCTTGACATAAGCGCGGAATTCCCTGCTTCTGTAAGCGCTGATTCTTTGCTACGGTTCCCCTTTAAATGTTCCAGTAAAATTCTACTTTCCTCCATGATTAAGGATGCTCGTTACCAAGGAAATACTGCCCCTGCCTTTGCTGATTTAAGGGGGTTTTTTTCCTCAGAAAAATCTGCATAATTGTTACTACATGTATAAATGGCCTAAAAAAAGTCTATAAAAGCCTGTACCGAATGAAGACAAATGTCAGCCCTTGTTCTCAATAGAATGTTCTTACTTTTTCCCCAAGGTCCAAATACCTTGACATTACTTGTGTGCTGTGTTTAAGGGTTAAAGAGTATTTGTAAAAAGATTAAATTAAAAAGCTGAGTTCAGAAAAAGTGAAGGCCCCCCAAAAAAGGTTCAATTCAACACAGGGGTCAAACTCTTCAAATGTTTAACTTGTATTAACACCAACGAGTAAATAACTGAAACATTTATGTTGTTTACTCCCAGTGCTTGAACTAGCTTTTTTTCTCTTGACAGTCACTTTTGGTCATGTGCTAAAAGGGGTACAAAGTCATTTTTAACATCCTGCAAATCAGCATAAAACGTAGACAAACAGATGTTCTGTTGCGAAATAGATTTGAACGTCTATCTTGTTATGATTATATTTTAAAATTGCATGGCTTGATTGTCGCAGAAACAAATTTTTACATTTGTATTTTTTTCTGTGAATGAATTTGGATGAATTACGCTGTTTCAAAACGAAAACATACACAAACTTTTGCATGTAATAATATCTTAAAATTGCATTGCCTGGTTAATGCAGAAACAAATTTGTTAATTAATTTCCTTCTTGAATGAATTTTGACTGATTAATGCCGTTTTAAAAACGAAAAACATACAAAAGCTTTGGCTTGTATGAGTATGACACGGACATACTTATGTACACTATTGTTGTAACTGTATGGCTGATGGACGAGAGATAATGACAAGTTCCCGACAATAAGTGTTGTTTTTAAAAAAAATATTTACTATCACTTAATTTTAATGCACTAAGTGGGCATTTAACGACCACCTGGAGAAATTGTTGCCAGAGCTTGTCACAGCTTGAATACAAAATTCACAATTTCAATTAATTTTGTTTGATGAATTCTAATAAAGACTTCCATTACTAATCTGCATTCTCATGGATACAATGAGAGTTTTAACAAAGGTTTGACAGGATGTCATTAACCATTATACAGCTCAATTACACTATTAGAATTACACATAGAGCAAGGATGCATATTCTGAGCAAATTTTATTGCATAAAAAAGCTGTAATTTACAGTTTTATGCATAGAATATGTAATTTAAAAAATCACACCCAAGGTACAGGCTTTAACTAGTTTTCTTCCTTCACAATGAAACAAAACAGATGATCAGAAGAACAAAAATTGAAAAAAGTGCAGTATCCAGGCCAGACTTGAATGCTCAACGGAACTTTTACTTCCCTTTTAGTTTTATTCCTCTCCAAGGATTGTTAACTAAAACTTGAGTTATTGACTTACCAAAAAAAAATTAAGTGAAAATTTCATTGCGCATCCAAAATTCTCGTGCACAAATGCCCCCATGGAAATTAAAATGGCATTCAGCAAGCACTGTCAACACCACCAAAGACAGTAAAAGGCATATTTGCATGATTTTGTTACATTGTAATAATTATTACTTTATAATAATTAAAGTGCGTGTTCATCTCTCTTTACACCCTGTAAATCTTTCTATGCAGATCAGAAAGCAAGAAAGAGAGTTTTGGGTCAGATACACCACATTTGCAATTTTTTATTATAAAAGTAACACAATGTGTTAAATATAAAATATACAACTAGAACTAAAAATGTGGCTTAAGAGTCGAAGGGTATAGGCCAATTCAGGAAGTCATTTGCAGAGGGGGAGGGGGGAAGTTTTACTCATTTCGAAAAGAGGATGAAATATTGATGTCACACTGACACAGTTGGTTTATCATGTCATTGGAATTTATAAAAGAGCATAAAATGGACCCAATGTTTGTTTATTAGGTTTTTTTAATGTTTATTAGTTTTTTTTAATGATTATATTTAGGTTGAATTCAAATCAACTGTTAACCAATAACTGTAGTGTTAAATATTTTTACTCACCGAAGTTCTCTCTTTTTGTTCAAAGTTGTCGGCATAGATCGAATAACCTTTGCTCTGTTTTCTGCCGCACTCTCCCCATCATCTGCTTTCAATTTATCCAGTTCATACTCAATAGCATTGTGGCAATGGTCCCGACTATAACTTTCTTTGACAGTGACGTGCCTTGACATGGGTCGCCCAGTCAACGCATCGGTTTGATCATCCCCGCCGTTGAACGCGCCGTTGTCCGGTTCAAGATTGTACATGGCTGACTCGCTAGTGGTCCCGTTATCGTGGTGAAGTTTTGCTGGCGAGTCTGCACTCGCTGCAACGGTAACTGTGTCCGTCCCTATTGCCCAGACGTGGTTCGATACGAATCGTCCGCAATGGGAGCACCAAGTTCCCCGTTGTTGTTAGATAAATCTGCAATAAAGTTCGTGTTTGAGTAAATAAATTGACGGTTTTGTCCTCGTTAATGGACTTAACTGTAGAGACCGAACACAAAGTTCCGGCTTTTTACTTCATGTACTTTGACTATAAAATGCACGTAATTAATAGCGAAGTTTGATAGTGTACAGATAGTTATTGACGTGTAGTTGGGGTTGGCTAGAGCGTACGGCTACATTACTTATAATAATAGGAACGTTGGTTGTGCGGCTTCTAACGGTCACAGCCACAACTCGCAGCCAACAGAAAATATCAACGTATAGATGATGTCGATGATTCCACTATACCTTTTTTTTTTGCCAAATAAACAGATCAAGTGTTAATTTTTATCAAATTGAGGTTTATAGGATTTTTTTTGTGAAGGGATATGTAGTTCGAACTCATGATAAACAACCACATCCTAGGCGATCCACGCACAAACTCTAAATTCTTTACCATTAAATGTCGCTACAGAATCTCTCAACATTTTCAAAAGCATAATGGACTGACTAGTCTAAAGAATGTGTTTTATCCACTTGTTTTTTTGTTTTGGTGTAGGCCAACAAATCTCTCTTTAATGTGCTCTTAATTACAATGTACATACCCTGTGTACTTTGATTATCTTACAATGTATTATTTGAATGTCTTTATTTTTCTTTTCCAGCGCCTCGGATTATGTTTGGTCATAGATAGATGGCGCTTTACAAATTTATTATAGTTTTATTAAAGTATGTTCTTTGACGACCACACCGTCACAAAAATACAAACTGCTTTTTGTCTCACTTCTTCGGTCTAACTATTTTTTACTTGTAACAAGCAGCTAGCCTCCGGTCTGCCCCTCCCCTTTCCCTACAAAATTACAGGCCCTAAATCATTACAGTCAAGAGCGACTTTCATATAAATAGGGCCTATCTGAAATTAAAATGTATTCATTTTATTTTTAGTTTGAGAAAATAGAATTAGCTGCTGCAAACTGTTGACCAACCATAAGAACCCTATGCACAAATTAGTTAGTGGCCTGACGTTTTGACCCGCCTAGCGGAGTCTTTCTCGAAGGCTTATTTTTATTTTAGTACATTTTACACGGACAAAACACCAGAAGTTATTAAAATAAAAGGTATAATCCACAATCCACAAAATATTCATGAATATTACGCATTTTAAAATTGTCCCTGCCTGGCCTGTAAAGCAGTGGCAACAATGAGGCCAGCAGTGCTCTTAAGTTTCCAGCCGTGTCAATGGAGAACACTTTGGGGTGGAGCATTTGGGGAAAGATGATAAATATATACTTTACCAGACATGGAGTGTATATGGAGAAGATCACACTCACAGATAACAATCTCACCCAGCAGTGAGTGTCCTGCTGCCAACAGATATAAATCCAGACTAATTAATACTGACAAAAATTTATAAACAGTCGACCTTGATATTCAAGGCGACTTTACGATTGCGTTTCTGCCGTCCGAAAGGTGAGAATCCAAACAATAAATCATGTGAACTTTTTTATTTATTGTCCCCCTCTATTATAAGATGGATGGGCAAGTATTCTATTCGGTCGCATTTTACCCTCCACTAGACACAAACGCAAACAAAAATCGATTCATTAGAATATTAAGTTGTCCTATGCCAGAACATTTTGACGGTTTCTCAGCACCCCCGAGTCTGAATGGGTAAAACTTGGGGTTTTTTTCAAACGAGATTTTTCAAAGTTTCTCAAATTATATCTTCTTTAAACTTGCATGATGATGAGTTTTTCATGATAACTATACCCGATCTGTAGATCTAGTACTTTAAATCAATAAGTGAAGGGGACAGCCTATAGCTAGTCTGTACGGGGGATCGGAAATGTATGAACACCCATACTTCATGATTTCTGATAAAACAATTATTTCTTGCTCTATGGTCGGAACAATCAACAGTGTATCCTGAATTCTATTATACATACTTGAACTTTGCCATACTTTCAACAAAATGACATCATGCAACTTTCCAAACTATTTTATTTACGAATGAATAAACAAAAAACAACCACAAAATAATCGGGCGAATCAAAACCGCTTATTGACATCTGTGCGTATGTACTAATTTATTATGACAACCTATTGTTACAATAATCACACTACAATGGGTTTGTAACCGTGTGGTGGAAAACAAAATGAAGGCTCAAAAACAAATGATATGAGATAGTAAACGCAGTCATCGCAAATCGATTATTTATTTTCATGTTGTTGCCACTAAAACATAAATATTACCAACAACTCAGTGGCGTACCAGTAACTGGGGGTGGGGGCGGGGGGGTGGGGGAGGGGGGAAGGTTGCAGGTACCTCACCCATTTATGTCTGTGCCCCCCTAGGCCAGGGTGACCCCCCTTGAGATCTGGACTTGTGGGATTAAAAATTATTACATTTCATGAGCTTTTAGGTATTAACTTCAATGTTTTCAACAACAAAAATCTATTTAAAAGCAAAAAACAAAAAACAAAAACAAAACCGGAAACTACAGTTTTCATTAGCCAGAAGTGCCCCAGGAAAAAACCCCAAAACAAACAATCAAGCAAACAAATAAAAACGGTGCACCCTCTGTCCCCTCTTACATTTTTACTCAAATAGTTTATAAATAAACAAAATTAACCCTATAGTCGTAGGACTGATTTTATCAGTGATGATCCGACTGATGATGGTTATAGTAAAATGGTGGTTTGCTAGTGCATTCCTACTTAATTATATTCAAACAATGCAAAACAAATTAAATCACTATTAGAATTAAATGAATGCTAAATCAGTTAATCTAACGCTCCCCCAAAAAGTAATATTAATGGAGGTTTGTTTAATACTAAAATAAAAAATTCCAGGGCCAGACATCACCACTTGACCACTGACCAGAGTCTAGTTTTTTTAGTATTTGGTAAGAAACTCACTTGAAGGTAGGAACTCCATGCTTATATTAAGTGTTTTGTTCATAACCATGGTCCCTCCACTTCCCGTGATGAGGATCAGTCAAAATTCTCTCCAATTGATTCAGCTGGCTTGTTCAGTGGTACTGGTAGCATCCCTTGTTCCATGGAGGAAGGAATGCTTGTTCAATAGTTCAAAAGCTTTTGGATTAGTGAATGCCAATTAAGCTAACTGGTCCCGCTGGCTCGTCACTGAAAAAATGTAAGGCAAACCCTGAAATGTTCCGATCCTTTTAAAAGCTTTTTCTAATCCAAAACTCCTCCTGAAAGTAATGCCACCCCCCCCCCCCCCCAAAAAAAAGGGTGAGGAAAGAAAAAGGAGTTTGTGAACAGAATATCTGGTCCAGTGAAAATTCAAGCCCTTCATGTCATTGTTATCAGGGATTCACCTTCAATGTGTATTTTTTTACCACATAATGGTGAATGGAACATTCATATGTACCATAGGGATCATTAGTATCTTGTCCGCAGTCGTAAACATACAAGGTACATCCTGGTGCTTAGTGATTAGTCTGTCGGCCTAAATTCTACCCTTTGAGTTTACTCTATTGATATTGTCACCTTTGCTAACAGAGTAAGCACAAAATCAGTTGTTAAGCAGCTCTGTAAAATCTGGCCCTGGTGAAACATGGTTTGTAGGTTGTTGGTCGAATCAAATACCAGCTCACGAGAAAATAGTGGGACAAAAATCCCTTAGTATGTTTTCACTGTTTAGAACATTGAGTTTGCATCGTTGGCAAATTGCGCAGTTACTCATTGAGGCAACCAGGAATAATTTAATCTGTTTCCAATGACATGAGGAAGATTGTGCCAAATCATTGGTCCCGCTGCAAAGAAACTTTATTTGCACGGGGGACATTCAAGTGAGTGATGTCAAGTGTGGACTCAAGAAAATGTGGAGGAGTGTAATGAAAGCAAATAGGGAAGATATCTTGTAGTAGGTAGTTTTGTCTTTTATCAACAACAAGAAAAAAGTTTTAAATGAAGCTGTTCTCTAATCGGTAGCCAATGAAGTTTCGCGAGTGAAGGGGTAATATGTTCCCTCAGGGGTGTGGAACATATCAAACGATCTGACACTATTTTGTAATCTTGAACTCAGTCCAATTCATATGGCGTAGCACCAATTAACATAACGTTGTCATAATAGTCAATACGAGAGAGGACTAAAGCTCCGACAACATGATGGAGAGTATCCTTGTCAAGGTACCCTTTGATTTTCCTCATGTTTCGTGGGAATGAAAAAGCAGGGAACACTTTTGGTAGTTACTCTACAAGTTAATGGCCCTAAAAACTTACTTGGTGAAGAGCACCGAAGAATTGTTGATAGCATGAAACATTGTGAGAAACTTACCCCCTTTGAAGGAATGTAGTTTTAGAGAAAGAGGTAATTTTCACCAAAAGATTTGAAAGAGAAAGGCTTCAGGCATGAAGCCTTTCTTTTCTCAGTCATCTGAAAACATACAATTCTATTTAACAAGGTGGTTTTTGTCTTTCATTATTTTCTTGCAACTTTGATGACCAATTGCACCCAAATTTTCATAGGTTTGTTATTCTATGCATATGTTGGGATACTCCCAAGTGAGAATACTTGTCTTTGCCCATACGCTCAGTCTTTTGGTACTTTTCAACAATGGATGTGGTGTGTGTCAGCTATAGAGGGTATTTTTACATGGCTGCCTCACTTTCAAATCTTCTCAGAAGTAGGCGAATAGGATTCAACTGTGACTAATCACAAAAGTACCTTGTTTGTCAGCATTGCTATCTTTTTATCATCCATGAGGTATTTATTCAAGCTGTCAATTGGTTTGCACAGTTCAATAATTCTTGTGTGCTGTGAGAAAACAAAGTTATGCCCAGAACACACACGCCCTGTCGCCCTGCCATAGAGGGATCAGTCAATATGCAAAACAGGGCAGTGGTTTTCAATATTGCCCCTGAATGATTTGCCCTCAAAGTTTAAACTTGGAAACTTGTTTGTTTTTTTGAGTGAAAAAAGTTGACTTGAAGAGGATTTGAACCTGCAAATAAACAAAGAAAACCCAAGAATAAGACATGACTTCTGTTTCAGTTTACTGAAAACAATTAAGAATGTTGCCCAGCTATTTTTCATTTTATCATTAAATCTATGTAATAGTTGCACCAATTAGAGCATGATTGGCAAATGGGGTTTCTAAAAAAATAAGCTTCCCCATCTAAAGTCTTAATTTGTTTAAATGTTGATTTTAACAAACTATTTGTATTATAAAAAATAAAAATGTATAAAATTGCTATGGGTATTTTTATTTTCAAGAATATTGTATTAATAGATTTTAAAAAGCAGATTTGATTTCATATAAATTTCAAAAAAATAAGCTTCCCCATCTAAAGTCTTAATTTGTTTAAATGTTGATTTTAACAAACTATTTGTATTATAAAAAATAAAAATGTATAAAATTGCTATGGGTATTTTTATTTTCAAGAATATTGTATTAATAGATTTTAAAAAGCAGATTTGATTTCATAAATAACAATACAGTCTTCGTTGGACTTGTTTTCTCTTTTTGATTCTCGCGAGACTTGCACAGTTTATTAAAAAAGAAACTTTTAAATGCAAGTTCGCCCAAAACAAAGCTAAAAGTCACTCTTTGTAAATGGCTACAAGAACAAAGCATTTAAGATGAAGGAGCTGAAGGTAGGAATTAATATTCCTCTTTGTACAGTCTAGATTGTAGGCTGGAAGGAAACTCAAATGAAAACAAATGTAATTGGAATTGGATGAAAAGTTGAGGTGAAAACAGACAGGGGGTTGAGACAGGCATGCTGTGCACGTCATAAGTACCAGAATCATTCATACGTAATTATATTATGATAACCACTGGAGGCATTTCAGAAGGTTTCGCATGATTGATTATAGTTTTCTATGAAGTTTACTTGCTCCATTGCAATTATACAATACTGTTATTTCTATTTAGTCAATGAGGGAACAATGGCGGCATATTTCAGTTCCGATTCTCACCCCAAAATGTTGATATACTTCATCAATAACGGAGTAATTAAAATGGATGTTTCTGTGCACACATAGATCTGGGATCATTGTGTTCTAAAAATAACCTTGCACCTGACACAGCGTATCCCCAACCAGGGAGAATTTGTTATAGTTGGGTTTTTTTACGCAAATGTAGAATCGCTTAATTCCACATCCTGGAGAGTGTTTGGGGCAGAGATTTACATCAAATCCTGAAGTGAGTCATGATTTTTATTTGTATTTATTTTTGGCTGTAAATAACAATGATCATTGCTGCTGTGTACAATGTTCATTGTTTGTGTAGTAGCTGAAATTCATGACCTTAAATTTATTTTATTTGACTTGTGTTAAAGTTCGTGTCATAAATTGATTTTTGTCGGCCTAATGTTGATTTACAGGCAATGCTATAAGGACACAATAAAAACCACATGTAAAACTTTTTGCTGAATACTGTCTACAACCCTAGTAGAGAGAATTTTACATTTCTAATGGAACATTTCAAGGGGCACCAAGGCAATGACCTGGGGGCAGAAAAATAAATGCTTCCGCTGCCTCCATGAAGCAACAGGGCCCAATTTCATGGCGCTGCTTACCGTAAGCAAAGAATCGCCGCTAACGAAAGCAGGGAATTCCGTGCTTACGTCAAGAGTATTTCACGGGTTAGCAGGGAATTTTTGCTTGTGCGCTTGCATAGTCCACGTTACTAGGCATTCTACGCTTACACAGCTAGCGCAGAAATTCGGCGTTCGCTCGGTAAGCGGAGAATGGTGATTGCAAGCGCAGAATTTGGCGGTAAGCAGAGCCATGAAAATGGGCCCTGGCCTGGTGATAAGGAAGTCTTGAAATATCAACTCTATTCAGATGGAAAGATTTCCGTTGAGGATTGGCACTGGTATGAACTTTGCAATAATTGACCATTCTAACTGAAATTTATCTTCTTTATTGCATTTTATTACTACAAATCCTGTAATCTGACTTTGAACCTAAACACATACATATTAACCCTCCTTCTGATTGGCCGCTTTAAACCATTCAAAAATCCATTCCACACTTGCCCATAGCTTTGTACACAATTGGATCAAAGTTTAATAATAATAATAAATGCAAATGTTGTAAACTTGTAATGTGCACATATCCACCCTTAGAGTTCTCAAGGCACCTACAATTGTAAACAACCATGAAATATGTAAATTGCACATCGCGAGCGCAATAACATTTTGGTTGGCAAAATAATGGAACATTGCGCCTTTTTGTATGGGGCGTGACGCAGACGCATTTGTGCATCTGCTTAGTGCACATCTCTATGGCGTTTGCCAACAAATAGTGTCTGTACGCATGCGTGAATGTAATTAGCATATTTCATGGGATGGGTCAATTGTACACAACTATGATCAGTGAAGCATGTACATGGCGTTGGAGGGTGAAACAGTGGGCTCCACAATCTACTAGTTGGTAAGAGGGTTTTATGTACATTTTAAAAACACATTTAACGACTGCTTTCTATTTATTGGTGTTTTAATATATTTTCATACATGATTTTGTTAGCCTTCGTGAATGACTCTGCTAGGGTTGAAACGTCAGGCCCCAAACTATTTTTTGCTTGATTTTCATCATATAACTTTTCCCTATTTATATTTGAACTTGTAATGGTCCTTTATAACTGAAATAATCTCCTTGATTAGTTTTTGTAAAGTGCCTTAGAACTCGTTTTTTCATGAATTTTGAGGCTAGATAAATTCTGTATTAATATTATATTAGTGTATAGTAAAAACCTAGTTATTACACATACATATTACAAGCAAACATATACTTTATAGCTGTAAAAGAAGAAAAGAAATTGGCACAAAGGTTTATTTATGGATTTTAGGTCAGATATATAAAAGCAACTTTTGATCGGGTAAAAAATTCCTTTTGGAGACAAGACTAACAAAATGGGCAATGATTCGTCTGAGGTTGAGAGGTTCAATGAATGAAATCAACTTGGAATCTACGAGGGATGAGGGCAAGAAAGTACTTTACTGAGAGGTTTTACAAGGAATTTGGGAGGTAATGGCGAGTTGAGGTGGAATGATTTCTTACCACTCAAGTTGGAGGAATTTCTTCATTTTTTCTGAAACCAAAATAAAAATACAGATTCTCCTGAATTCACTAAAAAGGGAAACAAGTTGACAAAACGTAGGATTACTTTGCCCCTTTGTCTCTTAACTTTATAAGTTTTTCTTTTCAAAGTGACAGATAGTTTACAACAAAGAATAACATTTCAAAATTACTGAGAATAACTTAAATGTATGACTAATCTGGTATCTAGACTCAATCCAGAGGTGTATCCTTTGTATAATTGGAGTATCAGACTGTGGACTAGACCTGTAGTAAAAGGCACCGTGCATAGCAAATAAGTATTTTGTCATGTCGGTGCAACAAAGTTGTTTCTTGATTTCACTATACAATCTTGCATGAAAACACTTTGTGGAAAACATTGAATCTCGGCGCTTACAGGTTTTGTGCAAACATTATGGGATATTTTAAGCAAGACATACATTTTGACACTTTTAAACTTGCGTGTAACGCAAACAGTATTGTTATTGCAATGACATGACAGTACAAACCCAAAAATTTGTTTTGTAAAAAAATTTGGTTGATCTTCATATTTTCCTGCAAAAAATGCGCTAGTCTTGCCAGCATTATGTTTGCTTACGTTTGCTTGCCCTTTAAAAATAAAAAGCTTATGTTTTGTTGTTTTGAACAAGAAAAAATCTTTTGCTGTTTCCCTTGTAAAATAAACAACAAAATTATAAAAATAGGCACACAAAAAAAATCTCATTAAAAATTTAGTAATTACACATTTCAGATTTTAATTTATTTAAATACACATAAAAACTGTTAATGTATTAACCCTCCTACTCTTGGTAACATTTTCCAGTGAGTTGACCAACCATTTGAAACCATTCAACTGCACTGGTTGTGTATGATGGCACAACTGTGCACATAACATGTGTGTACTGTGTGGATGCATTTAACACATGATATTACATTGCAGGCTGGCATAGTTTATCTACCATTCAAAACCACAGTGGATGATATTGAAAGGTCAGACAGTTGAAGGGTTAATGCTTAATACTGTACATGTCGAATATCCGTGACATCATTTTGCACTGACCCTAACTCATGGATGTCATTTCCTTCTTGGTCACCAAGCAGTGACTCGTTTTCCTGGTCCATGGTATGATTATTGGGGGCCAGTAAACTTTGAAACACCGGATCACCAATCTGTAGGTCTGAGTTGTATGATTCGGTGCCTGTGTAGTTTTTATACCAACCCTTTGGTCTGTCAATTCAAAAGATAGAAAGAGTAAATGGTTTTTCTACAACTCATACATATTCATGATCAAATTCTCACCATCATGTGCCACATGCTTTTTTTGCTGTTTACCTTACCGAGTGCGCATTATTATTATTATTAACAGGGGGACAAACGTGTGTGTCTTCTAAAAAGAGAGACCCCATTTTTGACTTAGGTGTTCATTTTGTTGCAAGTCCTTGGTTAGGATGCCTGTGTAACTATCTACAAACCACATATTCTTACCGTAAGAAGGTTGCTAGCAGAAGCGGGTCAACTCTTTTGTATCTCTCATCAGGAATGGAACATCTAATGATCTCACTAACGATGACTCCAACAATGAAGGTAGCCGAGCTGGTAAAGACACTGTACCACATAAACGATATCTACAACATCAAAGGAAAAGATTCATGTTTATTTTTAACATTTATTTTATGCAAGTTCGCCCCAAACAAGGCTTAAAATCACTCTTGGTAAGGGGCTACAAGAAGATCCCATGCAATCATACACAAGGTCACATCTCATTCATGAATGCTATCTCATTTACTAACGGTGCATTTTGCATGAACAAGGTTGTTTTACAAAATACATCAGTTCAACATCATATCTTGAACACACAGCGTCTTCATACAGACTCAACTTTACAATGACTTACCCTGTACAATGCAAATGCATCATCTTTAACATTTCCATTCTCATCTTGGTTTATTGCTGCTCCTATTGTTACCCATAAAGAAAGATAAAACCCAACCAGCATCCCGATCAGAGCTCCACTGAAAGCAAAACAAACAAACAAACAAACAAACAAACAACCCATGAGACTCCACTTTTCAAGGAACCTTAGATGTAACAGAGCCAGACATCATTACCTTCTCAACCAAGGAAGAGGTACTTGGTCATTAACCCTCCTACTGTCTGACCATTTAATCATCCACTGTAGTTTAGAGCGATAGCTCGACTATGTCAAGATATCATGCTGTAAATGCATCTACACAGTACAAACTTGTACAGTTATGTTCGTGCTCATACAAGTTTTTGGTAAATCTCTTAAAGGGATCAGTTCGGAAAACACTAGACTGTGGGACTTTTGGGGTTGTGCCATTTACTGACCAAGTGCTAAAATCACTTGATTCTGGCCAGTGGTTCTTAGGGTATTTCAAGCCCTGTGATGCCATATAACGTGTTCTCTGATCCGGACAGAGAAAATTCTAATAAGGTTTGCAGTAACACCATGTACACAAAACCTCTCTTTGAGCCGTACTGGTTCTCAAAAGAATTGATGATGAAACAACTCAACATTTCAATCAGTAAGCTTTGAGTGTCTTCAAGAGAAAGAGAGAAGGAGATTGGGCTTACTTACCCCGTATTTGCTCTTCTATACAACATTCCTAACGAGAACACACCAAGGAGAGGACCTCCGATGCCTCCTAGTACTGTGTTTGCCATCTTCACCAGACTGCCAAGTTGAGATGCAATGAATGCAAGGGCGATACTTAAGACTCCGTACCCTGCAGCTGTGGGCAGAGAATAACATTCAAAAGGGTAAAACTTTTGGGATTGGAAAATCATGATCTTAAACATTAAGGGAATTTTTATCCTAAAAGGTACCTGGAAATTGTTTGGAGGAGGAGTTCAATATGAGCAATTTGCAATACAGTGTGCCCTCTACAGTTTACAAAAAGGATCAACTAAGCATTTTTTTGCACTTAACAGCTTCATGAAATTCCGGACCCCATTCTCAAAAAAAGTTGACAAACATTTTGTTTACTTAGTAATTTTGAAATGACGGTATCACATCTGTCCTGGGCTTGATTGACGGCAACAACACTTTGCGCTGAGTTTGGGGGCGCTGTACTCTCGGTAGCGTTGGTCGTTACTTCTTCGCTGACCGTGGATTCAGCTCGGCTTTTACTGCTTCCCCTCCAGGGTCGGATAATGTCCATCAAAGTGACAGCAGCGAGAGCGTTAAGTCCAGATGATACAGTACTGTAAAAGTAAGTAGTGACCCAATACACCTTGTTATTGCCACAATTAACCTTGGGCCTGGTCCGGATTGGCGGCTACAGCTTTGGCTATGGCTAGACTTCAGCATTATCATGCATTCAAGTATGAGATGTCCTTAGCAACAATGTTAGCAAAAGTCATAGCCTAAGTTGTAGCCACCAATTTGGATACGTCCCGAGTTCGCAATTTTGGGAGTCAGTTTCCCAGTGTGTTTTACAGTGTAGTGCGTATTTTACGCGCCGAGGGCAAGTTTACATGCTCACTGTTGTCTTACATAATTTGGAACCCAAATTTGCAGACGATGTGTAGTTAGTATGTGTGTGTCACAATGGTACAAGGGGTTGATAGACCACGTCACCCTTTTTACAAAAGGAGTGACCTGGTACAAGACATTTTTTACGGAGAAAAGTTTTATAAGAAAATTTACAAGAGAAAAAAACAACTATTACTAGTAGTACGTGCAGGTGCGCCCAACAGTAAATCTCTTTTGGAAAAGTGTACTTAATCTTAAGAAAATTTACATTATTCTGTCGTACTCATCACGTAAAATCAAGAATTGTAAAAATAACAGCTGTACACCTTTTGAGATGTGGACCTTTTCTTTATATCAAAGTGTAAATGAAAGAAAGTCGAGCACTTTTAAGAGTTGAACGTTTGAGTAATTGAAAGATTGTATGGATTCTGACTGGCACCCCCGGAACAAAGATATTGACAAAATAGGGAGACCGCCAACATAGGGCTAGACAGCTCGGTTGGTAGAGCGCTGGCATGTTATTCCGGAGGTTGTTGGTCCAAATCCTGCTCTAGTAAATTTTTCTATGTTCAACCCAAAATAATTGAGCAAATGTCAAAGCTTAGCAAGGATTGTTGCTTTAGTGCTGATGATTGCATAGGCAATCACACTTTGAGATTGATGTAACCTTTTACCTGAGTGTACCAGCGAAGAGACAAGCTACAAACAGGCCTTGGATTCCAGGTATCTTTCCAAACTCCATACTCACAAAATACACCAGAATCTGAGTAAAAACAAAACAATAAGCAGACATATAAACGGCCCTGATAGATACACTATGCCAGCTTGCAAAGTGCAATATGCTAGCATGTGGTACACTGTCAACCCTCCTACTGTCTGACCAATCAATGTAATTAAATCTCTTGAAAAAAAACCAAAAAATTCCTGAGAACATCTTAGTTTTGAAGTCATTCCAACTTACCTGATCTGAGCTTTTGAAGTTTGGTGTGTAATGTGGTTGGGGTCCGTTCCCAGCTGTCGTAGCTTCATTAGAAACAAACATGTAAAAGACATGTGGAATTATTTCACAGAAAAAGCCACACAATTCAAATATTTGTACCCTTTGTTTGGACACTGATTGCACGAAGCTACAATGAAAATAAGTATTGATTCAAAAAAAAGACAAAATGAAAACAAAACTCAGGAAAATTGTATTTTTTCTATAACAAAACACCCAACTAGATCCTTATCATTTGATTGGAGGATTGTATATAATTGTATTTATAATTTAAACCATTACATGGCTTACGTCATAAACCATGCATTTTTGTACTATTCACCGTGCAGTTTCATTCAATCTATTTTTACTTTTTTATTTAATTTTATTTGCCAGCAAACATTAAAAAAACATTAAAAAATTGCAAATTAAAGGATCTACAAGAACAAACAATAATACAATAGTTGTATTGCAGGCTAGACCACACCAGATGCGTGTAGGCATTATTATACACAGCAGTACAAAAAGCCCTCGTTGTGGATGTCAGAACACAATCTTGTACATTTTGTTTAATTTTGTACATCGTTGAAAGACGGAATATTCCATGATTCAACTCAGCTTCACCTCATTAAATGGAACATTCCATATTTCAACTAATGAATATATTAATAATAATAATAATAATAAAACAGCATTTATATAGCGCATTGTGAATCGAAGATCCCTCGATGCGCTTCACAATTTAAAAGGTACAAAAATACAATCAAAACAATCAGTAATAAAATACCAGACCAGCTGAATAAATATATATTACCAGTTAAAACATCAATAAAATACAAGTAAAATACATAGTGGAAATGAAAAGTATCTAGCTTGCAGGCAACAACCATGCAGAAACACAGTTCCTCCCATAAGGAAGCGGCGGCCCCAAAACAACCAGGACCCGAGTGAGCCGACCCGAAAAGAGCATACACCGCATATTCCCATCATTGCACTCATAAATATTTCTTTCTTTATACTATTGCATCCAGTGCGCATTATAATGGTATGGAATAAGTGCAAAAATGGTTAAATTGCAGAGATTTTCTCAAAGGCTGAAAAAAGTGTATGTTTTGGCAATCAATGCTGCAGATTCTATTGGCAGACTACGTGCACCTATGACAGTTAATACCTTGGAGAGGTTATGCATTCTGATCGGTCAAAGACTGGTCACATGGTGTCAAATTAACATGTGGTAGACAGACCGGCTCAGTTAACTAGCAATTAAATGGCCCCTGAACCAGCATGATACTGTGTAAATGGCCCCTAACTTGCTAAAAGTTACATGCACTGTGCAGGAGAACTATCAAAACAACTGTTTCTGCATATTTTTGATTTACTTTGGCAAGAATTGTTGTCAATAGGTAGCTGGTATGCAAATAAAAACCAACACAATGCGAAGCATAATGCCGAACACCAACCGAAGTATTTCCATATATGGTATTGTTTATTTTCAGAGCACTAGTCTAGTTCTTAAAAACATGCAGAAATATTCAATCATGTGTATTGACCCCTTCCACAACGCGGAACGCAACTCCGCACAATGCGTGTCTACCATTTCCACCATTTTGAGTACATTTGACTCCCAAAATGAGCCTTGTGCAATGGGTCTATTAGGCAGCTACATGCAGCTACAATGATATCTATTGCAAAAAAAAAAAAAAAAGCATGGAACTATTTTCTTACTTGCTACTGTTGCATTCGGGGAAGGGTGCAATGGAGTTACAAAATCTGCAATACGACAAAAACAGAAAAGATGAAAACATTACAGAGGTGAAAAACACCCGACCGCATAATTTTAGAGACCAGAATGAAAGAGGTGAAAAGAATCAGCATTCCATGGCAACAAATTCCCAGCTTACTTTAAAGGTAGGGTCATAGATTGGTAAAGTACTCAAAATATGAATGATCATAAAAACTTACTTGGTGAGAAGCACTGCAGCTGTTGATAGTATAAACTATTTTGAGAAAGGATTTCCTTTAAAGTAATATTGTTTGAACAATTTTTTACCCCAAAACAATACACCGATCCATTAAGCCACGCCCATTTCTCATTGACCAATCACAACCGCGAAATCTGATCACCATTTGAGCCGTTTGGTGATCTTTGCACTAATGGTGATCGGGTTTCGCGGCTGTGATTGGTCAACTCGTAAGGAGGCGGGGCTTAATGGATCGATCTATTGAATCTGAGAAAGGACTCATATATGAATCGTTTCTCAGATTTCTGAGGGTTGGTGTCCATTCCTGAATACTGTGACAAGGGATGCGGTTGGTACCCGCTGTCACCTCGGTAAACGTGGATGGATTCGACATTCATGTGAAAATACAGTGACAGTTTTCACTTTTTTTTTCTCAGCAAGTAGACAATGTATTAATAATAATAATAATAACTAGTTCTTATATAGCGCATTTCACAATAACGTCTCAATGCGCTTTACATTAGTGCCCTGGTCATTGGGCCAATAACATTCCCTTTTAATCTTTCTCAGCTCCCTGGGGAGTATACAGCCCGGGCTGCCGTGATGGCGCTCCGAAGGCTTTTTCAAACACAATATCAACCTCTACCCTTGCAGGTATTCAGCTGAAACTTTCACATGTGACTTTTATTGTATCTTTCTTGATAATGTTGCCCATACATCAGCATTAAGGAGACAAATACCAACCTATGACCCAACCTTTAAAGTGAATAAAAACGATTGTTTGAGTGACTTACTGTTATAATATGTAAATAAGACCATTCCAATGAGGCCCACCATTGATAAGACAATGACGGTGCCTGGTAGACCGAACCAAACCGACCTGTTGAAATAAAAGCAAAGGCCAACAACAATAAGACAGCAACATCACTTTACAAAAATGCAAACAGTTGACAAAAGTGGTGTTTTATTTTTGCCCCCTAAAAGATATACAAAGCCAGCATATAAAAGATTCTTAGTACTGGTGGGAAAAACTAAAAGAACAAAAACTAGTACTTGTACAGTGCATTTCACAATCACGTATTAACGTGCATTACATTAGTGCCCTAGCCATTGGGCCGATAACTTTCCTGTAATCTTTCTAAGCTCCCTGAGGAGTATACAGCCCTGGGCTGCCACGGCGCTCCAAAGGCTTTTTCAGAAGAAAAGCACTAAAATTAAAGCATCTTGTTCAAGGACACAAGTATCATGACCGGGACTCGAACCTACACCCCGATGACTTAGCCACCAGAACTTGGGTCCGATGCACTGGACCACTTGGCCATGAAACGCCCATGGACACTAATTTGTTAATCTATCTTTATTTGGTGGAGCAAAACGAGCAAAACCTAAAAGCTTACTTTTTAGCTTCTTTAAGATTTTTGGCAGTCAGAAATCTCTGGACAGACACTTGGCTGACGGCCCAAACAGTCAGCGTGTTGAAGTTCCCTCCAATGATTAACCCCCAGAAAGATAGTCGATGAGTCGGATCAGGTGAAAAACTGCAAATCCAAATAAATAATTAACATAATTTGTTTATTTAAATCATTTATTCTTTTTTTTTATAACAATTGTCACCACAGGCTTGTTGCCACCTACTCCTTGGACTGAAACAGGGTTACCCCATTCACAGTCCAAAAGGATGTAGGCATGGGTATCATCCACTAGGAGCCTGGCTGGTAGAGCAGAATGCACTACCTTCCCAACTTTTTACGAAGCAATTATGGCCAAGTGCCTTGCTGAAGGGCACAAGTTTCATGACCGTGAATCAAATCCACACTCTGCTGCTGACAACACCAGAGCTTGGGTCCAGTGAACTAGACCGCTCGGCCGTGACACACCCCATGTCATAAAGATGTGAAATAACAGCATTTATAACCAAGTTTCTCAGTGACGTCTCTACCTTAACCCTTTTGTTACCAAATTGTTTTGACATCAACAACCCCTGGTGACCGAATTGATTGATCACTCAAGCCCAATATCTTACAAAACAGCTCCCCTTAACTCAGAGGCTAATTTTACAAACTTAATTATCACTCTGAATACTTCATTTTCAAGCAAAATAAGAAATGAGAAGTTTCTAGCTTATTACATTCCCTTTCATAGAGAACAACAATCAAAGATATTCAATCAACAAACAGCCAGGTTCTCTATCTTTACTTTCTGAAGTAACTAATGTCAACTTACTCAAAAAAGTTAAGGTGTCCGTGTTCGTAGTTGTAGTCCCAGACGTACTTCATGCCTCCAGCCTGTATGATACCCATGATGGTGATGGTTACCAGTGAACCAAAGAGAACAATGAACTGAAATACGTCGGTCCAAATCACAGCTTTTATTCCACCCTGAAATAAGAACACAAAGACATAGTTTGAGCCCTAATAACCCAAATTGTCAAACTACATGTACCTGCCAAATGTTAAAGCGGCTGTCACTTTTTTACAGACAACTGCAAATCTCAAAGAAGAATGAACATTCACCTTTCCATGTTAACACAATGTCCTCTGCAACAGTAAAATACTGTTAGACGAATGGAACAGTTGTGGAACCAAAGTGTTCCAATTGGTCGCAGTTGGTTACCTCCAGGTTTTCAGTCTAAATCGATGTGACAAGAGCCCAAGACTGTGGTCACGTTTATTTATTGCTACAGATGCTAAGTCAAATTTTTTTTTCTCGAGTTGACTTGAAAATTTAGATTCACATTTTAAACAGCTATTTTCATAGATTTCAAGAAAGTTTTAAACTTTCATTTAAGGTGATTAGTATGGATGTGTATAAAGGACATGGTGAAAAAAAAAACGAATCCGCCTGGGCGGATAACTATTCCGCCTGGGCGGATAACTATTCCGCCCGGGCGGATTACTATTTCGCCCTGGCGGATTACTAATTCGCCCGGGCGGATTACTATTCACCGCCGTAGCCAGGACTTAAAATGAAAAAGACAATTTTGTTTAGTGTTTGGCAATATGCAGAGGAAAAATTACCCTCACCACACAAAAGGGTCAGGAGTGATTTTTTGGAGGTCGTTAAAAATGTAGGCTTTTTCAGGGTTAGTAAGATGGAATGTGTTACCCCCCCCCCCTTTTTGGTTTTTGGATGAAAAGCTTGGCCAAAAGGGCATTTAAAACAACAAAACCAAACAGGCCTATAATGACAAAACTCACGCTCATCTACTCCCGCCCACTTTGTAGTTTTAAAGGCACTGAACACGTTTTGTAATTGTCAAAGACCAGTATTCTCACTTGGTGTATCCCAACATATGCATAAAATAACAAGCCTGTGAAAATTTGGGCTCAATTGGTCATTGAAGTTGCAAGAAAATGATGAAAGAAAAAACACCCTTGTTGTACAAATTAGTGTACTTTCAGATAGGAATAAAAGACTTCTGGCCAGAAGCCTTTTATTATTTTAGTGAGAAATTACCTCTTTCTCAAAAACTACGTTACTTCAGAGGGAGTCGTTTCTCACAATGTTTTATACTATCAACAGCTCTCCGTTGCCCGTTACCAAGTAAGTTTTTATGCTAATATATATTTTGAGTAATTACCAAACGTGTACAGTGCCTTTAAGTATAAGGACAGGTGGGTTATTTTTTTCCAAATAAGTATAAGAAATCTTAGAGTATGATGATGCAAAATGGCGACATCTGGGTGGAAAATACCAAATCCAATTATAAAGGAAGTGTAGATCCCCTCCATTGTAGGCCTATCTAATAGGTTTCACTCAGAATGTGTTGGCCCCGTATCAACACCACATGTTCTTATAAATACAAAAGTCCAACCATCTGTTTTAACACAGCCGCTAGAAATACATGCAATCAATTCACAATATGTTTTGTTTTAGTTTATTTGAAATTGTGTAGGCCTGCCTACTGGTTAATTTATTTCTTCATTTATTTATATTTTTTAAATACAATTAGGCCTATTCACTAGATTTGGCCAGACGCACTTCCACAATGCCGTGATCAGCAGACATGGCAAAAACCTTGGTAACTTGTTTTTTATGTAAAATATAATAATATGTGCTGAAAACAATATTATTCGAATGTGCATGCATCTGATTTGGTCTTTGAGTTTTATTCTGGGTTTAAATTTTTCCTATTAATTATAAAATATCACTATGCTCAAACCACGAAAAGCAAACGCTAAAACCAGGGCTCAAAATTCACACAATGAACAAGTTAAGGAGGGGGCACAGTGATGGGGAGGGTTATTTCTTTTAAGTAGGAAGGGGCAGTTCGGGGGGGGGGGGCTTTGAAGGGGGCCACCATCTTTTTATATTCTTTGAATTCTGCCCTGCGATCGTTCACTACTTTTACAACACGCATTTTTTTTTTCCCCTTTCCTTTTTTGTGAGCACTATCACAATTTGTTTTCGTGGGGGGGGGCACTTGCCCCCAATTCCCCCCAAGGCCTGTCAAAATTCACTCGAGAAAATAGTTCCTTTTCAAAACATCTTTAGAAGAAAAAATCAGGCCATGCAATTTTCATACTTACCAAGGCAGTATAAACTGTGCAGATTGCTCCGGTTGTAATTACGGTGGCAAACACTGGAAATTTAGTCGCTTCGTACAGAAAAGAAAATTACACATTTATTTATTTCTTATATTTTTACAAGGAAGATAGTTCTAAACTTGCGAGAGGAGCTACTAAGTCCTCAGCATGGATGGAAATACAACGCAGAGTCGAGGTGAGCTGAGGCTAAACTGTCAGATTTGTTTTCAACTATTAAAGGTTTTTGGATGTTTTTAATGGAAAGGTATTTGTGCCTGAGAATAAAAAAGTGGTGACTCGGTCTTAAACGACTTCGGCTCGGTCCTTTATCACATGGCTACGACACTACCGGTTTTAAACGGCCGTTTAAGACCTTGTCACATACTCTTTTATTCCCTTATTGTACCTGCTTCTAATGCTAGTGCTGGAGCATAAAGCACCACAGCTAAGTAGAGTAGAGTCTGAAGAATGAACAATAAGGCTCCAATAGATCGAACCAAAGGGCTGAATCGCTTCTGAAGATACTGCAAGAAATGAAAGGTCAAGTGATATTGGAGTTAACTCTTGGAAGTGGCGAAAACTTGTGAATGCAGAAGATACCTGTAAGCGCGTTCAACACAATGACTTACCAACAGAATTAAATGGTCAGATAGTAGGAGGGTTAAATAACTGAAAAGATGTCCCTGTTCAGTGCACCTACAGGCATGATATTTGGTCCTTAGAGAAAAGTAGGAATATTTGATCAAGTACAAGGGCTGATGCTGACCTACATGTACAAATACTGTAGGCTCCAATATACTTGTCAGGCTATTTAATCAACGTTTTTCCAACATGGACAAACAAATCAAAAATCAGACTAAAGTGGGAAGAATATCTTGCCTGAATTACGGGGGGAAAAAAACTTATGAAAATAAACTCAATTCACCGGCAACCTTAGTGGAGTAGTGGATAAAAAAGCTTCCTACTGACAAACAATTATTAGGTTTGAAGTGTGTGGTGGTTGGGTTGGTGTAGTGGTCTCCTTCCACCTCTAGGACCTCGGTTCAAAACCCCCCGGCAGCACTATGTGGATTGGGTTTTCAGTCCCTAGCTGACTGCGTGGGTTTCCCCTGGAATAATTCCCTGCGGTTTTTTCCTCCCAGATCTAAAACTGAAACTTCCTTCTCCATTGGGTTCTTGGCTAGTACAGTAATTAAGTTTCACTTTTTTGAGAGTCCTTGGCTTCACAACCAGAATTAATAAAATAAATGAAATGAAACAGGTCAGACCTGTGTCCTTCACTTACATCGTATGCACTGGTCAATCCCAGCCCATGAAACACAGGGATGAAGATCATCGCCGTGACTGGGATGGCAATGAAGAAACTCCAGATGACCATCCAGTACTGGATGCCATAGGTGAAGACCTCAGCAGGGATACCTAAGATGGTGATGGCTGAGAGGTAGGAGGCGATGACCGAGATGGCCACTGGGATGCTCATCATGCTACGGTCGGCCATCAAAAACCTGTACATAATAACAAAATGATTTTGAGTTGAACAAAGAAAAATTGACTAGAGCGGGACATAACGACCCTTCAGATTAACGTGCTGGCGCTCTACCAACTGAGCTATCTAGCCCTATGTTGGCAGTCTCCCTATTTTGTCAAAATCTGGGGTGCCAGTCAGAAGCCATTCAACCGTAAACTGCCGTGTAGCCAGGAATCACAGCCAAGTATATATTACGATACAACCTGGGAAGCGGCAGCCAGGGGATCACCTTCAGGGGATGCGACTTTTTATGTCAGATATTATATATTTCTGGTAATGAAACCAAGGAAGCTTCATAAGTGAACTTAAAGAAGCACATTCCCTTAAAATCTTTCACAATTTTGCAGTTTGGAATTACTCCATATCCTTCTTAAAGAGTTTCTCTTGCACTAAAACACCTAGGCCTATAGTGTGTTGTAATTAGTGAGTAGTGAATAAAAAAACATAAATTTGCCTCTGTAAAAGTGTGATCTGTAAAACTCAAACACTTTTTTGTACATAACAGTCACAAACAAATGGCACTCCAGCTGTAGGTGTTTGGCTTTACAGATCTTTCCACTCCGTTTTGAAAGAATTGCATAATAGCCATTATATTTTATTTTATCCTCATTGGAAAGATCTGATCCACCTCTTCACAACCATTGTAAGCTTGAGTATGGAGGGTGAATATGGACAAAACTACAGCTTTATAGGCAGTACAAATAGCCTTTGTGATCAGGCTTGAGTGCTTATAATGTGTCAGCTTGTCACAAAATTCTCCAATGGTAAAGATGATTGGGTATGGGTGCAGTTGACAAAAGTCGCCTATGGTAAAGGAAGGGTTAAGTCTCAATCTGAACATTTTGAGATGAATTTTGAGTCAAATTTGAGATGAATTGCCCATCACAGAGGATGCACTCACTTTGCAGTTGACGTTTGTCCCTCTCCAGCGCAGGCATGGTATAATCCTGTGAAAGCAGAGACTGCCAACATGGCAGAGAAGATTGTGTAGTCCAACCAGGTGAACGGATTCAAATCGGAATCTATCCCAGACATCTTTAAGATTGTTGCTTGTTGCCTTCTTGAGATCTGATGCTTTATTGATGGTTTTCTTTGACCTGTTCAACAAATGAGAGCAAGAAATTGGATTAAAACAAACTATTTTTTAACATTTAGGCCCAGAATAGAAACGAATATCAACAAAACCTCACTATTTTGCCATCCACAGAGATTGTTTCAGGTCTTTGCTTTGTAAATTAAAAATTTGCACAAACAAAAACTGGTGCGCAATCTTTTAAATTTGAAAAGCAATGTAGGAATAGATTTTTACCTCCAAAAGATAAAAGGGTAACTGTTCAAGATTACGTGTGCAAATTCTAACAACGCATGATTTTACAGATGGCATTTAACATACTCCTAGAACTAAGAGGTTCGATCCGCTATCCGAGATGATAGCGGATCGATAGCGGATCGAACCTCAAAGTTCTAGGAGTACATTCAACATATCCGAATGCCACTTTATCTCCCTTAATTTAGGCCAGATTATAATATCCTTACTTGTCCAGAAGGGTTTACAGAATGTATAAAGAGAGGCACAGGCACTTTGAACTGTTACAAAGTGTCAAAATCATGCAAAAATAAGCCACTTTCTGTTTAACGGTAGTCTTGTCAAACTTGTTAAACGGCAACTTTAGTTTTATTCCGGCCCCATGATGAAATTTCCGCTTAAACATTCTTTTTTTTTTTACTTTAAGGGTCATTAATGAGCGTTTTAGCTACCAGTACCAATCCCTCTAGATGAATATTTTTAATATAGGGAAAACAACTTTTAAAATCCTTTAGTAGATTTATAAGAAAGTGGAAGTTGCATATCCCTGTCAAATAATATGGAAACGTGATAATCAAACCGGTAGATTTCCACCGGTGTGAAGTTGGTTTCACGTTCGACGTTCGACATTGGACATTCGAATGTCAAACACGGATCAGTTACTCGTTTGACATTCAAATTTCATTTACGCACAGAACCAATGGAGCACTATACATCAAGACCACGATGCATGCATTAGCCATTACTTTACGTGTTTTCATATTCGCATGATGCAGAACGAAAGTGTCCCGATTCCGAGTTTTGAATGGTCAGTTTCACATGTCCAGACCCCATGGGCCGGGCACCACTACATACAGAATTGAAGAGGAAGGTTCAAGGAAAACACCCATAGTTACCTTGACCCGGCCCATGGGGTTTTAGTATTTTTTATTAATTTTTGAAATATTAATTTTTTGACGTACAACAATCCTACCGTACATTGTTAAGCACTTTATCAATGGATTTACTCAAAGTCTTGAGTGGTCAGTTTCACATGTCCAGACCCCATGGGCCGGGCACCACTACATACAGAATTGAAGAGGAAGGTTCAAGGAAAACACCCATGGTTACCTTGACCCGGCCCATGGGGTTTTAGTATTTTTTATTAATTTTTGAAATTTAAAAAAAAAAAATTCCCACAAAAGTTTTACCGCGCTGATTGAGTGATGCATGCTTTAATAGCCATTACTTTACGTGTGTTCACATTCGCATGTCGGATGCAGAACGAAAGTGTTCCGATTCCGAATTTTGAATGGTCAGTTTCACATGTCCAGACCCCATGGGCCGGGCACCACTACATACAAAATTGAAGAGGAAGGTTCAAGGAAAACACCCATGGTTACCTTGACCCGGCCCATGGGGTTTTAGTATTTTTTATTAATTTTTGAAATATTAATATTTTGACGTACAACAATCCTACCGTACATTGTTAAGCACTTTATCAATGGATTTACTCAAAGTCTTGAGTGGTCAGTTTCACATGTCCAGACCCCATGGGCCGGGCACCACTACATACAGAATTGAAGAGGAAGGTTCAAGGAAAACACCCATGGTTACCTTGACCCGGCCCATGGGGTTTTAGTATTTTTTATTAATTTTTGAAATATTAATTGTTTCCCCCACAAAAGTTTTACCGCGCTGCTTGAGGGAGTGATGCATGCATTTAATAGCCATTACTTTACGTGTGTTCACATTCGCATGTCGGATGCAGAACGAAAGTGTTCCGATTCCGAGTTTTGAATGGTCAGTTTCACATGTCCAGACCCTATGGGCCGGGCACCACTACATACAGAATTGAAGAGGAAGGTCCAAGGAAAACACCCATAATTACCTTGACCCGGCCCATGGGGTTTTAGTATTTTTTATTAATTTTTGAAATATTAATATTTTGACGTACAACAATCCTACCGTACATTGTTAAGCACTTTATCAATGGATTTACTCAAAGTCTTGAGTGGTCAGTTTCACATGTCCAGACCCCATGGGCCGGGCACCACTACATACAGAATTGAAGAGGAAGGTTCAAGGAAAACACCCATGGTTACCTTGACCCGGCCCATGGGGTTTTAGTATTTTTTATTAATTTTTGAAATAAAAAAAAAAAAAATTCCCACAAAAGTTTTACCGCGCTGATTGAGTGATGCATGCTTTAATAGCCATTACTTTACGTGTGTTCACATTCGCATGTCGGATGCAGAACGAAAGTGTTCCGATTCCGAATTTTGAATGGTCAGTTTCACATGTCCAGACCCCATGGGCCGGGCACCACTACATACAAAATTGAAGAGGAAGGTTCAAGGAAAACACCCATGGTTACCTTGACCCGGCCCATGGGGTTTTAGTATTTTTTATTAATTTTTGAAATATTAATATTTTGACGTACAACAATCCTACCGTACATTGTTAAGCACTTTATCAATGGATTTACTCAAAGTCTTGAGTGGTCAGTTTCACATGTCCAGACCCCATGGGCCGGGCACCACTACATACAGAATTGAAGAGGAAGGTTCAAGGAAAACACCCATGGTTACCTTGACCCGGCCCATGGGGTTTTAGTATTTTTTATTAATTTTTGAAATAAAAAAAAAAAAAAATCCCACAAAAGTTTTACCGCGCTGATTGAGTGATGCATGCTTTAATAGCCATTACTTTACGTGTGTTCACATTCGCATGTCGGATGCAGAACGAAAGTGTTCCGATTCCGAATTTTGAATGGTCAGTTTCACATGTCCAGACCCCATGGGCCGGGCACCACTACATACAAAATTGAAGAGGAAGGTTCAAGGAAAACACCCATGGTTACCTTGACCCGGCCCATGGGGTTTTAGTATTTTTTATTAATTTTTGAAATATTAATATTTTGACGTACAACAATCCTACCGTACATTGTTAAGCACTTTATCAATGGATTTACTCAAAGTCTTGAGTGGTCAGTTTCACATGTCCAGACCCCATGGGCCGGGCACCACTACATACAGAATTGAAGAGGAAGGTTCAAGGAAAACACCCATGGTTACCTTGACCCGGCCCATGGGGTTTTAGTATTTTTTATTAATTTTTGAATTAAAAAAAAAAAAAATTCCCACAAAAGTTTTACCGCGCTGATTGAGTGATGCATGCATTTAATAGCCATTACTTTACGTGTGTTCACATTCGCATGTCGGATGCAGAACGAAAGTGTTCCGATTCCGAATTTTGAATGGTCAGTTTCACATGTCCAGACCCCATGGGCCGGGCACCACTACATACAGAATTGAAGAGGAAGGTCCAAGGAAAACACCCATGATTACCTTGACCCGGCCCATGGGGTTTTAGTATTTTTTATTAATTTTTGAAATATTAATATTTTGACGTACAACAATCCTACCGTACATTGTTAAGCACTTTATCAATGGATCGATTTACTCAAAGTCTTGAGTGGTCAGTTTCACATGTCCAGACCCCATGGGCCGGGCACCACTACATACAGAATTGAAGAGGAAGGTTCAAGGAAAACACCCATGGTTACCTTGACCCGGCCCATGGGGTTTTAGTATTTTTTATTAATTTTTGAAATATTAATATTTTGACGTACAACAATCCTACCGTACATTGTTAAGCACTTTATCAATGGATCGATTTACTCAAAGTCTTGAGTGGTCAGTTTCACATGTCCAGACCCCATGGGCCGGGCACCACTACATGCAAAACTAAAGAGCTAGTCTCAACTTTTGGGGATCAGGCTAGCACAGAGGAAGAGTCTTATATAGGGCTAGGGCTCGGGCATCTACACGGGATTATCGCCATTATACCGGAAGAATATGTCACTATATATAAGCACTTTCTCTGCTGAGCAGGCTCATCAAGGAACCTGATATGCCGCATGACACTGACAGCCCTTCAAATAATGTACACAAGAACAAAACTACTACGACTAGCTTGTCACCAAGCTCGTCAGAAGATCATACGATCCGACTATTGAGTCAGGATCATTGTCCGACTCGCTTTATCAGCCATGCAGTCAGAAAGGAAGAGCATACCGATCTGTTAGATCACATCTCTCCCCCCTCATCACTCTGCACAACGCTGCTATATAGCTTTTCTGAGCTGCGCACTTGGAAGTGGGGATTGCTTGTGGTCCACTATAGTGTAAGCGGTGTCCCAGCTCTTTGTTGCGCCACACAGTACTGTTAATTTAACCGTACGTAATATTTTTAATCCGTACGTACGAATTAGTATTAGAAATAAAACTCGATATGTGCAAAACACTTGTTTACGAATTTATATAGGTTTTCTCGGTCAATTTCGGCAAATGAGCAGCCAATTTAACCACGACGCTATTCTATTTCGCGCGAAATCGAATGCTACTGAAAAGGGTCATTCGATTTCTTTTTATGACTAGTCAAATGTTCTGTTGTGTCATTCGATTTAACAAAATAATCTTTCAATTTAACAATTCAACAAAGCAGCATTCAAATTCGCAGAAACTTTTTGAGGCGTGTGTTTAGTCATTCAAATTCATTTATGGGCAGTCATTTCGGGAATTTGTACAATCTAAAAAACGCTCTGTTAAACTTTTGTTTCCTTTCGAATGTTAAGGGCATAAATAGGGTTAACTTATTGGCACTAGTTTAACACGCATATTTCTAGAAATGGCAGCTCGTGGTCCCTACTCCTCATTCAACAGCACGAGATGGTACACTCTGCATTCAAGGCTGCAGTTAAACGCATCCTTGGGTTACCTGAGTGGCAACAATGAGCATAATTTGTTCTTTACTGTAAAGACAGGCTGGCCAACAAGCAGGAATGAACATGCAGCAGTGGAGGTGCAATCTCCTTCAACAAGCAGCCAATCAGAGCGTTGATGCCATCACCCAAGTGAAGTGCATGCAGTGGTACACAACCATACCCAAACCTATATGCCAAGATGTCTGGCACGCCAACAGATTGATGGTTGAGGAAGAAACAACATCAACAATGAAACAAAAAATAAAAAAATTAAAACATAAAGAAACAACCCATTCAGACACAAAAACAAATTAGGTCTCGGTCAGTTAACCAAAGATCCCCCCCCAAAAATAAAATAAAGAAGAAAACAAAGAAGAAGAAAAAAAAACTCAAGGGCCCCATGTAAAGTGTACTGGAAACATAGGCCTAACTAAAGAAAATAAGGTTTGCCTGAATTAAAGTGAATTAAAGTTTATCTGTTTATTTGTATTTCTTAAGTCGTACTTATTTGAATTCTCATTTAGCGAAATTGATTGGCTCTTTACGAAATTGAAAAAAATAAATCAGTAAAAAACTCCAGTCGAACCAGCTTTGCTAAATTGAATGATGATTTAGTGTCACGAAAAAGAATGACGATATGCTAAATTGAACACAGTGCTAAAGGAATTTGAATGCCTCAAAACTAAATTGAATGGCCGAATTCTGAATTTGAAACGCAGTAACAACTGGAGAGGCAAAATAGCTTTAATTCGAACGCACGAAAATGAAATCGGCTGCTTATTTGCTGAATTTGACCGAGAAAACCTATAGTAACATTTTCGTACGAATTGTTAACCCGTACGTACACTGCAAAACAACTGGGGTGTTAAAATTGACACCATGGGTGATGTCACATGATACCCTTAGATAATCAAAATTAACATAGGGTGCTAAAATAACACCAATGTATTTTTTGGGACAGAAATTAATGTTAATTTAACACCCTTTATGGTGTCAATTTTGATTCTTTATTGGTATTTGAACATCCATTGTGTCAATATTGTTACACCCCAGTTTTTGCAGTGTGCAAATTGGTAATTTATTTTCTTACGAATTAGTAACCCGTGTTTGTTTTTGTATGCGCAATGATTATTATGTAGGGACAATTATTATAAAAAAAGATACCAACAGGACTATGAAAGTTTCAGCTGTACAAAGTATACTCTCTGCTGAGAAAACAGCGAAAACTGTCACGGTACTTTCAGAAAAACATCGAACCCATTATTATATAGCTCAGTACACTCTTCGTATTTGTTTACAGATTTGCTTTCTTTGCTCTTTTTTCAACCCCTGGGTTTGGGATATGTCTCTATCATTGGGCTGTTTTTTTTCTTACAAGCAGGGTATACTTTTGGTAATTGTCAAAGACCATCCTCACTTGGTGTATCCCAACATGCATAAATAAACCTGTAAAATTTTGGGCTCAATTTGCCATCGAATTTTCTAGAAAAACAATGACAGAAAAACCTTTGTTGCAAACTGAAATTTTGGGGTTAAAAAATGACCTCATTCTATAACAGTAAATTATTCCAAAGGGGGTAGTTTCTTATAATGTTATGTAATATAAACATCTCACCGGTGCTCTTTTACCAAGTACGTGTTTAATGGTAATTAATTTGTGAAGTAATTAACATAAGAACACCTTGCTTAACATGAAGTAACTGTATTCTTCATATCCTTTCGACGTGTTTTCTTTAACATCATTCATTAACTTCACAATGATTCTTAATTATTTATCAACAATTAATGGTTTTTCCAGTTGGCAATCGAATTGCGCAAGTAGTTTCCTGGAGGTTAAATTCATCCCAATTAACACGCTACTCAACTTGCTTTATAGTTCCTTGATTTTAATTCAAGTTGACTTGTTAAAGCTGTGGTTGGTTTCAAGGCCGTATTGTTTTTCAATTTTACCCCACGAACAAATGCTATTGATTTAGTTATTCAATTGTACCTCATAAGTTGTTTTGCACTTATTTATAGATTAACAAGGGGATCGTCTGCAATTCTTTGTTTTTATTTGAATGTATACCTTAATCGTTAAACTACGCTTAAATATTATTTAAAGAATCGTTGCAAATGGGTTAATTACAAATAATTTTCCATATACAAATAGGTTTCAGATTGAATAGTTTGACAGAAAGATCACTGTTGTTGATAACCTCCTGTGGAAAAAACCTCAGTAGAGTGTAACACAACCATATAGGCCTACTGTTTATTTATTTTATTCGAATTGAACTGATTATGTTTGGGATAGGTCTCTATCATTGGGATTGTTTTATATGGAAACTTTCGCTCCCTTGTCGTGGCCTTTACACTCATTCTGTAGTTGAGATACGGTTGGTGTACACTATACACGATTTCTGTGTGGGTTTTTTTTGCGGTGGGACTTATTTCCTCGTTATATTTTGTTCCTGTTTTTTATCAATTTTTTAAGAGTATGAGTCAAAACGGGGATTTCCCCCAACCTTATAACCCCCTGCCACAAAGAATACAAACATAAACCAAAACACAGCAAACGACTTTTAAATGTACAAAATGGTTAATTCCATGTGTTGAATATTCTCCACAGTTATTTGTGTGCCCTCGCCCCCCCCCCCCCCCCCACCCCGCACGAACTGTCTGGTTACACCACTGCTCTATCTCATTTGTTAGTAAACACTGTTTTCTCAAGTGTTGTTTTTTGTCGGTAGCCCTGAAGGGAAGACAGGGACATAACGCACCACAAATTTCCTCCGAAATATTTGCGTTGTTTCAAATATCTTTGCAAATCATTATCTTTGCAACTATTTGCAGTATGTTGTCAAATACTTGGTTGCAGTGCTGACCCTATTGCCTAATTATTATTGTTTGCACTGATCATTATCTTAACGTTGTTTGGTGTCAATTTTGTCATTATTATGGATAACACATTGAAAGCTAAGATTGTACGTTATACAAACATTTTATAGGCATGACGATCGAATAATTTTGCTCGCCTTACTAAAAAAGGTGCGTTTCCTTTCGATGTTCAGTGATGCTCTACGATCCAACCACTTTGGCCTACATGTGCATTGCACACCCGATCGACAGAATAGTTTGAACACTCCCGTATGCACACGAAAACAATTTGGAACCCACTTTTAGCCATTATATTCACTTTTCTAAGAGTTTCTTGAAAAGTATTTATGCGGTAAAATTTGTGACTTAAAGGTATTATACAGGATTGGCAGAGCTGACAAAATAATCACAGACAGTGTTTATGTTTTGTGTAATCAACCACATACATGAAATAACAAACCTGTGAAAATTTGAGCTCAATTGGTCATCGAGGTCACGAGAAAATAGTGAAAAGAGACCTTATGTGTTTTCATCGAGTTTATTATCACGCGTGATAAAAACTCTTGTTTTACTCATTTCTCAGAAACGTTAGCATTTTAGGCAGAAATATTTTAAGGAACCCTTTCTACCATTACTTACTTCAAATCATGTAAGTTATGTGTGAATCTGTGAACAATTGTGTTTTTCGATCTTACCAATAGTGTACAGGGCCTTTAACAAATGTTTGCAAATAATATAATAAGCTTAAATATTGCGGCATCGGAAATATTTCCGATAGGGCCACCAACGTTTAGCATAACCATTACATGCTTGCGCTCAGCTAATGCTCTAATGCATCGTTTATGGTAATAGTGTGAGACTTTCCTTGATGTAGATGAGATAACCAATCGATTCACCGGTCCTGAGAGTTGGTGATGAGTGTCGGTCATACAGGTCACTCTGTAAGCCATCATAGCAGACCCATTGCATGTTATCTTTGAAACAACAAGTGAAATGCTCTCCACTGTGAACTGTCATCGCCTGTAGAAGATACCTGCATCAACCAAGATTTAAGCAAAGAGCAAAATAAACAGAGCGTTAACGTGAAGAAATGCACTACAATACCCTTCCTTTTTGTTATTTTTCCCGATTTTAAAGAACTTCTATTGTGCGACATGATGGATATGGTGGATGCTTTTTACAAAATGTAATTAAATTAGTTTATTGCAATTACAGTATTTAACCACCTAAAATGGTTTACCTCTGTCTCTGCACTGTGATGGAGTATTGGTACATCATTGTCACATCTCTCTTGTGTTTTACACTGTAGAACGTTGGACTGATAATTAAAAGGGGCGGGGTGCCGTTAATTGCTGTGAATTTTCTATTAGTCCAATGCCTCCGACCTGTGCATGATGACCTGTACATTTTCAAATGAGATATTTAAACATGAACAGCATTTTCTTTTTAGTGAATCGATGAAACGGACATATCACCATGAACAATATCGTAATAGTTAGACTAGTTACCTGTAATTGTTTTTGTTCTGGAACCACCTTTTGTTTATAACGCCCTCTATTATATTACTCATGCTTAATTTTAAATCTAGTTTACTTCACAAGTCTACACTTTTCACTTCCGGGTCTCATTTATCCCAATCTATCCACCATCTCCTGCTTTTAACGCCTCCGCAAGCATTACCGGTAAGTATAATCATTTTCTGTTTTTTTACTTGCATAATGGGAGATATTTTGTGGTAAATTAAATGTTTGTTTTTTGTATGTAAGGAAAAGTCATCATCTTTAATCTTAATTAATACATATTGTTACTGGTTAAGGGCTTATACACACACTTTTAGTTCTTGTATTTATAAAGTGTCCTTTGGCTTTTAATACTCCTCTTGACATTTCTATTTTTAGCGTTAGTGCAAGGTCCAGTAATGTGGCCTTACATGTATTTTGTATTCTTTTTGTCTTTTAAACTTGCCTATTTATATATATATATTTTTTTTTTTAAGTTTTACTCCGAGTCCTTGTTCACTAACTTCATGCCTGTGGCTAAAATAAACACTGGAGCTTTGGAAGCTAACCTGACTCCCATGTTTTTGTTGAATGGAGTTTGGCTGGCTGTCAAATTTTTATTATAAACAACTCAGTGCAGTACAGAAAAGGGCAAGTAATCAGTTGGTGTTACTACAACTACATAAGTGGATCATGTCGCAGTTTAACTGCGAATCTTCATCATGGAAAACATTGGATGTGAAAACCAAACATCTCAAGCAAGCTCAAAAACCACACGGTCAACATCATCAGCCACAAGTGAAGCCACAAGGGCTCGTGCCCTAGCAGAGGCAGCACGTGTCCGAGCATCATTTGCAGAGACGGAAGCACAGATAAAAATAGAAAGTGCAGAAAGAGAAGCCAGAATCAAATTGGAAAGAGTAAAATTGGATGCTGAATTAGAACTTCTCAGTATACATGAGCACAGACTGACGCTTTAGCAGTGGCTTCATGCCTGTGTGGCTAAAATAAACACTGAAGCTTTGGAACTCCCATGTTGTTGTTGAATGGAGTTTGGCTGGCCGTCAAATTTTGATTATAAACATCTCAAGGAGGACAGTGCAGTTTGTTATATATATAAAACTCCAATAATAATCTCTCTTATGCATGCCGTGACACGTGATCGTTGCCATGAAATATATTGGATGGGAAGTTCTTGCAAGTCTTTGCTTTCAGTGAAAAGAGAAAAAGAAGACCTACTGGGAAAAAAGGAGAAGTGAGAAAAAATGACCAAGACCAAGGTAAGCTATTTGATATGTTCTTCTAAAAATGTTTATATTATGCATAACTTTCACTTTTAAATGTAATCCATCATGCCTACCTGTCTTCTTCACCAGGAAAGGTAGCGGCGCATGGACTGATGTATGGGGCGAGCCAGTGCTTCAAAGCATCTTCTTTTGGAGACTGCCAATGTTTGCATCTTTTGGACATCTATAAGTGACGCGTGAAAGAATTACAAAAAATGTTATTGAAGATCACCTTATTTAACAGCTATAGTATAAGATTGAAAATCTTTATTTTGCTTGTTGTTTTTGGTTATTTTTTTGGGTGTTTTTCTGATTTAATACTGAAATATTCAGCCTTTTAAGATGCCTTCTAAAGAATGCAACTCCCACCAAACGCGTTTGAAAAGGTGATATTTAAAGCTACATTTTTTATCAGTAGGCTATCATTGGTTCGTAATTGGTATTTAATTTTGAATTTCTTTTCAATATAATTAATTATAATATAAAGAGAAAACTTACCCTAAATGGATATCTACGTTGCGGACCGTTGTCTCCTTCCTTGGGCATGACTTCAATTCTGTATGTAGTGGTGCCCGGCCCATGGGGTCTGGACATGTGAAACTGACCATTCAAAACTCGGAATCGGAACACTTTCGTTCTGCATCCGACATGCGAATGTGAACACACGTAAAGTAATGGCTATTAAATGCATGCATCACTCCCTCAAGCAGCGCGGTAAAACTTTTGTGGGGGAAACAATTAATATTTCAAAAATTAATAAAAAATACTAAAACCCCATGGGCCGGGTCAAGGTAACCATGGGTGTTTTTCTTGAACCTTCCTCTTCAATTCTGTATGTAGTGGTGCCCGGCCCATGGGGTCTGGACATGTGAAACTGACCACTCAAGACTTTGAGTAAATCCATTGATAAAGTGCTTAACAATGTACGGTAGGATTGTTGTACGTCAAAATATTAATATTTCAAAAATTAATAAAAAATACTAAAACCCCATGGGCCGGGTCAAGGTAACTATGGGTGTTTTCCTTGAACCTTCCTCTTCAATTCTGTATGTAGTGGTGCCCGGCCCATGGGGTCTGGACATGTGAAACTGACCATTCAAAATTCGGAATCGGAACACTTTCGTTCTGCATCCGACATGCGAATGTGAACACACGTAAAGTAATGGCTATTAAAGCATGCATCACTCAATCAGCGCGGTAAAACTTTTGTGGGAATTTTTTATTTTTTTTTTTCAAAAATTAATAAAAAATACTAAAACCCCATGGGCCGGGTCAAGGTAACCATGGGTGTTTTCCTTGAACCTTCCTCTTCAATTCTGTATGTAGTGGTGCCCGGCCCATGGGGTCTGGACATGTGAAACTGACCACTCAAGACTTTGAGTAAATCCATTGATAAAGTGCTTAACAATGTACGGTAGGATTGTTGTACGTCAAAATATTAATATTTCAAAAATTAATAAAAAATACTAAAACCCCATGGGCCGGGTCAAGGTAATTATGGGTGTTTTCCTTGGACCTTCCTCTTCAATTCTGTATGTAGTGGTGCCCGGCCCATAGGGTCTGGACATGTGAAACTGACCATTCAAAACTCGGAATCGGAACACTTTCGTTCTGCATCCGACATGCGAATGTGAACACACGTAAAGTAATGGCTATTAAAGCATGCATCACTCAATCAGCGCGGTAAAACTTTTGTGGGAATTTTTTTATTTTTTTTTTCAAAAATTAATAAAAAATACTAAAACCCCATGGGCCGGGTCAAGGTAACCATGGGTGTTTTCCTTGAACCTTCCTCTTCAATTCTGTATGTAGTGGTGCCCGGCCCATGGGGTCTGGACATGTGAAACTGACCACTCAAGACTTTGAGTAAATCCATTGATAAAGTGCTTAACAATGTACGGTAGGATTGTTGTACGTCAAAATATTAATATTTCAAAAATTAATAAAAAATACTAAAACCCCATGGGCCGGGTCAAGGTAATTATGGGTGTTTTCCTTGGACCTTCCTCTTCAATTCTGTATGTAGTGGTGCCCGGCCCATAGGGTCTGGACATGTGAAACTGACCATTCAAAACTCGGAATCGGAACACTTTCGTTCTGCATCCGACATGCGAATGTGAACACACGTAAAGTAATGGCTATTAAAGCATGCATCACTCAATCAGCGCGGTAAAACTTTTGTGGGAATTTTTTTTTTTTTTTTTTCAAAAATTAATAAAAAATACTAAAACCCCATGGGCCGGGTCAAGGTAACCATGGGTGTTTTCCTTGAACCTTCCTCTTCAATTCTGTATGTAGTGGTGCCCGGCCCATGGGGTCTGGACATGTGAAACTGACCACTCAAGACTTTGAGTAAATCCATTGATAAAGTGCTTAACAATGTACGGTAGGATTGTTGTACGTCAAAATATTAATATTTCAAAAATTAATAAAAAATACTAAAACCCCATGGGCCGGGTCAAGGTAATTATGGGTGTTTTCCTTGGACCTTCCTCTTCAATTCTGTATGTAGTGGTGCCCGGCCCATAGGGTCTGGACATGTGAAACTGACCATTCAAAACTCGGAATCGGAACACTTTCGTTCTGCATCCGACATGCGAATGTGAACACACGTAAAGTAATGGCTATTAAATGCATGCATCACTCCCTCAAGCAGCGCGGTAAAACTTTTGTGGGGGAAACAATTAATATTTCAAAAATTAATAAAAAATACTAAAACCCCATGGGCCGGGTCAAGGTAACCATGGGTGTTTTCCTTGAACCTTCCTCTTCAATTCTGTATGTAGTGGTGCCCGGCCCATGGGGTCTGGACATGTGAAACTGACCACTCAAGACTTTGAGTAAATCCATTGATAAAGTGCTTAACAATGTACGGTAGGATTGTTGTACGTCAAAAAATTAATATTTCAAAAATTAATAAAAAATACTAAAACCCCATGGGCCGGGTCAAGGTAACTATGGGTGTTTTCCTTGAACCTTCCTCTTCAATTCTGTATGTAGTGGTGCCCGGCCCATGGGGTCTGGACATGTGAAACTGACCATTCAAAACTCGGAATCGGGACACTTTCGTTCTGCATCATGCGAATATGAAAACACGTAAAGTAATGGCTAATGCATGCATCGTGGTCCTGATGTATAGTGCTCCATTGGTTCTGTGCGTAAATGAAATTTGAATGTCAAACGAGTAACTGATCCGTGTTTGACATTCGAATGTCCAATGTCGAACGTCGAACGTGAAACCAACTTCACACCGGTTAGATTTCCGACCTGCTGTAGTATAGTGTTAACAGGTGAAGCTGAGTCAAAGTGAAACAATACATACTATAAAGGATTTCCCGTGGGCAAAATTCAACAAGCTAATATTAAAGTTGGCATCTGAAGTCTGACTGGTGAGTCCATGGAAAAGCTTCCTACCTCCATGATGATGGTGAGTCGATGACATTAATGTCATGTGATCGATTACCAACAAAAATAACAGTCGTCAGGTCAAATTGACAAAGACTCATAGTACTCATCATCCTCATAAAGTAACGTTTTAGCTTGTTTGTGACAGTTTATTCCTACCTGTTTCTCTACCTTGGTTGAAATAAACCACCACTACCACCAGGAAAACAATAAATACTACGACAACTCTTTGTATTAACTGCATAGGAAGGGGTTTTTTACGACTGCCTTGACCTTCCCGGACGACGGATGATAGCTCTACCACCATGGTTCTACATTGTGTACGTATTGACGTGTCGTACTTTTTAGCTCAAAACAAAACCAATAAATAAAGAGCGCCCTCTTACGTCAATGTTTACTGCTGTGGCTATTTATCAACAGCGCCCTCTTCATTTGGAGGGTCAAATCGAGTTTGTGAGCTAGAGTCCTCATGAAAGTGGAAGTCTAAATCTCATTTTATTTTACATGTATACCCTTTCAGAGCCAAATTTGAAACATGATTTCAATGGACATCAAAAACAAATGTAGTGTATGTAGGCCTACCCTTCAAAGAGGTTTTTCTACATTAGTAAACAAAAACAACCAAAGAACAACAGAAGGTCAAATTCAAAGCTGTTTTGATTGAATATCATCAAAATTCAGAAATGGACAAAAAATGCTCTGTACAAAAATGTACACACCAAGGGACACTTTTGGAATTTGACAGAAATGGCATTTGAAATGTATCAAACAAAGTGGGCATATTCCACAATTTTAATGCATTTGGTGCTTGATATGGGGCATGGTGTACCCATTTATTGTGTCTTCATTGTGTTCTGGGGATCTCAATAATTCTTTAGAGGATTTTAGGGGGGGGGGGAGTACTTCTGTACAAGAGGAAAGGAGTGTAGGGGGAAGGGCACCCTCTGCCACATATTGAGCTTGGTATATTTTAACTTGAGATTAGAGACTTGTAAAAACAATTCCCATAATTTTGGCACCCAAGTACACAAGCCGTCCACCGTCGGCAGCCGCACCCTTGTCTAGATGCTGAACACTTTACAGGCTTTGACAAGTAGAAGAATAGATGTAGATGTAGATACTCTATCTACTAGAAAATTAGTGGATTACAAAATTTGACATTGGAACCCCTTTTAAATCGTTTTAATTAATTTTCATCCTCAACAAAATTTGTTTTAAAATGTCCCACTTCCCCACTCCTCTTCAACCACATCCACTCCCACTGTTGATCTGTTTCTTATATTCTATTTGTAGCCATTTTTCTGTCACGTTCCAAGACACAAAAGGTAACTTCTAATTTAAGCTTTCCTTTCGTTCCAGCCTCTATTTGTTTACGATCAGAAAACCAACATGTAAAGCATGTTGTTGTCTGGATATAAAAAACCTTTCCTAATAAAGGAACCTCGGCTAAGCTCCCGCAAGGGGATGTGGTGAAACTCTATTCATCTTTCTTTAAACAAACTTCTACAAATGAGACCCTCTTCCAAAACAAAACACAATATGACATCAAAGTTCAAATTTCTTAAAAATATAGCACATAATATTCTTTATTTTTTTCATGTATACAACAGTTTGCAGAAAACAAAAAGAAAAAATTACGTCACACGACAAAGTGTCATGCAGTACAAGTCGGTAAATACACAAGAAAAAGAAATTATGTATATATCTACAAGTAAAGACAATCTATATCAATTAATACACTGGGTGAATTTGGGAACGTTGAGATTCAGAGTCAGTTGGAGATTTAGGAAATTTTAAGAGTCGGATTTCCAATACTGGTAAATTATTAAGTACAGGATGTTTAATCACTAGATACCATGTCTTGCAATCCTTTAACCCGAACCTTGACAGCATATCGTTTCGCAGACCCTCAACTTTCCCCGCCATTGCCACGGTCAAACAATTGAAACGGCTATTTGTGTACGCACCGTTCACAACTCTCAGCCAATGACAGGTCTTCACTGACCTCAGTGAGGGCGCTGTTTGGGCTTATGACATCATATGCAAAGGGTCTACAAAGCTGCTCTGCAGAAAATACTACTTGACAGTTTTATCTGGCTGAGCAAAAAACAGCAGGGAACCAAGCACAAGCAACATACATTACACAGTATATTGCCTGGTATCCCAAACTTGCTGAGCAAAATTTGTCTGCAGTAAGCAATTCTTTATGAAATTGAGCCAAAACTCATCTGAGCACCAATTTTCATAGCGATACCAAACGAATATTGCTTATTGCTTAATTTGTTTTGCTTTTCCAGGATGAACTAGTCATAAAGCAAAACAGACCAAGCAGCAGGTGAACTTTTAATGCTAAGCAAGAATTTTTTAAAGCTTAGCAGCCGAAGAAATTCCATCTTGGTTTTGGCACAGTCAGCGAACATGAGCCAAGGTTAAGAAATATGGACATACGACAAGTTCCATTCAATGGGTTGTAAAGAACACACAAGTTTTGATTGGTTTTAAAATTCGGTTGGATCAATAAAAAATACGGACAAATATTACCTTTGAATAAACCATATTAATATATAAAAAACATCTCTTTTTAGATTGTTAGATTTAGTTTGTAATGAATTAGTTCAGGTATTTTGAGCTGTCAGAAAAATACATCAAATTACCTTGTTTTTGGTTGTTCTTGTTTTTTTAACGTCCTAAACTGAAAAATGGTTTCCTTTCATTCTAAACGAGCTTATTCACAGAATAAACTTCCAAACCAATTCAAGTACCAACTTAAAGAGTACAAATCTGAGTACATTTCATTTTTAGATGAAAGGAAAATGAAATATTGTTGTCAAAAGTAACAGCTGGGAAGTTTAACCGTTTGTTAGAAAATGAGCAAATGAGATATTGAGTAAATTGGAAGAGTGAACCAACGCCATTACACAAGTTATGGCTCAACGTTAAGAGTACCTTGTTGAAAGTGAATCTAGACACTAGGTGGCAACAGACCTACTGCCCCCCCCCCCCCCCCCCCCCAGATCATATCTTTAGCATGTGAATTTTGTTTCCGAATATCAAGAACTGGATCTTTTCCTAAAACCTTGACTTAGGCCCTCCATTTTCGGCTTGGGCTTCGTCATTGATTTTGGAGCAGAGTACATTTTGCACTGTGTTTCCAGCATCAAACAAAAAAACACGTAGCCGGAGCCTAAGCTGAGATTTGGAGAAAAACCCAGCTACCACCAAGCATTGTTTTCGGATACAAAATTCAATGAGGAAATATGCTGTGATTATGCGGGCCCATCGCCCAAATAAATACCTGAAACACCCAAAACAGACGAACCTTCATCAATCCTGACACGTTCTCTTAGATCTCACCCTTAATAATACTTTACAATGTTTAAAACTTTGTTTATATATATAAAAAGATCAGACTCGAACAAAACGAGTTGGATCATCATCTATACACATTGGCAGTTTGATATAAGTATTTGTTACAACTATACAAGCAACTTTTCAATTAGAGTTTGTTTCACTTCCTGTTGGAGGAAAAACAAATTTGGGATCGCAAACGTCTCCATCAACAGTTTAATTTCTCTCGTTAAATGTTAATCAAGTCATTGCAATTATACTCTTTAAAATTAAAGGGAAGGGGGTTGGAGTTAATTTCATTTACAATTTAAGGTTTGGAAAACAATTTAAAAAAACAAAAACCATGAAAACAAAATCAATAATAAAACAAAATAAATGAATAAGAAGAGATTAAAAACAAAACAGTTATTAACAGTAACAGACTGGATATGATGACCTGTGAAATCACAATACATAAATCTTTTGCATAAATATATTTCTTGTGTGAGAGTGAAGATTCATAAACATTCCTTCCCAACTATTTTCAAAATTACGCTGCATTAGGCGGCCGAAACATCAGCCCCAAACCTCTTAAACTTAACTTATATTTTGCAATTGAGTAATTAAAGGATAATTTATTTTAATATAAAACTTAAATTTGCTATTAATTACAGGGACCGTTGATCGTTTATTTCTTTCAATGCTGTTTAAGAAGGTGAGTTCTCTAATTTTAATTAAGCTTTCGGATTAATTAATTTGAGGTAGACATCATATGAACAGTGAGTTTATATTCTCATTTCTCATCACAATCTAATGCCGACGACAGTTAGGGTATTTTCGTCGTATGTACAACCCTGTCAAGACAGACCAAAAATCTGTAAGAGAGTTTCAAACAATTGGGAATATGACAGAAATATTTCACATGTTTGTAAATAATTTGAAACTCTTGACTTCTCCTCCTGAGAGTTTCAGTTCGATGAAGTTTGAAACAAAATGTTGAAAATTTAGTTCAGCTGCTTGACCAAAGGATGCGAGAGTTGAAGATTTCCTGTAATTTTGGTGGAGGAAAGTTATACACAACTTGGCAGTTAGAGTCTCAATTCTTGTTGTGGGTGTTCAAAATGTTATTAAAATCTAATATCATGAAAAATTGTAATTTAAAGTTATGATCACTCTTCAGGGCCAATTTCATAGTGCTGCTTAAACTAAAAATATTGCTTAACAATTTCCTGCTTAATAGCGAAAAAAAGGATACCAGTGACAATTTGTATATGTAACATGGTATTTTGGCTGGTAACCTTAGTCTGGTAGACATAATACTTTGGGGGACTCAGCTACTTTTTGTGTTAAGCAGCTCTATGAAATTGTGCCTGGACGTACGTGTTACCTGTTTTTGGTTTTTGGTTGACTATTAGTACACTGTGGCTGTGGCTATGGCTAGTGCAGTAATGTTGAAGCTAATGCAGATGCAGTGATCTAGCCGTAGCCAAAGCCATTGTTTCTGCTAAATCTTTAGATTTTTACCTGATGACATTTATAAACATAAGTGTATCCGGTTAAAATCTGTTGGGCTTTTCTGGTAGTTACATAGACAAATTTAAAAACCACAACTTCAGCTTGGGGCCCAGGCTGCCTGGTTTGAAGCACCATACTAAAAGTGTGTGTTTTAAACTAACTAACAGACCCTAAACCAGAGCGCAAGCCGATGTTTCCAAATAAGGTAACACTTTGCATTGATGTTCATTTTTAGAATTTTTTTGTATTTTCAGGAAGATCATATCTTAGTGCGAGTCTACAAAAATGCAGAGGAATTTAATTGCTATTGGAAAATATCTGGTGGTGTGTTTAAGTGAATAATCCGAGGTAAAAACTATTAACCTTGGTCAACAAACAAGATTTTATCATAAAGCCTGCATAGCTTTCTTTTAGGGCTTTCTGCTTGCATAAATTTAAACTGAGCCTGGTTTTAGATACATGGTTTTTACTTACATGAGTTAACCACTTTTCCTTTTCAACTGCACTTATTAAACTAGGTTAAAATGCCATATTATGTATGTGTAATGCCTTGTTATGTATAACTTTGGTTTAGGGGATTAAGTAAGATAAACCGGGTTTGGATTCAGTCAATCTTTTCCACTTTGCCGATGATCTTTCCTTGGTAGATGGGAAGAATTGTTGATTCGTCTGAAATAATCTCGTGGACAACGCCCGTGTCAAACTCATCACTTGGTGTCTTAAATGTATACCTGAAGATGCAAAAGAAAGAAAAAGAAATTGCAAGATTAATTGTATGTTAGATTTAAGGTTAAGAGCCAGGGCCCAGTTTCATAGAGCTGCTTAAGCAGCAAATAGCGCTTAACAATTTTTTAGTAAGCAAAATTGAGCAGGGTACCAGTCACAGTTGATATATATATATTTTGGCTGGTAACCTTATTTTGGTAAGCATAATTTTAATGTGCCAAGCTACATTTTGTGCTTAAGCAGCTCTGTAAAACTTGGCCCTGTTTTTTATTTATTGCAAGTAATTCATCATTATCATTGCAAGATGATTGAAATAATAATACAATTTTGCCCACCCACTACAGTCTTGGTCAATAACCTAAATATTTGTTATTCACTGCGCGAGAGTTACATCATAAGGTATATTTATCAAATCAATAGAAATTCAAGTTTCTTTCCATGAACGCCGAGAGATCCAAACAAAATACTAAATTAGCCCTTTCAGTTGACACTGCCTCACTAAACACACAGCGGCATATGCATCATTATCCTATGACAATATCCCCTACACAGAAACATTCCGATAGGTCGCCAAAGTTGATGCCGAAAAAACCACAAGAAGATATCTTACATGGATCATAACTACTGCAGTTTGCGATTGCTTTACAGTGCGGTCCCCAAAGCCAGAGACAATAACGGACAAGGAATAAGAAGTGTCTGGGCAGGTGTTGAGAGCCAACTGCAACTGTATCTCCTCAGGCACCGTCGTAAGTGCCACAACAAATTTTAGTAGCAAATAAGAAATCAAAGATGGCCGCCCCAGCAGCCACTGTTACCCCAACATGGGTTCTTCATTCCATGATTATTACACCAATTCCAGAGGTAGAGTTTGTGTGTGTTCCACTGCGTCAAAACCCACCCGACCAATTAGATGTACAGGTTTCGAGTTACAGCAGGGCTGGGCCGCACCAATTACCGGTAATTCTGGTGTTGCTGATGACACGCCAGGGGGGCCGCGGTGGACATCAAAGGCTACCAGCGGGGAAGAGAATGGCAAATAGAAAGCCTAGCATTTCTGTTTCCATCCCAGAGACTAAGGGAGTTGCAGGGGGTGCGACCTTTGTGCAGGAACAGCTCCCAAGAGCCATCAATACATAAACACATATTGGTTTTTAAAATTCAAAGTCATTTATCCTGTTTGCACAACTCTCAAAATCCATGAATTTCTATTGAAGATACCATGCCCTGATATTTGTACTAACTTCCCTAGTGACAATTTTTCACCCAAAAGGAATATGTAATGTAATAAATATTCCAACGATAAGGTCCAACAGGAAGAACCAGATTATTACTATCACCATCAAATTATAATTGCCTCATTATATATAAAAAGCAAAAATCACGTCACGAACCTTCCCATCAACATTTATTGGATTTGAAATAAGAAACTGAAAGATTATGGCAGGTTCACAAGCTTTAAGCATTGTTCATTTGTGTGTTTCCTTTTATCCACACACACGTTTGTGAACCTCATCAATTGAGGACTTCTCTTTGTTCTCCCATTGTTTGGACTTAGTTTTTTTAGCGACGTCCCCATTGGTTTTGTACACGAAAGCGAAGCTACGACGCCTCGCTCTGGCAAACACTCAAATCCCTTTTGTTAAAGACCTTGGTTTCAACAAACACGCACACAAAACTTTCATCGGATTCTTGACATTTTTTTTTATTTCCATGGCAATTAGCAGAATTTTCCAATTTGTAGTGCTCCATTTTATTTTTTTTACATCATCCACTCTAGGAATGCAAACCAGAATCCCACAATCCCCTTAAAACGTATCCATCAAGAGGGGAATCTGAGCCCTGTTTCTTGGCTGATTTCCATCGTAAGTCTGAGTGAGTGGTTGAAGTAACACAATTTCCTCTCGATGCAAGTCAACCTAATTAAACCCTCTCAGTGTACTTTCTCCCTCGTTGGCATTCATCCCCCCATCGGGTAATGGATGAAACAACATTGTTTGAAATTCACAGATCTTTACCGAAACCAAATTAGAAAGCTGTCACAATTCTCTCTTAAGATATTCAAAATAACCCACCCCCCCTAAAAAAAACAACACCAAAAACCCAAAACACACACACACAAAACCGACCCAACAACAAATGAACGAAACAAAACAAAAACCTTTTCCCCACAAAATATACTTTAAATTTGATTTCAATATTGTCCACACCAAAGATAACTTTTCAATATTTTGCCTATTTATTTTGTGAGGTTTTAAGTTTTTTTGTTTTTTTTTGCCCCCCAAAACAAATCTTTTAAAATATAAGTTAATGCAAATAATGATTAACTTTGATCAAAACAAGGTTGATTATTTCCAAAAACATCATGTTGTTGTCTACAAACTGTCGAAAGGACCCTAATATAGGACGAAACCACAAGGTATGCAGACATGTGTTTTTTCTTAGCCATCTGATTTGCAAACCTCAGGAGACTGCAGCTAATACTCTAAATGCTTCCCGATCCGGAACCAAGTGGCAAGCAAAACAACAAACGATTGCATCTCCAGCAAGCCCAGTCAGGAGGACTTAAAATAAAGAAAAGACAAGCACAAGAAAAAGAGAGAGAGAGTGGGGAGGCGGATCAGCTCAGATGGACAGCAATTCGGTGCATCTGTAATTGAAGCCCTCGGGGTCTCTCTCACGTCCATCAATAACATCAGTCAATCTAGCGAGAAGGCGGAGTGTCATCATTTCCTCATTCATTCTTCTCACTCTTCAGTCACAGACAGAGGGAGAAAGAACAAGTACACAGGTGTCTCACATCGAAGAGGGAGGGTTTTCACAATTCCAACCCATTCACAGATTACAGATTTCTATCAATCTATTCATCTGGATGGCTAATTTCATATCTACAGACAAAGTTCTCGGGAGACAGGATAAAACAATTTTTCCTTTGACGTGATATAAAAGAAGTCTTCCTTTTATTTTTCCTTTGATTCATCTATGAATCATTACGCCAGAAATCAGTGATGTTCAATTCAGACGTATTGCTGAAAAGTTTCTGACGACTTGGGGGTTATTTCATTGTGAAGCACGAATTGAAAACGTATTTTCGAGTTCATTTCCCTTTTTGGCTCGTCGATTGATTAGAGTTGTGCAATCACTGCGCAGTATAAACACTGGGTAGTGACACACACTCTCTTCCCCCTCCTGTGAGAGGGCTTCGGATATAATCAAGACAGAATGGGTGGAGCGGAGTGACTTAATCACACAACCAAAACATCTGTCCAAATAGTCAATTTAATACAGCCAGGCCGTGGGGACGGTCCCTCAGCTCAGAGCAGCCATCAATTCCAATTGGGGAAAGAAGAAGAAGAATAAAAAAGAAAGGAAAAACGTTCTACCCGGGAAAAACTCCCCGACTGTTTTTATTCATGATTACGGTTTCATCCAGTTTAATTACTGTGTTTTTACTCGGGCTGATGTAGGCTCTGATTCCACCAGGGAAGACTTCAGTCTTATCTGTGCCTCGCTTCACATCAAAGACAAGCCGTTTAGGATGATGTTTATGTAGGAGGAATTAATAACGATTGATGCAATTCAAATATTGCTTTTTAATTACTGTGTTTAGAAAGCTTTCTTGAGGTTCACTGATAGAATCCTCGCTAGATAAACCCGATAGATACAGCATGGTGCATTATATATTGAAGACCGTAATAATGAGAGTGATGCTTGGCTAATAAAGTGGGGGTAAACCTACAACAAAATCAAGATGACGACAAGTGCTATTACAGAGCTGCCAACGTTTGCATCTTGCAATCAGAGAGATTTTGCACAACAATCGAAGAGATATCTAGAATTTCATTAATAGGGGAAAAAACACAACTATCAGGGAGATGGTCAAATTTGTTCATCAGAACATGGAAAGATTGATTTATTTAGGGAAATTTATGCAGAATCGATTAGAGTTGGCAGCTCTGCTATAAAATTATCCCAAAAGTAGCATTCTTGTGAGAGCTTTCCTCCTCAATTAAACATTCAGAAGAGAATTCCATGATAATGAATTCAACACCAGGAAATATTTTTAACAACGTCCCTGGGGAAAAACAGGTGAGGAATAATACAGAAACGGATTCAAGGATGTTGAAGTTGCCAGGAATTTTATCCTTCACCAATTACATCGCTCATCAAACTAAAACAACATCTTGGAAGAAAAAGCAACACCTCAACAGGGATGTGACCTTAAAAAGTGCCCCAGGGCTCTCAGATTTTTTCTTTTTTTCTTCTACCAGGGCTCCTAATTTTAACCCAAGAAGCATCAGGGCAAGTGTTATCAAAATGCCATGCTGAATCTTTCAGCAGCAAAAAGCTGGCACTTTGGACCCAAGGAAGTAAGGGCCTGGGGGGTGTTTTGTTCCAGACACGGGGAGGCCTAGATGCTTTCCTGACCAGTAAAGGTATCAAATATCTTATGTTTCTCCAGTGCCACTTTACACATTAAAACCCAGCTCCAAAAATGATAATCAAATGGTCAGCAGAGGAGCTTTTAAAGACAGGGGAAGGGGGGGGGGGCCACCAAAAAGAGAGGTCTGTACCATCTAGCGTGAAATAGAGATATTTAGCATGGGTAGGGATTGCTGATGTGAATGATATAAAGCAACCTGTGAGTCACTGTGCTGCATACTCCGAAGGAGTTAAGATGGTTTCAGGTACGCTGAAGACCTGATGAACAGAATTATGTAATGTATGGTGCTTTTATACTTCGTCTAACAGTTCCTCATGAATGCTTATTGTTTTTAGTATTACTGGCGATTCATACCAGTTGAAAACATCAACAAATTAGTTCGCACAAGGAAATTTTTTGTGAAAATACTAAATGCATAGTTGGCGCTGTAAGAGAGGTTGTCAAACTAATAATGATACATGTAGTGAAGTTCCATGTTTAAGTTTCAAATTGATAGCTAGGCATAGTGAAGCGATCTGTGGTCAGGGGAAGTTTGTTTCTATTGTGTATGAAACCACAAAATTCCTCCTCAAACACAGAACACTTCTCCACAGGCTCTCAGGAAGAATGGTTAATATAATAACATGAGGTAAATTATCATCCATTCTATCCTCCTGCAATACTGGGAAGGGGATGCGATTAAACGATTCCATAGAAGGGTTTCTTGATGACAAAGACCAATCATCATCTCGACATTGTCTGTGTCGCAACTTCCTCCAGGAATGAAAGATGACTTTATGATGGGTTGAACTTTCTTATTAGATCACTCCCTGATTATACCAATTAGTGGTTTATGTCTCTTTGAATGAAGGAAGGGGATGGATTGTACATGGATGAATAAAGAGTGCAACTGTAAGGTAGATTACAAAAGGAATTGTCTGTGTGGGGTTTGCACATTAGGGGGAAAAAAATTGAAACTTTTCAGGTATAGGAGATAGATGTACTTTGCTGATTATAAAAGTCTTTGCGTACAGAAGGACCTTCAACAAAACATTTGTTTCTCTTCACCAACATGATGGAGGTATCGTGAGTATCGTCAAAAAATATGTCATGATTTTCAGCGTTATTTCAGACAGTAGAAGTTTGTTTCAACATGAAGATTTACTCATTAAACACCATTTTTTCTTCAATGATTTACAGACCTTACAAAACAAATTCATTTCCTGAAACAATAAAACTCGAAAACAACTGTACATTTGTATTCTCAGATTTAGTGTTTCCCGGAGGCAGTCAACATCTCGTCAACCACAAGATGCACTTCCAATCTCATCTTCAACTATAAGAAGACTTGACAACGAATCTCTCTAACCTGCCACATCTGTCAATCAACATCTTGTCCAGTCCTCATCAACGAAACCACTGACCAGTCCCTTGTCAAGTTAAGTGAGATTTCCCTTGTGTCACTTTGAGGTGACAGGTTTAATCACGCATGCTCATTGCGCAGCGGTTAAGAAACTCCTCCCCTGGGGCGGTTAACTATCCTCACTTCCCCCTCCCCTTCCTCTCACGCTGTCACTCTAAGGAAACAACTGGGACTTCCAAGAAAGTGACATCTGCAAAAATCTTTGCAAAGGCGTCAAATCAAGAGTGACAACCGAGACATTATTTCTACTGCGCCTTCTTCTTGGAGACGTTAACCAGCCATGTCGCAAGTCTTTATATTCAATTACGATGTTCCTTAGTGAGAGTGCTTGGGACGCTACTCAAGTAAAGTGCTGACTCCAAGGCTCTTGATGGACTCCACTTAGCTAGGATTTACACAACTCCGACTGGCAAGAATCACAGCTAAATGGTCACTCCGGGAACATTAACCCGTTGGGATGGTGAAATGTTATTACGAGAAAATGTGGGAACCTCGCAGAGTCTGTGAGAAATACCCCACGGAGGTTTGCAAAAGCCTGACGAACTTTAGAGTAGTAAGGTGGCGTTTAAGACTTGAAATCAGTTTGCTAAAGTTGTCTTCAGCATGTTTTTATATACCACAATACGAGTCAGTTGACGAAATCTTAAAATTATTAGTGTTTGTTCAAACTTTTCAATGTAAACCACTCATAAAATTGGAAACAACCACATTTTCAGAACATCAAATTATCATTAAAAACTAAATTCTCTTGTTGTTGAAGGTGAGGGTTACCTTGAGTTTGCCAAATTTCTTCATTGCTAATGTAAGCACTTTGTAAGTAATAAACCAACTTTGTAAGTAATAAACCAACTTTGTAAGTAATAAACCAACTTTGTATGTAATAAACCACAAAAGTGACAGTTTCTTATATGAAAAATACAGACTGAGAAAAAACACAACAAATAAGAGCATCCCTTTGAGTTGAACCATTTCTACTCTTTCCAGGCCTTATTTCACTATCATCTACTTACCTGTAATCTCCTTTCTTAGAGATGAGCGTCTTAAACTGGGCCAGAGTAATCTTATCGCCCTGAAGTGTTGTCCTGTACGGGATGGGGTCATTGCAGAAGTAGTAAGCTACTGTAATTGACGTCGCCTCTTTGCCGTCAGGTGGCGCAAACGTCCGCGGTTTGGAACTGCTTTTTCTTCTGTGAAGGATAAATAAGAATTTAAGATTTCAACTGTCCACGGTTTACAAAAGGAAAGTACACTCGTAAAGCGCGGTCAAGGGCAGTGTCTTTATCTTCCATGAAGAAATTGCCTCTTTTTTGTGTGAGGTAAAGTACAACTGGGAAGGGTTTTGGGTTTCATTGGCATTAAAAAAAAAGTGCAATGGAACTGGACGGGCATGGTCAAGGGCGATGAGGGAAAGATTGAGGTGGAATTTAATCAGAGAGCAACATTCTGCAGTGGATCAACAACATTTAGGGACAAAGTACGATGCACTCAAACATGCGGGTTTAAAATCTGTAATATCCTGAACAATATTCATTTTTTTAGAGAACACAACGGCTGCAAAATCAGACGTACTTCCTCTTTTGGAACAACAAGGTCAAAGAAAAAGTCATGTCCAGAATTGATTTTTCTGATAATTCCTATGTTTACATACTGTCTGCAATTCTACAACAGAAACTACAACATTTTCTGTTTCAAGTTTTTACTGGAAAAATTGATGCAAAAAAATCAACAATATTTGTCACATCTGAGCGTATGGTGGTACTTATACAAAAATGAACAGTCACTAATGTAAAACAAATCACTAAGAACATAGACAGTTCACACATTTGATAATTACACCGCCAAAAAAGCAAAATCCAGACAATTCTTAACAACCCAAAATCCCTGACTATGACGACGTGGTTGAGCTGCAATCTAGACGCCCCAGATACATAAATGTACCCTCAAGCTAGGCTCTACACGTGCTCAATTTACATTAACCACAAAATACAGGATACCAACTCCCTCCATTCAAACAATGGTCTAACATCCCTCCGCAAAAGGCAAAAAAGAAAAAAAACATGAAAGAAAGGAAGCTTTCTGCTCACACATCGGCTCTGTATTATTCTGACATCCATCATGGCATTGCATAAATTGAGTTAACCATTACAGCCGGCGTACACTGCCTAATATATGGGTTAACTACACAGGCTGTTTAGGCTGGCCACTAAGTGCTAAATTGGTTTTTTAAAACCTGCATGCCAAATAACATTTTAAATAGACTTTATATCTCAATCACTGGGCTAATTCATTCATACAGTATAAATTGGCTGTGCAGTGGTACCAGGTTAAACCACATTTTTAAAGAAATAACCATCTTTAAAAAAATGTGTTCTTCTTTTTACCGCTGGGTGTTGTTTAACAATTTTCTAGGGTGACAATTTTCAAAGGAGATTTTGTAAATAGTAAGCTCAAACGGTGGGTGGGTAAAGTGACAAAATAAATATTTTGATAAATAGTTTTTTTTTGGTTTTTTTAAGTACATTTTCTGACAGAAGTGGTGGTTCTGCACTGGCTGAGTGGAATTGAAAAAATAAATTGCTGTAAAACCTTGAAAGTTAAAATGGTCTCTTGAATAGAAAAGAATTAAACAATTACGGGTAATGCTAAAACTATTCTAACTACTGCTACTCTAGAGGGATGAGAAAGTTGTTGACAACCTACCCCTGATCTTCAGTCATGTCTGGTGATGTCACTGGTGCCATTTTAGCAGGGGCTGACGTCACACGGGTTGGCGGGTTACCACTTGTAGGTCTCCGATCTTTACGGCCTCCGTCTGAATGCCTACATGGTGGAAGTGAAACTATAGTTTAGAAAGTGTCGCCATGAACTCAAAGTTTATGGAAATGAACGCAAGTGTTTTTAAACAATGTTCTTCCTTAGCAGTTGTCTTCAAGCCAAATCTATTGGCTGTTGCTAAGGGCAACCTATGCTTCACATGTTGACAAAGTGATCCAGCCATAGCCAATTCGGAAATGGTCATAGAATAAAATTTTCCAAGTGGTCCAAGTGTTTGGTTTAAAATAAAAATAGTTTATTGACTCTTTTACAGCTACAACTCGACCCGTGCAAAACTAGCAAAGATCTTACCTTTGTCTCTGCTTGCTTGAGACATCTATTCTCCTGCGTACTTCCTCCAGGACTGTGAGTGGCTCTGGGGGTTTGTTGAGGGGCATGCTTGGGTCCTGCATGATCGGCTGGGTGGGTAGGTGAGGAGAACTCCTCTGGGGTAGCACCTTGGTCAGACAGTGGGTTCGCTCCTGGGAGGTTGGGCGTGAGGTATTGTAGGCTACTGGCTTCTTTGGCAAACTGCGAGTAAAACACAGGAACCGAAAAGGGTAAACATTTTTGTTGTTTTTTTTTAAAGGTCCATCATTCAGTCATGGTCACCAATGTGTTAGTCAGTGCAGGAATGAGATTTGACAAATGTGAAAATTCCTGAAAAATGGCTTCCTGAAAAATGGGCCTGGGTTCGCTAATATTCTAGACCCAGACCCTCCCCAGATGTTACAATTCAGGAGGAGGTGCATCACCAGAAATACAAAACTATAGGTTTGGACACAATGTGGACTATATCTTACACCCTTTGCTGACTGCTTAATAAGAATAATACAAGGGACAAGGAGCCTGAGAAAATCCTGAAATCAAGAAAATAAAAGTGCAAATAAAAAAGGAGGGGGGAGGGGGAAGAAAGGGGAAAGTGCTATGAATAAAAGAGTCAGGAAGTAAACCGAGTGACGTACCTGTGTCTCTGCTGTGGCACAGATGATGCTTGAGTGATATCAGGGGACATTCGATGTCCTGGCCGTCGGTTCTGCTTCCCTGTAATCGGTTTGATGTATCTCTCTCCTTCCTCGATCCATTGTTCGATGTGCTGTTTCCTGTGAGAAGCAAACAAGCAGGAGATGATGTTTAAGAGAAGACAATGTAAAACCCTTGAACTGATAGGACTTGCCAGCTACAAACCATTTTCAAAAAATCATTTATGTGCAAACATTTAAGTTTTTTCTTATTCCCCTATTATTCTCCTTTTCTTTGTGCACTTCCAACAAAGGTTTTTCTGAGCGAGACAAGCTCAGGCTGGCTCAGGATCAGGCTGGCTCAGTGGTTTCATTCCTTTCACTTGTGGGCCTCCGTTCAAATCCCACATCAAACCTGGAGCCTTGCATGTAGATTGGGTTTGGTTTCCCCATTTGGGGTTTTCCTTCCACATCTAAAACTAAACATTTCTTTGTTTCCTCTACATCCTGCTAATTGTGTCGTTGGATGCGTAATAAAATAACTAAGTATGCCAAGACATCTTAATTACTTTCACCGACCAGCCCCCCCCCCCCCTTCAAAATTAATATAACAGCTGCTTACCTCTCGTTGTCAGATGGAAGTGAAGGAGGGCCTTCATATATTCCACTATCCGTCGTCTTAGAAATGGAAGACGTATCTGACTTTTTACTTGACTTTTTGGTTTTTACATGTCGTGGTGTGTCAGTGAATAAATCCATGGTTATACTATCTCCTCGCGCTCTAAGTTTATGATATATCGAGTCGCCAAACTCTGTGGTCATCCCGGCTATTGTTTTCTGCGTAGAAGCGTCAATCTCCATCTGTTTACTTGCACGCATAGCATGCCGGTACTGAGCCATGGTCATTTCAGGTTCAACATTATAGCCAGGTGTGTAAATGTCCTTACTGCGTTGTCTCTGCATGTTTTGCTTGTTGTGCTGGAGTTGATGGTGGGGGATCATCTGCTTCCCCGTCAGGCCCACCTGGGTCGTGGAAGCCAGAGGGTTCGAAACCTTTGCCCGGTGCGCCCGGTCAGGTGAGCGCGACCGCGGGGAGAATTCACCCGGCGTGTGGCGTGCAGAGTCCTTGAACACGCGGGAGAAGTGGTCATCTAGAATGCTGTTTGGGTCGTCCTCCGGAAGCGTTCCTTTCTCAAACATTGCCGATAACCTTGGAGGGTCCGATGCACTGGTTGTCCTGTCTGGATCTAACTCTTCCTCCTGTTCAAATCCAAACAGACATCGTTGATGATCAAGGTTTGTACGTAAAATGACTCGCATTTTAACATTTTAGTTAGCGACACTTTGTAAATGAACCTTTTCCTTCTCCAAGAACCTAATAAGATAATTATTTCAGGTTTTCCCCAAGAACCTAATGATTTCATTATATCAGGTTATGAGTTCATTAAATTAGGTTCTCCCCTCGAAACAGATTCTCCCAAAGAACCGTAACAGGTTCTATGACATCAATTGTGTACCTGATTAGCATTTTATCTGAAAAAAATGAAGACTTTTGGACAGATAGGTTATAAACTTCACCCAAAATGACTGATGTATGACAAAGAAAAACAAAACAAAACTGCACTCAGCTAAAGTTATAAACTAAACATCAGTGACTGCAATCGAACATTCCCACAGCTGCCCTTATTTTATTTCCCATGAATTTTTACCTCCACTTTTCGTAACCTGGCTGTGAGCCTCTCTTCTGTCTCTCGTTGCCTTAACACCCGCTCTAGTTTCTCAGTCAGAATACGTGCAAACTCTGCTGGCTCCATGGGTTGCACATCCTTTGGAGGGCGCTGTGCAATCTATAATTAAAACAAGTTATAGACTCCTCAGTGGTTTGAATTTCCAAACATTTAAATAATTCGTAAGGACAAGACTCGTGTTGCTAAGATCTTACGATTTGCTTCTCTTGCCTTAGACTTTCAATCATTAGTTCGTGTTTTTATGAAAGATGTTATTGAATAATTGGTTCTTGGTTTAGGAACATAAGGTTGAGGGTCCGTCTGCCATTTTTTTAAAGGTATGAAGTAACTCTTGACTTACAGGGAAAGGAGGGAATGAAGCAACTCGTCCGTTCTGCCTGACGTTGGTCTTCATGGCACGGTACTGTCGCCTTCGTTGCTGCTGCTGCTGGTGTCTTCCTCTGATTGGCCCGCCATCACTAATAAAAACAAACAAACATACAAACAATCAAGAAATTAGTTATCTGCAATCATAAAATATTGTTTTTAAATTTAGATGCAGCGCTCTCCATTAACAGTGTTCCAGGCCTGGAATTCCATCTTGGAGAGGGCAATGCTATTTTCATTTTCCAACAGCACTGTCACTGGAAAACCTAAAAGTCTATGGGAAATTGTTTGAGGGGGCCAAGACCAGTGGCAACAGAGACCATGGTCTCCACTAACCAATCACAAGTAAAAACACTAAAGGACCAATCAAATATCTCCAATAAGCGTCCCTTTTTAACATGAAATATGGACCAGTGTAAAAGCTGGCAGACTCGTGAAACAACAAGCTGTCTAGTCACTGAAATAATGTTGTTATTGGCAAACCATGCTATTTTACTGCTACGACAACAAATCTTCACACAAAGCTCATTTAGTAATGAGTTATAATTAGGTAACAAGAGGGGCTGTACATTCCAAAGAGGAATTTCAGCACCAGTTATTCATCAAATTCAATTCAATTTTGACTGAATATCATCAAAAATGCAGGAATGAAATAAAAACTCAATGTACAAAAATGTACAGACCATACGTTTTTTTATTTTGACAATACATGTAATTTCACTTAGAAAGGTATCAAACACAGTGGCATTTTACACCATTTTAACGTGAGGTTAGTGACTTGTAATTTCATTTAATTTTAATAAGGAATCTATCGGAAAATAAAATGCATCACAAAATTGAATTTGGCCTTGGAGCCTTCTTTAACTCTTATGGGTTACCCCCCCCCCCACCCTCACCTTTGCATGTCAATAACTCTTAGAGTAATTTAACCTGCAAACATATTAACAACATTTCACTGGTCTTAACACCTGTACAGCGCACCATGAATTTTGTGTTGATGAAAATTGGAGTATAGCAGTGGACAAATATCGCCAGCAGGAAACATATCACTAATTCTTGATGTTGATGGTTGATTGAACAATGATAATTACACGCTTTCCAGCTGTGTTAGCAAGCTTGATTAATATTGCAATGTAATTAAAAATTGCTAAACACAAGATTTCTAGCAGGATTTTTTGTTTTGTATAATCACACATTTACCCTGTCAATCAAAAAGTGTTTTTGATCTAATAATTGTGACTTTTCTAGTAAATTTGGGGGCAAATTTTAGGGCAGGTCCATTTATTTACAGAGCTGCCAACATTTGCATCTTGCAATCACAGAGATTTTGGACAACAATCAGGGAGAATGTAATAGGTAACAAGTTTACATAATAGGGAGATTTTCAAATATGTTTATCAGAACATGGAAAGATTGGTTTATTTTGAGGGAACTTTCTGGAGAATCAGTATTGTATTCATTGTGGATTATTAACTCATGCAACTGAACCAACGCACCCAAATCATAGAAATCAAAGAGATCTGTAAATTAAACAATTTTTGCTCAGGGCTTTCCTCCATCTATGCTTTTCAACATGCAGTCGACAAAATATCAAAAGCACTCACTCTTCTTCAGAAAAAAATAAAACACTGTCTGACCTCCAAAAACATGTCCTTTCCGAAAACAAAACTCTGTGTTGACAATATGCTTTTCTATTTTTTTTCTCCATTTAGCCAAGCGCTCCGTTAGCAGATGTCTGGAGGGCACATGTCCGCATGGAATTACACCTTGGCTTGAACATGCATGGGGTTTACGTTAAATGCAGATGTCATAACATGCATAATTACATACATGTATATCAGCATCACTGGTACTCTGCTAAGGTTCAATGACTCCATGGATAACTAACACAACGAGCATGGAGGGGGGATGGGGGGGGGTTAGTCCAACCAGGAATCCACGCCCTTCCCTTTTGCATTATTTCTTTTCTTGGATAATGATATTAAGCGTCTGAGAAAACCTGTGGGCAGACGAAAATGATACCCAACTTGAGACAACCATGAACGTCCTGACAAGTTCCTGAAATCTCACCTTCTTCTCCCGGGATTATAGACAATTTACTCATTATAAAAAGGGCAACATCGACCTCACAAGGGGCAGGGGTCATGGGTCAATTTAAGGCACTCACCCTAAAGCCTAACGGCACAAGCCATATCAGATTACATGTGCATGAGCAACCTGGCATTTCATTCACCTTCTGATAGGCAGCAACATTTCCACTACAATGTATCCAATTCAGGTACTCCGCACTATCCCTGGTCAGTGACCCAACATGTCCCCTTTGGATAGGATTAGTTGCCATGGAAACGCAAGATTTTTTCTTTTCTGTTGTGATTTCATAGGGACTGGAGGGGAAGGGGGGAGAGAGACACGTAAAGGAAGTTGGCTCTATGAAAGAAAACACTTTCCGTTCTCACAGTGGGTAGAAAGGGTTTGATTCCACACAATTGGTCGTCATGGCAACACAAATTATTCTATTATACTTGGGGAGGATGGGGCTGAGCACAGCAAGAAGGATGTAAAAAGAACTTCCTTATTATTATGAATAATCACAGTATGAAAATGATCTTCAGACATCTCAGCACAATGCCAAGAGCCTGTCTTGTTCTTTCAGCCAATTACTCTTTGAATAGCAAATCTGCCTGTAACTCAACCACCTTTATATGCATCCATTAATCGTCTTATCAACTTATACACATCTATTCACGCTGTTCAAAAAAGCGAGAGAAAAAAAAACTATAGTGGATTTCTGTTGTATCCATTCCGTAATCCACGACGTCTTTGTGTCAGTTTTGTATTTGTATTTTCTTGCGAGGATTGCATTCTGAATTGTAATCTGATATGCAATACGGAAGGGACGTCAAAGTCATTACTGCAGCCTCACTAGTTTCATTGATGGAGTCATGTACACTGTTTGATCATGCACAAACTCAACTGGCAGGCACTTGCCTTATGGAGAAACTCTGCACCTGAAATCCATCTTGAAGTATTACATGTTGACATGAGACAACGTGTTCAAATTTCTGTGCGAAATCTGACGTTTTTAACATCGCCATTTCATTTTATCCTGTAAACTAGATGCAACAACTTATTTTGAAGTCGAGCGTTCACTTTGAATACTTGCCAAGCTTCTGTTTTATTTTAACTGAATATTGAAAAAGATTTTTCTTTTGAAGATAGCTACATTATAGGCTGTCAGGACATTATGTGTAGGTTGTAATAAGAACTCCATACAAGTGCATAATGTACATATTTTATACAAAAAAGCTTTTATACACTGCTGATGGCAAATGTGAATCAAGCATTAGATCTAAACGAATTCAGCACAACGACGTAAACAAATCAAACTGTTAACGAGAACTAATGGTCAATGTCACCGAGTATCAACACAAAAGCCGATCAAGAGTGAATTCATACAAAGAAAGGGGAGGGGGGACCTTGACCTAAAATCAGCCAGACCGTTGATTGCTAATTACATTTTTTTTCAAAACGCAGCACAATGCCTAATCGCATCCTAACTATCACAAACCCACACCCTTGCATCTTCTTTATTCCGCCACAAATATATACATCTGATCAAATTCAATCCACACAACTCAAATCTTTACTGTCTTCTCCTTCTTCCTCAATTGATGAGGAAGGACATCCCCCTTGAGTGGGAAGGTCACGGAGGGACTGGCGCTTGCAGGTGACTGGGCTCCAAAGCTCTGGCAAAATAATAACTCGATCAATTTCATGAACGGCTGAATACGCATTTATGCCCAAGAGGGGAAAGTGGTCTGACCTTGCACTGGCTGGACAACAAGTTCGTCCTAGCTGGCATTTTAAATTATTCACTTGAAAATGTTCGCATACACAATGTTAAAACTTGCAATTACTTAAACGACAACAATATTGGGAATATTTTTGTGACATACACATTCCTTTTTACAAGAATCAGTGGGTTTGTAAATTGTATTTTGTTTGTTTGTTTAACATCATAAATTTTTTTTTGAAAGCCTTTGAAATAAGAGATCGACAACGGCTATTGTTTTCTTCTATTGAGCTGTGTACAAACTATGCCTGCAGGAAGTCCAGGCTCTGTGGCTCTTTTGTAAACATATGATGCCACTAAGCTTGGGCGATATTGCCTTTTTTCATTCACGATACATCGTCAAAAATATATCGCGATATTCGATGATATCGCGGTTAATTTGTGACGTGCGTTGATGAGGGAACCCACTTCAGATTTAAAAATAGTGTTAAAACTGAAGTGCCGCGAATTGGTTATTGATGTAAGGAAATTTGATAAAGGCTGTAAGGCTCTCCATTCTAGCCATGGTTTTATTCTTCATGTTACCCGAAGCACCACGAACGCAATTGGCACAGGCTGATTGGCTGATTCCTGACCGGCCGCTTTCCGATTGGCCGATCGCGTGAATAATTATGACATAGTGCTTCTCACAGCTTTCCGATTGGCCGATCGCGTGAATAATTATGACGTAATGCTTCTCACAGCTTTCCGATTGGCCGATCGCGTGAATAATTATGACGTATGCTTCTCACAGCACTGCCATAGTATTCATCACCTCGATCCCGCAGATGTGCTTGCATGCTCCTAATGTGGTAAACTTTATAGTTAGGGGGTGAAGGAATAGCGTGTAGCTGTGGGAACGAAAAGGCAAGGGAAATTCCCTTTGTGAGAAATCACCTCGTGGTACGGTCGGGAAACGTCCGAGGAACGTTTTTATACATGTACATGTACGTGCGTGAGCAATACCGCACAGTTTTCGTTTGTTTGATGTTGGTCTGTATGAGACCGTCTGTTTGATGTCGGTCTTTTCAAAGAATCCCAGTCGGGGATCAATAGTAGGGAATCTTGCGGTTGCGGTCGGTGCCTTTTTATGTTTTTAAACAGCTCATATCATCTCGATTAGGAAATGCATCGCGATACTTCATCGAAACCGCGATTTGCCGATATTGCGATTTAAAAAAACAGACACGATATCGTAATCGTTTAAATAATTGTATCGCGATTTTCGATAATATCGTGGTATCGCCCAAGCTTAGATGCCACAGGTTACATGATCTATACTTGAAATTCGCCCAAGGGCAGCAAAAAGCAATTGCCTCCCCTCTTTTTATTCTATTATAAGTCTGTAAATTGAGAGAAATACCACAAAATGGACCCTTAAATTGTTAATTTGTTAAGTCACGTTTTAAATTATTCCCAACCCTTAGTCTGAGAATGGCCAATATTTCTAACAGACATAAGATTGGATGACCGTGAAAATTCCTGAAAAATGACTTGCGGGTCTGGTCCCCTTTTCTTCTAGACCCGGAACCTCCCAGATCTTACAACTAAGGAAATTTACAGACTCTATGCATCACCAGAAACACAAAACTACAGGTTTGGAAACAATGAAAACCATTTCTTTCTCCCTTTGGTGATTGCTTTTCTTCTTTCAAGAAAATTCAAAATCTCAAGAAGGTTTTGAGAAAATCCTGAAACCAGGGAAATATCTTGAGCAATCACACGCATGTTGTAACTGGCTCCCTGCAGTGAGAAAGAGCTCAGCGTTCAAGAACGTTTGATCCTCATCAAGAAACAAAAGTGTTATTCGGATCTCCAAAAGTCTCTTTTATTATTGTCTACAAATTATTTGTTCCCCTCCCTTTTTGGGGGGGGGGGGGGGGGGTGCGAGGAAACATCCATTAAGTCGGAAACACTATATCCCAAAGCAAACACAACTACAATAACCATCCCCAGAAATATTATTCATAGCATCACCACAGCTAACCTTCAACCATGCCAGCCTTTTCCACAGACCAGTGACATTATCATAATTTGCTCAAGAGATTTAGAAGTCACAGTGAGTCCAACACTTTCCTCTACTGAATAAAGCAGTACCCATACAAGGTGACACCTCAATATGTTATCCTTCAAACTCCCCCCCCCCCCCCTTCCCCGGGGAAAAACAAGAAAAAATCCTTCTTGGCATCCACTGAGCTGAATCTGTTCCAGGCTAAATATCTGGACTTTTTTATATTTACAACCCCAAGTTCAAAAATCTTTCACTGCGAAAAAACCTTCCTATAATCCAATTAAAGTTGGTATTTGGAGCCAGTGAAGTGGCATGGCAAATCCCTCCACTCCTTTGTGGGGCTACACAACATCCTGTGGGGGCACCCTCCAAAAAAAAAATAAAAAAAAAAATATATATATAAAAGAGAGAAAGAAACAAAACTGCTGCGAGAATAATTCCAAGCCCCCAAAAAGGCAGCGGAGATGGGGATCTCAAACAGCTAACACACTCACTCCTGGGTTCTGTCTGTATGCAAATGAGATGCATAATGCAGGCTTTTTCAAGGGGTTTCCTAGGGATAATATTAACACCCAAGGGTTTTAGAGAAATACCCATTGAATTTTTGACAAGGTAGCTTGTGCAGTGTGAGTGAAGGGTTGTTTTGTTGTGTGTGGTGTGTGTGTGGAGCCTGATAAAGGTGACCACAGTGTGAGCACAGTACACTTAGATTCGGAGTTAGAAATTGTGTTATTTTTTTGATACTGGTGGTTTATGTACACCAAGAATTAAAAAAATGAATTATCGGAGGTATGCTGTGATGAGAGGATGGAACATTAATGTATCTCATGTGGAATGTTGTGGAGCCCTGTGAACCCCATCTTACTCATTATTGAAGAAAGTCAGAAACAATGATCACAAATAGACAGACACAAAGAAACCTTTGTTACACTCATTGCTATCGTTTCAATCTTTCACCTCCTAATTATAGCTCTCCATCCTTCATATCTAACGCCCTTGAATCACATAAATCTAATTGTGAATTATGCTCGCAAACTTTCCATTGCCCACTGCAGTCTTGTTTGCACAATAGTTATGATAATCAAGAGACTGGTGGCACAAAACAGGGGCCCCAGAATTGAAAGAAGAAAGAAGAAAAAAAAGTTAACAGATTTCCATTTAAACACCCCCCAACAAGGACCACCTTATTACTGGTTGTAACAATGTTATATTTGGTAATTGGCAGTGTGAACCTGTGAATGGGAACCTGCTGCTTGTGGGACCAGCCATGTCTCCCAGCTTGATCCCAAGCAGTGTCTTGTGACACACAGTGCCTTCTGTTTCACTTGCCGCCACAATCAAATTGAATTACGTCGGAAAAATCAACTCAAACCCCTGAACTGAAGCAGTCTCCGCTTTTACTGCCCAATCTCCAGGGGGGTTACAGGGAGAGTTAATTTCAGCAAGGGAAGACAGTAACAACTGTTACAGTTCAAAAATGCAGGCAGTCCACTTTGGGGGCTTGATCAAAAAACAGTCAGACAATGCCGACATCCATTTTTTAATCTGGTGAAATTTCTGACAGCCAGGCAGCGCTTGTATAGTGCAGAGGAAAGCAATACAAACAGCCCGTCATGGAAGCGACGTGTTAGGCACTCGACTTCAATAGCTGCCGCTTTTCCCCTAGACAATCTGGTCAGGGAAGCATGTTCAAATCGACGTTTATCGGGAGATTTCTCGGCTGACGGCATGCAAAAAGGAGCACGGCGGCAGCACAAAGGGACTCCTGCTTATGAAAATTTGATTCCAAGATAAAAGCCTGCACAATGGAAAATACCACAAGTCATTCAGTCGTGTGATTGACTTCGTATTAGAGTCTTTTAGATAGCGCTGACCGTTATAAACACCAGGCAAACAACGGCATTGTCGCGCCATCGTCAGCACAATACTTCCTCAGCACAGGCTCGGCTTAAGGGTTAAAGGAAAAGAAGAAAAAAATACCCCAAATATTTGACACTGAAAATCAGAAAGAAGGGGGGGGGGGGAGAGAGCTGAAATATACATCTTTATGCTGATTGAAAAATTGTCTTTTCGAATTGTGTCAATAATCATGTGTCTGAGCCAACATGATGAGTTCTATCCATTGAATCCAGTCCCCCAGACAAGATTTGCATTTGTACCCGAGGCATTCCACTGATTTCATTACCCTTGCCAGGATGAAGCAAACCCAATTTGCCGATAAGATCATAACTGGGTCATTGAGTAAGACTTCGTTTAAGTCGGCGGGCCCTTACAACTTTTACTTCAGCCCCCCGAAATCTCAAAGGGGTCCTTTCTAATGATTGGGCTTTTTTCTCTCCTTCAGATCGGAGCGATATAACTTGGCTCTTGACTTCTCCCCGAGACTGGATCCCTAACTTGCACGTAAATCTGAGATCATTAAAAAAAGCAATCTCAGAAATGCCGACATAAATAATTCTACACTGATAAGAAAGCAGTTCCGTTCGGATTCTTAGCTTCACTCTCTTTGAACTAGATATAAAAGCAGGGTTCGACGAGGCTCAAGGCATTATTGGTTCTTCTTTTGCTAATTCGTTATTTGTATTAACATGCCCAAATCAGTCTCTCCAAATCTTAAATGGCAAAGATTTTACCTCACATTTTTATTGTTTGTTAACTGTTAGCAAAACAACCGAATAGAGCTGTCTCTGTTCCCAGGTTATATAATTATTAGAATCATCTATTTGTTTGTTGTTTATTTGTTCAATTATGTATGATTTGTTTACACACTTCCGATCAAATTTGTAAGCGATGACCTCAAGATGTCATTGAAAGCCAAAGAAGCCAAGTTCTATAATTACATAATCAGACCCTTTTGGGGTTTTTTGTCTTTTATTTATTTTTATAAGAGATTGCTGAACATCACAAGGCCACGGATGGCCACTTCAAGGTGAGGGCTATACTTAACTGATTTGGCACCTGATTTGCCACCTACTGCTGGGGCTGAAACAGGGTTATTAACCCCATCACAGTCCGTAACAATGTAGGCATGGTTATCATTCATTGTTCTACAGACAAAGTCCTCACTTCCAGAGAGCTATTTTACTCTTCAATTCAATGATTATTATTTCCAAAACTGACAAGCGTGTCTACTTCACAAACATCAGCATATCCCGTAAGTCAAATCACTCCAGATCCTTGCCTTGAAATTGCCACCACACACCGCCCCGCCCCCACCCCCCAAACAAACATGTATTACTCGTCTACTACTTACACACTGGAGTCCGTGAGCGACATAGTATCATCGGAGATAGCATCGCTCGATAAGCTCTGTAACTCAGAATCGTTAGTGGAAACGGCCGGCGCAAAAGACGTGAAGCTCGGATGGTATGGGCTGAGAACTCTAGCGCTGCTTCCTTTCAAGTAACACCTGTCAACAATGGGGGAAAAGAAATATCACCTGTTAAATACTGCAGACAATGCACAAGTAGACGCCAAGGTGTTTTCCTCGGCGCTGGGGAGAGGGAAATCTTTGGGTGGGGAGGATTCTTGGATGAGTCTATCACAGCTTTCAGGCTCGATACTCCGTTCTTGTACAAGCTTGATAGTAAATCTTTAATCATGGATGAGAGATTTGATGAGAGTGGAAATTCCTGAAAAAAGGGTTGCAGTTCTGGGCTCCATGAGATTTGGAAACAAAAACCTGAAATCAGGAAAAATCCTTAGAAATCACACGCCTGCTTACTAAGGGGCACCTCCAGGAGAACAATTTAAACTTCTGACATTTTAAGGGGCACCAAGGCAATGACCAGGAGCACAGTGCAGGCAATTGCTTCACCTTGAGAGTGTCTTTAACTTACCACGTGTGCCCGGAACTTTGTTATTGTAGCAACATTACTTCTTGTGTTAAATTATTTAAAATGTGAACGTTTCAAGAAATACAAGATTTTGGGCATTTTCTTAAATCCTATTTTATCCATTTTTTAACAGTGAACATTTCTGACTGCCAAAACTTATAGTAAATGCAGATAACCTTCTTTTAAATTCCAGATCTCAGTCAATTTGAAAATGCTTCTTTATATATTCCACAATTGGCAAAATCCCAACCACAGAAGAAAAATCCCTGGGCCAAAAGGCGTCTTCTACATTCATACCTAAAACTCACCACAGTAAACAAAATTAAATAAAAATCAATAAAATGCACTCAGCCAATTACAGACATTTTCTCTGTGACCACTCGGGTGGATCCACATTAAAAACTCAGGTGACAAACCTCACCTTTTTTGGTCACTAACCTATACCCCAAAATCAGGCGTAAGTTCACAGCACTTTCTGACACTTCTTTAAAAAAAGAAAATTCATTTGTGGCTTGGGCCATTTGCCAGTTCCAACCCCAACCAGGATTAGATCAACACAATTTTTCGGCCACACTGCTTGCCCAGTGGGATACCAATACCCCCACAGTTCCTGGGTAGTTTGAGAATAGAGGAAACGAAAGCCTCCTGTTTTGTGTTTTGCTGTACAGGAGGCTGATTTTTAGTGCAGTACAGGTTAGGGGAAATGAACAGCTTTTATCATTAGAGAGTTTGTGCTTGGCTGATCACCAGGTCGGAGTAGGAGAAAGCCAGCGCTGGTTGGACAAACAAAAAGGGTCAATGGCAGAGCCCCATACAGGATGGACTCTAAACCAAGAATGATTAGGGAGTAACATATCCATGAAGGGTGACGTCAATGCAACATCTGGCTCCATTTTTATTTCACATCAGAAAAGATTCACACCAATCAAACGACAACGTTTAAAGTTCTTACTGAAACAAAACACAATTATGACTGCACTTAATTCCATTAACCACAGAAGAAAAAACTATGGATTTTTTTTCTCTCCTAGTTCCTTTTCTCACTTTCTCTTTTAAATAGAAAAAAATTGAATAAATACTAGTTTAAAATTAACAACTTAAGTTTCAACCCTTAACAAAAACCCCATAGACCAAAACTTTTTTTTTAAACACAAAATCTTGTCAGGAAAACAACACCACTTCTACCTATGTACTTACACATCGGAAAATAACTCCCCAAAATAAACACAATATTTTAAGTATATTTGGATGGCATTTCCATACAAACATCTTTATAACCAACTTATTATAAACATGTATATTACAAGTCCAAATCCTTTTTACAAAAAATTTGTCACAATAAAAAAACCAACTATGAACTTATTGGACTATTTGATATTATGTCATCTCTGCTCTAGGCAAAATCAGAAAATAACTCCAGGAAATAAACACAATTTTCAAGCACATTGGGATTGCTTTAAATAATCTAACAATATTCCATCCATTGCTTTATATCAGTCAATCCAGCATTGTAACTTTAACTGTCAATTTTTTCAGGAATACGATACTGGGAGTATTGCACTCAAACTATTAACGCAAGAGACCCTGGACTTGTATGACCTACATGCATCACAAAACCTCTCCTCTGTCAGTCCTTTGATGTTTGCCGCCTAAATGCCATCTGCGGAATAAAGGACTCAATACTAACAAGGGCAATTGCACTACCTGCAAAGGCTGTGAAACTCATTTTGTTAAGTGTTCTATGGAAAGGGGGGGGGGGGGGGGGGGCTCCATGGTTGTACTAAACTTGATTTGTTCAGAGTAATGGATTGGTATGTGTTAAAGTTGTCTAGAGTATATGTTTTGTGTGTAACACTGTTAGAAAATTGCATTTATATTTGATCGTGGTCAGATGTGTGCAAAATGCATGCTGCCGTATACTGTGTATTGTATTAGAGTGTAAGTACAGGGTACCAGTTAGGGTTGGTTTCTACACACAGTGTGCATTGATCATACTGTATAGAATGGCGTGACTGTACTATCATTATGCACAATAGAAATGACATGGGAATTTGCAGGGGGGAAAAATCTCATGACTTCTTTTGAGCAAATGAACAAAAATGAATTTTTATTCAATTTTACTAAAACAGAGATCTGTTGCCATTGATGCATTTATTCATGTTTGGATTGTGTCAAATCTTTTCAGAAATTAATTATTTTGAATCCATCACTTCAACCTTGACTCACGAAATGTTGATTCACAATCCTATTTACGTTTGATTTATTTACAGTCAACTAGTTAAAACATAATTTGACAGAATATAGTTGCACGTACAATGCAATGGGTCCAGCTATCATCTAATAATTAAGTAGGCCACAGCGGCATGTGGCTGGTCGTGCACATGTACATTTCACATATAGGGTTACCGTACCGGTGAATAATACAAAAAAATAAACAAAGGACTTTGGACTGGATTCTGCTACATATACCTAATGTTTGCTTCGCAGAGCCACAGGCACCTAGGCCAGACAGCCACATAAAATTGCAAGGAACTGATTTTCTTGTTTTTTTTAATTTTATACTTTCACATTGACCCCTCTTTACACCTCATTTTCAAGGCACATTATGGCACCTCATTGCCCTATATTTCTCGGATAGAGTAGCAAATAGGAATCTTGGGTCGTTCCATTATCTTAAGAATATGATGATCAGGGTGGTGCATGTTCATAGATCTCCGTGCTGTTAGAACAATTATATGGGCACTAGGTCATTACAACACACAAGATTCCCTGATCTATCGCGCATCTGGGCACAGTTATTAAGAAGATTTGCTTTACTCCCTTGGCATTCTGGGATTGCTAGCCACGACGACGACCGGCAATTTAATAACAGTAGGAATGTTATCCTACATGAACCTGGGCCAATAATCCTGAAGGTATTTGCGTAAAACGGGAATCCGGAAACTTCTGTTCAAATACGCCCTCATTATGAGGGAATGCATACATAGCGTATGACCTATACTGTACGCCTGTGACATGTGCTAAACTACATTTTCGAATGCAATTATTTTTACATACATGTACGATAGAGGACAATTTCTCAAGCAGCGGACATCTTTACTGCTTTTTTTATCAAGCCATTAGATGAAATCTTAACCGTTTGGAATTAAAATCTCTTGCACAGATGAAACATACTGCTGCATGAACATAAACCAGGGACTACATGTGTTTGTTTCAACATAAATCAAGTATTTTTAAAAACCCCGGTAAAAAATTTCAACTTGAACAAAATTATGTCAAGGGCTGCTCGGATCATCACAACAGAGTTGTGGGATGTTTTTTATACTCGCATTCATCCTAAATTGAGAAAAATTGCCAATGTGGGTTTCAAGTAAAGGAATATGATTCTTGCGAAGTCAAAAAACTGGAATAGGACAGAGGTCAAAAAATTTTACATTTGTAAATTTTCACAAAATGTTCTTCTGTGGATTTGTCTTTACAGTGTATAAGCCCACAGAACTGCCACGGCTAAGTTAGCACAAATACCATTTGTCGACTGACTAGTGGTAGATATTGCCTGGTACCCAACACATGGTTTTGAGCTAGAGTACCAGTTGGCCGCTTGTTGACAAAATAAATGGTCCTTTTGCAAATCTGGCCCTTGTATATGTAGGGCCTTATCAACTCTAACAAACTGGGACTACCTGTACATGAACTTATTTTATTCCAACAAAAATCCATATTATCAACAAGAACCTTTTGATCTTGATCTTTGACCTCCAAATTCAATACAGGTCTGTTCCCGGACCCAGTGTGACTCCGCTCAGCTTGGTGGTGATCAATCCAACTCAAATTATCCAACAGAGGTGAACCAGTTTATGGATGAACGAAGGCAAAAGACCTTTTACATGATTATCTGATCATGCATCTTGGAGAAGCAGGATGCCTGTGTGTAAATGTTTACCGAGAGCAGAGATGTATTGTTTTTCGTCTTGGCAGACTGATGTTTTTTGTTTCTACTGGGCAGTCAGATGCTAAGCACACTTGAAGACATGTTGGACCACTTGAACATTTGAGACCTAGCAAGACATGTTTACAGCGTCTTTGCTTTGAAACCTTTCATTTGTTTGAACTACATTACACATTTTTCAAAGTATAATTATGTGAGTGTCTGCAGAGTTTGAAAAATGTTATCTACTGTTTGCGGGATAAAACAATTCTCACGGTGTTAAAAGTTTATGAATAATGCCACGGATCTCAGATTGCAGTTGGGAAAAAATTATATGAAAGGAAAGGAAATGATGCACATTTGTCTCTTTTAAATTCATGTCAATGGACATGTAACCTGAGTAGTCTGGTCCCATTTCAATATTCTTGCATACACTATTTATAATTGCGAAAGAACGCAAGGAGCCTGATAACACAAGGGTCTGATGGCTGGCTTTTTTTTCTTTTTCTTTTTTTGAAATGAGGGGGAAAACAGAAAATCTATGAAGTTATATGAAAAAGGTAAACAAAAATTCATTATTTTTTTAGTTTATTTCATTGTGACTGCTATAGAATGGAAGGGTAGGAAGTGTGAAGAATTTTGATATTTCTACACTCTCTGGTCGTCCCTAATTGGCTTCCATCCCAAGAGCAGCCCAGGAGGGCCAAATTTCCATGAACTAAAGCAAGACCTGGCTTTGTCCACCCAAGGACCCTTCAACCTTTGCCTGCTCTGCTGCTGCTCCCTAGTGCAGTCCAACCCCCTCTTAGAATGGGTCCCTTCATTACATACAGCAAGCATGTACACACACTGCCGACTGATTATGCATTGCACAGATGGTTGAGGACTGCAACATGGGAATTCTGGTTTCTGCGCTCAGAGAGATTGGCTTCAACTGGATAGGTCAACAAGGTCAGAGCGAACCATCCATGCTATGTGCCCTTCGTAATTGAGAAAGCAACCCACTAGTGTAGCACGACATTGACTCCACCACTAATATTGTATCTCAGATATAGAGTCAGGGAGTATATGAATTTAGTGTACTTTGGGATTTCAGTAAAAGGGGTGTGTGTGACTACATTTTATCAGCTGCTTACATTTAATCAATTGCACTTAGTGTATGAAAGTGTGTGTGGCTTCTGTACTTATTTTCCTTTCAAATTATATTTATAAAAATCCCATTCATATAAAACAAGTGTATAAAATCAAGTCTATAACCACTTTACAAGGAAACAAGTCTGAACTGGGTTTACTGTTGGGGTAAAAAAAAAAAAAAAAAAAAAAAAAAAATCAGAACAGAATGGACACCAACACTGAACAGTCAACATTCTTTCCCCTCATTTCCCTCTCCAAGCCACAGACTGGTTACTGATCTCATTTTAACCAGGGGCCATTTCAAGGTGCAGTTACAGAAACTTTATGGGGCTTGACATTTTATGGCCTCGCTTTATTATCCAGCAGTCTTTTGTGCGTTTTATTTGTCTGTGGCCTTTCTAATAAGTGAGTGGTTTTACATCTCTGATGGAGCCAGCCTGCTTGATTGCAGAGGTTTTATGGACGTCATCTGATGAAGTGTACAAACTGTTGCTTTTTTTCTTTCTTTTTTACGAGTTGCATAGTTTCTTTTATCTCCCACCATTCACTTCAGGGGTGAATAACTCTGCAACTGTTAGACGTAAATTTATTTCTATTCAGTCTTTTCCCCCCCTGTAAGCCATTAAATTTGAAACTGTATAAATCCAACCCTAGCAGAGGGGGTTTTCAGGGATTTTTATGAGATGAGTTTTTTGGGGTTGGAGGTTTTGACTGTTAAAATCCTATTAAGTTGATCCATTTCATTCATCAATCTGAAAACCGAGTGTACAGGTGTTTTGCAAGCAACAGTACAGTGTTCAGATTTTATGCACCTGAAAAATCTACCCAGTCAGTTTCCCTCATGGTTTATTACTTATAAATAATCAACATTTATTCTCAAAAAGAGTACAATCAACATTCTTTTCCCAATAATAAACATTCAACACCTGTGTTTCTGTTGTCCTGACACATTTTCACAAGTTACTGTGAGATGCTCTGCTGGAGGGAACGGATTATTTAAAAAAAACAAAAAAAAAACCTGTATTTTTGGTGAAACTTATGGGTTACACTTGATGGAAAATCTAATACAGAAGTTGCAGAGCTTTACATGTAAAAGTGCATTATAAACATATTCTCTAGCCTTAACTGTAAGACAGGAATAGTAGGACCCCATGTAACGTAACGGGAAAACAACAATATTTATTTCCTTTATATTAACCGTATGAAATTAATATCATCTTTATGTTGATTTTTTAAATTCTAAGTTCAATTAAATACCATTGGTCCTTTCGGGTGGCAACAGTTTGCAAAAGCTAATTATTTTCATCTTTTTTTCATGAGCTCAGAGCAGGGTTGGGCAGTTGAATCCACTTCGCCCACCCCCAGAGAACAGAAATATTATAGGGGAGCACATTTATTTAGGGAGTCATAAAACGCATGAGTTTTCGCATCTGCTGCGGACATAATTGCCTTAGTGACTCACGCACGTGAGCACCCTCCTCTGTTGTAAAACTGAGCCAATCACATCGGCTGTATTTTGATACCGGGCACAAGCTTTGCGTAAGATAAGCCCCCCGACAACTCTAGTACGTTTGTCTACATGTTTAGCATGCTATAGTCATGTCAATGGTACAGTCCGCTCCACAGTGTCAGGGGAGCGATTCATATATGTTTTTTATCAGTCCAAACCTTGGCGCCATCATCAGTGAATGTTTGCATTGGCTAGGATTTTATGAATTTAATGTCAATTCAGTGTACATGTACAGTAGGTGGATAAACCTACCATAAGCAATTTGATAAAAGTGTATGCAGCATGTATAGCACCAGAGAGAAGTCCCATCAAATGATACACGCTATCACAGCACTGCTTAAAATGGAAAGCATGCAAAGGTTAAAACCCAGGGATTTCAGAGTCCAAAAGTTGCAGTGCTGTGTAGGAAGGTCACTAGGCAGTGACCCAAGTTGGTACATTACATGGGTTATCAATTAAGGTAAACAAGTGCACAGATTAAGGGATAGGACTGTTTGGCTACTTGTACCTTATCAGGAAACAAAGGTTCAGCGATTTGTTTTCCCCTATCCCACATTAATCTTTGGACAAAAAAAAATAATATTCCTAGCTACGCATAAAATCAAGTTTTCAGATTTTTGTGGTAGCTTAATAAGTCCAGACAAATTTTTATGAATTTTGTTGCAAAATTATTATTTTCAACTTAATTTGTTTGGTGTAATGGATTAGAATTAGAGCAGGTTATCATAATTTTTGTAATGGTTTTGAAGTAAAGTCATTTAACTTATAAGGCTCACTGACTAACTACCCTCTTAATGGTACATTCAGTCCACGAGGCACTATGGATCAATTTATCATAGTAGATCCACAATACAAATGTACCAGCCTTAGCTATATAGGGTATTCTTGGCCCACCAAAATAGAAACCAAACCAGTTTCACCAGAATGCAATCTTTGGCCCAATTGAAAAGGTCAAAGCCTGTTGAGAGTCGAGTACTGAGTTTGCACTACTCCTACATGCACACTGAATTGCACAATTACCACAGTTCATGATAAACCAGACCATTCAAATATTTCAACATCAGCATTACATGTTACCTACAATCATAATATTACCACAGCTAACTAACAACTAATTGCAGGGTGCTCCCCATGCACATACTGGCATATCAGGCCGATACGCAAAATCGATGTCGATTTGCAAAAATTGTTGGCCAAAATAATAAGTTTTTATCAACTTCAGGAAAATCATCAAGATAAAACCATTAAGAATGCTCCATATTACACAGCAGGGCTTTTAAAACCAAGATAAGCACCAAGTACAAATAATACCAAGGACCTTGGTTCAATCCAGTGTCCTTTGGCCAAAGTATGAGTTCAGAACTTCAGAATGCCCCCAATTTAAAAAGATCCTGGAGAGGTCTCTGAATTACATTTATAGAGAACATCAGTTCAAGATACTTTGCTTCTCTTTTTAAACACAGACCAGATACAAATATTTTGCACACAAACCCATAAAATACGAGGCGTGGGTGAAATACACTGATACCTCCCCCCCCCCTGCATTGGACATGGAGGAGAAGCAGCTGAACTTGTTTGATCTTGGGATATAAATTGTTCAAGTGCATGTAAACATCCTCGTAAACATACACACATCCCGAGTCAATGGAATAAACACAGCCAGAAATGGAGCAGCCTGGTTGTTTGTTTTTCGCCTAATTTATCACCTGCAGAACCATTTCCTTCTGCCCTTAAATCCCCATTTCCATCTTACATTGAGGTCAACAGTGGATACACCCTGCAAGTCTTTCAAAGGAGCCTCCAAAGTTTAAGCCTAATTTCAAATATGGACAGAAATCACCATGAAATTGTCCAGGAAGCCCTAATGGTTGTGTTCCTATTTAGATAGATTCATAATTCTATATCGCCAACAAGCCACTGTCAGTATCTTAGATTAAAAAGTGCTTAAAATAGTGACCATGACCTTTTCTTATGATTCCTCCCCCCTCCCCCCCCCCCCCCCATCTTGTGTAAATTATGCAATAAGACAAATGAAAATGAGAAACTTAACTGACCCTGGCAGAAAAATATATAACTAAGCTGGACAGTAATTAGAACTTAAGTTTAAAAGAAAAACTAAGTTCATCATTTAAAAAAGAGAGAAACTGACCACATTAGGGCTAGATTATGTTTTGGGAGGTCACCGGTTCAAATCCTGCTCAAGCTTGTTTTTGCATACATTCAACCCAAAATTGAATAAAAAGAAGAAAATCGGTACTGACTTTAAGTGTAATAATAAACTGGTTCAAATCAATGGGATTTCCTGATGGCCTGTTTTCTACAACCCTTATGTCATGTACCCCGTGTTCTTTAAATACTAATGATCACTTTAGTTTCTTTATACTAAAAAGGAGTCCAACCTTTTTGCCCTCAAGACTCATTTTGGTGTACATTGACTGAGAGTAAAACACACTGTGAGCAAGAAATTATGTTAAAATACCCAGAAAGAATACGTACCCTTCCTGTGTTTTACTCGTTGAATGACGATGAAACGACGTCTTCATCAGCATCTCCATAGTGAGAGGCACCTGCCCCTGATTTAATGCAGCATTTTCCCCAGACGGGATGTCAGTGAGCTCAGCATCCTCAGGTAAGGTTGGCAGGTAACCTGTTACTCGCGAGTTCTCACCACTGGAGCTGCATTCACTACTCTTGGGACTTATTCCACCATTGTTTATGTATTGCACGTATATATCTGACTTGAGAAAACTTGGATATGTTGATTCCCGGATGTTCTCCTCTACCTCGGCTTGAGCAGAGTCGAACAGGGACTCATCGAATACTGAGCTGCGGACCATGCCCGCTATGTTAGTTCTTAACGTTGAAGATATTTTTACAGCTTGTTGACCGTCCGCTTTGATGAACTTCTTATATATGACCTTGGCTAGTTCGTTCCGTTTTGGATCGTCGGCCGATTTCTTCTTAAATCCTGCGGTGGCTAACCAGAATAACAAAGGGTCCTGAGCTTTTTCCTGTACAAGAAACTGCTTAAATAAGCATATCCCATCCTCGTCTGAGAGCAAGGCGTGAAGGCTTTCTGTCCAACGGGTGTAGGGTGGCGTCACAGATGCCGACCCTTCGGGTTCAAACCCAAGTGGGGCCTCGTCCTCCTCCATACCTCCAAGTCCAAGTTTCATGGCCGACATGAGTGTCGACCGACGCGGTGTTGCCGAGGGTGACCGTTCCTTGGTGATGCTAGCGGAGCTGGTTGACGCCGTTTCATTCTCCTCACCCGGCACAGGTGGCCGCTGACTCGTCGGAAGATTCTCAGTGAAGTTTCCACCACAATCTGCCATATAGTGGTAAACCTGAAGTGTCATGGCGCCACGAAATGCGCACAAACTTGCGAAAAGATGCCAACCAGCAGCATGAGGAGCGTTCTTGATTTATCTTTGCTAACTTTGAAAACACAGTCTCCTTTCGCTCCAAGAGAAAACAAGTGCTGAGAAACTAGTATATCCAGTGCGTTCAGGATTGGTAATTCATAAGTGCTGAAAAAGGGCTAACTTTGATCAATGGGTGACAACTGGGCTATGCACAACACCCTTTCAACTTCTATCACCAACTGAATAAACCTGCAACAACAGAAGAGACAAAGAATTATGTTCATGAGTAATCCCATATGCAAATGGTAATGGAGAGCACTAGAGTCTGCCCAAATTGTCCAGTGTGATGAATGCAGGCCTGTTATGTAACACTCAGGAATTTGTCCACTGAGCACACATTGCATTGCCACATGTCCTCACAGATCATTGGTGCACTGAAGAAAAAGGAAAAAAGGGGCCCCTCTGACCACAGCACAGGTTCTATGTGTTATAAAGTGGGAGAGCACTAAAAACAAGTCTGTTTTCTCCATCCCAGCAATTCCCAGCTTTAATGTCTTTAAATTATAGCCACGGATGATTTACTGCTCAAGACATTTCATGTGGGAAAATGTTCACATGAACCATTAAAATTATCTTACCAAATGAAGCAAGAATCATGAAGGCTTGATGAAAAAAAATTCTGAACATCAATAATTTACAACGTGCATTTTCTATAATTTGAAAACTGGACCACAATGTTCTTCACAAAAAACAATCAGTTTAGATTACTAGTCATGTGCTACGTTTCCAAGATAGAATTGAATAATAAAGAACCAAGCTTGATGGTACATGTAGGCCCTGCTTCTACATTTCAGATTGTCAACAAATCTTTGAAATTTACCTTGAAGTTCCCCAATCACCATAAAAAAATATCACTAAGTTAGTTTAAAATCAAATCAAATATGTACTGCAACAACAACAAATCTTTTGATAAAAAAGTTTACAAGAATCAGTAATTATAACAATTCAACGCATGCATAATTTATCGACTCACAAATCTCAACAGTACTGAACACCCCAGGTATAATTACCATCCCCTTCATATTTCCAGAATTTCCATCTGGGACATCGAGCGTGTCAGAAGTTACTCAAGCAGCACAAATGTAATGAGCAAGGGTCACCAACAAACACCAACGGTAGATTTGCACAGGAAAAATTGACCAATGAGTGTGAAATGAAACCAATTTCCTTATTTCACATCTTACCTTACACAACTAATTGACTTTGTTGTTAAGCTAACTTGAAAATATCATTTTACTACAGTCACATTCAAGATTTTAAGATGAATTACAGTCTACCATTTGACCTTTTGGTTTTAAATTGATGTGAAACTAAGAATATTTGAAGAATGAACTTCTTGCTTATTAATTTTACGTTTACATAAAAATGATTCTGTAGCATTACTGTGTCCAATCACCATGATTTGATAAGCATTGGACACAATTTTACTAATTCTAATAAGTTACCAAAATCCCTTGAAGAAAAGTGAAAACCTCATCAGTAGATGCCTGCGGTAGAAACACTATTTAATTTCCAATGGGAACACAACCCCAACACAAGACTAGTATGAGAATGTTTTTAATCTGGTTCCAATACCTCAAACGAGGTCAAACGAGGTCATCTCTCAAGAACCCTGTAGTTGATTCTGGAACAAAACCAACTCCTCCCTGGGCAAGACCCAAGACTTATGTCTCTAATTTCATCAAATGCTCAGAGGTTCTTTAAATTTTCCTTGGAAACCTAGTAAAAGAATTATGTATTGAACTTAACAATCCCTAGCTCCCCCCTTAAACTTTTTCAAACCTACTCTGATTCTAACAATTTTGATGAATATTTCCCGTATGTCCATGACATTTCTTCATGGTCCATGTATTTTACTTATTTTTCAGGCCACTTTAAAAAATCATAACCTTGAACAAATTTGTAACTGGGCTTTTAAAAAAAACTAGGTCTTTTGAAAATTCTGAGAATCCATATTTCATTTTAATATAAAGTACTAACACAGATAACTGCACTAGTTCATGTAGCTAGCACATCAGCAGTTTGAAGCGCCATCTGCCAGTGTAACTGCACTGTCGTTCATTTTCACATGTGTTGTTTTTGAAGTAAAACTACAACATGCATGCCACAGGGATTTATTAGGTTGTGCTTTCTTTCCTCCAGTAAAGTACATGCTTTTGAACTGTACCAGCAATACCCACACACTGGAAATAACTCAAGTGGTCCAGATAAATAGCTACCATTGATACATAAAAATAAGTCTGTTGTTTTTCAAAATACAGTCAGATATTTATTTTAACAAAAAATATCTGAACACGAAAAAAGAAAAAATACATTTAAAAAAAGTAATACTAGTACTAGTAGTAGTACCCTTTTTTAAATGGCAAACAAATTGTGCAACTCAAGTTTTTTCCAATCTATGAATTTCAGCCAGTGTTTTTGTCATCTTTCATAATTGCCTAAATTGGCTTCTTTCCCCAAAGAAATTTGTTTTAAATCAGATCAGTGTAATTTAATAAGTTTTTAAATTATTTTTGCCTAAAATAAAATTCAATGAAAAATCAAAAATATTCTGAGCAACTTGTTTACAACAAGACAACAAGGTCATGCTCCAACTTTTAGAATTTTTGTAGACACACTATAAAGCAAGTACTCTATAGCCACACCAAGTCAACTGAAATAGAATATAAATTTAAAGTCAAACTCAAAATTAAAAAAATAGCACTCAACAAAAAGAATCTGGGTTGACAAAGTTTGATCATTGGCTTAATAAAAAGGTTGTAACTTGTGAAGCTCTGTAGTGACCTTGCGTTATTGATGTGACCATTAAAGATGACCTAATTAAAACTGCAAAAATCCATTTATAAAACGAATATGACTAATCAAGTTAAAAACTACTTTGACCTTCTCTCGTGCATAAATTTGATTGATAATTGAAAATGTCCATGACACATTTTTTTCTTTTATTTTTGTTGTTTTTGGAGACTGCCAAGTTCAGAACTAGTTCGTTACTTTATTTATACAATAGATCACTGTGCTGGTGTTTTTTCTCCATTTCATATCAGAAACCAAACTGAGGCAAGAAGGTCAAATAGTCTGGTTCCTGCTCTGTTTAAATGATCATCACAGTTTGTTATTGCTATTTCATATGGTATTCGCATATAAGGTGACAACTAGATAAAAAAAGGCCAAATGTTAAAAAATGGTTGCAGCTGAAGACATTTTGTCAAGTCCAAATAATCAAACATTACTACGAAACAATTTAAGATGTTACGTCACTACTCGAATTCCACTAGACCAGGTACTTGGTCTCCCAAAAATTAGAAAGGATGCCGAGTCCAACTGCCATTTTTCACAACTTTTGACAGAAAAATACCCAAAATAACAACATGTCCATGGACAACTAGTTAGGAGCAAAATACAAATTTTAAAAATGTATTTGAATAAAGGAGGCCTGGACAACTGTTTTATAAGCTGTACACTCAGTACTGTACAGAGTGTTACTGTTAGTGATTCTGGTTTGTTGACAAAATAACAGGTTCCATTTTTCATTCTAGAATATAATTCAAGTGGAAAGATGAAATTCTTCTGAGTTGTTTTACTTTTATATATTATTTATATTTTCAGTAATCAAAACAAAACATTGAACTTTTGCACAGAAAATGCATCATAACAAACCTCAAATTCACTGCAACATGATTCTTGACAACATTTGAACATGAGATTAGCTTTAAAATCACAGCCCAGATGTTTCACTGAGTGCTTACTGCACGAAAAATATAGTGCCACAACATACACTGACTTACTACACACTACAGCCAATGGGTTTTATGGAGGTCGAGCTTGGTCATGCCATGTTGAGAACACATCCGAGAGTAACCTTGTTGCTGGGACAGTTTCCTGCAGAGCTCTAACCGCCGAAATCAGCCCAAGAAACCAGCCAGTCCAAGCTCGTTTTAACACACACAATGTAACCCTTCAACACCACCAAGGCTTTATCACTTGTGATACTGCAATGAATTCCCTTTGGTCGGTTTACATGGCCGTTGTACGACTACGACGAGGCGAATTGTAGTTCAAAACCATGCCGTGTGTGTTACATGGTAATACCTCCCATACACACACTACAGCACTCTGCACTAAACTACATGTACATGTACTGTACACTACCGAAGCGTTCGTGTTGACTGGTGCGATAGTCAACAAAGCGTAATTTCACTCACCCCAAACGTCGATCAGCCAAAAGCCGGTGCAATTATTATCCAAAACTACATGTAGGCAACTCACGTACAGCACTTGTAAGCATTTTCAAGAAGAAAAACCATGTGAAAAAGGTGGAATTTCGAAGTTTGTAGGGCCGTTCCGACCTTTACTTACCGGATAGCGTCTCTGACTGCGAGAAGTTTTTCTGTGTGTTTCAAAGTGCAACACATCAAAGCATGTGCCCGCCGCCCGATGGCTCCCAAAGGGCAGTGACGTTACCTCAAAGGAAAAGCCGCACCAATCACAAAGAAGCATACTTTAGACCTGCGGTAGCGTGCATTCATAAAATAGGGAGTTGCAATTGTATTTGTGTCACATATCTTATAAACACCGTCAATGTGAAGTACCATTTCTCTTTGTATTGTTATAAATGTGGCTTGAACAAATACTATGACGGCCTTTTTTGTACAATGCGTTTGTGCTTGAAGTTCGAAAGATGAGTGGTTAAACTTTGTCGAGTATAACAGTTTTACCCTTTTTGATGAATAGAATGGTCTGATCCCCGAGGGCATTCGGCATTCTAGCGCCAGGCACACAGAGAGAAAGGACCGCACGGAAGTCCAGCGGGTCAACGTTGCGTGAAAGGCAGAGAAAAAAAGACCGTTTCAAAATGATTCACTGCATCACTCATGTACTTACTGTTAACAAAATGAGGAGGCTAAATTGATGAATTGTGCAAAACAAACGGCCCCAATTCAAGGATCTTTGTGCAGTTGTGTTAATGGCTAGCCCCAAAAATCCAGAGCAACGTCAAATCCATGGTAGTGGAAGAAGACTAGCGGGTATGTGTGTCTGTAATACCCGAGTTCTCTCTACCGACAGGAGCCGCCGAATGTCTCCTGCCGCTTCCATTCAAATCAGGCAACGAATTAATTTGGCGTTGACCGGGCTAGGTCGGGATCCGGTCAACTGCGGGCCCCCGCGCAAGCCAAGACGGCGCCTGTATAAATGAACCAAATTGCCTCTTAGGGTCGCCTTTTCTCCATAATATTTCTGGACATTTTTTTTTTAAGGGTAAGCAGTTGACACGATTAAAGAGCAAATGGAAGGGCATTCAGAGCGGGGGGAAAAACACACAATAAAACTGACTGGGAGACAGATTTAGGATCCAATATTTATAAAATGGCGTTTGCTAGCGGGACTCACTAACAATATTGGCAACAATCTGTTAGCCGACATATCAAGGAGTTTAATATTATACCAACTAAGTCATAAAACGGGTGGGATTGGAGTAATATGAAGGCGACGTGCTGTAATATAGACTGTGGTATGTACACTAAAGGGCAATAAACATTATGGTCTCACGCTTTGGATAGACTATAATAATACTGAAAATCAAGAGAAACTGAAAATATCGACGAAACATGAATGGTATATAAGTTGATATTTGGTATAAATATCTTTGAGAAGATAATCCTTTCTTTTCCTGTGTTTAATGTGCAGAATCTGATCTGATATATAGCCGGAGTTATTAACAAAAAGGAAAACAATATTACTGTAAATAAATAACCGGAATCTGGACACAAATTCCAGTACTAAGTCTTAAAAGATATGTAATTTGTTGATTACTCTCAAACATTTATGAGCGTTTATAACGGTAAAACCATTTCGTTCACCAATTCAATAAACATAACCAAACCGAGGCTGTGAGGACTACACTCTCACCATTTTGTATAAAGAAAATCAGTAGTCTTGTTCACTGTCGGAAGACTTGGCAATGGCAAGGAACTGACAACATGAACACGATGTGCATCTATAATATGCCACACTTCTCAATTCTCCTTTCTCTGTGATTAAACCGATCTAAGTTGTGAGAGAAAAATGCCCAAACCCCAGCACAATCTAAAACACTTCCAGATTCAATGCGGACTGCTCATGATACGCCTTGCACACAGACTCGCACTGTATTGTAGCTCTATTCACAGAAAGAAGAGAGGCGGACGGACTGCGCCGACGTTAATCATTTATCACCGCTAATAAAAACAGCCACGGCCCTGTGATCTTGCCGCCAACGAGCAGGTCTGCTTGGCCGCGTCGGCTTTATCTCTCTCCGGCATATCGGCCATAAAAACAGAAAGGAGCGGCAGAAACCCGCCGCAGCAGTTCATGGCCTGCAAGGCTGACAAAGGACTCCATATAGCGATTTTTTGTTGAGGGAATGAATAAACACAGAGGGACTGGATGAGCGGGATTAGCGAGCTGCCCGTTCCAACGCCAACAATACGCCTAGGCCCTATGGCTTAACCGTCAATTGTGTGCCCGGGGTTTACCATTCCTTTGTAGTTCCCCCCTCTCTCTCCTGTCCCTTCCATATTTTTTTTATTTGGGTTTTCCCTGCGATAAGTGGACGGCTGCTTAGGAAAATGAGCAATTATGATGTGATGTAGATTGGGCCGACATTTTCTTTCACCTATACGAATCCTGCCTTTGTCGGTAAGCCGGCGGCAACATCAAAGGATTTCACGGGCGCAAAAAATGACAACTGTGTGCTGCGCTAAGCATCAATAGTTGATTGGTATTATGCCAATATAGGACTTATGACTGTTGTGGATATGGTCGGTTTATACCAGGTCTTGGTCTGACACTGCCGGTGGTTTTTTATTTCACCTTTTTTTCCCCACCTTTTTTCCCCCGTCATGTACCATCAGATGATTTGAGATGACAGACTGGTTAATTTTCTCTTGTGTTCAAAGCTGTATGTTTCTATATTGTGTCTGCCTGTCTTTCTTCCAGTAGTTCACACTTAAGGCCAAGTAAAAAAAGTAACGAGTTTCTCGTCCGGACTTTTTCAAAAAAGAAGGAGGCAGCGCTTTACAAGGGGCCTATTACTTTGTTTTCAATGTTTTGCTATTTTTCCAAGATTGCCGCCATGCTAAATATGGCCGGCCATATATTTATTCACAGATATTGTGCTATTTGAGTATACTGATGCAATTTATGACATAACAAATGATTTGTAAGACCCTTCATTGCAAAATCGCAGCACCATCACCTTCGACAACAGTTGCTGCCCGCTCTGAAAAGAACGCCAAGCTGGGTTTGGTGCCAAGACACTGATGATATATTAAGTCAGGAGAATCACACTTTTAGCCCTCAACTAGCTAGGGACTGCACACCTGAGAATATTGAAATGAGAAAGTTGGGAAAGCATCTATTTTTGGCCTATCTAATTGGATTTAGGAGATTTAAAATATACTCAGTTTTATCCAAAAAAATCTGTGCGTAAATTTGGGCAAGAAAGCCGATTTTTTTTTACTAAAGATAAATAAAAGCGCTGCATTCTGGGCTTCAAAACAAATCTGATTTCAGCTTTAAATCTTCAAAACAATCTGATTTAAGATTTTTTTATTTTATTTTTTCCCCGCTTTTTTTCTGAATAGTAAATAAAAGGAGGCGGGCAGGGACGAGAAACTCGTAAGTTTTTTGACTTGGCCTAAAGGTTGTCTACAAAGCGATGAACGAAACTGATTTTTTAATTTATTTTTATTTAATAAGTGCTTCATTGAGAAGAACATGTTTTACATTTAATTCAATTATATAAATCAAAAGAAAAAATCATTGTGGCGCGTCATTTAATTTTTATTTTATTTTACATGTTTTGCGGTTTGGTTTTTTTAAAGGATGTGTTATCACATTAACCATTTAATGGTTTATTATTTTTTAGCATGGTCATAAATGCAGAAGGAAACGACCATTTCCATTCCCCATCTGGCTCTATCGTGCTGTCACGTCCACAAACATCGGTTAATGAAGGGGCGGGAGGGATTCTCGAATGTGAATCTTCGATTAACAAAGGTCTGCGGGGGTTGGACCGTAGGGTGGTTTGGCCAATGGGGAGTTCTACGGGATGGTGGAACATGGAGAGGGGTGACAAAATGTTGAAAAGGAGTAACGAATTGACAAGGAGTAGCCTAACAATTTATTTATATTTTGTAATTTTTTTAGTACAACCATACCCCCATACTGCTCTACATTTATTATCAAATTCCAGCTCGAATTTTATTCACAAATCCTCTTCGAACGCCCTTTATATGTACACCACTGAACCTCCCCGATTAAACATTACCGGTCAGAGTATATTTTGGTTACATTTTTAAAGAGTTTGAAGTTAAAGAGTGTGCAGTGTTTACAAACATATTTTTCTAATTACACGCCGATATTGTATAAACATTTTTGTTAAGTGTACACGGCATCAGGTCTGGAATTAAAATTTTAAGAGGGCTAGGACATTTTCCTTTTGCAAAGGGCACTTCCATCGGAAACAGTCTACGGGAAGCTTTAGAAGGGGCTTCAAGGCCAAGACCAGGGGCAACAGAGGCCTTGACCTACGTGGCCTCCGTGTAAATCCAGGCCTGACATAACTAGAGCGCTGAAAATGGGTACACCAGTCTTGTAAAGAAAAATGCAAACTCAAACTACCGTTTTAATTGGCTATATTAATATGCCCCCTTGGAATTTTGTCTTATTAACCTGCGCGGCAAACAACCCCCACCATACAGTCCCTGGCCCTCCTTTCATTGGTTGCATCCACGATGGAGGAAATGGTTGCATGTTGACGTCATTGGTAACGCCCTCAATGTGAGAAGGTAGAAAATAGTTATGGTACATTCAGAAAGTTTTGCGACCCGGCTGAAATTTATTATGACATAATTTATTGTTCAGTCACTGTTTATGTTCTATTAAAGGGAAGGTATATGTTTGGTAACCAATCTTAAAACTAATGGCAATCTGACTTGATTCGAAGCATACAGCTGGTTTTGATAGTATAAAGTATTTTGAGACATTTCACTTCGAATTAATGTGGTTACATGGAAAAAGATATCACTCGTTTTCCAGCAAAAAATAATTTGAATCTGAGAAAAGTTGAGGTCAGAATAATCCGTAATACTTAATAGAAATACACAGTCTTGGGATTATTCTTCCTGCTGTGTTGGCTATTCTCTCCGGTTTTTCGGCAATTTCTAAAAAACGCGACCACCTTTGAAATGAAATTTTCACAAGCAAGCTATAATTTTGTTGTATAATATCATGGAGGAAGGAAAAGTCCACGATAATATGTACCTCTATTCATGTATTTCCACTTGACTGCTCTTGTCACCCTTGTATGCTTGTATACGTATGTGTGTTGTCTTGTCATTTAGCCTTCGAGAAAGACTCTGCTAGGGTCGAAACGTCAGGCCACTAACTAACTTTTTGCTTTTTTTTATGTAGGATTAAAACAATCGAACGGTTCCTTTAGCCAAAGGTATAGTAAAGACTGTACGGTAAGACTTTACTGTACATTCTATCCTGTCTACAATTATACCACATGTTATATTTGTTTATATATTAATTTTGCCTGATTACAATCGTAATGTTGGTACTCCATGTATACAATGTACCTCTATGTAAAAATAAATCCACAAGAGTATTTATTTCAGCACACAAGAGGACGCTATTTTAAAAACTATGACATTAACCCAAGCCGATTGCTTTGGTGCAACGACTGGGGGCAAGTTTACTAAGTTCATGCTGCTGGTTTACCAACCAAACAGCATTGCATTGTGCGATCGGGATCGATCTAGAGTGCGTAGGATATTGTGCAATACCAGTGAAAAATCCAAAATGGCAGCTTCCACGAGTGGTGGAGAGAAAACCAACACGGTTACAACGACTGAAGAAACAGAAAAAACCGAGGAAGAAACAACTTTTGCGTCGTTGGTAAAGATTTACTGAAATTTATTGTAACTTTTTATCAGTATTATTTCTTTTCAACAAGTTATTGTCATGGTTGTATTTGTAAATAAAAGGGTAAATTAGTACAATTATTAAATAATATTATTAATATTATTAATAGTACAAATTTCAAATTATTGGTTTGTATAAATTTATAATCATTGTTGTATTAAATTGTATTGTTTGTGTCAATTTATGAATTGATATGATTGTACTCGCCAACCACTGTTGATTAGTATAGTAGTTGAGACATAGATTTCCTTTCCCTAGCCCCATTTAAATTATAGTGCCAATACTCTGGACTTCCTCTGTATTGGCACTATACTATAAATGGGGCTATCCTTTCCCCAGATCCATGGTTGAGAGTATTGCTATATTTGGCAATTCTCAGATTCTAATAAAACACACAACGGAGCGAGTCCAGCGCATTCTTGCTTGTTATGTTAAATGGGGCTAGGGCTAGCGGTCACATGCTTGTGAAATTTACCTTTTTACTTTTATGAGTGTTGAATTTTATTTCCCTTGGTGGGCTTGCCTTGTCTTGGGCTTTCAAAAAAACTTCTCAACCAACTGGTACTTTGGTTTTAGGCCCTAAATATGTTAATAATTCAAATTGTTATAATAAGATTAATATTAAATATTGACCTTTCTCTCAATTATATGAATCAAAAGAAAAAAATACTCCTCCTGTACTACACACAATACAAAGTATGTAAACTTCTTTGAAGGTTTGAGCATGGAGGTAGGAATATTCCTACCTCCATGGTTTGAGGTTTCGTTCCGCTATTGAGCATGTTGAGTATTGTGGAAACGACAATGAAATGAACCTCGTAATATTTCTAGGAGTACAAATAAGCCAAGATAAGAATGTTGAATTGATGGAGAAATAATCATTTTAGATGTTGGATAGGCCTACACTGCATTTGTGCTCAAATTTGACCCGACCTAATTTATGCGTTTGCTAGCCCCATCATTGCTAGTGCCAGTTACTCTGTTTACTGATGCGCATCAGCAGAGTGTAGCACATCACTAAACTTCATGGCTGCTGATGAGTTTCAAATGTGTCAGTATCGCCTTGGAGATTCTTTTTATAATTACACAAATATTGATCCAGCACTAATCGATTTGAAATTTGAATCGCCACAACTGTGTATCGAATGGGTAAGTGAATATTGGAAGAAAAATTTCCACCAAACCAAAAACAAAACAAAGGGTCATCATCTGAAGACAACAAGCTGTCTGTTGTCTAACTTCGAAACGGCCTTTGCAGTAGTCAAAACAAACGCACAGTTCTACAGCAATTATTATTGCAGGAGCACCTTTTCCCTGGTTTCACTAACGAAGCCAGACTTTAATTCTTATCGAGCTATGGCTTCAAGCAAAATTTGTCTAAATTTAGATTTTCATGTTATTATTTTTCAACTAGGGTGTCGTTGATGTATTGTGCGAGGCATGTGAGCGTCTGAAATGGAAAATTCCCACAAAGATACAGCGAGAAGCTCTCCCAGTGAGCTTTCAAGGTTTGTTAGAGGAATTCTATACTCGGATATCAGAATACTCAGTACTCAAAAACTTGATCACCAAAGTACTCATACTCGAGCTTTACCCAGCCACCCAAGTACTTGGCAGTACTTGATATTCGATTGAAAAGTACTGGACTGCAAATTTGCTTGTCTCCCATATTCTACTCGGTTCTTACTTCCTACGCCATGCAAAGCTTATATTCTTGTCAGATTATTGTTTGCAACTGGTTTTTTGGGGAATGACATTGTGGCATAGTCCAAAAATTTTACTTATTACTAATTACGGGTTGGCAGAGGTGAAGGATACCAAACAGGAAAGGGCCCTTGAACATTTTATTGATGTTTATTTTTAGGGATTGATAACGCTTGTGAAACATGTGGCCAGACACCATGGCGCCCTCAGTTTTGGTGGGACTTTTGAAAAGCCATACTCAATGACTCCCTTGAAATGTATACTTCAAGGATTGGTTCTAGATGACAAAATTTTGTTTCTGAAGATATTATAAAATTCAATTCTTTCTGAATTTGCAGGACGAGATATCATTGGCTTAGCAGAGACAGGTTCAGGCAAGACTGGAGCGTTTGCGATTCCTATTTTACAGGCATTGCTGGACCGACCACAGAGACTCTTTGCCCTTGTACTGACACCAACGAGAGAGCTGGCCTACCAGATATCTGAGCAGTTTGAAGCGCTAGGGTCAAGTATAGGGGTCAATTGTGGTAAGTGAAAGTAAACCAGGTTAACGTTAGTTAGTTAATTAGATTGCTACTAGGTTGACCTCAGTTATATATCAGAGAACTTTGAAGCGCTAGGGTCAAGTATAGGGGTCAAATGTGGTAAGAGAAATTAAACCTGGTTAACGTTAGTTAGTGAATTTGATTGTTACTAGGTTGACCTCAGTTATATAGACCATGTGACCTGTGACATCACATGTGTACAAAAGAGCCACAGAGCCTGGACATCCTGCAGGCACAGTTTGTACACAGCTCAATGGAAGATAATAGCAAATCTTATGTTTTATGCAGATTGCATTGTCTGATTTATATGAAGAAAGGGGGGAAATCTCAAAAGCTGTACAGCTGTTGCTTTTGTAACTCTTGAATTTATGTGAAAATTATGACACAAAATGTAAATTTTCCCATATGGCCTGTGTAGTAACTTGCCTGTCAGGTCACTACTCTGTAAACAAAGTTAACATGGTCTATATCAGGGCAGTTTGAAGCATTAGGGTCAAGTATAGGGGTCAATTGTGGTAAGTGATATTAAACCTGGTTAACATTAGTTATCTCATCATATACAGGTTTGAAATCCTACTCAACTGGTTGTTGTTTTATTTTCAGCTGTTGTTATAGGTGGGATCGATATAATGACACAAGCTCTACAACTAGCCAAGAAACCTCACATCATAGTCGGTATGTACATTATTATTTGGTACTGAAAAAACTGCTTAAATCCCCACTTATCCTCACTAAAAGAATTTCGATTGACAGGGGAGATGGCTAGCTTAGAAACTGCTCACAAAGAAAGTTTGAGATTTTATCAAATCTTGCACCATGTCGAAATCTAATCTTGAACTGTGCCCTGAAGGACATTGCCTCCACAGATTAGCTCCCTTCACTGTCTAGTGGTTTATGGTTCACGAGGTAGAAGGTGCTGTAAGCAATGATGTCAGTTTTCCATCTCTTCCTTGGCCTACCCTGTCTATTCTTGCCAATGACTGTTTCTAGCAGAATGCGTTTTGGTAACCTACTGTTATTCATTCTCACCATGTTGCCAAACCAGGGATATTTATGTTTCATGCCAATCCTGCTTGTCTTTAATGTCATAGCTACACCTGGCCGTCTTGTGGACCACTTGGAAAACACAAAAGGCTTCAGCCTCCGTGCTTTGAAATACCTGGTGAGTTTGTCACAGATACTCAAAGTAACATTTATTTCCACATTAACACTAGTAATTAGTGGATACAATGACTTGGATAATGCGGAGGCATGTTCCCAAAAAGCAGGGCTTGTCGAGGAACAACCTAGGAAGATACTAGGGAAATATAAACAGTCTCACATGGCTAGCTGAGGATATGGAGCCATTTTAGGGATAAGCAATTTTTATTTAAATGATAAGGCTTTTTAGAAATGAAAACAATTATCTTATCTGCCAAGCAGCATAGAAAAGGGTCGCCTGTAACTGCCAAGGGGGCCTTTAATTTGTAAACAAACTCATGTGGGAGTATTATGCTAATGATAAGCATTATTTGTTTTTCATTTTTTATATATATTTTTTTTCTCATAATGTTTTGTTGCTTTGTCGTTTCTGTTTTGGGTTTTTTTCCCCTCCGTTATTGCATTGTATTGTATTTTCTGTACTTGTACTGTTGAGGTCGAATAAATAATAATAATAATAATAACCTTTCTCAGTTTTGAGTCATCTGTTTAAAAGACAGGGCCTAATTTCATAAAATATTTTTGCTAAGCAAATGAGTGGGGCACCAGTTACAACAATGTTAAAAGTTATGGCATTTGGCTTGGATCCTGTTTTTGTTAAGCATGATTTGTCTGTGCTTAGCAAGTTTTTGTGCTGACAGGTTTTATGAAATTTGGCCTAGGTCTTAAGTGTTGCTTTGCATGGACATAATCTCTTCTCGGTTTTGGTGGTTCTGAAAAGAACTGGTGGTGTAATAACTCGATGTTTGATCAGTATGCCCTGATCGGCTTCAGGAGAATGCTGGTACTAATGCTCTGCCTTTCCTTTAACAACTTCATTCTGTTTGTATTTGAAGGTGATGGACGAGGCGGATCGAATCCTGAACATGGATTTTGAAGCAGAGTTGGATAAAATCTTGAAAGTTATCCCGAAAGAGAGACATACGTATCTTTATTCAGCCACCATGACCAAGAAGGTTCATTTCCTTTTTTTAACTGCTTCACCTTCAATGATATTATACAGGATTGGTAGAGCTGACAAAATAGTCGCAGACAGTGTTCATGTTTGGTGTGATCAACCATATACATGAAATAACAAACCGGTGAAAATTTGGGCTTAATCCGTGTTGTGAGTCAGGAGAAAATAGTGAAAAACCATGCACATTTTTCTGCTTGTAAACACAGTGTCATTAATTTTGGTAGAAACAAATCAAAATCAGCTGTTGTGTTTTTGTAAAGGTTTTTAGAGGAATCATTTTAAGGGGGTGCATCTTTTAAATTCAAATATCAAGTAGTAAACCACAAGGGAAACTGACTTAATACAGCTTTTCTCACCTTTCTTAATCATTCCATAAAAATTCAAATTTTCAAACTCCCTCAGAAGTCCCCTTTGTTAACTTCCACCAATTGTTCTCACAGGTTGCTAAGTTACAAAGAGCATCACTGAAAGAACCCGTCAAAGTGGAGGTGTCCAGCAAATACGACACAGTAGAAAAACTGCAACAGTTTTATGTCTTCATTCCAGCAAAATACAAAGTAAGTTTCAGGAAATCATCTCATTCTCGCCTTTTTAAAATGTATTTATTTATTTATTTTATTTATTAACTCTGGTTGTGAAGCTATGGATTTTCAGAAAAGCGAACTTAACAACTATACTAGCCAAGAACCTCATGGAGAGTAGACAAAGAAGGAAGTTTCAGTTTTAGATGTAGGAGGAAAACCCCAGAGAATTATTTCAGGGAAAACCCGCGCAGTCAGGTAGGGACTGAAAACCCAATCCAGGTAGTGCCCCCGGCGTGATTCGAACCTGGGTCCTAGAGGTGGAAGGCGAGGAAAGATACCACTACACTAACCCAACTGCCATTTCTTAATACAGCTAAGATATTTTGTTGTAAATTCCTACTCTATCATTTGTCTTTTTGTTGATTTTTGTAGGACTGTTATCTGGTCTACATCCTGAATGAGTTGGCCGGTAACAACTTCATGGTATTCTGTAGTACGTGTAATAACACACAGCGAGTGGCAGTGATGTTGCGCAACCTCGGTATGATGGCAATCCCTCTACACGGACAGATGTCGCAGGTAAAACACAATGTTGGTTTGAATCTCGGTCCCGACACTTGTGTCCTTGAGCAATACAATTAACTATAGTTGTTTCTCGGCTTTTTTGGCTTTACTTTTGGATCCTACTGAGTAACGACATAGAAGTAGAAGTTCAGCAAAGTTGTTAATTGAACAAGTAAATGGAGATAGTTGAATGATGCTCACAAATGTTAATACTGAGAAAATAGAATTAGCTGTTGCAAACTGCTTACCAACCAAAAGGACCTGTGGTATAAATGCAAAAAATAAGTTAGTGGCCTGACGTTTCGACCCTAGCAGAGTCTTTCTCGAAGGCTAAATGACAACACACAACACACATACAAGCAGACAAGAGTTGCAAGAGTAGTCAAGTGGAAATACATGAATAGAGAGAGTGGAGGGAGAAAAGCAGAAAGCATTCAGAGAAGGCAGGGGGTAAGCAGGGATTATGAAGACAAAGGGGAGGGGGGGGGGTTATGAAGGGAAGGGGATAGCTTGACCACAAGAAGTTGGGAACACAAAGGACAAAATGGAAGGTTAGGAGAGAGGTAATTCAACCAATTATTTACCTCTCTCCTAACCTTCCATTTTGTCCTTTGTGTTCCCAACTTCTTGTGGTCAAGCTATCCCCTTCCCTTCATAACCCCCCCCCTCCCCTTTGTCTTCATAATCCCTGCTTACCCCCTGCCTTCTCTGAATGCTTTCTGCTTTTCTCCCTCCACTCTCTCTATTCATGTATTTCCACTTGACTACTCTTGCAACTCTTGTCTGCTTGTATGTGTGTTGTGTGTTGTCATTTAGCCTTCGAGAAAGACTCTGCTAGGGTCGAAACGTCAGGCCACTAACTTATTTTTTGCAAATGTTAATACTACAAGGTTTATTTTAAGTTATGTTATTCTTAGTTTATTTTAGTGAAATTCTAATTTAGCTACCAATTTTTGTCTTTCTGTTAACAGTCCAAGAGATTAGGAACGTTGAACAAGTTTAAAGGGAAGAGTAGATCTATTTTGATTGCAACGGATGTAGCCAGCAGGTAAGCTCTTAACAAACAAATCATCAACCCACCTACTGTCTGACCATTCAATATCACCCACTGTGGTTTTGAATGATAGATAGACTATGCCAGCCTGCAATATGGTATCATGTGGTGAATGCATCTACACAGTACACAGTCAACCCTCCTACTGTCTGACCATTCAAAATCATCCAGTGTGGATTTGAATGATAGATAAACTATACCAGCCTGAAATATGATATCATGTGGTGAATGCATTACACAGCACAGTCAACCCTCCTACTGTCTGACCATTCAATATCACCCACTGTGGTTTTGAATGATAGATAGACTATGCCAGCCTGCAATATGATACCACATGGTGAATGTGTCTACACAAATGTACCGGTACTCAGTTAGTTCTGTGCACAGTTGCTCCCCCATGTACAACATTGTGGCAATATTTACAAGGCTAAATGGTCAATTTATAGCATTGCCTTTTTACTTGTTTTACTGTTTACAGAGGTCTAGACATTCCCCATGTTGATGTGGTCATTAATTTTGACATCCCCACACATTCTAAGGTAAGATTAAGGACTTGTTAACTCTACACCACACACCAATAGAACCCAGGACATGATAGAGAAGGGGCTTGCCATTTTGAGAGGTTTCAAAAATATCAAGTAATAAAAAACATAAACAAAATACTAACATTGAAAATACTGCTAATGTGACGGATGCAACGTGGTATCGTTGATCTTGTTTCCTGTCAGTAGCTGCCAATTTGACAGTTAACAGAACTGTATTTCACAGATTATCAAGGAACTTTGCGTATGCATGTGTGTATTTCAAGTTAATAATCTAAAGCATTCTCCACTTGCATAGAAAGTTTGCGTTAAGTTGAATGGTGACTGAAGCAGGAAATCAGAGCCGACTGAAGCAGGAAATCAGAGCCAAGAAGTGAATTGAAGTGACTTTTAGGCCATTAATGTGCAACAATGTCATATTAAAGAGTAAGAGTTTAAGAGTAATATGTTTTTTTCAAAACTCTTTATTTTAATAAATCCCTTTTTCTTTGTCAGGACTACATTCACAGGGTCGGTAGAACAGCCAGAGCAGGTAGAGCTGGAAGATCCATCACCTTTGTAACTCAGTAAGTAGGAAATGAGAAGCATAATGGCGTGTTGTGGCCAAACAGTCTAGTCCATCAGACTCAAATTCTGATGGCTGAATCATCAAAGAGTGGGTTCAGTCCCTGGTCATGTCACCCATGTCCTTGTGGCACTTATTAACCCAGGGTTAGCCTGAACATCTGACGTCACACTTAGAGGCTCAAGAATAACACCAGAGACCGGCCTTGTCCTCCTGCCAGATGTACCTTTGACCTTGCATCGCAATTCATACAGACAGGGATTCGTAGTGTATACACACACACGGACGCAGCAGCAGACAATAAATAATACAGTTAACTGCTGCTGGTGTAGCTGACAAACTACGTCCCCTCGGAGCAGACCAATCATAACACAGCAATTTACAGTTAACCTCACTGCAAGTTTATCCACTGAAATCTGTTTGATGTGAATTAAGAAGTAATTTGGGATTGAACAAATAATTAAGAGGCTCTGTTGTTCCCAGTTTGACTTTACTCATCCCTGTCTTGTTCCTGTCCCCACCCCTAGGTACGATGTTGAGTTATATCAACGCATTGAGCAGCTCATCAACAAGAAGCTCCCATTGTTTCCGACCGAGGAACAAGAAGTCATGTTACTAATGGAGAGAGTCATGGAAGCTCAGCGCATCGCCAAAATGGTCAGTTTCTGTCAGATTAGGTCCCAAAACTATAGGAATGGCACAATGTAATGCTTTGTATTAAGGTTATCGTTTAACCCTTTCAGCCCCAATGGCGACTTTAGTTGACTGTACACTATACCCTGCTTGAGCCCCAATGGCGACTTTAGCTGTCCAGGATAGCAGACAAAAAAAGCATTCAAGCCCGAGTATAAAGGACATTTTGTAATAAAGCTGTAGTTTTGTCCATAATCACCCTTTATACCCAAGCTTACTATGGTTGAAAAGAGAAAGATCGGATCTTTCCAATGACGACAAAATAAAATAAGGTTGTTATGCAATTCCTTCAAATTGGAGTGGGAAGATCCGAAATGCCAAACACAAATCCCTCCACTCTACCTAATCCCTTCACCAAAATCCCAACACCAGCATCCTGCGCTAGGCTAGTCAAGCCCCACTCCCAGGTGAAATCTAGGTATCTCCTGATGACAAACCGAGCACATTGGGTTAAAACCACACAACCACACAAACCTTATACAAAAGAGTTTTTACAACAAACCTCCATCTCATGTTTTCTTTTTTTCAGGAAATGAAAGATCATGATGACAAGAAGAAAGGGCGTGGTCGGGGCGGAGATGACGACACTGAGGATTCGATTGGTATACGCAAGAGGCTCAAGGTGTCTCACAAGGGCAAGGGAAGAAGATAACATCTTGAAAACCAAGAAGTGAAATCAGCTTCCTGGGATATTTAAGGAGTTCTCACCTCTCAAGAAATAAACTTAAACCCTTGGAAACTTAAGATAAATAACCTTCCTACTGTCTGAAATTGGGCAAATGAAGGAGATGGTCACTGCAGCTGCTTGCCTGAAATACAACACACAAACCTTAAAACTGTGACAAAGCTTGGGACGCCAGGACCATGGCAAGCATTGGGGCTCCATAAAACTAAAACAACAAAAACTGGGGGAGGATTCATCCAAAGTTGTCAAGAATCTGCACATAGTGTATACAGAGTGTATTATTGGTAGAATTTGAGCAATGGACCATGAGTATATCGGGTGCACACATCCAGAGGTGGCTCAAGGGAGTTCAAACCCCACCCTGCTCCAGACGACTGTCTTTTCATTTTTTTAACTTTAAATTTTGTGCCATCACATAGCCCTAATCTCACTACAAGCCTTAGCTCACATACAGGGTTGTAGTTAAAAACATTTGTTTTTATCCAGTTTCATAATAACAAATAACAAGTTATCAATGAGAAAATAGAATTAGCTGTTGCAAACTGCTTACCAACCAAAAGGACCTGTGGTATAAATGCAAACAATAGGCCTGATGTTTCGACCCAAGCAGAGTCTTTCTCGAAGGCCAAATGCTGGTGTTATTAGTGTAACATTTTGAGGTAATTAGCTAACCATTTGTAGTTAATTAGCTAACTAATAAATGTATGTTTACTTTACAATCATAGTGGAATTATCAGCGAAATTGTGCAAGTCATTCACAAACTGTCTCCGGTGTGTAGAACGACAGCTAATTTCAATCAACGGTGTACCATTTTCATCATACGTACCAGTTGCAATACCAAGTTTTCCCCCCCCTCCCTTGTAAAATTCCTGGGTCTGCGCTCCAGTATGCGCTAATCAGGCACAATATTCCTTATATTAAAACCTGATTTATATTTTAATTTTTTGTTAACCATCTGTTAATCATTAAAATGTTATTAAATTGCTTGAAAAAAAAAAAAATTAATTGTAAAGGCCTGTATCATAGTTAAGCCCTTGTACTGAAATGAAGGGTCAAATGTATCAGGCCTAACCAATGCTTTTGTTAAACATTCTTATTCATTACTGGATTGTACCCCAAGAGATTTCTCGGAAAAAAGCGGAGCTAAATGGTAATGTTTAGTAGTCCTTTGGATGATAAATGAGTGATGTACAAACTAACCGTGTCTACTTGATACTGAATATGGTGTGACAAGCAAAGGCCCAATTTCATGGCGCTGTTTGCCATAAAAAATTGTCTCCAATCATGTTAAGGCTTGCAGCCAACATTGGTAATTGTCAAAGACCTGCAGAATCCACACTTTGTGTGACCCAACATCGTGAAATAACAAACCTGTGAAAGTTTAAGCTCAATCAGTCATCAGCGTCACAAGAAAATAGTGAAAGACTCTGTCACTGTTTTAAAACATCAGATGTTGCACTCGTAAGAACGAAACTAAATGTTTTTCGCATTTCTCAAAAATGACAGCATTTCAGACAAAAATATTTCAAGGGAAGTTTTCCCTCATTTATACTATTCAGGGAACGATTTCATCCAGCAATTGTGCACAGCAAAATATTTAGACTGAACTTGTTTAGTGCACACTGAGTGCTAATATTGAGTAGCAACTCCTGATATTTGAGTAGCAACTGATGCATTTTGTGTAGCAATTTGCTCTGCTATACAAGGGAAATCGTTCACTGCTATGTAAGTTTTATGTATATCTGGGAACATTTATATTTTCAATCCTACCAATATTGTACACAGGACTTAAACGTTTAAATAAAGTTATAAATCTTTTGATTTTGAGTACAAATTAGCAAGTTTGTTTTGGAACCTGCTGTATCTCCACAGGCCTTATTAGTTGAAGCATTGTTGAAGATATTTGTTTTCGCCAACCTTATGGAATATTAATATGAAGATAATTGTATGAAATTTACAAAGATATCTTACAGATGGTTTTCTTTGTGGGAATGTTGACCCAGATGAAAATAAAATAATTGAATTGATGACAAAATGCGTTTGTCTAATTTTGTTGAAGTGAAGTTTAACTTTTTTTTCTGATCCCTCCAAGGACCAGTTGTTATTTGTAAATGTTTTTTTAAAGAGTTATTTTGAAATTCCCCCATACTTCATTCGGTGGCTTCATATCGTAAACAAATTCGGGATGACAATAAGTCAGTGGTATAAGTGCGCTTGAAAAAACCCCAAGAAGGACTAGCACGAGTCTCGGTTTTTTGTCACTGCATGAGGGGTTTTAACAGTAGAGGGCGCTACACTAATTGTAATGGCGGCTAATTTAATGTTAGGAAGAGGACGGTAAGTTGTGTTTGTTTTTAATGATTTTGACAGTCTGGATTTTGATGCTTAGTAAAATAACTTTAAGTGTTTGTTGCTCTGTTTACATTCTGTACACCTTTCGATGCAGATTACAACCTATATTGAAGAAGAAATAGTGAACGGTCACTGGTGGTCAGGTTGGCTCAGTGGACTGTTTCAGTGGGGTTTTCCCTCCCACATCTTAAACATGTTAAACTGAAATTTCTTCATTGTCTTCTTTACAAAAGACAAAAGTTGGTGTGATGTTTGAAATGGTTTAGGATGCTTTGCCATGTTTGCTGACTATTCAGATTCAGAAGTCGGATACAGCATTTTTTGCCTACTGAAGAAAGGCGTCATCACTGACATGACTGAAATAAAATATTGAAGGAATGCCGTACCAAGGTTGTTGGGTCATACACTGTTATTGCTTGAAAGAATCATAGAATGTAGAATGTGGAGCCAAGTAGAAATGAAAATGTCGTACTTAATTTGAATCTCAATCTGTTTCTTCCCCATTTCAGTTGTTTTCCAGTTCGGACAAATATTATTAATAAGTGTTATGCCTGAAAAGCTACCCAGCCTGAACACTATTTAGCAACATGGCAGAAAAATCAGCTGAAAAACAGGAGGTATGAAAATTGATATTGACTCATGCTATGCGGCAGAGAAGTCTTTCATTCGGGCACTGTATTCCTCTTTTTTAAACTTTGCCTTTGACAATCTTACTAGCTGACCGTCAAAGGCTAAATTTCAACTGTCCAGGTTCCCAGGCATGCCAGGTAATACTTGATCTAGGTTTAAACAATCCCATGGCGTATTTGTTTGTGGGAAACTTAATTCCGTCAAATTTTACTTCATTCCCTCAGAAATGGTGCTTTCCAAACACTCCTAACACTAAAAGCATAATTCTTTCATTTTATATAAATGTATATTTGCCTATTCCTAGAAATGGGTAATATGCTAGTATTACAGTACTTACTTAAATTCAATGGGTTATTTACAACAAATATTTATTTAAGTGAACAATGGATCATTGTCTTTTCTGCATTCAGAAGGAATGTGATCTTTGAAAAGGGAGGTTTATCTGTACTTTAACTTGATCCTTTTCAGCTTCGGAGGAAGCTAGCCAGTATGAAGAAGGACTATGCAAGGACTCTACGCAGTGTTGAGGTTTGTCAAAATTAGATACATAAATCAGTATTGTCCAGCATTTAAAGTGTGGAAAGTGGAAAAAGACAGGCTTTTGATTCCTTAGGTTTGCAAGAAATATTAAGTTCCAACAAACTGCTAAGATGTAACCAGTTCAATTTTGCTTTTCACACATTTGTTTAGTACCACCCATTGTATTTTTGGGGGGACCAATGTGAAAACAATTCACAATCCCCAATCGTGAATCCTTGAAAATGCTTAACAGGGCATCTGGCATTAAGTGGCTAAGATACAGTCTTCTTTATTTCATAACAAACAAGACAAATTGTTCATAAACTTTGACTTATAAAATCTCATAATCTATTGCTGTTATTAATTACATCAAAAACACAATGAGATGGTTATGATCTTGTTTTTTTATTTTATACAGAAATCAGAGAAAGCAAAGAGAGCCCGTTCTCACGTCCAGAGAAAATTAGCCGAGCAGGCTCAACTCAGTTCCACTTCACCCTCATGTACCTATAAATTCAGTAGAAGACCTGGCCCCAAAACAAACACCTCAACTGATGAACCGTTGCAAGACAAGACGACAACAAGTGGAGGAGATGAAGGTCTTAATGAGAGAGATTTCAAGTCTTCGGTGGCTACAAGACGTCGCCAGAGACAGAGGAGGAGCGTTTCTTTCATTATTCCCAAGGAGACTCCCTCCGAGAGAGACGTTCATAATAATGGTGAGGTAGAGAAGAAAGCAAACCATCTTGGAGATGCGGCGATTAAGAGGCAGGAGGAGCAACTTGAATCCAGGAGCAAGAGATCATCTCTTCCTGAGCTGTCACCCGCAGCCATGCTGGAGAAGTCAAATGTCGTTGACGTTGAGGTATCATCAGTTTCAAAAGCGTTATTGGTGAATGACACCTCAAAAAGGGATTCTAAAGCAAGCACCCACACCGGGAGAGAGGACAGAATTAAGTCTAGCGAGAAGGGGGTTCTCGTTGTACCAGAATCACAACTTACAGAATCTTTAAGAGAAAGTGGCCCTGAGAGGGATGTAACTCCAGTAACTCTTGCTGTGTCGCATCCTCAGATGAATGAAAGAATCAAAGCAGAGGACAAGCAGAATCTTGACGTACCTACTGATAAATTTGACAAAGACAGCACAAAGTCTTCCAGCATTTCCCCACTTCAAGAAGTCACTGGCTATAACTCAAGCAATAACAACAGCAACAACACAAACAAAATTTGTGTGAAAATAGAGGCCTCTGAGACCATCCTGAAGCCACAAGTTGAGGTTAAGAAAAGGAGAGCCGACCGACGAAGTCTGAAGCGTTTCAGGAAACCCCGTGAGCTGACTGCATCCGACATCAGCATGAAGGAAGTAGTGCAATCGCAGAGCACAGAGGAAGGCAGCCACACCTGGATTGAGGGCCTGATGTATCCGGTGGAGTATTACGTCAGGCGCACTAGAAGCATGACCTCCACTCAGAGCTCTCAGAGTCACTCAAACTCCCAAAGATATATGGACATGAATGATTCTCAGAAGGACATAGATACTCAACTGAGAATGACGGAGCAAACGACGGAGCAAACAGACTCTCTAACAGATTCTGCTAGATCTAAAGATTCAGTACCTCAAGCTACCACTGTAAAAGGAGCTTGTATGAAAGAATTTGAAGCGAGTAGGAATCAACTTGAAGTAAGCCAACATCTATTGGGATTTAGTAGGAATCTAACAGACGCTTCCAACTTTCCCCCAGAGTCAGACTCGGACTCTTTGAGATCTCAGCTCTCCGAGTCTCTCCTGAAGACCTCTTTGCTAAGACCTCAGGATTGTCTTGCAGGAAACAAACAAGACAATGATCAGATAAAGCTGTCCAGGCAAACAAAAACCAGAAAGCTTCAGAGGCGGAGAGTTATTTGGAAAGGAAATTCAAAAGCATCTTTATCGGAGAACAGCATTGACGATCACATGATTTTTGTTGGAGAGGACAGTGCTTTCACACCTGGCCCTAAGTCAAACTCTGGCCATACCTCCTTGGTGCATGAACCTCAATCATCCAGCAACACTACGAACCTCAGTTCAGGATCTACTACAGATGTATCAACTCCTGATTTAAGATCAAACCCTGGAACTGAAGATTACAGGAGAACAGAACCCCAACATGAACGTGTTGTAGGAAGTATTCTCCCTGCTCTGAGAACTCTTAGATTGTCACGTTCAGATTTTGCTCTGCCTGATGATGACTTTGGCACTTTGAAGGAAGCCAAATTGACAACTCTACCAGAAGCTGATGAAGCAGCAACATGTACTTGTGATGACAGGGACAAGAACATCTATTCATCCCTGCCGTTGGAAAGGGAGAAAGTTAAAGCCAACACAAATGACAATAGTGACAAAAGCATCCCAGCTGAACACCATCATAAAAAAAACAATGACCAATTAGTCTTAGGCCTAACACGTAAAGCTCATGGTGAAGTAGTCTCTCCAGTAACTCATAACAGCCACATTCAAAACCCTCACCAACGTGACAGAAACATTGCCGAAAACTGCACACCTGAAATTCCTTACCTTAAACAAACCCGGATAGACCAACAAGAAGACATTGATTCAGTCCAACCTTCTCATGATCCAGGGTCTCCTGCTAGATCGTGTATTGGTGGAAAGATTCAACCTGGAAGTGTGCTCATCGAAGAGTCTCCTAGTAAGAACATTCTGCACAGCCAGTTCTCGCTGACACAGTTTCATGACAGCTGCAGCTTAGCGTTCCCGAGTGCTGGGTGTACTCCAGGCTTTTCACCAAGTTGCTCTAGAGATGATACCGATGGGGTTATGTTAACTAAAAATGCCTCGCCTTCTCTTCAGGACGTAGACATGGAAGCTGAAGGTGAAGATCTTGGCGATGGAGACCACAAAGTGGATTCTCGTCTTGGTTCCAAACTTGATGAAGTAGTGAATGGAAGTTCTCGACCCTCAGTTACTTCATGCAATCCTGAAGATCATAACTCTAGAAGCAACCTACAACAACACACTGTGTTTGTTTACCCTCTACCCTCAAAACAAACCGCCAATTCGAAGGCTGGCTCGACCCTCCAATCAAATCTATCGAAAGTAGTATCACATGAGACCTCCACTGGTAACCAATCATCTGGGGACCAACCAACAAGTGATGTCACGGAGGGAACAAGTAATGGTAGCATCACACCGCCGACTGTCCGCCCAGAAGCTAGCGGGGCTGTCTCTAGCAACATTGACCAAAAATCCCCCTTTGCAGGCGGAGCTACAGGGAGTCCTTTTGGAAGGGCTGAGGAGCCGAAAGCGATGTCCCAGTGTGAGGTGAAGGTACTTTGTGAGGACAATGAGGCAGAGGAGAGGGTTACCAGACATGGTTTGGCTTTGATTGGATGCTTTCAGGTACACAGACTAAAATTTAATTTTGCTAATCTCGAATTATACAATCCAGCCAAAATTTGTTTATTTAGATGTTTAGAGATGAAAGATAACCTGTACTGAAACTGTTGAGTATAAACTATTTTGAGAAAAGATTCCTTTGGAACTAATATGGTTTGGATGATTTTCACTCCTAAAACATTTCAATCTGAGAAAGGATTCATGCATGAAGTGTTTCTCAGATTTCTGAGGGTTGGTTTCTGTTCCTTAATACTGTGACCAGAAATGCGTTTGGTACCCACTGTGTCACCTCGCCAAACGTGGATGAATTTGACGTTCTTGTGAAAATACCGTGAAAGTTTTTTGCTGTTGTAATAGATGTTGAATTTGCATCGGGATAAATAATATCTAGCTACCGAGCAATCTAGTAGGTATAACATCTGTTCTTGAGTGGCAAAGATCGAATCCCACTCAAGCATTGTGCCTATGGATTTTGTTCACTGAACTCGTTGAAAGTACTGAGTATACAGTGCTTTACATACATCGGTGTCAGGGTTAAACCAAATAATATTAAGTAGATACTGTATTCAGCTGAAACTTTCACATGTGACTTTTATTATATCTCTCTTTATAATTTTGCATTACGTTTACAAAAAAACCAATCTATGATCCAACCTTTAACATCGATGCAGGGCAAAAACTAAAACCGTATCCAACATTATTCTTTTTAAAAAACACCCTTCAGCTTGATCTTCCCTGGGAGCTGTCACCCGCCGTCAGGGACGTAGCAAGTGGTGTGGTGAACCTAGACAAAGAGACGAGTATTCTTGTTCTCGTTTACCAACACAGCTTAGTCATCTGGCGCTATTACGAAGGCACAAAAGAATGGGAGATACTACGGTCTTGGGTTATACCTCAGGTAAAGTGATTAGGGCCAAGGAAAATCAGAAACAGGTTACTGGCCAAGATACCATGTAATATATATTGTTTGTTACTTGTTGATTTTTGCTTAACAGAAGCACCATTATGAAAAGAGCCGTTGAGAAAGACTCTGCTGGGGCCGCAACAACAGGTCATTAACTATCAAAAAAGACACATTAAACTCAAAACCTTCCAAAGTCCTCCAAAATGCTCTTCAGGAAGTTGTCTGACTTTGTAGGATATGGTACTGGAGGCCCAAATAACAATTGCCCATCATTGGAGCAGGGCAGAGATCTTATCTAAGAGTTGCCTGAGAATGAAGTCTTATAGAGGATACGGAGGGGCTCTTGCCAAGAACCCTAGGGGCCTTGGGTAAACATTTCAGGCAAAAGTGTGAACTAGAACGATCAGTATCAAGGTACAAACCGAGAACCATGTTCAAGATTCATTGGGTTGATACCAAAGATAGCTAAAGCATTATTATTATTTCTTTTTACTGATGAATTTACAGGAGGAGGAGTTCAGCTTGGTGAAGTGTTTGCCCTGCAGTAAACAGAACCAAGTGGCTTTGGTGGTTGCTGGGAAATTTGCCTCTTGTGCCGTTAGGTATGAAGAACTACAGAGACTTGTCATAAATACATTGTCTTGCTTTAAACTTATTGTGGAAGAACAATCAAATAATTCATATGACAAAGGCCACTTGAATGTGAACCTGTCCCAGTCACGTGATGATCAAGCATTACCTTTGATTTTGTAATAGCAGCAGCTGTTGGTTTCTCATAGGGTATTGAAATATAGCACATTAAAAAAGAAAATGTATGAGTTGGATGTGAACCTATCTCAGTCATTGGATGATCAAGTGCCTCACCTTCAATGTAGCATATGCAATAACTGGTGTATGGTGAGGTTTCTGTATGATATTGACATGCAACACATTGAGATAAAATGTATCTGTTGGGTGTGAACCTATGCCAGTTAATTGATGATCAAGTGACTTACCGTTGATATTGTATAAGCAATGCCCTGATTTGACCTTACTGGTGCGTGTGTGGTTTTGTGTAGGTTATTGACATTTGACACATTGACGGAGGAACTTCAGATGTTGGATGTGAACCTGTCCAAGGCACTGGACGATCAGATGCCTTACCTTCTATGTACTACTAGCAAGCAGGATTTCATCGTTGCAGTCAAAGATACCAGGAATAAGACTACTGTGTTTTCTGTCAAAGCTTCCACAGAATCAAGGTAAACAAACATTCCCTACTGCCCCCCCCCTGTTCGCATTTGTCTTATTTTGCCTAGTTAGCAGACTCTACTATTTAATAATAATAGGAAGTTCTTATATAGCGCTTTATCACATCCGAGGGCATCTCAAAGTGATCATTATTTTTTCTATGAGGTATAAGCTATGTTCGCATTATAAGACCCATACGAGGTATAAAGCTATGTTCGCATTATAAGACCCATACGAGGTATAAAGCTATGTTCGCATTATAAGACCCATACGAGGTATAAAGCTATGTTCGCATTATAAGACCCATACGAGGTATAAAGCTATGTTCGCATTATAAGACCCATACGAGGTATAAAGCTATGTTCGCATTATAAGACCCATACGAGGTATAAAGCTATGTTCGCATTATAAGACCCATACGAGGTATAAGCTATGTTCGCATTATAAGACCCATTTATTTGCATAGCACCATGTAAGGGTTTAAAGTGCTGTGGAATAATCTGAAGTCAACCCATACCAGAAAACACCGGGGGGCGGACCCCTTCTCTTGACAATAAATGTACAGGGTTAATTTCTATGAATCACAAAGCACACAAGACCTAGGGCTAAGCGTCATATCAAAAGAAAGAACAATAATGGATTTAGTGACTTGCTCAAGGACACAAGTGTCAAGACTGGAACTCGAACCCACACTCTGCTGGTCAAAAACACCAGAACAGGAGTGCAGTGCACTTGACCGCTCGGCCACAACACGCCATATTTTGTGCCCGCATCTTTGTGTTTGTATTTCTTGCATCAATTTGCCTTTGGAAGTTCTTCTACTAGGGTCAAAACTAATCATTTGCATTTAATAATGCAATACACATAAAAAAAGGCCAGCTATTGTCTAAAAAATCCTCACAAATGAAACCTTTTTCAGGGATGTGCATTTGGTAAAATTAGCCACTGGATGTAACGCAGAGTTGACATCATTACTGAGAGTTGAAGATACCGCGGGGATCGTCATAGCAACCACATCACGCAATCACATACTTCTATGGTAAGAACACCACATATCATAATTATTGCAGCTCAAAGGTTGATGCTTTTTAGTTTGAAAATATTTTATGTAATTGGTAAACATCGAAGACGACCAAATATACATAGAAAACTGGCTCAGCAAACTTCGTCATTTTTCAAACTGGTGGACATGTTTCCTCGTCTATTTTGTGCTCATTGTGAAAACATTTCAAATGACAAAGATGTATGTGTGAGTTATATAAAACGTGCACTCAAATATTTGTATAATAGTTTTGGTTTGAATTAAAAGATTTTATAACAAGAAAATCCTGCTCCTTCATAAATAAAATTCCTAGCCTGTTCAATTTTACTTTGTGTATTTAAGAAATCTCTATAATTTGTTAAGGTGTTTGGAGACAGGTGAGCTGCTTAAAGATGTCCCGATCAAACCAGTGGCCAGTGGAAGCAGTGTGTCGTGTCTTGAAGCAGGTGCTGAATCGGTAAGAATCTTGTCTACAGTCTGTCTCAAAAAGAAATAACAACAAAAGGTTCTTTGCAATTTGTGTGCCTCCCCCTACAGAATTTGATGAGAAATACAATTTGTCACTATGATGGCCTCCATTAAAATTGAGTTTATCCTCTATCATGAATTGAAATATACACAAACATTTCCCTTTAGTTTTCAGACATTGCTTTCTAATAGGCAATTGCCCCCGTTGCCCCCGGTCATTGCCCCCGTTGCCCCCGGTCATTGCCTTGGTGCCCTTGCAAGAACGAAGCCTCAGGGCCCAATTTCATAGAGCTGCTTAAGCAAAATGATGCTTTCCAGAATAAGGTTACCGGCCAAACTACGATTGTCACATGTACAATTTGTAACTGGTATCCTGCTCAGCAGAAAATTTTAAGCCTGCCTGTCTGGAATCAAGGCATTCTGACCATGAGTGAAATTAGAAGGAATTTCTCAATTCGTGCCAAATAAAATGCTATTATTTTCTCCATAGGGTTTGTTATTTCTAGTCCTTGTGTACCATGATGACGTCAGGGATCTGGAAGTAAAGTGTAACAGTCGCATCGGTGCTATTATAGCGTTCAACCCACACACGGACAAGATGCTGACATTGATGGACTACAACCTTCACAGTCAACATGTAAATGCCAGGTATGGTGAAGGACATACAGTGCAAGTAATGTCCAGTCTCTAGAATGTTGTGTAGTGAACTGCATGAACATGCAGCTTTACTAAAGTTTACCCATAACCGCCTCACTGGTCACAGTCCATAAACACCGTTCTTGCCTAAGCCCATGGTATTTGTACAACCCAAGTCTGATTTCTGATGTTTTGGCACACAGAAAAATCAGCAAAATTTTCATTAAAAAGCCTGAAAAGTCCGGCAGATAAAGTGTATGACCTCAGGTTTCGACTTGCGTTTCAATTCTTTCTCAAGGGCTGAAAGATCTATGTTGCGGCAGTAGCAGAGGCTAAATTACAACACACATCCAAACATTTATAAGTGTTACAAAGTAAGAAGCGGTACCGAAACGATTTTAATAGAAATTAAATTTGCACTGGGGATAAAGAATATTATTTGTGTTTTAACCAATTCAAAGATGTGAGAGTATAAAGTGCTTAAAGGTATTATACAGGATTGGTAGAGCTGACAAAATAATCACAGACAGTGTTCATGTTTTGTGTAATCAACCACATACATGAACAAACCTGTGAAAATTTGAGCTCAATTGGTCATCGAGGTTACGAGAAAATAGTGAAAAGAGACCTTATGTGTTTTCTGTTTTTCAAACATCGAGTTTATTATCGCGCGCGATAAAAACTATTGTTTTACTCATTTCTCTGAAACGATAGCATTTTAGGCAGAAATATTTTAAGGAACCCTTTCTACCATTACTTACTTTAAATCATGGAAGTTGTGTGTTGTGTGTGAATCTGTGAACTTTTTCGATCTTACCAATAGTGTACAGGGCCTTTAAAAGCACTTTATCTCAAGTAATTTGTTTTAAATGCTTTAGCTTAACATTCATAGTTCATTAAGAGAAAATGAAAAAAACCCAAACATTTTCACGTCCTCAAAACAACAAGTTACTGAACATGCTTTCAATGAGTACCAGCATAGAAATACAAATCGGAAATCATATTTTTTATATTTGTTTCAGTCTTGTAGATGGCGTCATTCACAATGCCACTCTACTGGCCAAACTGTCTGATGGCAGCCTCTACCAATGGGAGATCTCCACAGGGAACCTACTGAATTATTCATCAGGCAATCCTACCAATCAAAGCCTCAGGAGTGCCCAACTCTTCAATTCACAGGCGGTCTTAATTGAAACTGACCAATATCTGCAGATGTATGATGTATGATGAATATTCATAAGTGGGAAGTAGCTGCATATTTAATACACAACTGTACACATGACAAAGAAGAAACAACTGCAAAGAGAATAATTTGTTTTCAAGTTTAATTAGAATCAGAATATCGTGTTATGATTTTTTTCTTTATGCACAATAAAATCACCATTCTTTAAATACTATCACTACCTAGAAGCTGATGAAAGTATCATTTTCACAAGTATGCATGACAACGAAATAGAACACATTTTTTTCTCCAAGCAAAACACCATCCAGATAAATATCATGTAAAATGAAAGCGCTTTTACCACCTAGTGACCTGTGAGAATCACATGGGATGGATATCTTTAGATGTTTTCAAGATGGCACCCTCAAATTCATTTCACAATAACATTGTAAAGCACTTCTCCGACTTAATTTATTCTAATTCGTTAACCAGTTCATTTTTTATAACTATCCTAAACATAGAATCTTTTTGGTATCAAAAATAATTTTTAAGATTAAACAATAATTTCATATTTGTTGATGATTTATGTGACTCAGTCTTTAACATATAATTACAAGCTCTCCGTCTTTCATGATGTCAACTGATATTCAAGTGTTTTCATTTGGGCAAACACTGGTTTCCCAAATGGATATGTAAGCCCAACTTGGAATCCACCCAATTAAAGATGCATCCTTGTAAAAACAATACTAAACAGTCCCACTGTGAAATTCAATAAATGGAAAAATCTCAAACTTAAAAATATCTATATCTATGTTAAAATAATTAACTCCAAAATATAAACAACCCAGTAAATATACTCCTTTAACCTCACCCAAAGATATATTGTAGAAATTTGGGGTATAACTTTTCAATAATTATTGTATACTTTCTAAACTGCAGAGGCGAATACAAAAGTCTATATCCTAATGATGCTATATTTATACACATTCACGGATATAAATGAAGAAGTAACGGTTTATATCCAGCTACAGATTATCTCAAATGGTTTCACAACCACAGGCATGCATTGAAAGAAAGTGCAGAGTTTATACAAAGCGTTCACATATATTTTGTTGTCGTCCGTACAAATGTACAACAGAAAAATCTCAACAGAATTGTGAAAATACTCCATGGCATAAATTGTTTGACTTTGAAGAGAAACTAATACTATGTAATTCAGCCAATATGAGTTGACAAACCAAAAGATAACACAAAGAATTGTCAAGATAATAAGCTGGTCCCAACAAGCATGTTACAGAGACAGGAAACCAATCCAAAATGGCCGCTAACATTTTGTAAAGTCGAACTTTGCTCCTTTAAAAACCTTAGCTACTTTTAGGTATAAATTTGAATACAGAAAACAGTGCAGAGTTAGCGATAAAACTCTGTGCGTTTATGTAGGCTGGTCAATGCATAGAATTACAGCAGTACTGTACTACATTTTGATATATTCAATGAAATTAGCCATGGCTCACACTGTGGCACTCACAACCAAACTATCCGATTTGGGATATACTTCTACCCTGATAGTAAACAACTTAATAAATCCAATGTGGATATTGGGTGACATTACCAGTGGTAAAATCAAGACAACACATTAATTGATACAGTACTGAAAACAAACCCAAAAGTCTTGGCCCTGTAAAGTTCTTGAAAAAAATAAATGGATAAAGAGTACATCCTGAAAGTAAATGACTTTATACAGTTATATTTAGATACTTGAAACCCTGATGTGGAACCAGGAATAATAGTCTGTTGGAGGAATACAAATACTTAAAGATGGACTGCTATCCCATTGAAAAAACCCAAGCAAACCCAATAATTTAAGTTTCTATATTTCGCCAGGTCGGTGCTGAAAGGTTATAATTGTAATTTCACATCCGTTATGATTGAAAGGTCGTTAAATTTAAAAATACATTTCCATTTGGGGGAACTCCATTTTCCAGGAGCTTCAAAATATGCAAAAGCAATTTCATGAAATTCACACGAACTGCACTAATGACCTTATAGTCTTGAGCTGACCAATTTTTATTTTGTATGTAAATAAATCTATCGCAATAGACACAATTTCATTATTATTTTTCATTCAATTTTGCGCAGACATTTCAAACAATTCAGATTTTTGATGAGATTAAAAGCTCACATTTTTTCATACCTTCAATGTCAAGATTGAGAGAAAATCTTGCCAAGCCAACTAAATGAGTAACAAGTCTTCACTGGAGAATTTAGTAGTACAAAGGTTAAAGGTGCATTTTTTTCAATTCAACATTTGATTAAGGCCCTCTGAAACAATGCCGGGGTGAGACCAATTTCAAAATATTTGTTCCCTGTTCGGTAGAAAACTCATTTGCAAGCCAGTAAAATATAAGAAGTTAGCAAAATATATTGTAGAATGTTAAGAAAACTCTTCTATCTTTAAAAGTAAACTAAAAAGTAATGATATGACTACCCTTGTGTGTGTTTACGGTGATTACTAACCTCAAATAAACAAGATTATAGATAAATCTGATAAAAATACCTTCATGAGAATGTGGATCCTTAAAATTATCTTTTTGCAGAGTTCAATCTCTTAGATTTGACCTATAAAACAATACTTTGTTTCTTTCAAATGGCATGTTTTGCTCTCGAGGATTTCTGTCCATATTTTCACTTTCTCTTTATGTAACTCCACAAACTATAAAAGTTTAGAAATAGCTCAATGCAAATATAGTAAATATACCTACCAATGTGGATGACAAATTGCACTTCAAACAAACAGTGAAAGTATTACCATTCTGTGGCTGCTTTCTTTTGATAAAGTAGCTTCAATTGTACTTATCCAGTTTAAACGGAGCACTTTTTACAACCAATGAATAACAACAAAAAGGATTTGTTATTTTACCTTTCTTTGTGCAATATGGGTCCAAGCTTCTATATTTCACGACTGAATACAGAAAATGTTTTGCCCCCCCCCTCAGACTTTGCTAAATCATAAACAGTTTTCTTTCTTTTTTAATGAACTGTACAGTAATCTATCTGAGGATAATATTTACAAAGTGCAATGAACTTTAAAAATGGAATGTGATAAATATTCACACAGAATAAACATGGACATTTTTATGGTCTCTAGGATTCTAGTAAAATCACAGAACTCTGATTTGCAAAATGTAACAAAATCTAGGAAACTAAACAGTGCTTATCTAAAAAAGAAAAGAAAAAGATTAGCGTGTGGAGTGCATTGATGACACTCATCAGGTTAAATTAGATAGATACCTCCCACTTGACATCACACAGTGTAACGTCAGCAATTTCTAAGGACAATGATGATAGTTTTTTTAAATGCACAACTATACCTTGTGCATAAATACCACGTTTACCAAACAGAAGTTTATTGAATTTCTTGCATGATTGGTTGGACTTGGTGAACCACTTGGCGCCAAAACCCAAGTTGCTCATAAAGATTGCGTCCATCGAGAACTGTCTACATATTTGACTGTCAAACAAAATAAGTTTTATCCAAATGTGTCAAGAACAGACAAACAGACAGTGTAATACACTTCCGCAGATTTTAGAGATTCCCCTTAGAAGTTGGATTCTATTAAAATATATTTTGCAGTCAAATTTAAAGTTATTAAAATAACAAATTTGAACAAATCTGTGCTCAATTCACTTGTGGAGCATCAAGTCATATATGTATAGATCCATGCTTGTACAGTAACCATTCGTTATAACAAAGGCCAAATTTCATATAGCTAAGCATAGTCCTCAGCTTAGCAACATTTTTAGTGAAGAACCAGTTACAAGCAATATACATTACATAGTACTTCTGGCTGGTACCCAGTTTCTTGTTAAGGTTTTTTTCTGTGCTTAGTAAATGTGTTCACTTTGCAACTTTTATGAAGTTATTTCCAGTTCTAGATGAAGAATTTACGAAAAATAAAATGTCTGACATTTGATAGAAGTATTCTTCACTTTCTCTGCGCATCAAATTATATAAAATTTAATTGGACAAGAGGGGGAAAAAAAATACTGCAATTTTTTTTCTTTCTTTTTTCTCACTTCGAGCTAGTTTTTAGACTTACCACAATGCACCCACAGTGCTTACTGCACTCTAACGAGTAATAAAATTAGGATTGGTGTAAGTGAATCCGTCAAACTCCGTTTGGTCCAGATTCATAATGAACAATTTGTCGGTCGGGGTTAGCACTGGTTCCTCTCGAGTGAACTCCTTGTCAAAGTTACTTGTGTCTTGAGATCCTTTCTGCATTGTGAAGGGCACCAGGGAATAAAGACAAGCGATGATGGACAGTGGAGGGGATTATTGTTGACAAGGGGGTGTGGTGTAATTCGAAAAAACAAGAGGGCGGGATTGAGGTGAAAAGACAAAGCATAAATTGTTATTTACAGACCATAATTCTGTAATTGAAATCATATACAATTCAAATTATCTGCCGGTATTTGGAAAGAATGTCAAAATTGGCTGAAAATTTTAAATCTGTATCCATTTCTAAAACACTTCCAAAACAAACATAATGTCCCCTTGACTAGCATAAAAAGTTATCCCTAAAACAACTTCTAACCAATGGATATAACCCTCTATGATATTGTTTTGATTGCCGTTTTTGCAAGTGTTTTGGCTCCTACACATTTTACACCCGATATTTTCTTAACCCTCTTCCTTTAACGTTCCTGGTTTTAAAAATATTGACTGTTAGAATGACGAAAGAATGGCATTTTCCTTCCTACTCGAGGGAATTCATCCACTTGATGAAATTACTTTTTCTAGAGGTATTGTTCAACAATTAAACTCATGGTACGGTTTCAGAGAAAATCAGCAATATTAGTTTCATATAAATTAGTATAAAGATAGTACTGGTACTAACTACCCTGAGAATTTAAATTTCTGTCTCAAAAATTCACTTTCCTGTTCCTTGCTGAGGCAAGAGAAAAACAGGAGCAAGTTCAATCAAGGACTAGTTGTTGGTTCATGACATACGTAGCGCATGAACACTGAAGTTGAAATGCGAACAACTCCAGTAATGTCGGGTCAATATGACCATGAGAAAATGGCGGTCCAGTTTGTTTATGTTTTGGGCAGAGTTCATAGATAAAAAGAGATACAGACCATATTTGCTCTGTGCCTTCGACGATTGTGGGCGAACAGCATTCTCAAAAATATGGAAAGCTTTTCATTGAAATAAATTAATTATTGGTATTAAAATTAGTAGTTGGCAAAATATATAAATAGTTGGTAAAATCACATAAGTGTGATTGTTGTAATAACAAGTCGAATCAGTGTTATAAATGTTTTGATAACTGGTCCACTCTGAACTATGCTATTAATAATGGCTATTGGTAACCAGTGATGCGACCAGCTTTAATAGGCTGGTTGAGAATCGTTGACCAGACTAGTCCAACCATTATCGACAAGCGCGCGCTCGATCACAACTATGGTCAACTATGTTCCTTGTTCGAACTTGCTCCAAATATCGTTGTCCTAGAAATTTGAGCACCTGTTTCAAATGAAATATTTACAGGATCGATTCTAATTTTAAACTTGGTGGTTGGAATAGTATTCTTCCCCTAAAACCAGAATTGGTGGAAGTTTACAAAATATTTTTTTATATTTTACACAATTATTAGATATCTGGTGGTTTGGTTTGTTATAATATTTTTTTAGAATTTTGTTTGCCTCTATCATTTCTTGAAAACAAAATATATTCCACAATTAATATAATCATATAAAATCAAATAAAACACAATTAAAATTTATGGCGACTTTAAAGTGTAGTGGTGGTTTTTTTTTTGTAACAAACTCAAAATCGTTCTGTGATCCTCAACTTATACTGGCATAATAATAAAAAAGAGTACTGTTTAGACTAGATCAAATCAGGATTATTTACTGAACCAATTATTGCATACAAGAAAAAGCCTCAACAAAAAGACCCCCCCCCCAAAAAAAAGAAATAAACTACAAAGAAAATCATGTACAGATTTTGAATAAATGATTTAAGGCGGGATCCCGAACAGCCAAATTCTGATACCTTTGCCAAAGTTCTGATAATTGCAAAATGTCATTGCACTATCATGTACTGTAGGATCAACAATATGATCAGGCATGCAGCTGTAGTTTGTACCCCAAAAAAAGTTTCATGCCTGAACTATCTGAAGGTGATTTTAGAGTACAATTATGGTGTGCAGATTTTACTCTTAGATTCTTTGCACATATTTCACAGTAAAATGAATTCTTCATAAAGATGCATAAGATTTGTTTTACAAAATACTCATATAATTTTCGTTTTTCCCCTAACTTCTGACATTCTGCCTTCAGTACTGGCGCCCATAAAAAAAAAAAAAAAAGGGAAAACAAAAAATAGGAAAACTAAAAAAAGAAAAAAAAAAGGGGGGGGGGAAGGCAACTAAAATATAAAGACATCAATTCACACTCAAATGAACATGCATGGATCATTCCAACACACTGGCGTAAAGTAAATTCATATGAAGCCATTAGGGCAATTTTATGGCAAATGCTTACCACGGAATCCCCACACAATGTGCTTTTACAGGGTTCCGTAAAAGCAGAATCCACTGTAAGCAGAGCCATCAAATTGAAGCCAAATACACTGGGATACAGAATTGCTGGATTAATATGCTGAAGTCTGAAGCCAAAAGGCGGCCATGTTGCTACTCAGTATTTATTGCATTATGAAGTCAAAAGACAGCCATGTTGCCACTCAATTTTAGTTGCACATTGAGCATAAATACATGAGAGGAAATCAAGGCTGCTGGAATAAGTGGGCCATCCTCCATGTATTAATTAACTAGAATACAGGGTACCTAGCCAAATTACTACTTGGTTGACAACCCTCTTTTGTTTCTGTAGGGAGTGGTAAAATGGCCTAAGGTGGCTTCACCAGTCAATTTAACAGAGTCAGGTCAAACCATGCATTATTACATGCCATGCAGTCCAATCAAACAAAAGAGTGCAGCGCTAAGCAAAACAAAATTAACCAATCAACTAAACGGACTTATTCCCTCATTTAGGCCACGAAATGACAGACAATCATCCTGCATGATAAAAACACACAGCCAAACAATGATTTCAGTCTATGATTTCAATGATTTCAGTGATACAGAATAATCATTCGAAGTGAGGATGAAGCAATGAAATAATTATTTGAGCTGACAGGAAAAACCACAGAATAAATATTCCCTCAAATTACATACAAAGTTTCAAAATTTATCTCTTGCAAAATACACAGAAAACCATTGGTAAAAATATTCTGCTCTAATGTAGCTACTGATGGCTGTTCGTATTTAAGACTAGTTTAAAAAGCTTTTTAGAAACCATTGGTTATAAAGCAACTCTGGTGTCCTGTTTTAAGGCCTTATAAAAAGCATTTAAGAGCAAGAGGGACCATGCTACAATTTGTCAGCAAAGCAGAAAGAACAAAGGAGCGTTTTCCAAACTTGGGCTAAGGTTCCAGCTCTACGCTCCGTTTGAATTTGAAGCACTGTTCCAAATGCACACTGCGACAAAGTTAATGACGGAGACTAAGCCAAAACCGAAACCAAAGCCTTGGTTTGGACAAGGGCTTTAGAGTTGTCTGATGGGTCCACTTTGAATTGATTCTTAACACCAAAACTTTGTTAAAGCTCTGATAGTTAGAGTTATTCGCTACTCACTTGCATATTTAAATGGAATCATTATACATCTGCTTATTGGATCACAGCATATTAAAACAAACATTTTGAAACTTCCTTTCTGGAGTTGCCACCATCGACCAGAACAAGTCCAGATATTCAGGAGTAAATCACTTCATAGCATCAACAACTTATCAATCAATCCCTTCACGCAATTGCGGCATGGTACCCTCCCGTATTTGCAAAAATGAGCAATGCAGCACTACCAAACAATGATACACAACAGAGTATAGGGTTCTACGATACAAACAACAAAAGGAAATGACAGCATCTTGGAGAGGGTAAGTGTGTAAGGCTCCCGACCACCACACTACGTTTGTCACTGGAAATAAGGGTTGACATAGCTGAATCCAGCGAAATCGTCCTCATTCAGCGCTCGGATTATCATTTGGTCAGTCGGGGTCAGGGTCACAGGGTTGTTGGTGAAATAAGGGTCAAAATTTTCGGCGGCCCTGGACGATTTCTGTCGGAAAGAAAAAGGGGGAAAAGAAAAAAGGAAAAAGCACAAATAGGGGAGGCGTAAAACAAAGTTGGGGTACCAGTACACTACTACATAGTTGGTGGGTTATACAGTACAATAGCATGGGGACCAGCTTGTGCTCTACAAACTAATGGGGATGATAGGTTGACATAGGTAAGGGCTGAGGATACAGGGCATAACTTTGTAGAACCTCTTTAAGGAGTTAGGTTTGCTTAACAAAATTCGGCTGAGCATAATTGAGCAGGATGGCTTGTATTCTAGTAAGCGTTGTCTTTTAGCAGCTCGTTTTTTGCTTATGAATTTGGGTCCAGTTAAACCATTATCTACTTTTTCAATATTTTGTTTGTCAAGGTTTTGCTTTTTACTTGTTTTTCTTAGCCATTTCTCATTTTGCCCTGAGTGCAATAACAATAGTTTATCAAAACCATAGTGAACTCATTTTTGTGATCTAAAGGTGTCAAAGTTTGTCAGATGTTCTGAACTTCTGAAGTTTGAAGTGGGACGAAACAAAAACTGTATCCAACGAGCAAATCTTTCTTCCTTATTCTATCTTATATGACACAGACATAGTTCCAAAAAGCTTGACAAAGAATGTATGTATCTTCAGCCCTTGTGGATGGTGTGCGTAATCTACATGGGCAAAGTCATGCAAGTTACTTCACAACAAGTTTATTTGATTTACAGATTTATTTGACATTTTCAAAAATCTTAGATAAATACAGTGCAGTAACTTTACCCATGTACAAAACCATTAGAAATGCTTCTGTCTGTCAAGGTACCAGGGACACCAGGGGATTATGGGTAATACATAGGGGTTAAAGTGCTGAGAGGACAGGAAGCTGCTTTAACACTGGGGGAAGGGGCGGGACGGGTGATGTCTAATCTATGAATACAAATAAATGAAGAGGGGGTGAGATAATGGGTTCTATGAAATGAATATCATCAAATGAAACAGGGTTTACAACAATTCAAAGAGCTGTCGAAACGGAAAATTAGTATTGAATAAATTGTCTCTGTTTAGTAGAACTTTGGCAGGGAACTAGTCACACACATAAAAGCAATACACTTGACATGGAAATTTGGCTGGTAACTCTGGCTTAAGAAGCTCTGTGGACCTGCAACTACACAAACCATAGAAATATAGGCCATCCTAGAATGTCTGCTGCTATTTCAAGCTCCACAAAATCTCCCATTAGTTATACAGCTCTTTGAAATTCACCCGTGGTGTAACCAGGAAGGGGGCATTATGGGATACTATATTGCAATACTCTTAATATCACGTTCACAGATCAGGGATACTAATTGTGCAGAATTCACAATAAAATTATGTTCCTTTGTTTTGGTTCCGGGAGGCAGGCATAATTGTCTTTAATTAAAATTAAACATCTACAAATGAGAGACTGTAAGCAACATGTAGTGTTGGAACGCATCAATGACTGTGTCTGTTGCATTCGAGGTGAACAAAAAAAGAGAAAAGTGAGTGTGGTTTGTTACTGACTGAGAAGTGTAGGACGTTACTTTATCTAGAAGTGAGTGTGACAAGAAACAACTGTCAGTCAACAGATTTGTACCTTTCTCTGTCCATGAATTTCAGGAGTTGTAGAAACAAATATTTCTACAGTATTTTTTGTTTTCTGTCGCACATAAAAAGAGAGAATGAATACTGAGCTGTTTTGATAACATCATATTGACTCGATTGCAAAGTTCTCATTTGAGCATAATTAGACACATAAATCCTTAAGTTGGTCTAATTCTTTTTGCGAAAAACCAAAACCCCCAAGTCATCTACAAAATCAAGAGCTGTTTTGCAGCACTGTGAGCCAAAATGGCCACAATTATTCACCTTGTTTCTATTAAAACAATTTTAGATTGAAATTTACTCTAGGAGATTGAAACCAGGGGGGAAAAGTGAGAGATTCTTCTCTAGCCTTAGTTTGTGTGAGAAGAAAGAGACTAAGACAACATAGTTAGTTGTAGCAAACTGCTTACCTATCAAAATGGTATAAATAAATGCAAAACAATACTTGATAAATGGCCTGATGTTTGGATCCTACAAGCAGAGCCTTTCTCAAAGGCTTAAAGGAATCGTCCAGAAAGACTGTGCTTGGGTTGAAACTTCAGGCCATTAACTATTTTTGCCAAGAAAGAGATTGGACTATTATTTTGAGTTCTGTGGTAAGCACGGCATGAATTTGGACCGAGGAGGGCTGCCCTAATGTGTTTTTATACAATCTGTAGAATCAAATGATTCAAGGACTAAATCCACTGGTCTTAATGTACAATGCAACAGACTAAGTTTTGACACGACTTCCATACTTCATGTTGATACTCAGTCTTCGTGACTAATTACTGATTGGATTTCAACGCATGCATTAAAAAGCATCATCCAAAGTATAATTTGAAATTAAAAAGTGAGCTGCTAACTTCACGATGTTGGGTTAACGTGAACTACTTTGAAAACACAAATCAACGAGTTAGTGAGTAGTTGCTTTCAAAACAAATATCTCTAAGGAAGTACAATGACACTACGACAAACAAACAATGACACTACGACAAACAAACAATGACACTACGACAAACAAACAATGACACTACGACAAACAAACAATGACACTACGACAAACAAACAATGACACTACGACAAACAAACACTACGACAAACAAACAGAAGACAACAAATGATGAGAAACCACCTTTGAAATGAACCCAGTTACCATGGAGACACTAGACTAAGAGTTTACAAGGTGCAATCTAACAAAACACATCGACTGACTACATAGTGAAATAAAATTTCCTCAATTCGGGGAAACAAAAAAAACATACTCCCAATTTAGAATTTTCCCTGGGTGACAAGTGTAGAGGTAAATACAGAATTGAATAAAAAACAAGAGTAGAAAACTGTACAAAACGTTGCATAGAGAGACAAACAGACAAATGGACAGACGGACAAACTGACATAGAGGATTCACTTACAATTTTGGGGACAAAGGGAGGTTGCACCTCCCTGTTGACAAGCTTTCCCCAGTCGATACGACGGAAGAAAGGATGCTCTTGAATATCCTTCTCAGCGTTGGCGCTACCTAGCCTCTTGGCTGGGTGCTTGGTTAGGAACTGCCAAGAAAAATACACAACAATTTTTGTTCCGACAACTATTTTTTTCGCCCTTTGCATGGTCAGCAATTGTAAAGAAATGTGAAGAAATTGTAAACACATTATTAGGTAAACGTCTTTCACTGCACAGATGTCCCAGGGGTGACCGTGACACCCTTGATCTACTTTCTTCAGTAATTCCTTCCGCTGCATCCGATTAAACCTCTTCTGGTCGGCACTTACCCCTCTGCAGATAGAGACAGCCTCTTTAGACATGGACTTGGGGTAGGAGACATTATGCTCCATGATGGACTGGAATAATTCATCCTCATCTTCGCCGTCAAATGGAGGCTGTCGAGAAAAAACGAAAATCGCAAAGGGAAAACTAAAATTAGTATGCTTGATGGGGATCATGGTAAGATCGATGGGAGGTCAAAGTTTAGCAGGCAATATGTGTATGAATGTCTACTGAATAAACAATATAAATCTCTCAAAATGTTGCTGTTTGGAATAACTCCTTAATCTTTTTAAAAGTTGTTCATGCACAGAAACACCTACAGTGTGTTGTAACTAGTGAGTAGTGATTAAGAAAACACATTTTCCTCTTGAAATACAGCCAGCGGAGCATACGGCAGTCAAAAAACCTGGTTCTACAAAATAATGGACCGTGTTCTGTCATGGAACTACACAAAAAAACGCAAAATTTCAAAGGATATTTTTGTGAATCGTTATTATTTTACTTTTAAAATATCTTTCCAACCATATGTATTTGAAAACCTGTGGCAAGGAGGCAATGACTCGGGAACTAGAAGCAATTGCCTCCATGAATTTTTAAGACTGAATGTCATAGGGTGTCATGGCCGAGTGGTTAAGAGGTTAAGAGCATCGGATTCAAGTTCTGGTGGTTTAGTCATCGGGGTGTGGGTTCGAGTCCCGGTCATGACGCTTGTGTCCTTGAGCAAGACACTTTGCTATAATTGCTTCTCTTCACCCAGGGGTATAAATGGGTACCTGCAAGGGTAGAGGTTGATATTGTGTTTGAAAAAGCCTTCGGAGCGCCATCACGGCAGCCCGGGCTGTATACGCCCCAGGGAGCTGAGAAAGATTAAAGGAATGTTATTGGCCCAATGACCAGGGCACTAATGTAAAGCGCATTGAGACGTTATTGTGAAATGCACTATATAAGAACTGGTTATTATTATTATTATTATTATTATAAACAAAAACAAGACAAAATAAATTATTATCTTACCTGACCAGCTAACATTTCATAGAGTAATACACCATAAGCCCACCAGTCTACTGCTTTGCCATATGGCTGTAAGGCAACAATCTGTGTACAAAGAAAAGAATTGGAAAAACAACTTTGAAAAACAAATAAAGAAAAAAGACTCAAAAGGAATGAGGCTGGTCACTTTTCTCCACAAAGGCTAATCACCATACTGGCAAAGAGGATACCAAACCTAGGCAGGTCTCAGTTCTTATTTCTCATTACCAAGCTTAGGCAATGTCAGAATCAACAGATACGGCTACTGCCGGCATTGGCTGAATCAATCAAAATTTAACTTTTTGACATTTCGGCCATAGCCGGATGCATTATTTTTATTGCATTTATTTATATTTCACTGTAGTGGTAAAAGGATAACAAACATAGGATGGTCTCTTTTCTCTACCAACTGAGCAAGCCTAATCACCACACTGGCAAAACTGGTAAAGAGTACAGCAGACTAGTTGAACAATTGAGAAGATAGCTGTGGTTTTGAACTGAAATTGGTTCCTGCATGAAAAAAAACCATTGCGATAATTCTCACTCAAAGAAGCGAAGATTTCATACATGCTGAACCGCAACCCAAAACCTAAGTTGGTCTCCCGCCATGCAAAGCTTCAAATCGTTGGCCGTGTCCAGTTGGCAGCTACACAGCTATGGCTACGGCAAGATTGCCACCCCATCATGTGCTGATGTATAGTACATCCCTAGCAACACGATTAGCAACTTTCGTAGCCGTAGCTTTTGCCGCCAATTTGGATGTCGGTCTTACTAAGACAGCACTGTCCAGAATTGAGGAACGCAAATTCTAACCTCTGGTGCAATGTAGTCTGGTGTACCACAGAATGTTCTTGTAGTTTTGTCTTCAGTCATGTCCTCTTTGCACATGCCGAAGTCAGCGATTTTGATGTGTCCTTCAAAGTCCAGTAGGACATTGTCAAGCTTCAAATCTCTGTAAATGACTCCCTTACTGTGCATGTAGAGCAGACCGATGCAGATCTCTGCTGCATAGAATCTGTAGAGAGAAAGGTAGCCAGGGCAAAATCAAACTTCAATGGTAAAAGCGTTCAGTTGTTATAAATACATATTTGTTTTCCACTATGTTGTGAGTATTTGTACTTCATCCATTTCAAGTCTAATGTTTACATTGTCTCAATGTAGACTTTGGCTATTACTGCAATGCTTTAATAACTAATAATAATAATGATAATAATAATTTTGTTGGCGAAATCTGAAACTATTTTCTATTCATATCACATTTTAAGGGTTGTAATTATGTCAACTTGGTCAAAAGAAAAGCAAGTCTCAAACCAAAGAATAATTACAATATAAATTACAAAAATTAGAAAAGTCATTTAAATTAATTGTTAAATTGTTATGGGTTGCAATTATGTCATCAAAATTGTTCATGAAAAACTAGTCTCAAAAAATAAAACAAATTCAATAACATGTTATGCATACATAAAACATCCAATGTAGAAATTAAACAAATATATTAAATAGCACAAAATAGTAGTCAACACTTTTAAAGAGGATGAAATCAAAACAAAACAACAAAATATGAAAACCTCAGATATATCACAGGAAATGAACAACAATTTATCAAGGTTTAAGCAAATAAAAAAGCAACAAAAAATTGCATTGAAAACCCTCGCCAAGCCTTTCTCTGAGGCTAAGGGCTAATAGAATAGCCACAGAATACTGAAGTCATATTGAAAGCAGAGGGGAAAACGAGAAGATCGGGGCCCAACTTTATGGTTCTGCTAACTGCCAAATTTTGCTCTTGCAATCACCAATCTTCACTTACTGGGCAAGCGGCGAATTTCTGCGCAAGATGTGTAAGCAAAGAATGCCCAGTGATGTGGAGTACGCATGCACACAATCAAAGCGCGGAATTCCCTACTTCCGTAAGCGCTGATTCTTTGCTTACAATAAAATGAAATGGCTTCCCCCCAGTGACGGTGCTACAGAACAGGGGCGGGCATTTTCCACCTCAGTTACTTTCTTTGCCCGATGGCCAAATTTATATTTAACCCCAAACCATTGCACCCACACGAATGCAATTATGTTCCGGTTACCCCAGCTGAAGAATGATGCTGGTGTTAAAGTCTGTAATCATGGTAAGTAAATGCTTTTTCAGCAATACAAGTTACATTTAAAATCAATGTTTGCCCCTTGAAATTTAAACTCCCCCCCCCCCTTTTGCACCCTGAATAAACAGGTCTGGTGCCGCCACTGCTGCTCCCCATTCCCTTGTCAACTACAACACTTACACAGCATGAGGCTCCTTGAACTTGCCCACTTTCTGAATCTGAAACATAAGGTCCCCTCCGTTGACGTATTCCATGACGAAGTAGAGTCGGTCAGCCGTCTGGAAACAGGAATGCAGCTGGGTGAGAAACAGAGGCTTGCTCTCAAGGGCCAAGACTCTCTTCTCTGTCATGGTGCATTCGATGTCGTCGTCTTGGACGATGACATCTTTCTTCAGGACCTTGATTGCATAGAGCTCTTCGGTTCCTTTTTTCTCTGCTAGCATCACCTGGTGGTGGTCGGATGAGAAAGGAGACAGACAAAAATTAAGATACAAAGATGAAGTTCTGTTTGTGTGGTCAAGATAAAGTTCTCTTTGTGTGGTCAAGTGGCTACTCTGAACGACCTCAGATGACCTTGTCAAAGTCTCGGAAAGAGAGAAGGGAAATTCATTTTAAAATCTATGGCGACAAAAGTGTAACTCAAATCTATAACTCAAATCATACTCATACAATCTTAGTATAGACTAATATAGCTAAAATATTCATATAAATTTGGGATGAACCAAGAAAAATTGACTAGAGCGGGATTTGAACCTGCAGCCTCCAAATTAACGTGCCGTTGCTCTACCAACTGAGCTATCTAGCCCTACGTTGGTGACATGGGTGGTGAATGGACTAGTGAGAATTCGGCTTTCAATCATAAATATGTATGAGGTATGGTTTAACGGTCTCTTAAAGAGGTGGTTCTGAAGAAAACCAAAGGATGAGACAGGTCTCAACATTTTATTTTGTTTGTCATCAAGGTCTTTTTTTAATCAAATCCCCCTGACCCACACCACTAGCTTACCTTTCCAAAACTGCCTTTTCCAAGAACGGTGATGAAGTTAAAATCGCTGGCTCGCACCATGTCTCCAGTGTTTGTCTGTGATAGGTCTTTCTTAGCTGTGTTATTGTCAAACTTAGTGGATATCTTCTCTCTCTGTCACATGACATGAAATAAGAACAAAAGAGAAATAAAATTACGCAGTTGTGTACAGTTTTGTGAAACTGATGCTAACTCTATGGCGCAACTTATGCACTAAATGTTACACAAGTGGACTTAGACAGTTGTCTATAGCTTTGTGAAATCTATGACAACTGTATAAGCCATTTTCAGATATGGCAGGACACAATACTATGGCTCTTCTCGGTTTGGGTAAGTTCCTCTGAAGACACCCAAACCAAACAGCACTCCTATAGTGTCCACCCTATCTCAACAAGGCTAATGGTGCAACTTAAGCACTAAATGTTACACAAGTGGACTTAGACAGTTGTTTAAATTGACTACAGCATTAATTGCTGGTATTGGAATTTAAAAAAACTTTAAAAAACCCCAGCCTTTTACCTTCCTTCTTTCTTGTAGTTCACTAAGGCTAATATCTTCAGCCACTGCAGGGACGTTGTAATATTCCCCTTCATCTTGATTGAGTAGTTTGAACCAACCATCAATCCCACTCTTCATGAGCTCTGACACGCCAAACGATAGAGATCCCATGAAGTCATTGCGTGAAATTCGGTCCCAGTCCCATACTTCCACCAATAACCGCCGAGTTTTGTCCTCGTCATTCAATTTGCTGTTTTAAAAACCATCACAAAGTCAGTTAATGTCAGTTTACACTGTTATTAGTTTGTTACTTTTATTAAGACCATTGCTTTCAATTCTTCTGTTTCAGCCAAGTTCTGTCTTTATAAATCTCTAGTTCTCCCTATTTTAGAATATGGTATGCCAGCATGGCTCCCTCATACATCTCTCCAGACTCAGGCCCTTGAACGGGTACAAAAACGTGCTACTCGATTTATTCTTGGGCAGAGGATGGGTGAGATGTCTTACCCCGATAGACTTAAGTCCCTTAATTGGTCGTCTCTGTCAATTCGTCGTAATTTTTCTGTTTTGTATTTTATCATTAAGTGTAAGTTTAACCTTATTCATTGTGATGTGGCTGGCATCATTTCTGTCAACCATAGATATCCTGACGTTCTCACCTTCAAACACCTGTATGCTAGAACCGATGCTTTGCATTTGTCTGCTCCTCATCTTTTCCCCAGACTTTGGTCTAGTTTACCAGAAAACATTCGTAATTCCCTACTGCTATTGCCCTTCCACAGCTTCCTCAAATCACTTAGATATTCTGTCTGCCAATCTCATGAATCAACTTGAATAGTTTTTATTATTTTTCTCAGTGTGGGCAGGGCTTTCTGTCCGTATTTTTGTATTACTCTTTCTTACTTGTAAATTTTGTACTATTTTATTTGTTCTCATTTTTATTTATTTATACATGTATTATAATTCTCCGGGGAGGGGAGTGTGGCTCTAGTGTTGGGACTTGTTTGGGGTTTAGTCCACCCTTTTAATAGCCTGCTATAGCCCATTCACTTGTGCAATATTTTAAATCGTTTTTATTTAAATCGTTTTTATTTATTAACAAGTTTATTTATTTATTTATTTACAAGTTTATTTATTTATTTATTTATATACATACTTCTTTATTTGTTTATCTTTACTTTTACTGTTATTTTACTCATTTATTTTCGTTTTATAAATTAGTTATTTATTATTTATTTATTATTGGTTTTGTATTATTATCTGCTTTTATTATTGCGTGTACTATATTATATGTTTAAATCTATATTTATTTCATTGTGTACCCCAGATGTGGGGCAACAGATCTACGGATCATAGTATGTATTTGCTTTTGTTGTCCCTTGCCCATCTCGGGGTATATTGTCTTGTATTTTGTTTTGTACTGTTATGGCAAATAAAATAATAATAATAATAATAATAATAATAAAAATATAACATGTGCTTGATCCCAAACAGGCACGCAGGCCCACTAAATGGGGATAGATAAGTTACTGGTAAGGTTAAAACAGATTACTAGTTAGATATGGATAGTATAAATGTTTTTACTAGTTAGTTACTGAGTTTAGAAACACTCACTGAAAAATAAACTAAAGAAATAATTAGGCTTTTTATCATTTCAAATGGAAATAAGGAAGAGAACCAAATTTGAAAACTCACAAACTAAAGCTCTCGTTAAACTCTGGATTGAGCGTTTCTTTAATCGTCTTGGATTTCTTCTTGCTCTTTCCTTGAGAGTCAGGGATGAGTTTGAGCTTGACGTAAGGGTCCGACAAACCATTGGGATCCATGGGAATCAGGTTCTTAGCTGAAACAACTGTAAAGAAACAGAAGATGGAAATGTTAAATGTATTTTACAGGATTAGTGAGGATAACAAACATCATTATTCAATTTTAGTCTGAAAGCTAGGGCCATTTTTTATTGTTAAAATGAAGTCATATTCAAGAAAACTGTATTAACGACAATGTGTTTACATGCTGAAAATTGGATTTTCACTATTTTCTCCGAACTCACAACAGATTAAGCTCACGTTTTCACAGGTCTGTTATTTCATGTCATTGTTGATCACACAAAACATGAACACTGTCTGTTTGAAATTAACACAAGGGAGCTTTCTACATGACAGCATGGAGCCTCCATGGGGAGGGAGGGCTGTGACACCCCTTCTAGATGACAGCATGGAGCCTCCTTGGGGAGGGGAGGGGGCTGAAGAAGACCCTCCACCACTGCTCTAGCTAGTTGTACTTTCCAATTTTTGTTATCGTAGTCAGAAGAAATATCTTATTTATGTAAACTCAATAAGTCCCAAATACGTCAAGGTAAATGAGGTGATACCTGATAAAAGCTAAATGAAACTTGACAAATCTTGGTCAATACAGCACTCTAAAAAAGCCCTTTTTTATTCAATCAAGAATGCTGTGCACATGTCATGATTACCAATTACTAACCCATTCACTTTACAACCATACATGACAGGAACCTACACAGCTTAAAACAGTTTCAAAGAAGGACCCTGCTTGAGTAATCACAGGAGACAAACAAGGTTGAAACTCTCGCCATCATTTGGAAGGGAGAGGGGTTTGAAATTCACCTGTCTCACTGTACATTCCCCCCGAGGTATTAAGCTCAACTGGACTGCAATTTAGCGTTAAGTCCTAAAAAGTTCACTGCGCAATAACGCATGGGATCCTTTTAGTGACATTACAGTCAACTTATCGGTCCCTGATTGGACGGCAATGGCCATGAGTTCACTCTGAGTCGCTTTTGTCTCAATTCCAATGGATTTATCCTCTCTAAGCCCTCTGCTGAATTTCCCTGGAGCCTCAGGACTCAGGCTCCATTGCCCAGGTCAGTCCCGTATACTCTATTTCTCATCTTCTCGCTGCTGTAAATTTGGTTTCTTCATGTTGGACAAATTGATTGAACAAATCTACATATAGGAGCCATGTATTAGGTTTGGAATTGATGGAAGTTATTCTGGGACACGGTAAATTGCAAATCATATGCATGATTTTTCAGATTTTTTTCCTTGATTGTTTGTTCTTTGTCTTGTACGAACAAACCTTTGTCGTCTTGTCCTTTGAATAAATTTATTTGTTTGGATTTTTTACTGAGAGCTTTTGTTTATCTCAGCAGCCTCTTATGCTCAATTCATTGTATTTCTCTGTTGATACTTGTTTTTTATTTACTTGCTAATTTTTCAAGCTAAGTTTGTAAATTTTTACAGAAATTGAAATAAATGTGAAGTGAATTGAACTTGATAGGGTATCTGACTGTAAAGGGATCCAAGAGATCATGGCCTAAGATTACAATCCTCCTACTAAACCACTATAAATCTTAGTTGTGCCATGTCTTGAACATACTTTAAGACCTAGAATACTGAAGAAGGCAATGCTATTAGCAAGTTGACAACATTGGTGAAGAATAAGTGGTGTTTGAAGCTTTGCATGGTGTTGAAAGTAAGAAGTAACTATAACTATAAATGTAAATAGTAGTGAACTTGCGGGTACAACCATGTGTATAATCTCTTTTGGGAGGAGTGTTGGCTCTGAAAAGAGCCGGTTTGGTCTCGACGTTTCGAACAGTATACTCTGCTCGTCTTCAGAAGAATGTTCCTCTAGAACATCTGAGTTCCTGTCATCGAGCCCATGGGGGTTAAGGCTTGGGAAAAAAATTTCTATACAGCCACGGGGCGATGAATCTTAAAGAACTGCTCTACACACCTACGGCAAATCATCTACCTTGATGCTTTGATGAGAGGTGGACCCATATAATTTAAATGTGCCAAGCAAAAGAAACAATGCGTTGTCTCAGTAGATGAGATCAGGAAACCAGTCTAAAATGATATCTCCCTTTTTCTGTGCATTGACTGTTGGTGGGAGTCAGGGACCCACATTTTGAAAAACATTTTGAGCAGCAGAGAATAATTTTTTAAATTTTTATCAAATTGATTTAATCAGCAAAAAATACCAGTCCAAAATGTTGTGCACTTTTGTTTTGATGATAGTCTTGGATGCAAATTTTCTATAGATGCTAAGCAGCAACAAAAATAAGCTCAAAAAAAAGTTACTTAAAGCGTTTAAAATATCACCAAATCAGACTCTTATTAGATCTCCTTTAAAATCAAAACCCATACCCATTTTGGTATGCACATCACGTTTTGAAAAACCAATACACCACCGCTGGAAGATTCCCCCTTCTCGCTCTCCACGCCGTCTAAATAACTAAATCTTTTGATAAAGTCTAAGCTTCTCTTGTACACACCACTTCTCCCTACAGACAGAGACAGCTCTCCCATATCTGACCCAGGAGATTGGGAGCCCAGCCTGCAGGTAGCATAATAGTATTTGTCTGATGTCGTCAGAAGGATTTCGCACAACTCAAGTGTCAGTTTGATTGACAGAGGTCTCAGGAGCTCTGTTGGGTTCTTTAAAGAGTATGGTAGAAGTTCGATTTCAAAACATGTTTTGATTTGGTTCCTTTCAGAATGTTAAACTTTGCATGGTGGAGAAACAATCTTAACCAGTTCACTTTGGAGGACTAGTCTGCAATGTGCAAAACTCTTGCGCAACACGCAGTGGCGGTCTTATAAACTGGCATTAGAGTTTCAATGCGTATTTGGCGATGGTCATGTCAACATGCCACGTATGGTGAGACGTGGATTGTGCGTACACAGGTAACTTTCACGGAGTCCCTTTGGTCTGGGTTTGGTGGCCCCAGTCAAAAGGCGCGCATCGCAAACAATGAACGATTGTTTATTTGGAGGGATTTGTGTCTAATGCCTCTATTGAAGACCTATTCCTTTCCCCTACCAGCCAAGATTTTAAAAGACCAATTATACTGCATTGTTATGAGGCCTTTCATCTCTTTCCGGGATGCTGTCTGTTCAATCGAGAGTTAGCTGATAATCAGCTGTTACATAACGGTTTTCTAACGGTCTGATTGAGCTTCAGAAATAGGAACGAAAAAAAAATAATAAAAAAATAATCTAAAATGTAAATGAGAAAATGTCTTTATCAGGCATGCAACTGTAACTTCACCAAAAAAGAGGAAATTACAAAATTTCAATGATTTTGTACAGTATTTTTCAATTTTGAATGGTAAAACTGAGAATAAAAAAGAGGAAATCAGCGGAAAAGAGGAAAAATTGCATGCCTGCTTTATATGGGTGTCCAAATTGAGTTTCTATGACAAAACAAATTATTAATGGCTAGAAACCAAATTGCTTTTTTTGACAGAAAATAATCCCACAGGGATAACAAGAAAATGCTTCTTAATCCCGAAGTAAATTGGTTAAGGGTTTGCGTCACTACCATGGAAATCAGTCCTTATTATATCACATCACCCCTTCGAAAAACAAATTTGTTTGGTAGAATGCAAAACTTAACCTGTGGTACAGCATCGAATTAGAGTAAAATTTTAGGGAGCACGAGGGGGTGCACCATTTAAAAAAAATTATTTATACATTTTTAATTTTTTATTTTTTTTCGGGGGGGGGGGGCACTTCAGGCCAAATTTCTGTTTGTCTTTTTCATAAAGAACCCCATTTTCAGCACTCTTTCTGAAAATGTTCTATATTTCTGTAAGGAAAAAGTTGAAAGGAATTATAAAGGAAAAACAAATGTTTAGTCTGGTGCTCTAATTACCGTCTACTTTGAGTTCCGTTCCATCACATGAGGCTTTGAGCTCCATACGACCTCTTCGTTCTGTATGGTCGGAGCCACAGAGGTTTGGCACTAGCAACTCACATCGTTTGTGTACGTTCATTTCACATGCTGTAGAGAAGAGGGAAAATAAGAGAAACAGGAATATTGAGTACATACTGCCAAAATAATGTTGTTGATTTGTTTTTCTTATATCTTAATTAAACAAAAGACAAAACAAAAACCTATGAGGGGAGAAAACAACTAAAAAACATTATTTAACAGCGAAGTAGATCTTTGTCATTTGATTGGAGGATTGTTGGTCATGCAGCATTATTATTCATACTATCACATGGCCTACGTCGTAAACCATGCTTTTTGGTACTATTCACCATGCATTATCATCCCATCCTTTTGACTATTGAACGCTAGACCACAACACGAACGCTCATGCAATACACACAAACTGTCCTCGTAATGTGTGCCAGAACACAATCTTGTACAATTGTTGATAGTGTTTTTTCTCAAATGACAAAGATCTACATGGATGTTAAACAAAACAGATAATGAATGTTTTGCATTCATGCAATAATAGAGTAAATATTTTTTCTTTTGTCGAAAGAAGGAACGTTCCATTCAACTTGGCTTCGCCCTCCGTCCATATTTCAATTCTCACCAATGCACTCATAAACACTCATTATAAAGAAACTTTTAGTTGTCGGCATCCCGCTACCATCTTAGACATAAAACAAAGATGTAACACGATGGAGATAAGAAAACCCACAGCACAGGATGTGCCAAGGCTTAAACATTGCTTGACCTAAATTAGAAGGCGCCCTCGCCTGGTGACATAAGATCTACTTTTCATCAAATCGGTAGATAATTCAAACCGGTGTTTAGATTTAGTTTTAGTGTTCGGTGATTAAATTGAATCCTCAAATAAAATAAAAGTCTTTCAAAGACAAAGATGATTAAAAGATTCACTCCAAAATATTACACATTTTTATTTTGAAAACTGAATTTCCTCGTCCTGCGATAGTTGCTTTAAAGTTCACCAAGGCGTCTGAACTACTTATTACAAAAGGAGAAGAGGGGGGAAAAATCACAACTGTGTGAATGATCCATCCACACTGAATTATTCACTACACCGTTCCTGGAATGCCTATGAGTCACGAAGACAATAAGTAAACATTGCCACGTATAATACATGATGATAGACATTTGTGGAATCGTCAGATGCTTGAGGGCTTACCCTCTTGTGATCAACCTTGCATATGAAATATATCTCCACCCCCCCCCCCCCCCAAAATAAAAAAATAAAATAAAATAAAAATAATAAATTTAATAAATAAATAGTCAGTCAATAAATAAATATCAAGACAAATAAAGGAAAGCGTTATCTTTTTATTAGCAAAACGGACAGAAAATTTAAACATTAGGGTCGAATGGCTTCTGAATTGCAACCAATAGGAGACCGCCAACATAGGGCTCCATGTAGAGAGCTCAGTTGGTAGAGCGTCGACCCTTTAGTCTGGGAGTAGTTGGTTCCAATCCCGCTCTAGTCAATTTTTCTTTGTTCAACCCAAATTATTTAAAATCTGCCCACTCAGTTTATCTTGTGGTTTATAACTTGACGCAACAAGTAATACCTCACAATATTTTAACAAAGCAACAACAAAAATTTACAAATAAATACAATGACTTGAAATATTTAAGCAACCCCCCCCCCCCCCCCCCACCTTCTTAGACACATCTTTTCTCCTGGCCAGGCAGCCAACACGCTCCAGTGGCATATTAAGCCATATCACAGCTATCGCTGCTCTCCTTCAAAGGTGCCAGGTAATTTCCCAATTACAAGAGGTTTAGGAAAGGCATAAAGACAACGATGTATGGAAAGTCAGCGCAACAGCCAGCGACGCTAGGGCGTTTTGGAAGTGACTGATTGCTGTGACCTTCTCTGACAGCGCTCGAGGTAGATTTCAGATAATAATAAAAATGCCCTCGGTTGCAAAGTGGCAGTATGAGAGTCGGGATTTCAACAGATTTAGCATTTTGAGTAACACTTTCTATCAAGTCGATAACAAGAAACAACTTGAACGAATGCTAAATTTTTCTATGAAATCAAATCTTCATTTTAAATTATATATATATACAAAATTCTTGCAAATAAAAATATCCATACCAATTTAATATAAATATAATTCTAATTTCTACATATAACAAAGTAATTTGTATAAAATTGAGTGGAGATAATACTAATTATTATTACGCATTCTATTGTCATTCAAATTTCATGCAAATAACTCAGGGTGGAGGTACCGTACCTATATATAGGTCAGGGTTCAAAGGGTTAATGACAAGTAGTTTTTTGAAAACACAATTTGCCCTCTTGCTATGATTTCTGCTTGTCTCTGTACATAATAGTATTCATAGCACACTACGTCGCTCGTCCCATCAGGCAGTCGCTAGAGTGCTTGACTTTCCCCCTTGCATGAAGCTATTTTGAGGGCTGACGCTAATATGACTTTAGGAACCTCGGGACCAGCTCTCAGGGAACCAGTGACAGGGTCCGTCTCACCGTCAAGTGTTGTGATGCTCTACTGGGGGCAAGCCTGGACACGCATATGCTGGGTGGATAGAGGGCATATGTTTGCATGGTCTTTATTCGTTTTCCAACACGCTGCCAAACATTTGACTGAGCTTTTTCAGGATCCACTCGGCACACTTAAATGTTCTCGGGGTTTATAGAAAGCAGACGCTTCGCTTAAATTAAGTTACTGTTATCTCTACTTGTTTAGCTAATGTAATAATTGCGTCAGGGATATAAAAGAAGAAGAACATGGTTGTAGAGGCATTCAAGTTTCTTTACAATAGACCCTTCGCATATGGTGTCGCAAGCTCAAACAGCGCCCTCACTGAGGTCAATGAAGACCCATCATTGGCCGAGAGTTGTGTGTGGCATGTACACTCATGATCATTTCCATTGTTTGACCTCTGCGATAGCCGCTATGCAATGATAACTTGATAGAAAAGCTATTTTTATTTTTTATTTTTTAATGAGATATCGCCCAACTCACAAGGCCACGGACGGCCACTCAAGGTGAGGGCTACACATAACTGATTTGGGCTATTGACCCAAATCAATTGACACCAGGGGCACGTTGCCTCCTACTCCTGGGGCTGAAACAGGGTTACCCCCTTCACAGTCCTTAAGGATGTAGGCATGGGTATCATCCACTAGGAGCCTGTCTGGTAGAGCAGAATGCACTACCTTCCCAACTTTTTCGAAGCAATTATGGTTAAGTGCCTTGCTCAGGGGCACAAGTGTCATGACCGGGTATCGAACCCACACTCTGCTGCTGAAAACACCAGAGCTTAGGTCCGGTGACCTAGACCGCTCGGCCACGACACGCCAATTATTAACAAAAAACCTGGTCCTAATGTCTATATAGTGCTGCTTATAAGCAGCAAATATTGCTGAACAATTTTCTGCTAAGCATAAATAATCAGGATACCAGTCACAGGTAGTGCATATGGAATGGCATTTTGGCTGGTAACCTTATTCTGGTAAGCGTAAATGTATTGTGGTTAGCCACCTTTTATGCTGAGGCAACTCTATGAAATTGGCCCTGGTAGTAATTTTGAACATTTTCGGCCATTTTGAATCTGAAAGATACAGCGGCCCTCTTGTAAGGACAAAATAAATACATAAAAAGCCCTTTATCCTTCTCTTCTTTGGATATCCAAAGCTCATTATGAATCCCAACACTGTACCTTATCTTGATTCAAAGAGGGTAACCATGCAAAAAGGACAGTAATTTGGACATCAATACCAATGCACTACCTTATCTATGAAGTATTTTATGTTGTTTGATTATCAGCATTCAAATAGAGTGTTTTTCTCTATTCTCAAAAGGTTTATTGTGCAAAAGTCAGACAATTATAAACATCTCAGGTTTATTTACATAATACCAGGTGTCTCTATATCTCCAAAAAGTAAACACTCGTACTAGTAGTACTCTCTACAAACGTTTTGTTTAGGAGTTTCATTTACTGTCCATGAAACGAAATATCTCAAGTATGTCTGGGTTTGTGTAATCAAGAGCTCCAAGGGATACCAAGAAGGTTTTCAAGGTGAAGAAATATTGTCTTTCATTTTTAAAGTTAAGTAATAAACCACACGGGGAAACTGAATGGGTAGTTTTAGGAAAATTTTAACATGATTTCTCTGCTGCTGCTTCCCAGGTTGTATCGTAAACTTGTATTTCTCTTGATCCCCCTACCCTTAATTTCGAGAAATAAATCAAAGTATTCAAATTATTCTGAATGGCCCCTAGGTAACAAACTGGTAATGTCCTGAGTGGCATCGGTGAAATATCAGGCACTGCTCGTTCAAATCAAAAGAAACTATACTTGACTGTTGGATTGTTTGTGATACAGATTTCCACTTTCTAATCGTAGACTAATGTGAGATATCCGACATTATTACAAGCCCTCAATACAAACTCCATCTCTTTCCTCTCCTTTACATACACAAATCTAGCTTTAGGGCAAAAAGACCTTCTGCTCTGATTAAGGGGAGATAACAAGTATCCATTGCCATGGCAACATGGGGCAATTTCCTTGAGAGCGAGGATGAATGTCACCTTGTGGAGAATTACAACATTTTAGACATAACAACGGGGCAAGAGGCGTCAGTGATACAACCCAAGACTGGTCCCCTGATGGTTACCGAGACCTACTGCTCAATATCAGGTGATCAAACAGGATGAAGGGAGTAACCGATACTGAGGATGACCTCTCAATGACCTCACAATGAGTACAAAATGGAGACTGCACTCCAGACATTAATCCACAGCATGAATTCATACATGAGTCAGGGGACCAGACTATTTATTTATACATGCAGCCTTTAAAAGTCACAAAAACGTGTATGAAAAGATTGCTACATTGTTTCAAGGTCTTTTAAAAAGTAGCTCTACTAATTTATTTTCCTGGATTTTCTGTGTCCAACACTTTTGCACGGATAATTTTCGTGCGAGATCTGAAGTTTTTGAAAAAATGAGATGTGAAGTTTTTTTGCACTGCCGCGACAAAATTCAGTTTTTGTCATGCATACATTTGAGTTTAAAAATTCAAAAATCAACTATATTTTTTGCATACAAAAAATGTACACACCCATGTATTTGAAAAGTTACGCCATTGGAATGTTGAAAAAATTCACACCAGAAGGGTATCATTTTACACCATCTTAAAGTGAGGTCAGAAATGTGCAATTGTATTCCCCCGTGTTTATAGGAACTCTATCTATTACGAAGTGAGTGCATCACAAAACTTGGCCTTGCATCCCCTCTTTAAAGGGACAGGTTGCCTTGGATCGGGCGAGTTGGGCTTTGAAAAGCGTTTGAAACCGTTTGTTATGAAATGGCCATGGTTAGAATTATGTTTTAAAAGTAAAATATAAAAATCTACACAAATATGCCTCGAAATTGCATGGTTTTCCTTTTACATCGTGAACTAACACAGCCCGCCATTTTGTAGAGCCAAATTTTTGACTCCACAAAATGGCGGACCGTGTTAGTTCGCAAAGTAAAAAGAAAACCACGCAATTTCGAGGCATATTTGTGTGGATCATTGTATTCTACTTTTAAAACATCTATCTAGCCATATGCATTTTATAACAAAGGGTTACAAACGCTTTTCATAGCCCAACTCGCCCAATCCAAGGCAACATGTCTCTTTAAAATAAAACCCACTTCCGCACTGTTCTGCTGAGCTTCAGTTGAGTACATCAGCGCAGTTGCACAAAACGTACTAGAATATAACCCAGGAATCGATGCGGTATAGGTATAGGAAGCTTTGTTAACATTCAGCTGGTAATTCTGTGTAAACATGTATGTAAAATCTGCCAGCTTTGCTGAAGATCGGGGCTTCAATTCCTTAGGGCCATCTAGCCATAGTGAACACCAACCGCACAAGGGTGTTTGCCTCTGAATATTACGATCCGTGTATGGGATGGAAAGGGGAGATGAGTTCAAGAAATGAGATACGGAGCGAGAATGGTAATAGTATCTGAACGTTAACAGTCATAGGTATCAACCGTGCAGCAGAACTGTATGCATAATTCACCCTGCGTCCACTCTGCCGTTAAATATTCCTGCACAAATATCCAATCCGCCGGAAATGATTCTTTTGCATGACTGTTGGAGAGTTGTTTCAATGCTTTGTTATTTAATCAAGTGCTTTTGACATCCCGAGTTGCAGAACATGAAAGAGGAAAGGCAGACTATCTGTTGTATATACATATATTATCAACTGACTAAGAGACATAAACAAGTTCAAAAAATTGTAATTATGGGATTTTTTTTTTTTTTAAACACTGCTCCAGACATTGTCCATCTTCCTTAAGCCCTGCTTCAAAAATGTCAACATTTCAAAATCCTTAAAATTGCCTCAGTTTGAAGATGTGAGTTTCCAAATATTAGGACTTGTACATAATTTCATCGCTTTAAAATTGGCCCAGTGTAAATAGACTGTGCAAGTCTTGTGTAAGTTCAAACATTTTTGGGACCTCTTCGGTCCCAGGTACATTGCTTTAACGAGTGGCTTTAAGGGTTTCTAATGTTGGAATACACGTGAGACTTGCACAGTCTATTCATTAACATAAACCAAGTAGTTCCCTCTGATATAAAGTTGATATTTATTATCCAGCAAAAGGACCCAGGCATCTCAATCAACCCACGACGATTGTCTCCACGAAGGGGGGAGAGAGTCAACAAACGACAAACTTGTGTATACACACCGTACAAGCGCACACACGTTCCCCCAATGAAAGCACATTCAATCAAGGAGGCACATGTCAGGGGAAGCTCTGCAGTATAAAACATCAAGGCTAAGCTTTCCATATGAATAGAAAAAGAGGATTGAAGATCAACTTTGCAACGCAGTGGAGATCTCAAAATTACGCGTGTTTGCTTGTCTCGCGCACTGGGGAGAAAAAGGGGGCGAGTTGTGGGGTTTCCTTTTATGTGTAAATGGATACTGGAAATGCATTTGTAGATATTACTGAGATATAAATAAACTCTAATAAAGAAATGAAGACCCAATCTTTGAATTACTCCTATGAGTTGAAAGATAGTTGGCAAATCATTTTGCAAAGATCTCACAAACACTGTGAATATCTTTAGCTTTCCCATTTGCTTCAACACATGCTTGGTAAAAGTTGAAAAATTCAACGAAAATTTCATCATACGATTGCTTACTTTTTGTATACTTAATTCCAGTTCATAAGTGTGATGGAATTCCTCTGTAAGCCACACCCACTTGACACAAACTGGCTCCACTGATTACCAGAAGCCCATACGAATTGCATTGAGATAGTTTTTGTTTGATGATTTATGTAAGAAAAGTTTAATTTGAACTTGGACAGTTCGGATGCTTTGCAGAGTTGTTTTGAAAATAATTGTTTCTCGCCCGTTTGTCCAAACAAGGCAAGGTTGTGTCACGGCGGACAAGGTTGGTGTCAACATGGAGTCATCCATATTGTTTTGAAGGGTTCTTTTGAAGTGTCAGGTGGCCGAGTTTCCATGACTATTTTGTGTTTAATTTGAAACAAATTTAAAATGACAAGGATCTTTAGTTGTGAGTTTCATAAAACAAATACTGGATGCATTTCAATCTTGCATTGTCGCAGACTATAATCACTCCATGAAATCTGACTTTTCCATTTCATTCGCCTCCAGATTTCACCTCAAACAAACAATGAATGTTGTAATTGAAGATACCCACCAGACACCCAGACACCCCTACGGCTATACCTACATGGTTCTTAATTGCTACCTTCCAACAAAATATAGTTATGTTTCTAACAATTTCGTTGATGAATTGTTGATATGAGCCAATATCCATGGCATCAATGGCATTGTCTAATGCAATGCCTGGAGGCTATACTCCAATAGATCTTCCATGACATCTCTTATTGATAACGTCTTATATTATTTACCGACATCTCTACTGGGATTAAAGACATACGGTTTAAGTCACAATGTGAGGTGGCATAAGTGGTATATCGGTACTAAAAGCATGGGAAATACTACCTAAACATGCCAAGCGTGCAAATTTAATGCGAGCGAAACAAATATTGCACAGCAGAAATGAGATACCGACTGCTTATGACTCTGTTTCCCTGCACTATATTTGCTTAGCAGATAAGTATGTCAATTTTGCTTAGCAGGAACAGGTTACTGACCAGAATTTGTATTGACTTCATACTGCTTGTGACTGGTTCCCTGCACTATATTTGCTTAGCAGATAAGTATGTCAATTTTACTTAGCAGGAACAGGTTACCGACCAGAATTTGTATTGACTTCATACTGCTTGTGACTGGTTCTCTGCACTTTGTCCACGGGCGATATCTCTTCTTAATATCTGTATTTAAGTGTCACAGTTTCCAAGTAATTTGCCCCTGAAAATGTTGTGGTTTGTACTTTTTAAAATACAAGAGAGATTGACAACCAAGGATAACAACCACTGACAGGTGGATATATTTGAACGCTAGAAATGATAAATGCTCAAGAAAGACAATCAAATCTCTCTAATGAAATTGCTCTGAGTGGGATTAAGATCAAGTGGTTGTTGTGGTGGAAGAAACAAACTCAAGGGAAAACATTTTTTTTTATTATTAGAAAGGTCATTTGAGCACATCTTGAATTTACCATTTTCTCATTATTGAGCAGTGTATGGGAAAACAAACAAACCAAACTGTGAACTTTTCGAAAAGATAAGCTCGTGATTCTGACTGTTTTTTTTCATATCTAACAGACCCCCCCCCTTTCAATTTCTCAACTCATCATTGCAAATGATAACCTTTTTTGCCAAAAGTGCATTAGAGTTGACTCTGATTATCATGAGGTATCTTGATGTATCCCGGTGTGTTACAATCGCAGCAATGTGGGCGATATAGTCTGTTATGAAGACAAACAAACAGCGAGTTATCCACACACGATACAGGGCAACATATCATGTAGATCTGGGTTTCATAACAAGTTTCTGTACAGACTCTGCTTCTCTTCCTCTGCAACAAAAACCTTCAGTCCACCGTTACATGACATGACGGCACAATAGAAACCGAGGTCTTTTCTGTTGATTCTACCAACAAACCGCTGAGAATTTGCCTTTCTTCTTTTAATCCTGAACTTCTTTCTGTTTTGATGAAGAAACTGTCTCCCGTATTGCGAGCATCCCCAGAAACAAATTAGCTACAATAAAAACACCGACCTCTCCCAGAAATTCATTAAGCGCGGGGCACCTCACGGGTATCGCAAGACAATAACGGGAGAGCGGGGGGAAAAGATAGAGGAGGCCAACGAGAGCGAGATCACGAACGTCTTCTTTAGAAACATGTTTGATATTGTCACAGAATTATACCCATGGGGTTTCGTTTTGAATATTGAGGCTATGAAACTGCATAAGTATCAGAAAGACTCTACTGCGGCAATATTACAATTCAAAGCATGTCTATAAACAAAGAATCCAACTCGGTCTTTGCTTTATTTTAAAAAAAATTTATGAGGACTTTTTTAGTAAGTCTGGGACCAAGCCTCGTGCGTATTCAAACTACTTCTGGGACCAAGTTGGTCCAAACCATAATTAAGTTTTACGTCTGCGCGATTCTGTTTCTTCAAGTTTATGGCTATAGAAGTTCGGTTATTAGATTTGTTTTGCCTTGATATTAGTGAACTATAATCCGATCAACTCGAGCTTTCAGAAAACCATTAAAAGTGTATCTTTAAAACCTCTACTCCATCCGAAAAGAGTAATCTGCAAGTAAGATATCAATCGAGAAACAAATAAGACATGCCTCATTAATCAGGTTTACGTGAGTCTTACTCGATTCTTATTTTTCAGTTCTAAGCTTCATTTATTCCTACAACAGACTTGATTAAAGAATTTACAAAGTCTAACACATGTTCCTGCAGTAAAGCTGAAAAGAAAAATTACCTTAAAGCCACAGACAAATCATAAAAATGCATAAAATTTATATAAATATGGTGATATCGCGGAGCTCAATTGCATATTTAATTGAAGAGCAGGCTCTATAATCCACATGAAATGTCACTTGTTACAAAAACACCCACAGAAACAACTGAAACATGTATTAATGACATCTGCAAGATAGAGATAACCTCCAACTGACTTCTTGAATAGTCCCTCCAAAATTGGATGATTGATATTTATCTAGAACATGCTCCAGGAAGGAACAAGATTCTCAACCTACACTCTCGTTATCCACCCCCCCCCCCCCCCTCCCCTTCACCCCCATATATTGAATTCACAAATGTCAGAAGCTTGTAAAGTGAGCCTTATATTTTATGTATCTGGATTGACGAATAGGGGCAATCAATATAAAGCAGCGTTCAAGATAAACTTGTCTCAAGCCCAGGTTCCTAATATTATGGCATATAAATTGAATACCTGGAGTTACACCCAAACGCCAGTTCCAATGCTACTCAAGACATATCAACGGAGAGGAAAATATGTTTAAAAACATGAGATATTGGTGATCCATCGTCCACTGAAAGGAGCAATTTGCAGCGACAGCGGGTGTTGTCCTTGTAGCAATTCTCAGAGGAAATTCTCAAAAACATTTCCCGTCTTTCTTGGGAGTTTTATCTTTCCAATAACACTGGCATATATAACCTTTAGAGATCATGATATACGAGAAGCTTGGATCAAAATGTCTGATTCCGTTTTGAATGACTTCTGAAAAATAGCTCTAAAAAAGGTCGTTGACAAGTCTCATCCTTGTTGACCTTTACCATGTTCCATCCACTACTTCAAAAAAGAAAAAAGAAAAAACTGATTTTCAAACACCACCTTGACAATTTCATACATTTTTTAGGGTTGCTCAAAGAGGATCGACTGGGATCGACTTGAACCTGTGACCTTCGTATTAACCTGCTGGCGTTGTGATATTGGCTCTACCAACTGAGCTATCTCGCCCTAATGTTGGTATCCTCCCTATTTTGTCAACATCTTTGTTGGTGGAATGCCAACCATTGTAATAAATTGAACTATGAACTATGAACTATGAACTATGAATGTTCCTAACAATTCTTCCCTTCAATCCTCAACAACCCCCACTTCTCCCTAGCAGTTTACTGACAAAAACTAAAACCAGAAACAACCTAGAACAATTAGTTCCTTGACACTTTGAGTCCCTTTTATGGTAAGACCTTTTTGATGTTTTGCCTTGAAACCTTCTCCTTGATCACATCAAGTAGATGAGTTGCAAGAAATGGTCAACCACTTAAGCTGTAAGTAGATTTTCAAGAGTTGTAATCCAGTTTGAAGCACTTTCCACCGATGGAACAAAAAAATATTGAGAGTAAATGGAAGAATTCTGTATTAGATGGCTATTTGATATGGTTACACTTGCTTTGGAGACCTGGGGCGGATATAGCTAGAGTGTTTTGAGTGTCTGAGTTGAGTGTTAAATGAGTGCTCATAGAGTGTTTGCTGAGTGTCCACTGATCATTGGATGAGTGATCACTGAGCAGTGGGTAAGTGTCGGCAGAGTGTTCCTCAGCAGGCTCAATAATTGGTAAACCAAGTGTTTAATGAGAGCTCACTGTGTTCAAAGATTATTCACGAGTGCTCCATGGGTGTTCATTAAGTGTTATCTGCTTGTTTAAGGAGCGCTCAGTGTTCACTGATTATAAATAGTACATGTTCACTGCATGTCCACAGATTGTTAATCGGGTGTCGACCAAGTGTTCCCAAAGTATTTTCTGTGTGTTTGTGCAGAAGAAAGACAGCTATCAAGCTTAAAAAACAACCCTCCAGGACTTACCCCTCAGGCTATTTCAAAAGATCCAATCTATTGAACTCCTCAAAGGGAAAATCTTAGGGCCACCTAGGCTCAAAAACACATTTCTGCATCCCGACTCAACCATCCCCCCCCCCTGCACCTTTAGTACGTTGAATTTTGATTAGTTTTTAAAAAACACATATGTCCATTCGCCCACAAGCCCATACAAAATTTGATAGAGATTCGTGCGACTGATCAAAAACATCGGTCTTTCCATACGGTTTAAATTTAGAAAAATAATATCATGATGCCGCGAGGCATGCTGTAGTTTTTTATTAGGCAATTTCATTTTTCTGAATTTACATCAATATAGGGTATTTTTCTAGATTCTTCAACAGAGGATCAATGATGCCATGTTTACATGTTCTGTGTTATGGAGAAGGGGAACTCATATTATGTTTTGAGATTTTCCTTGAGAAAAACCTTATTTCTTTTATAAATAGGAACAAAATACTGTTCTTGGTGAACTGAATAGCATTTCAATCCCTTTGTTAATCCCTTTGGGAATTTTTTATTTAAAGCAAATGTATCTTCAACATCTGTGAATGCCTCTTTTTTTTATTTCTTGTAATCTTATGTATTCACTTAGGTATTTTTCAGCTGCTTTTTTGTATTATATTAAATGTATCCAGGGCCCCCAGGGAGAACAGTTTAAAAAAAAATGATGGGGCTACCCTGGTTGAAAAAAGAGAGTATATATTAATTGAAACAGAAATAAACAAACAATTTTTTTTTAAAGAAACATCTCGATTTCAGAGAGAATAATTTGCCCAAAATGCAAGTCTTTTTTATTTTTTATTCAAGAAGTATTTTCTCAACCCTTAATAAACTTTTCCCCCTCCTCCTCTAAAATTGTCCTTTTTCACGTAAACAAAACGCGTAATCCAACGTCACGATTTCAGAGAGAACGATTTGCCATAAGTGCAGAAATATTCACTTTTGTTTTTACATCAAGCTTTTGCACAAACCCCGAGTAAAAATGTTATCCTTTTTTTTCCTCTCCTCTTGCAAAGGGTATCAATTTTATTCTCCATTGGAGAATTTGCCCAAGGCATCTTACACCGAACAGCTGCCAAATGGTTCTTGGTTTCTTTATTGTAATGTGATGAAGACATTTTTAGTTGAGGTCAGTGATTGCTATTGATGGGGGGGGGGGGGGGGGGGTTGGAGGTCAAATAAAAGAAGAAGAAGAAACATCTTTTTAACAAACCTAATCAGCTTAATAAACTCATGTTATCTTTTCAGCAAAGAAGACCTGGCTTCATATATTTAATGCGATGGATCAACAATGCCGTAGGGGACTTGTTATGTTACAGGCCAAACACATCCAATATAAATGAGATAAAAAATCTTTGCCAAAGGAGTAGGGGGAAGAGAGAAAAAACCTACTCAAGGTATCACAAATGGAATACGTATCAGGTTGCTTAGTTCATCCACAATGCAAATTGATTTCAAGATAGCACCTACTCATTAACTCTGCCGTTAAAGTTATGGTGTAGTTTCTGCGAATCAGATTTTATTTTTTTACTTATTCATTTATCTGTGTAGAAATGTTGTTGTGGGGTTTTTTTTACTGAAAAGCTTTGCAAAAGTGTTTTGTATCAATCAATCATCCTGAGGAAGCATTTGATCTGCAATGCCGTCATCTTTAAGTAATTTTTTTCTCCTTTCAGATATGGTGGTGTTTTTGTACTTGCAATCAAACAAGTTTTGAATCCCACTCATGCACATGGCGTTACAAACATTACTAGAAAAACCCCCAAAACTATCTGGAGAGGAAAACCTTTCATTTTTGGAGGGAATTAATTTGGCAGTAAACTTCACAATTGCCTTTAAAAGATGACAAGATCCTCTGAAGTAATCAATACCGTCTTTAAATCTGTCTAGACGACTGCAGACAAATGTTTGTGAAGTACAAGCACTTCTGAAAATCCAGGATGACTGAGTCTACACAAAAATCTACACCTGAATTCTCCATGGAGCTTGATGAATTTAGGTGTTTTCATTTTGTCTGCTTCAAACCTACCAGAGTAATTGGTAATCTCAAATAAATGTCGAAAAGATATATGCATATTATACAAACAGTCATTTATTAACCCTTTAGTCACTGTTCCACCCGAAACCGCCCAGCCATTTACTCACTGGACCGCCCAAAACCGCCCGAGATTAAACAACACTTTGTATCTTGGGTTTTACACATGCTAGCGGGTTGCAGCAAACAGCCGTCGAAAGAGCGTGATCTAAAGATTGCGCCAGTCTAAAAATATCCCGTGGTCACCATTGACAAAAACCAAGTAATCTCCTTCCAAAGGTTCAAAGGTCGTAAATCTAGCACGACGTGTCAATGCTTCTCTGTGTGTGCGTAACGTATCGTATGTACAATGCATTACGCGCACACGCGCACTATAATGTATACTACGAAAGCGACGATGTTTCGCTGGGCTTTCGCCATGTTTTTCACACATTATTGAAAGGAGTTTACATTGTAGAGGAAATTTATTGTTATCCATACGTAATATAGACAAGATTGTTCATTTCTAAAGGTATGTTTAGATATTATTTCAATCACTTTGTTAACCTTTGTTCTTGTTTGAAACGATAGCAAAGTTGAAAAAGTTGTGTGCACAAACAACTTTCCGTGAAACACTGACGCTAACGTAATGCAAACTAACAGTTGTCTATTTTCGTTGGTGTGTCAACATATTTACAATCTGAAAGCTTCAATTCAGTAAAAGAAAATACATATATGTGTGAATCATTCGAAAGATAATTTTATCCTCTACAAAATAAACCAAACTTGTAATACAAAAAAATAATTACAATGGAAGTTATGATACGACTTCCAGATAGTGCATTAATTCGATGACTTTTCCCCGCCCTGCTCAGTGAGTAAATGACTTTGTTGAATTTGCTCGTAAGTGCTAAAGGGTTAAATACCCCTAAATATGACAAAAAGACTATTACTTAATGCCCTACAATGGGGGACTTTTGGGACGCTAGGTGGCAGCAGACTTACCAGGTAAATCCATCGTTTTCGGTAATCTGCGCATGCTCAGAACTACGTAAACAATGGAAATTTACCTGGTAAGTCTGCTGCCACCTAGCGTTCCAAAGTCTCCCATTGGGAGTGTACAACTAAAGTGTTTTTGTGGGTAATCATTACATATGAAGTGTGGGCCTGAGACTTGAAACACTATGTGGACTTACACACGTCCACACAGTGTTATTTACAGTGTCGAAAATAGGATTTTCCTTAAATGTACAGAACAAAGGAATGTTCACAGAGGGTATGTAACACAGAGCTGCACGTGTGTATCTGGTACAATCTGGTTCAAATGTAATTCAATGCTGTGACCTTTTAAACATTTTTGGAATCCATTCACTTCAGGATAATTCAAACAAAAAAGGAAAAATGTGACGCTCCATGCAGAGCTGCCAACATTTGCATCTTGCAATAAGGGAAATTGTGTACAACAATCAGGGAGATATTTTGAATTACATTCAACATATGGGGGAAAGTTCACAAATCAGGAAGATTTTCAAATTTGTTCATCAGAAGAAACTTTCTGCAGAATAAGGGAGAGTTGGCAGCTCCTTCCATGCCAAGACTCGGCACTTCCTACCCAAACTCAAAACTTGGTTTGTTTGCTCACAAATTGAATGAGAATAAAAGCTTCCAAATAACACATTATTAGGGTCCAATGAAGGTAAGTATTTCTAGACATAAATAATGTTTCAGACATCACATCACATTGATATCAAGGCTGATGCTTCAGTTGTCTTCAATTTTAATTCCATTTCATTATTTCTGTGAAGTGCCTGATATTTGCATGGGGTGTAACACTAACGGGCCTGCAATTTCATCTTTGAGAGGGCAAGACCATTTTCATTTTGCAAAGAGCACTTCCATTGGGAAAATCTTAAAATCTATCGGAAAAACGGCAAAGACCAGGACAACAGACCATGACCTCCTTGTCCTGCGTGTAAAATCCAGGCCTGGTTAAATGGTGTTTTCTTAGCAACATAAAACAAATACATTAAGATATAATCACAAAAACATCACCACTGTCAAAACTCTTTCAAAGTTTTTTTTCTTTTTCTAGCCCCTTTAACAAAAAATTCTATGTTATTTTGTAAATTTTGTGGTTAAAGTTTCTTGTAATTATTTATATAATTATAGGTATATATTTTGACCTATATGTATTAGTTCTATTTGTAAATAAACCAGAATAATTATTTCTACTGTGTATGCCAACTTCCTCTTTAAGTTAAACAGAGAGGAGAATTAAGGTATGAATTATACTAAAAGGTAATTGGTATGGCCGTGAAGCCATGCAAATTTGCTACAGCAAACAGCTCTGCTGCCATGCAAACAAGAGAGAATACAACAGGATGGATGCTGCAAGTGTATCCCAAATTTTCTTTGCAAAATGGTTATCTTCATTTTCTTTGGTCGGGAAACAAAATAATTGTTTTCTGGAGGCTGCAACTAATTTTCAAACAGCTGGTATTGTATTTTAGGTCTTTTTCAAACTCTTTGCTGTTTTAAACTTGTCTATGTTTTGTTACTTCCAAACATACTTGGGTGTTTTCTGTGCTTTGCTAGTCTTATTTAATAGACCTTTCCCATAAAATATGTAAATTGCGTGTCACGCGTGTGCACTAACCCTGTTGGTTGACAAAATGAAGAAACATTGCGCCTTTTTGTATGGGGCTGATGGTGGCGTGAGGCACTGCACACGGTTGTGCGTCTGCCTAGGGCACAACTCTTTGGCGTTTGCTGAACAATAGTGTATAAATAATAGGTGCATTGGAAAGGCTTATTAAGTTTCTTAACGTTTATTAAGAAGTTTAATGTTGTAACGTGCCACGAGGTTGGATTAGCTGTTAATGTCAGGGATTTTCTGCAGTTGATATCAAGCTTATTTTGATGGCTGCAATTGAAATAAGAAATCGTGGTTTGGGGTACTTCAAAATATTTTCTTGATTTGATATTTCAGAAAAGAGTTATTTCTCCAAAAGGAATGGTGCTGTGCCCAACTTCATGGCACTGCTTCCTGTGGTATTCTGCCCTTATATGGCCCGTAGAATTACAAGCTTTACAGGGCGTCTTTACAGGGCGTCTTTACAGGACGTCTTTACAGGGCGTCTTTACAGGGCGTCTTTACAGGGCGTCTTTACAGGGCGTCTTTACAGGGCGTCTTTACAGGGCGTCTTTACAGGGCGTCTTTACGGGGCGTCTTTACGGGGCGTCTTTACGGGGCGTCTTTAGTGCAGAATTCTGCGGTAAGCATCCCCATGAAATAAGGCCCGGGTTGAAATGGATCAATTTGTTTTCAATAATCACCAACCCTGAACTTTGTCTTTAACCCTTTCAGCCCCAAGTTCTTTTGACATAAACAACTGCTGGAGCCCACGTTCTTTGACCACTCAAGCGTGAATCACACTTTCTTACACAACAGGAAGCTGGTGTTCAAAGTTTGATTTTACAAACTCTGTTATTACCTTGAAGATTTTATTTTATAGCATAATGAATAATAATAATTGTCTTACTTATTGAATTTCCTTTCATATAATTCAAAAATCATTGAAATCAGCCAAAAAAATTCCAAGTTCTTGGTCTTTGTTTCTTCAGTGTTTTCTGAAAAACCAAACACTTTTTTGCACACAACCTTATGGCGCTCCGTAGGTGTTTGGCTCTTCGGATCTTTCTACTCTAATTTGAAGTGATTGCAAAATAACAACCCTATTTTATTTCACCATCATTGGAAAGATCCGATCTTTCTCTTTCCAATGATGGTAAGCTTGGGTATGGAGGGTGAACATGGACAAAACTACAGCTTTTTAACAAATGGCCCTTGTGCCCAGGCTTGAGTGCTTTGTTGTGTGTTATCTTGGGCGACTATAGTCGCCCTTGGGGCTGAAGCAGGGTATAGTGCACAGTCGACTATAGTCACCCTTGGGGCTGAAAGGGTTAATCTCCGACAATATGACGGTTTTATTTTTCAAGTGTTGCCTGTCTCTACGTTTAGCCTGGCGACAACAAATTAATCAAGTTTGTCCATTTTGGAGGAAATCGATACAAAGTAATGTATCAGTCATTCTCATCTCCCGTATAAAAAAAAAAGGGGGGGGTTCTCAAATGGCGATCACCAGGCAACCCAGATAACAATGTGGCTCATGTCTGAGACTTCATGCAACCACAGGGGACATGTTACAGTTGTCCATGCTATGGAGCACCCCCTCCCCATTTAGAAATATCATTGAAACTAGATATTACTGCCTTTACACTACGGTGTGGGCATCACGCTTCATTAGTGATGGGATAATGGAATCGTGTCGTTAGCCATGAGCCATTTGCATGTGGCTAAAAGCATTACAGAAAAAAAAAATCTCCCAATCCGGATGTAAAACAACGGTGTTAAGTTATGTTAAAGAACAAGATGAAACTGAAAGGCAGAATGCTGCAATCAATTGCCCCGGTTTGGGTTGGTTAACAAGTAATAGCGGCATTGATTCTTTATCCCCCCTGAACGGAGATTTTAATCTGTCAGTCTGTATTTCCGACGTACCCTCAAGTTGCTTGTTGGATTTCCATTCCTTTGATTTGTTTTCATGGGAAGCTGACTGACTGTAAATGCCCTGGGTTGACTTGATTTATTTTCACACCAGTAATTCTGTTATTAATATAATGCTGACAAAAAGTGTACTTGCCTTCAGTAGAGTAATGGCCGAGTTGGTTGAATATTGAACGCATAACATGCCATAACATAGTTGTTAATGTACCAAACAGCTTGAGCACAAGACTAACTAAATCATTTTCTCTGAGCAAATTCAAGTAATAAACTACAAGGGAAACCTGAATGGGTAAGTTTTAAATAAATTTGGGGTTGGACAAAGAAGAATTGACTAGAGTGGGATTTGAACCTGCGACCTCTGGATTAACGTGCCGGTGCTCTACCAACCGAGCCATCTGGCCCTAATTTTGGCGGTCTCCCTATTTTGTCAATATGTTTATTCAGGGGTGCCCGTCAGAAGCCATACAACCTGTTACTGCCGTGTAGCCAGGGATCACACCCAAATTTAAGATACAACCTAGGAAGCGGCAGCAGAGGGATCACCTTAACCCTTTCAGCCCCACATTGTTTATTACATGCATCCTGTGGTGACCACATTGTTTACGCACACGGAGTTCCTGTGGCCCAAGTTTTTTTTCTAGAGGACTGAAAAGTTGCAGCTTGAACTAAACGTGTTTTTCAAACTTGTTTTTCTGCACAAACTAATTATTGCATCAAAAAACTTTGTGCATGCTATTTCATGGCTACAATGTGGTGATTTTTATGATATCGAATATATCTTGATTTGAGTTTTGGTTTTTACACGAGAGCTCAAATCACGACGAGCAGCACCGGCAACGGTAGCCCTCGGACCGGTCTGCCTGCGCCCATGATTAGCAGTCACGCCGCTCGGACCAGCAGCATTTTCATCGTCTGAAGTTGAAGAATCCTCACTACTTACACCAGATTCTTCAGAAGAACTAGATAATTCCATATCAGAATCACTGTCTGCAAACAACTCCCGAAGTAAATCGGCATTTCGATCACTCATTTTGCTGAAATTTCGGAAGTAAATCTGGGTTTGTTCGGAAGGCTTTTTTTTTTTCGCGCGTCGTTTTCTCGAAAAATAGCAATGGCAACCCCTATTGAATAATGCACCAGTCGAAAGAGGAGTCAACGAACTTTCTGGCTATACTAAATTCAACTACAGAGGGCGACAAATAAAAATATTACTGCATCTCGAAAAAGACGATATGCGCGCGGCGACTATAGTCGCCGTTGGGGATCAAGCGGGGTATAGTGCACGGGCGACTATAGTCGCCGTTGGGGCTCGAGTGGGGTATAGTGCACGGGCGACTATAGTCGCCGTTGGGGCTGAAAGGGTTAATGCGATGCAACCTTTTACTTCAAATGTTAGGTGAAACAGACTGACAAGATCTGACAAGAGCGGGATTTGAACCTGCGACCTCCAGATTACATACCAGCACTCTACCAACTGAGCTGTCTAGCCCCAACATTGGCAGTCTCCCTATTTTAGTCAATATCTTTGTCCATACATGTACCTTCTACAATTTCAACGAGACAATCCAAATAAAGATATTGCCGTTTTTGTGTGCAATTCATACCCAACAACAAGGCAACATTTTGTAGAACTCCATGAATGCTTATCGTCAATCATTATCCCAACGAGAAGAATTTAGATTGCTGTCCAATTCAAATATCCATAATTTACCTTGAAGTGTTTTGAACGCTCTGATGGATGCATTCACACCATGCCAACAACCCAAGTCATTATCAGGGAAGTTTTCTCACAGCGTGACGCTGACCATCTTTTCACTTGGCATGGCAAGGCGTGGAGTCATTATCAGGGAAGTTTTCTCACAGCGTGACGCTGACCATCTTTTCACTTGGCGTGGCAAGGCGTGGAGTGGCTACAACAGGTTCATTTCTAACTGAAATTTATTTATTTATTCATTTTTTGTTCTTCAAAATTGCAGCTCAGTAAGGTCAAAAAAATACAGGATTCATTTTAAACCAACAATTTTAAAAACAACTTCAAGAAAAGTTGCTGGCGATTTTAATACCACCCCCCCCCCAAATAAAAGAAAGAAACCAAGTGAAAATGAAAAATGTTAATTAAAAATAAACCTGTTCTGCTTGGATTTCTTCTTTCATTACATTTAATAACTGCCGTTTAGTCTCCACTCTCAAGCCGATGTGTGAGAATGCGCTAACACCTCTGGTTTTATTTTATGCGTATGTCCAAGGTGAACATAAATCTACATAGAAACCATGAATGCCAATTTTAAGGACGTACAGCCTTCAGCTCCTATCGAGCGAGAAATTCACAGAAGTGCCTTGATATCTGGTAACTGTAAGATGCAAGCCAATCTATTAAAGGTACCATAGCCAAAAGGTTCTTCACATTTATAGACCCCTTGCATAAGTGAAACACTACAGGGACGCTGAGGTCATGCGCATGTTTTTACGCACAAAGAACAGCTATTCCCAATGATTTGCCTCCTTTGGCCTCAGTGAGGGTGCTTTTAGGCCTCAGTGAGGGCGCTTTTTTAGAGTGTGGCGTCATATGCCAGGGGCCTATTTGAGGGTTTGCCCATATTTTGTTCAGTGGCTGGCCAGCAGGACTGGCTAGTTTGTCATTTCAATAGTCCGTCAACATCTTCTGTGGTTTTCTTTCAACATTGTCAAACTGTATGGTACAATCATTGCAGTCAGTGGCTTACATGTACCTTTTGGAAGCAATGAACTAGCCAGCCGGACCACTCGGACAGAATTTTGACTGGTCCTTAGAGGTTATAACTGGCATTTGGCCAGCGGACCACTATTAAGGGAGAACGCTGCAGATAGTTTGGGGGTGGTCTTTTGTTTAAGACAGTAGGGTATGTGGCAGAAGTTATAACTGGCTTTTGGCCAGCGGCCCACTGTTTTGGGAGAATGCTGCATTGAGTTCTCTGTTTGGGTGATGCTAAAGCTAGGTTATGTGGTGCTGTGTCATAGAGCCTTGAAGTATAGGGTGTCCCTAGCAACACCCTTAACAAGTCATAGCCGTAGCCATAGCCAGTAATTCAATTACGGCTTATCGCTCTGGTAATGAACCCAAAGAATCCTCAAAAGTTTGCGCTGGAACCTGTAGGCCTAAAGAAGGTGTTGAAGACATTTCAGTATTTGATGTGGCAAGAAAGGTCCCAAATAGGGACCCCACCCTCAATCAGGTATCAACTGAAAACCCAATCCACATACAAGGCTCTGGTCCGAAGGAGGATTCAAACCCTGGTCCACAGAAGTGAAAGCCAGGGACAGAAACTACTGAAAGCCAAGTTACCATGCCGATATTGTAGAATTCAGCGCTGCAAAAAGTCCCTGGTTTTCCAGGTTTCTAGATTGCGTCATTCGGTGTCATAGCAACACAAACCTTGGGACGGCAATATCAGTGACTTGTTCAAGTACAACAGCGAGTACGTCATTGCGTGTTCGAATAAAGCCAATCATGCATGCAAATACTTTATTCAGACCCTCAACAGATGCTTCCGTGACATCAACAACCTTTAAAACAAAATCTGGATTTCTACTTTCGTCTCCCTTGTAGTGTGGCTATACCATTAAAAAAAGGTATAACAAAATTGATCAATAGTTCACAAAGAAAAGAAAACCAAACAAAAATAACATGGAACATTTAGCAAAAAGTACCCCAAAATTACTTTGATGCCAGAGATGACATTGGATCGATTACAAAAGTTCCTTTTAAAAATGATTCTCAGGGAGGGGTTAATTCCCCCCTATTCTAGACCCAGAACCTCCCAGATGTTCAGGTTTTACAGACTCTGTGCATCACCAGAAATAAAAAACTACAGGTTCAGACACAATGTGGACTATTTGGTGATTGCTTTGCAACTTTCAAGAAAATTTGAAGGCTTAACGAGATTTTGACAAAATCCTTAAACCAGGAAAAAACCCTTAGAAATCCCACACCCGCTTTGCTTCATTTGGGTTTTCTGGAGAAGTATTTCCTTCTGTTTCACAATACTATGGTAATTTATTTGATGCAAAACTATATCGTAAGAACTTCTGCAAATTGATAATTTAGAACAACAAAAAATTCTTCTACTGAGTCGATTTCTACAAGAGTTTCATCACATTACTTATAGGTATCTCATTTCATTAAACCTTATAATACTAAAGCCGGGAGCCTACCCTGAATGTGCAATTTCCCTTGCCATTTGCAAATTTAGTCACATGAATAAATTAGATCCGCTTCCCTCCAGGTAAAAACCTGCAGTTACCAACGAAAATAGAAAATTACCCTCCCTTAAACTATCCCTTAAGGGACAAACACAAAAATCCAATTTGCGAATACCGATTTTACCATTTGTCCAATGACCTTGATCACAGGCAATTACTTTCCCTTCATTTTGTTTTTCTCATGGTGACGTCAATTGAGATGGGGGAAAAAAAATCAACTATTTTTTCTCACAAATGAGAGAGCTACTGCATCACTTAATCGTGCCACGGGGGATAGTAAAAGGGACAAGCAGATATTCTGAACGAAAAAGGTTGAGGACTTTTTAAATTGATTCCTTTTCCTAGATGTAGTACGAGAGATAGGAACGTACTGACTGGAACTTGAACGTGACAAAAATTTAACCCTAAAAGACTGTTGCATCACTGAACATCACAACACGGGCTCGAGTGGTCACAAAGCTACCAAAGTCTACTCAAACTATTTTCAAATAATATGTAATGTAGACAGTTGAAATAACTGATCGTAGGAAACCTACAATATTATCACAAACTGCACGTTTGATACTTGAAAATAAACTGTTTGTTGTTGTGACATTATTTCATACAGTACGGGCTGGGTGATGGGCAGTGATGGGCACACTAGTCTTTCAAGAGGAGAATATTAGTAGTCGGTGAGTCTACAAACTAGCTTCTGTACACCCCCCCCACCACCCCCGCAAGGAAATCCCAGTCCAGGGCTCGAAATTTACACTGGATGATTATAGCATCAGGGCCAGTACACTCATGACTAGTAGACTTGAACAGGTCCGGTGGTTTTGTCGACTTTCAGTCTGATAAATCTCTTTCAGTTCTGTTGAGCATTGAAGAATTCTTACCCATAATAAAATTGAGATAAATCTCCTCTTAGTGCCTGTTGATATTAAAACAGTTCAAATGTTAAACTGTGTAGGTATTTTTTCTTTCATTTCATTTCTGGTCTTGTAACAAAAATTCTTTTCCAGTAGACATTTTGAGCTACAAGCCCAAGGGTCTTGTGGATTTCCCCCAAAATTTGAGCCCTGCAGTCAGCAAATTGACTCCCATACACCTGCCCAAAGATAATGCCCTTACTATGTCCCTGCCGAATCTCGAAGGGTATATACTCCATTCTCTTTCTCTGTAACAAAAATAGTAGTAAATGGCCTGACGCCTCGACCCTAGCAGTCTTTTTCGCTACTATGAGAATTCAGACAATTGTAACTAATTGTTTGTAACCTGAATATCGCAACATAAAACCTTCCTACGGAGCCATCCGACCTCGTTTAATCACAGCTAATTAAAAGAGTTTGAGAGACTTCAATTGCCTTCATTTGAAATTTCTGTCATATGAATAGACATTGAATGTGTTTACATCAATAACAATCAGAGATTCAGTCAAGCAGGCAAAAGCTGACATCAAGGAAGGAGACCTTAATGATCACAGTTATTAATTGGCACTACATTAACTCAACGACTGTCACAAAATTGATAGAAATCTCCACCGAAGTCAGGTGTCCCGCCGTACATTCAAAAGGAAATTGAATTCCTGACTTGATTAATCAAAACCCAGCAGGATTCACAAAGTACCACAAAGGTTTGATGAAAAGGTTGAATCGTGAGCCAACGAGCGGGCGTGTTTTCTGGCTCGACGCCGTCATCATATGACAGAGCACGAGCAAATCATTTAAAAACAATTGAAAGCACCTGTTGGTTGGTATGTCATAGACGGGGAAGCTGCCTGGCGAGCACAACACAGCAATACCTCCTAAAACTATTCAGTAACAGTAAAATCAATCTGACTCAGACGACTGGCTGGCCTGAACAGATGGACGCTCCATTTCCCCGTTTCCGAAACATCAGCTGGAATCCTCACTCTTGGCGGCATTGCATGACACCCACACGTGCTCCGCTCAAAAAGTCGTGACACTTTCTTTTTCCTTTCATCTGGTGAACTTCGATCGCAGTGATTTTTTTTTTTTACCCCCATCACATTTCCCAGATATTCTCTCTTACAAATCAACGAGGCTGGTGGAACTTGGAAGATAAAGTTCATACAAAGATCAGCCCAAGGTCTGGTGCGTGGTGTGAATGTGGAGAAGAAGTTTGACTGTACAACAGAGTAATGTTTACTTCTTAATCATCAAAATCCCAGAGTGGCATTTGCTTAGAGAGCTTTGAGAATCCTTCATTTTGTCAAATTGTGTCTATCAGTTTGCCTCCTTCCTTCCCACTTCCCCCTTCTCCCTTCCCCCATCCCCATCCCCATCCCTATCCCCTCCAACTGTGGTGGGATGGCTCTATAGAGGTGCTGGTTACTTGTTCCATCAACCGCTGGCGATTTGTTGTAACTTTTAAATATATTTTTATATACTACATGCATTTGTGTTTGATACTTATTTTTCTATTTATTACCTTGTATATTTCTTCTTGTAGTTTTGTGCCAGTGAAGAAATTTAATAAAATAAAAGTGAAAGGTTTGACGGGATCCTAGAATGGGTCTGACGGCAGATGCAGGTCATGCACCTCTAACAATGGGGGTACACAGTTCACCCAATGAGATCTTTAACAGAGAGTGTTTTTTACTTCTCAAGCGTTTTCAGATCGAGCTTCTTATATTTTCTTTGAACTCCGCAAGCGGTTCAAGTACCCACTCTATGAATTTCACGGCGGAGTGTACACTCTTTCAAAATTTCTCAAAATCGTTTGCACAGATGAGCCTCATTGACGAGCCGCATCTTGGAAAAAAAAAAATCTGTAAATGGTGTGGAATGAGCATGCACTCTGCTCATAAAAGCTGGGAGATTTCTAAATTGGCATGAAGTTGACAAATACGCAAGGGCTTGTTTCGACATGTTCCAAAATTACAATGTCAACCGGACACGATGAGGGGTGGTGAGCATTGTCATTCTTGTGTAGTCTTTTAATACTCAGGTGAAAAATGTCACGACTTCTCAATTTGACTGTACGGTTGACAAAGAGTACCCCCCCCCCCACCTCTTTGTAAAATAATGTGAAATGACAAGCCAGCTCTTTAATACACATCTGATGTTTGATGATAATCTCAGGGGACAGTGTGATCACATTGGTTGGCATTATCACAGGTAACCGGAGTCACACTATACTTCGATGTGTTTACTTCTTAGGACATTGATGAGTTAAGGCACTGGACATGTTTGGTAATTACTCAAAATATATATTAGCATAAAAACTTACTTGGTAACGAGCAACGGAGAGCTGTTGATAGTATAACACATTTTGAGAAACGACTCCCTCTGAAGTAACGTAGTTTTTGAGAAAGAGGTAATTTCTCACTAAAATATTTGAATCTGAAAAAGACTTCAGGTCTGAAGCCTTTTTCAGGCATCTGAAAGCACACAAATTTGTTCAACAAGGGTGTTTTTTCTTTAAATATTTTCTTGCAATTTCGATGACCAATTGAGCCCCAATTTTCACAGGTTTGTTATTTTATGCATATGTTGGGATACACCAAGTAACAATACTGGTCTTTGACAATTACCAAACGTGTCCAGTGCCTTTAAAGGGTTAATCTCAATGGATAGACAAGACTCCTCAGATATCAAAGACGAATCAAGGACTTTCCTTGGAGTATACCCTGATCGGAGTGACGACTTCCATGACCTCCGATCGGAGGAACAACTTCATTCGCTCTCTTCCAATTGGGATATGTTTTTACCCTAAAGTCCTTTTCACTCAGTAGGCCTAAGGATGTCAATGACCTGAATCAAACTATCCCAATTGGGATAACTACCTCCAAAAAGCCTTCTCAACCCAATGAGGATATCAATTGCCCAATCAAACTACCTCTTTTGGGGTATTTAACTCCAATTAAAGCTTCCTCAACTCAATGAAGACATCAATGGCCCCAATCAAACTATCCCAATTGGGATAACTACCTCCAAATAAAGCCTTCTTATTCCAATGAGGGCATTAATGACCCAATCAACCTACCTCAATTTGGAAATTTAACTCTAAATAAAGCCTTCTTATTCCAATGAAGATATCCATACCCTGGTTTAATAGGGACAAAATAAACTATCCCAATTGGGGATACACTTTTATCCTAATGAAAAACTCTTCTCCCTGCAAAAAAACTAGTATTTTATCTTTGATGTATTTTGATATAATTTGAGGGCCATAAACTGGATTCTTGTTAAGAATGGTTTAAATAAAATAAATACAATAAAGTAGCTTGTAAAAACATGACAAACTAATGTTGCTTTTTACTGAAGTGTGACTCCTTAGATACAGAGAAAAAATTACAAAAAAGTGTCACCCTAGTACAACATCAGGTGCATGGATTTTAGAAGTAACTTATGCAACAGCAAGGTCTCTTAGAACTAAACAATAAAAATAGTAAACAATGTTTAAACACATTGGCAAGTTACAATAAACAAATTTAAACAGTATTCTAATAAAAAGTAAGTTTGAGGAACTATAGCACAATTAGAATATTTAGATTTACAGACACACTTAAAAAAAAAAAAACCAAAACATGTAAAACACACGTCAAACAAATCATGCCCTGATATTTCCCGCAGCTCAAAATGTCTCGCTTTAAAGCGAGAGAAAATTGAGTGCAATGAGGCAAGCTGTTGCATTGTTCACTCAAGCACGTTCTGGGATAATTGTTGTCGAAATGTTGTATAATGACTGTGATCAATACCAATCAATATCTGATCAATATGACCTACATCAGACTCTTTCAATGGTTAATTTGTGCGGCCACAAAACCACAGTGATAAATTTCTGTTGGCAATAACATGTCGGAAATCAATCACAGACAGTTCAAAATAACATGGTAATTCGGGCTGGTGACCTATATCTGGTGAGCAAAAACTGAATGCGCTTAGCTAATGTTGGTGCTTAAGCAGATTTATGCAATAGGGTCAAGGACAAACAACACTAGCAGTTCAGTAAAACATGTACGTGCTGTCTATTTATTAAAGGCACTTGGATAAAGCTACTTCAGTAATAGTAAAACTCATGTATTTATAATTGGCGCATTTTGCAGTCGGTAAAAACTTCTCAAAATGCCTCACACTATTATTTACCTCTTGTTCATCGAGGCCTAAGAATTGCTGAAAACATCTCAACTCCTTAGGAATATGCAGCACCGTCAGCCAAATCGGCGCACAGGTTGCTAATCATTCACATCTACAATCGCTATCCTCGCAGGTACCCATTCACCCTGACATCGAGTCCTGTGCACCTGACCACTTGGCCATGACACGCTATTAAAATATATACGACAAGATAAGAAACAAACCAAAAAACAACTGCTGGAAAAAAAATTATGCTGAAAGTTTTGGTCACAATATTCTTTGTTATTATTATTATTATGTGCATTGTCTTATCTGTTTAGTTTCGTAGTCAGCTCATGTTTTAGAAGAATGATGAGATGATCCTCAGATCAGGACAAATCACAGATTAGAGAGATTAAATGTAATAGGAAGAAGATTACAGCTACATGTATAGTGATAAGCTGGTTAAAAATGAAGTTGAAAACCAGGCATGCACTACAGTGTGACAGGCACAGCAAGACTTTGTACCACGTTTTTTCCATTTTCAATGGCACAGCTGGGAAAAACGAGGAAATCGGTCGATCAGTTACGTTTCTGTAAATGGCTTAGGAAGACAAACTCTTTAAGACGGGGGTCAGTCTTTCTGCTCGATGACCTTGTTGACTTAAACAAATATGGAGCACGCATGGATGTGAAGGAACTAAGACTGTATCTGTATATATGTATGACTGGATGAAATGCACAACACAAAAGGTAGATGGGTTATTACCATGGTAACAAACTCTCCCTGTTACGTCAAACGGGACCTGCTTGCTGATCGCTGGAATTTGATTCCACAGTGATGGGCAAAGGGGGCCAGGGGAAAATGTCGGGACAGCTTTGTGAGATTCCCCCGACCAAAAGAGGGAAAGACAATAAAAAAGAGAAGAAGTGAATTTTGGAATGACATCGATGGCGTCATCAGGGAGCCTCAGAATAATGCTGTGAATAGGTACACATTCCGCTTGACTTCATCACTAAGGCTGCAGTCTGGAGTACCATACAGCTATCTGCTTCTTTTTTACCTCACTCTTCTCCTTCTTCAACGCACACAAGTAAAAATCAATGCCGCTTGAGTTATTCCCTTTCCACACAACCAACCATCTTGATTTCTCTTTCATTCAGATCATGGTAACTAAAGTGAGGCTTGGAGGAGTAGTCGGATCCCTTTTTGAGAATCAGTATTTATGATTGCTTTTGTAGACAGGGAACAAGATGATAGTGGCACCTTAATGATGATCAATCAGGCCTTCGTGTTTGCAGAACGTCGACTGCTGTGTAATGTATTACAACCGTACTGTTGTAGCTAACCCTCCAACTGTCTGACCTTTTAATATCATCCGCTGTGGTTTTGAAAGATGGATAAACTATGCCAGCTTGCAATATGATATGATGTGGTGAATGCATCTACACAGTACACAGTTAACCCTCCTACTGTCTGACCATTCACTATCATCCGCTGTGGTTTTGAAAGGTGTATAAACTATGCCAGCCTGCAATATGATATCATGTACAGTTTAGTTCTGTGAACAGTTGTGCCACCCTACACAACCAGTGCAGTTGAATGGTTTCTATATGGTTGGTAAACTTGCTGGGAAATGTTACCAAGAGAAAGGGGTTCTATGTGAATAAACACCTTTTTCCCCTGCCATAAATCTTTATCATAAAGCAGCCATCTTGTTTTACTCCAAATCTAATCAATTCTACCAAACCGAGGCTGGGGAGAAAACAGTCTGGTACATTTCTTTAAACATTAAAAAACAGCCCTCGTTATTGAGTTTGTAGACTAGGTACCTGATAAGAGCATGACAGCATGTGTGTACATGAAGTCTTCCTCATATCCCATAATAATGCAGACCTAATGCTTTGATGACGATGAACATTGGCAGACAACATATCCGTAGTCATTAGTGATATCTACTCACGGGTGATTAGTTGTGTATTGATGGCTTTTACACATTATAGATGCTAACACAGTGGTGCATAGCAGACCTACGAATGGTACCCTGCATTACCAAAACCCACAGTTTTTTACATTTTTGATTACCATTCTTCACTTTTTCCTGTGCAATTTCTGTTTGTTTCATTGTATTTGTTTGTCTTTGCGTTTTGGGGCTCCTTGGCTATTCAATCAGTTTAAATCTGTTTGCGCTAAGCAATATTACTTATGCTAAGCGCTTTTATCTCTGCTAAGCTACAAATTTGAAACTGGGAACGGGGTTATTGAAAAAATGGTAAATCCAGGGGTGAGAGTCATTGCTAACAATAAAGTCTGAAAATGTGATCCAAATTGTAGGAGGTACATGTATGTTGAAATGATGACATTTCCACCTTTTGGTCACCCCTGGAGTTATAGATTTCAAGGAGCTTTTTGGAACAGTATCCTTGGCGGCGCTAGAGAAGAAGATCAAAGAGCAGGATTTTGTTTTCAAATCTGAAGAAAATAACAGCTACTTGTTTTTACCAGGCAGACATAAAAAAGTCTGAATTAAGACAAAAGTCTGAAAATTCTCATCCCTGTATATCAGAAAATATTCCCCCGGTGGGAAATTTGACCATAGTGTCTCAATAAATTTGATTCCATGAGGACGTGCCACGGACATTATCTGAAAATAGCCGTTAAAGGACTCTGCAAAATGTTGAGCTTGTTTGGAGACCTGAATACTGTACGCATAATGACGTTAGAGATATTAACCAGTCCTAAAATGCATCAGCACAAACGCAACATACCATGAGCTGTAATTCTAGCTCTTAACGTTGGAATTGGATAAATTAATTCCTGTATCGTGTTATAAAGTCATTATGCGCTAATGGAAAGGCTGGTAGTTTTCCAGGCAGACAGTGTGTCTCGAGTTAGTTTTTTTTTTTGCTTTTTTTTTTTTCCATCAGAATGTTTTATGCCAAGAGTGGATAAAGTCATTCATAATTTCTACCAAGGTCGCCAGTGTCATTCAGGTGATGGTGCCTACAAGGTCTGGGTTAGCATCGAGGCTAATTTACATTAAACATCATTGAAAAAATGCCACAATGTACTATTATACAATTCAAAATTGTTACTACCAGAAGCGTTTTTCACATTGTGAACAAGCACCCGACATCCGAGTGTAAATTGTTTATTTGTTGTCATCGTGCCAACTGGTTTCTATGTGTTTTTATATGTTTTCTTTGGATCTAAGCCCTTTTCACATGGCGAAAAAATAACACACGTCCCTTGCTACAAAATTTACGAGCGTAAATTATTTATTTATTGTCATTCTTTGGATTTTAGTGGAACTTATTTGCAATTATTACGCCTTTGAACATTCTCAAATGAAGAAGGCACACTAGAAATGCAATGAATGATTATTATTATTATTAATAATCATTAACCATACTAAGACAACTTGTTCCATTAGTTTGAACTGAAATAATCCATCAACATTTCTTTTTCTATCAATTCAAATTCAAGCACAGTCTTAAAATGGATTCCCTTCACTGTCCACAATCACTTGCGATCGCACAAAGATTTGACTTTCAAATTATGAAATGTGGGTGATATTTCATGCATTTACATGACCTATTCCTGTCGGTGTTTCAGTGATTACAAGCAGGTTCCATTTAATTTGATCATTTTATAAGATAAGCAACCCAACAGTATGAAAATAACAACTTTATGCAAACATGTTGAGCACCACAGACACGGCTGATCACTACAAAAAAGATCTGTCAGATGCCGTTACTTCAAATAAAAAGCTGTGTTTGAAGAAGGTAGGTGACCCCCCCCCCCTTTCCTTTTGAAGAATCTGACTGCATGCCGGTACATCAAGATACTTACAGGCCAGGTGGATCACCTAGGCCAAATGTTACTCAGTTTACTCAACCATCTGAATACAAAATTACATTAAAGGCAGATGGCCATATGGACATGTCTAAAGGTGTTGGCTGTGGCTAGGAACACAGTAGCCACAGCCAACAGCCATAGCCATTGATAAAATCACCCAGTTTTATAGGTAGGGTCATAGATTGGTTTTTGTCACTGTATTGCTGATTTATAGGCAATTATAAAGAGAGATACAATAAAGGTAAACATGTGAAAGTTTCATCTAAATACAGTGTCTACTTGCTGAGAAAACAAAAACGTCAAGTCCATCCACGTTGAGTGAGGTCAGTGACAGTGGGTACCAGCCGCATCTCTTGCCGCAGCATTCATGAAGGGACACCAACCCCAAGAAAAACGTCAAGTCCATCCACGTTGAGTGAGGTCAGTGACAGTGGGTACCAGCCGCATCTCTTGCCGCAGCATTCATGAAGGGACACCAACCCCAAGAAATCTGAAAACAATTCATGCATGAATTGCTTCTCAGATTCAAATGTGTTTGGGTGAAAAATCATCCAAACCATATTACTTCCAAGGGAATCCTTTCTCGAAATAGTTTATACTATCAAGTAAGTTTTTATGGGCATTGGTTTTTGGAGTATTTACCAATCTATGACCCTAGCTTTAAACCTAGTCAATGCACAGATCGTACTGATAGTTGGCAGAGTACCAATATAGCATATGGACGCACAAATTGGTTGCATATGACACCCCATCAAGTCACAGAAGGTACGCACATTTGCTCCTGCAGTTCATGCAGCCTCCACTATCCTGACTATGATTGTATCCTCATTACGACGTGCACACAACATGAGGACTTCTTTACTTTCACATGCACACCAGTCTTGCTTTAGAGTTTACAGTGTTTATGTAAGGCCTTGGTCAAATTAGGACAGCATTTGTATCTCATGTAAGTTATCTACCAACAACAGTCTTTATCATTATAAATTACCTTAGTAAAAGGTATGTAAAAGATCAAGTACAAAAACCACAAGGGAAACTGACTGAGTAAATTTTAAATAATTTGGGGTTAAACAAAGATTTTTTTTTACTAGAGCGGAAAATTTGCATCCCCTTAAGGTGATACTTCTCCTGCTGCTTCCCAGGTTGTGTTCTAACTTTTTGGGTGTGGTCCCTGGCTATAACGGCTATTACAGGTTGCATGGTCTTGACCGGCACCTCCAAAGAATAGGGAGATTGCCAACATTAGGGCTAGATTCCTTAGTTGGTGGAGCGCCGTCACGTTAATCTGAAGGTCGCAGGTATAAATTTCGCTCAAAAAAATTGTTCCTTGATCAACCCCAAATTATAAAATGTCACTTATAATTTGAAAAACGGATCAGCCAAGTAAAAATCCTTATTTATGCACAAATGAATTAAAAGGTTAAACATCACACACACAAATCAAAGAGACATAATTGAGATTGCAGAATCTACAAACAGTCTTTTAGTACGTCAGTGCCATTATGCAAATGTCTGACACACAAATTGTTGTACTAGTCACTACTTTGTAGTGTTTTTCAGTCTTCTATTACAGCCATGAAACATACTCTTAGAAGTCAACCATTGATCAGCATGCCTGAATAGTCAATATCAGCACAAAAAACCCCAAAAGCGGCAGGAATAACAGCAGTGGAACCACAATGCAGATAAACACTCGCAGGCCATGGCCTCTGTTGCCCTAGTCTTGGCCTTGTTGCCCCTTCAAACGTTTCCCATAGATTTTAAGAATTTCCAGTGGAAGTGCCTTTTGCAAAATGAAAATGGCCTTGCCCTCTCAAAGATGAAATTCCAGACCTGACAAAGTACCAGAGAAGTTGAGCAGGAAGATGATTTTTTTGTTTCTATCCATTTGTCGCCACGGTGGATGTCTAATTCTCACTCAGTACTGTGTGTTTCTTGTGACATCAATTTAACAGCCTGGCCAATCGTTGTCAAAGCACCTGCTCTTCCAGTCTCTTAACCCCCTACAGGCTTCTGTCCTCTCCCACCAACTCCTGAATGAATTAATTTCCGCACGGCGCAATAACCACCGCCTTGTCACAGACCCTTGTCACAGACATCACCATAAAGGGGGCTGTTAGATATTAGCTGCTTTCTGTTGTGGACACTTTAATAAGGACACCATGCACCGAGGGCCTCGCAGCAGCCATGATGGGTCTTCCCCATCAGCCATCCAGGTAGTACAACAACAAGGGAGCAAGCGGCACTGACAGCTTCCCAGTCCATGGGCCTCGAGGAGTAGGACAGTAGGTTTAATGAAGCGTGGGCTACTCCATGTTCCGCAGCCCGCCAATATTATGACTTGAGAGTCTTCAAGATTGAAGTACATCATCAGGACACTGGCTTAATATCATCCCACTTTTTCTTCGGTTTGGCTCGTCGAGATGGGACGAACTCCACTTTTTATATATTATACAATCGCCCACATCCTGAGAACTCTCTCAGGGGGTGGGAAAGGTTGCCTTCTCTTGGGGCACTCAAGGAGCAATAAATACACTTGGAGCTCCCTTAATAGATCGTCTCAACTGTCATCAGCTTCAACTTGACAGGCTGTTATGAATGCTTTTGAAGACTTTTGCTCGACCGCACCGTTGTTTAATTACTGAAAGGGACCTGACTTCAGTGATACCGATATGGAGTAATTTCCAAACCTGCTAACATTCTATAAACTGGATTCAAGTGATTTGTAAAAAACACGGACAGAATTGGTTCGGCGTTAACATTGTGAAATAATGGTTTTGTCATGCAGAGGTGCTCTTAAGGTTTTGGTCTTTATAACCTGTTGTATAATCCTTGTTTGAAATTCCTTATTCACAATTTGCCGGCCATAGAATTAATCATAAGCATTGAAATTGAGCCGAATGAGTGCAGTGTGCATCAGAAGGAACAGGCAGATTTTACCCAAATTTAACCGAGTTTTGGCGGCAAACATTTGTGTTCGATGTCAAAAATTACTAAAGAAGTTATTTTTCTCTGAGAAAGGAAACCAGTCACACATATACAAATAACATCTTATTTTTGGTGGTAACCTGCTCTTCTGAGCAGAATAATGTGTTTTATTAAGCTGAGGTTTATGGAATCTGCCGCAGAAGTGATGCAAACAGAAAATTAGAACAGAAAGTTTTCACTGTCACCTTTTAAGTCAAGAAAGTTTGAACTAAAATACGGATATCCTTGTGTCAGTGCAACAAGGTCATATCTCCAAAAATATATGAAACAGGAGTTTTGGAATGTCAAAGGTCATATCTTGCTTAAAAAAACCCAGATGTACACACAGTCAACATGCCGAGATAGACATTGTTGCACTGAGTGCTCTCGAGTGACTTTATGTTTCATTATGGAGTTACGACTGCAATGCACCGACACAATGAAATGCAGTTCAAATTATGACTTGGGGAACCTTTATGTAATAATTTTACCTTGAGCTAAATTCAAGACGATAAGCTAAATGTATATGCTGATGAGCAGGCAATTAGTAAAGGGTGCATTAAAATCAGAAAGCAATAAAAACAGGTATGCTCCACGGTAATTATTTCTACTCATTTAAAATGCTTTTCTATCCATATTTCTCTTCGTCCAGTTTTCTGCATTTGTCCGTTCTTAAGGTACTTGTATTATATCGTCATGCATTGTGTTCGTTTTCCTTTCAAAGTTAACCCTTTCAATACCATTGGCGACTTTCGTCGACAGCGCACCTACCTATGCTTCGTTACCATCGTCGACTTTCGTCGACGAGCGCACCTACCTATGCTTCGTTACCATTGTCGACTTTCGTCGACGAGCGCAGGGCCTGTTTTCACACACGCAAAACAATTCGGTTCTGGACTGTACACTCCACACAAACAATGTGGTCCTCAGTGGGCTGCGTGGTCAAAACAATTCGGTATTGAAAGGGTTAAAGGAATTTCATCGTTTTCTTCTGCCCTACGGCTTCCATTAAATTCACACTCTTAACAGTTATAAAGATCCTTCAAAAAAATGCATGTCCATGTGTATCTGTTCCTTACACATTTGACCGCCGTGCTGAATAACTACATGAGAGTTCCATCAGGAAATGCAATTAGAACACAACAAATCGACAGAACCCGCAAGGCTGGCTTAAAATAACCCCGTAAAATACGCCACCAATTTATGATTACCCCATCGCAGAATAAGACTTCATTATGACAATTGAATTTTCCTTTGGGTCTTGGTTTTTTTAAATTGGTGACTACGGACAGACGGTAGTGGCTAAGGTCAGTTCCAAAAGGGGTTGGTGATTGAAATCACTGATGCTCCATCTTGATGAGACAGAGGAGGACGGAGATAGTGCGGGTCACTGGTCTGATGATGTTATACATTTTTATGTGCCTCCTCCTAAAGGAAAGGGCTGCTCAAAATAATACTCTTCATCCCAGATGCAAATTTAACATCTATTAAAAGACAAAACTCTACTCTTACAATAAAAACACGGTGTGAAATGCTATTGTATTGGATACTGTTCCAGTGCAAATTTGTTCAAAATCCAAAAACATCCAATGACGTCACATTTCAAATATATGGGTCTGTAAATTTTCGTAAAGGGATTTTCTTGTTCATTCCTGAATTTTGAGGGGTTTTCAATCAAAATGGTGTTGAATTTAACCTATTGACTGATGCTTTTGAACTGGAAAAAAAAAAATATATATTCTTCAATCCTGAATACATGTATATCGGGATTGAAGAATGTTATTATTATTTTTGTTTTACCCTTAATTCTTTATTAAATTGTTGCGGAACCCGCTGCTAATCCAAGGATTCAATCTGACCTCTCATCACCAGGAACGCTCATTAGTCTAGAGCTTAAAGACTTAATGCTGCTCCTGAAGTACAGGAATCCTGGCTTTGAAATCCCGCCAAAATAGCCTGCTGCTGTTGTTTTTTCCCACAGAACTCGGAAAGCATTGAGTAAACAGTGCTTATCACACAACCGTGTAAGGATAAAAAAAGTAAAAATATAATATTCCATTACTAGATGATTTGATGAGAGGATAATCCACGATGGAGTTCAACTTGTTTGTGAGGTCTACTGGCGTCATTACTTATAATGCCATGGGTCAGTTGTAACACTTTGTCGATGTTGACACTAGCTGCACCCGACACCTCTAAATACAGGCTCATCTTCCCTTAATGATGTTTCTTTGTTTTCCTCTCTCTTCGGACCCAAAGGCTACTGGGACAGAGCGGAATGATCTTAGGTGTATTCACAGCACTCAATGACTAATTAATGGCAATGCTTGCTTTTCTAGCTAAAGATGATTAAGCGTCTGTTCGGAACATTGCCATTCCTCTGCCCAACTCCAGTCTTCCTAGGGAATAACATTTAATACAGAGTAGAGATGTGTATTGATAGAGTTGCCACATACATGTAGAGCGAGTTCAGGATGGTTGGAAAATCCATCCGTACCTCAAAGGACCGTAGGTAAAGACATCAGCATAAAATTAAAGATGTTATTGTTAGAAGGATAGTCGATGTGGCCAGTGAAGGGGCGAGGCCGAGCGGTTAAGAGCATCGAACTTAAGCTCCCGATGTTTCTGATCGGCAGAGTGTGGGTTCGAGTCCTGGTCGTGGTGCTTGTGTCCTTGAGCAAGATACTTTACCATAACTGCTTTGTCCATTAGATTGGACATCCAGTCGTAGGTCCTGTGTACTTGGATTGGCAGTCCACATAAAAAACAAGAAGAACACTTAGTACTGGGATTGGCAGTGCATGTAAAAGAACCCGGAACACTTGTAATAATAATATTAATAAAAAGCCATTTTTATATAGCGCATCACCGTGAGGTCCCTATGCGCTGTACATGTGTAAAGGGAAATCAACAATTGTACAAAGTAAACAGATATGTTTTCACACGTGTTTTGAATTGTTCTGATGTCTCAGCCTGTTTAACAATCTCTGGAAGACTGTTCCATAACTGAACTGCTGCATATTGGAAAGAGCGGGAACCATACGACTTGGTTTTGATTACTGGGGAGTCAGAAGGGACTTGTGAATATCGCAGATTTCTAGTTGGTTTATACTCCTGAACTAAACTTTGAAGATAAACAGGGACAATGCAATGGATACACTGATATATGTCAGAACAAAAATTTTAAAATCTATTCTAGCTAATGTAAATCCTTTAGAATGGGTGTTATGGATTCCCGAGTGCGAGTTCTGGTGACAAGTCTAGCAGCGGAATTTTGTAAACACTGCAATCTAGCAATTTGAGTGTCGGGTAGTCCGTAAAGTAGACTGTTGCAAGTATCTATGTGGCACATGACCAAGGAATGAACCAATTGCTCAGTAGATTTTATATCCAGATAATGTCTGATGGAGCCAATTCTGTATAGAGCAAATGAGGCAGCACGACAACATTGCTGACGTGATTGTTTAGAAGAGTAGGGGCTAACCTGGTGTTTCTGGTTGCCTTGTCTACAGGTTTCCTCAGGCTTGCGAGCTACAGTGATTAAGTTCACTTATGAGGCATCCTTGGTTTCATTACTAGCAATCTATAATACCTTGATGAAAATTCCCTGATAATTCCTTGATGAAAAGCCTACACGGAAAATTCATCCATACAACATGTACTTAGAAGAGCAATGACCATGGCAGAACCTATATTTCATAGAGCTGGTTAAGCAGACATTAGTGCTTAATACTTTTCTGCTAAGCAGCTCTATGAAATTGGGCACTGAGCCCTGTTTTCTAGAGCTGCTTCTAAGCAGACAATATTGCTAAACAATTTTCTGCTTAGCGACAAATGAAAAAAGAAGAAGAAATAAAACAACCAGTTGATAAGCAATTTTTGTTGCTGAACAGTTTCATGAAATTATACAGATTTAAATTTCTTTAAAAAAGAAACAAGCTACCAGCCCAAATACCATGTAATGTATGTTGCCTGTGACGGTGCCATGCTATCTTATTAGCAGAAAAAATGATCAAGCACAAATACGAGCCATATAAAGATTGGCCCAGGGATTGGTCTGATAATAACGCCGCTTAGCTTAGCTCTTCCAAAAAACAACCAAACAAAAACAATTTAAAAAAAACAACAACAAAAACAGAAACAATTTTAGTTACCAGCCAAAATATCTGTTCTGTGTACTGTTTGTGTGAATGGTCCTCTGCTTTTTATTGCTGTTGCAGAAATAGGTTCAGAGTCCTGTTTCCGCATGCAGCTCCATGAAATATGGTTGCAAATAATGTTAAACTAACATCCCTGTCTTTGCTAGCTCATGATTTACATCCCTTTACGAGAGGTTACCTCGTTCATCATGGCGAAGTCAGACCCATCCCATAGTCAATCGTAATTAGAATTTGATCCAAGGTAAACTTTTACAACCACCGTGTGCAACCATGAGTAATAAGATTAAACCAAAACAAAAACATTCTCTCGTTAATTGTGAACACTGTAGGTGTGGATTCATGGATGCTTTTTAATTAAAGTTGCTAAGGATCGCTGGTAACCATGTCAAGGAAAGCGGAGTCTAGGGAGACCAGCTCAAATGTGTGACTTCAAAACTGCCCAATTTCATAAAGCTCTCTAGCTGTTCTGTTTCTGTTTTCTGTGCTTAGCTAATTTCTTTGCTCAGTAAAACAAACTAATTTTGTGAAAACTTCATGAAATTTTGGCTGGTTTTCTGTTACTGCTCAGCAAGACTTGTGGATGCTTAGCAACTTTTTGTGCTTACAGGTAGCGGCGTAACTAGAAGGGGGGGGGGAAGCTCAGAACCCTTCCCCCCCCCCCCTTACCAAATGAGATTAACAAACATTACAACTGAATGGTTTGATACTTTAAATAGCCCCCACCCCCATAAACATGTCTTCCACCAGCCTGCCCCCCAAGCCCCAAGCCACCTTAGGCTATATTTGGCCCTGCATTGAACTACATGTAGGTAGGCCATGGCTTTCCACCCGCGTGTGGTCATATGCATCAGCCTATATAGATAGTTCCCAGTAGACGCCATCTTTACGGGCAAATCGCATTTTGGCTTGCAGGCGCGTCAAGCGCTCAAATTATTAACGCAGCTGCGTCATTCACTAACCAATCATGCAATGAGTTTGGTGAAATGTGCGCGTGCTGCACGCCGTTCTCACGCGTAACGCATGACTGTGTGTTCCAAATTGCCCGTAAAGATGGCCGACCTACGTCATACTGCAACCTATCTATAAGTAAGCACACAAGGTCTATATATAAATTCATACTTCATGACAGACTCATTCAAGTACACACAATCTACATGCGTGTATTTCGTGAAACCGTCTGGTGTGACCCTGTACTACATACATATGGACAGATAGGAAAGGGTCGATTTACATCAACGCTGACGATTTTTAACATCCAAATATCAGGAAGGCAAAACGCTAAATCACCGCCACGAGCCCAGCCTTGGAATCGCTGGCCCACACCTGCCGATATTGGTCCATATATTTCACGGATTTCACCTGTCTTTTCAATGTCATTAATCGCATGACAATTGGGAGGTCAACATCAGGGCCTTATGTTATAGAACTGCTTAAAACAAAAAATATTGCTTAACAATTTTCTTCTAAGCAAAAATAAGCAGGATACCAGTTACAATTAGTACAAATAACATGGTATTTTGGCTGGTAACCTTATTCTGGTACGACTATTTGCTCTTTGCACGGATCCGCCATGTGCTTGTAGAGCCTCAACTTCATGCTTCATTATGTATTGTTTTTATGTATTCTTTCGGTTGTGTCATATCATTACAGTGACAATACAGAGTTATATAATGCTTCTATACTGCTGTCCCCAACTTGAGGCTCTACGCGCAAATGGCTGACCATGCAAGGGGCGTACAGTCCACAGCAATTGATGCACTAGCTGAACTATACATATTGCGATATTATAAGGTTCTAAGGAGACCTAGTCTCTTCTCATAGACACCTTGTTTACACTGTGGCTCCCGTATTAGATTACCATACTCTCCACACACAGATCCACTCCACCATCCCTAAGAGCAGCATAAACACAATCATTGGGCGGGAAGAATGACGGGAAAACTTGAAGACAAATTGTATGGAAAGAAGGGGGAGGAGACAATCAGACTACTGCAGAGATAGATGGGATGGGAACACTGGAAGATTCAACCATGCATGATGCTGGGGAGCTAAACAAGGACAAAATGCAACAAGGATTTCCTTGCTTTCTTTACACACACCGGCAATAACTCAAGCCTTGGAAATGTAATCAATTTATGCCTGATCATCTTGATTAAAGGGAAGAGATAACATTAATGGGGTGGTTTTCTTTTGTAGGGTGTACATCTAGATTTCATTATTCTTCAAGGTGAATACCATATCAGTTGACTATATCAGCTCAACCGAAAGACGTTGTTATTACTACCATCTTTTTAGTTTTATTATCACTCTTATTATTATTCTCGTTCAACGTATTCCTTTATGAGTGTAATTGTAATTTTTTTTAAAATTTTGTTTCTGCTATAATTTGTTTTGTATTTGTCAGTAGGCATTTCACTACAAGCCTCTTTTGGCTTCTGAAAATGCCCCCACATTGGTTTGCTACGTATTCATTATATTATATTATTTTGATTTCTCTACTTATTTTTGTTTTCATTAATTATTAATGTCCTAATCAGTTGAATGTCTTTGAATGAATCTTGAATGTCTTTGATTGAAATAATTGCTCTAAATTTGTTCATTATTCTCTCTTTTTTGTTTGTTTACCAATGTGGAAATAAATGTTGATATGAATTGAATTGAAGCAATAATGCTTAAGTGCCTGGCTTAAGGACATGAGTGACATGACCGGGACTCGAACCTTGGGTCCTTTGATATTTATCACGGTGCGGCCGTCTTGTTTTTCTCCCATTCAAATCAATGTCACCAAACCGAGGCTAGAAGAAAAATAGTTGGGTCCCTTTTTAGCAGAAGGAAAATCAGTAAACATGGTTGACATGGTGGCAACGAGATCTATTCCAGCAATTTTTTTTTGGAAGCTTGGGTTTTCACTTTACATTGCTTTGAAATACTAGAACCTTTTTTTTCTGTGAAATATTTCCCGAAAGAAAACTGTGTCTAAAAACCTTTTAAGAAATGCAACAGCTGATTTTGGTTGTTACAACCCAAATTAAGGATATGTTTGCATGCTCGAAATTGTGCTCCTGACTCACACAACGGATTAAGCCCAAATTTGTATAGGTTTGTTATTTCATGTACATGTACATGTATAATGGTTGATCACACAAAACACAAACACTGTCTGCGTCTATTTTGTCAGCTCTACCAATCCTGTATAATACCTTTTAATGTTTGACGGAAACAACACAGTGCACTTTTTACCAGTGTCAAACGTTTGATTGCGAGCAAATTGTATACAATCAATAGAGCTCAATTATAAACAAGTTATTTATGGATACATTTTACAAGACTGGTTTCCAAATTATAAAAAGGTAGTGATTGTGACAAGAGTAATGTATGCAAATGCTTTGTCTGCCGATTTTCTTTCCATAATTTCATTTGAGGTGATAGAGCATGCTGCTCTTTCATTATAGTGCACGATGCCCAACAGCTATCCATTCACACCTTCAACACTAACTGCTGAAAACGTTGTCGATATTACAACACGCGCAGTGATGCGAGTATACGTCCGAGGGTTAATTATACAAGCGTTTGGGACGGCCGACACGTCGGCATAACAGAATAACCTGCAAAATGTGGGCGATGTTTGAGGTTGAATGGACAAATTCCGCCCCTATATCATACTGTGGTTCAATTAAACTACTTTAACTAAAAACTATGCTAAATGAAATTCATGTAAAACGATATGCTGATCTGAAATTTGTACTTACTTTTGGGGGGGAAGGAGTAAACAGGATGCAAAAATGGCAGAAATCAAACATGAATAATTTATGCCAAACTTTAATACCCAAATATTTGACGCATATTTTGCATTTAGAAGGAGAAGGGAAAAGTGTCTGTTTGCAATCCAAGAAAAAAAAGAAATTGCTTGTTACTTTCTATGAATGATACACGTAATTATTTTTTACAGAAATTTCAACCGCCTTACTTAGTGTTTTCATAAAATGTAGTAAATGCATTGGGGAAAAAGAGTAAACAATTTACTTGATCACACACCAAGGTGTGATAAGAACTATCTCAGTGCTAGAAAATGACACATCGGTGTGTGGTACAACCAAATTATTATTATTTATCCTGATGCAATTATATTTTAAATTGTTTGCAGTAGCTGCTGCTAATGACAGGACTCGACCTGGCAACTGGGCAACAGTCATGGGCAATGGTCAAGTGTTTAAGATATCTGCTCTAGAATGCACAGGTTGTGGGTTCAAATCCTGCCAGAGTAGTATGCCTGTGGATTTCTTTCTGCAAGACTCGGGGAAACACACATCTTATTTTCATTTTTCAAAAATGAAAATCTCAAGCTAACCAGTGGAAATGAGTTCATATGTATACATGTATACATACTCCTCTTCCGGCCTGGAATTTCATCTTTGAGAGGGCAATGCCATTTTCATTTTGCAAAGGGCACTTTCACTGGAAACCCTTAAAGGAGCACCAAGGCCAAGACCAGGGTCCAATTTCATAGAGCTGCTTAAGCACAAAAAGTAGCTGCTTAAGCACAAAAAGTAGCTAAGCACAACAAAATGTCGCTTACCAGAATAAGGTTACCAACCAAACTACCATGTCACATGTACAATTTGTGACTGGTATCCTGCTCATTTCTGCTTAGCAGACAATTGTTAAGCAACATTTTCTGCTTAAGCAGCTCTGTGAAATTAGACCCAGGGGAAACAGAGCCCATGGCCTCCATTTAATTCCAGGGTCCAATTTCACAGAGCTGCTTAAGCAGAAAATGTTGCTTAACAATTGTCTGCTAAGCAGAAATGAGCAGGATACCAGTCACAAATTGTGCATGTGACATGGTAGTTTGGTTGGTAACCTTATTCTGGTAAGCGACATTTTGTTGTGCTTAGCTACTTTTTGTGCTTAAGCAGCTCTATGAAATTGGACCCTGGCCTGCTTCTTTTAAACCAAAATATAAAGTTCAGATAAAAGTTAAATGTTTTCACAAATATTATTTTTCCAAAGACAGCATTAAAGTAAACCCATGGATAATAATAAACCAATTACATTTGTGAGTTGAGTTACACTGATTTCTACAACAAATTTTAACCAATCTCCAAGTCAATAACAATAATAACAAATAAAAACCATGGCTGTTAATTTTTTTACTATCTCTTATCCATCAACCACATTGAATTAATTTATTCTTTATTTATTTCATTACACACCAAACAGCGCAAATGCCAATAACAGGATGGTGAATAGGAAATGAGAAGAAATGTTCCGTTTTAGATGTGGGGAAAACCCACGCAATCAGGTAGGGACTAAAAATCCAATCTACATGCAACACTTTGAGTCTGAGTTTGGATTTGAAACGTCACATAGGTGAAAGGTAGGGAAACAAACCACTGAACCAACCTGATGCCCAAAGATGAGTTAATCTTGAAAAGAAGAAAAAACTGTCATTAATCTACCCACTGACTGATTACATCCAAGAAACACATCCATCAACGCAAAAAAGATAAAAAGAGAGAGCGCGGTGCTCATTCCGATCGTTACCGGCAATGTTCTTCCTGTCACTGTTTTCCCTTCAAACCACCCGCCCAATTTCCTCTTTCCCGCTCTCTATTTTTCCGGGGTTGATTATTCAGGCTGCCTTCATGCTCCCCCCCCCCCCCCCCCCCCCTCTTCACTCTGGATTGATACAGAGTAGACTGTGACGCCACTGTGAGTTCGGATGTTGTGAGCGGCTGAAAGGGGACATTCATGATTGGAGGAATACAATCATATTCATCAATCATTTCCTGGCTGATGATCGTAACGTTTGGCCGGCAATTACTCCCTGTAGAAGCAGAGATCTCTTCTCCAACCAAGCAATCACTAACATAAAATGCTGTTACATTTTTTATGACAATTTTTCCTCCGAAAAATCCTTAAATGCTCACCATCATAATTATTATTAGCTTTTGTAATTATCAAATATCATAAAAAGCGAAACATACTATGCAGAGTGAAACAAACAAAAAACTTAATGAAAGTGGTTAAGAAATAAATAAAAAACAGACAAACAGACAAGAAGAAACTATGACCCAATAAATTACCGACTTCAGACAATTTTTAAACAACAGAATCTAAAAAATGTCTGTACTTACATTCACATTTCATCCCTTGACGGATTAATCCATAGAGTAGAGACCCACAGTGGTCACAGAATGTTGGACTGCTGTATGTGGCAACTTTAAATTTATGCTTGCTTCGAGGGTCCTACAAACAAAAAGACAAGATTTAAATTTATAAAACTGATATCAACAGATAAATAATTGATAGAAAGATGATAGGGGTACTCTCCAAACCAGAGCAGTGTATTGAGACAGTTGCGACATGGAGGGACCAGGTTTCTTTGGTCACTTTGCTGGACGCCATTTTCGGTCCAAATGCAGCACAACCCAATGGGCAGTCTAGTCTCGCACCCTGTGTGCGCACTTACACAAAATTCTGAAAAGGGCTTCTCATCGCAAGTTGTCGCAACTCTCTCAATATACAACTGTGCTCCAAACCATCTAGCTTTTGGGATGAAAGAAAAAACAATCTTAAGGTAGGAGGAGGACAAATGTATGCAAAGTGTCTAGTCCTTTCAGCTATGGAGCTTCAATCATCATTAAATATTTGATACATTTACATAATTTTGCATATATATTTGCATGTTTTTGAAGTCACTTCCACAAATAGACTTTAAGTGATGTTTCCCATCTTCAAACTCAATAAAAACGTTGAATATATGTGTTACAATGGCCCTCTAATACTGGGTATTTCTCATAGACTGGAAATCCTAATAAAGTTGGTCACCCTTTAATAACCCAAGGGAGCATACATGTTTAACTCTCACCATTCAATCCGTAAGTTTGGATTACACAGGTCTACAACCTGCACACATAAAAGCTTCTCACATGTTGGGAAAAACTGTTGGTTTTCAGTCGATTCAACTAAGTGCAAGTTGAAAAACAAATACAGTCTGTGTAACTGAAACAGCTTTATGAAATCATACTCCGCCACCGAAAGGTTTTGGCGTTTTCTGGCTATAATTTTGTTCATGTTGGATAAACAGTGTTCTGAGACCGCGTACGCTCCCTCGTCGATGAAATTAAACATGCGTAAAATTAATCGCTTGTTTGAACAGAGTTTATTGCTTGTCAAATTTCTCTGGTAAATGAGAATATTGGGAACAGGGCAACAAACAATTAAACATTGTTTCTTGACTGGTAATCTGTATAGGGTAATTATAAACTGCTAGGCAGAATTATCAACAGCTCGGCAGTTTTTGTGCACTTTTGTCACAGTTCGATGAGATTGGGCAGGATTGCTGTAAATGACAGGTTGCTGCATCATACTAAAAGCTATTACAATCTTAAAACAATTGTAGAACTCAATTCTCGAAAATCTGTTTATGAAAAATGCTTAGCAAAGAAAAATCCTGCTTAGCTAAAACAGGCTACCAGCCTAAATACCATGTGTGTCTATTGTTCATAACTGAGTCCCTGCTCATTTTTGCTCAGCAGCTAAATTTTCTGCTAAACAGCTTTGTGTAATTGGACCCTGAAGAAAGTAACAAAATAAAAAATAAAAATTTGATACTTTTAATATATTGTTATCATTCTGTAATTACAAGATTCCAACTCAAAGTATATTAATCTCAAACTATGAATATCTAATGATGATGCTTGATGACAAATTGGAAATGAAGTCTGTGGGCTTCATATTGACGATTTGAAGTCCGTGCAATCTTGAAGTTAGTAAACAGAACATTCATCAATGTTGATTCGATTTAGGGCCTGTCCCTTGGTGGGGAATAAGAAAGCTTAGTGGTGCCATACATGAAGGCAGATGGCTGTCTGTCTGACTTAAAGGGATTGGTTTTTGTGGATGCAATGCTGATTTATAGGATGCCATAAAAATCACATGTGAAAGTTTCAGCTGAAAACAGAGTCTACTTGCTGAGAAAACAGCAAAAAACTGTCACAGTATTTTCACACAAAGGTTGAATCCATCCCTGTTTAGCAATCAGACACCAGTCCTCAGACACCTGATAAACACTCCATGCATGAATCCTTTCTCAGATTGAAATGTTTTGGGTGAAAATATTGTCCAAATCATTTTAATTTGAAGTGAATCCTTCCTCCAAATAGTTTATACTATCAACAACTGCCGTGCTCCTCACCAAGTAAGTTTGGTCATTAATTTGTTTGAGTATTTACCGATCTTGACCCTACCTTTAAGGCCCCCACCCCCTTCCCCTCCCCCCTTTCCCACCCTAGATGAGACCCCAAAACAAGGTTTTAGCCAGGATTTGGTAAAAGGGTGTCCAAATCTGCTGGAAATTTAAAAACTGGGTGTCCAAATTGTTCACTTACAATACACTTACATGTAAATGACAGATGAAACAGGGTGTCCAAATTTAAAACAGGGTGTCCAAAAGACACCCAGACACCCCTCTGGCTAACACTATGCCCCAAAAGGAAACTACAGAAGGCATGTAGATTATAATTTTCACCAGGGAAAGGATCCTAATACTATAGAGAGATACCACGGTTCACTCATCACTTTGATATCAAATCTGGATTAGAATGATTGGGATCATCTCCTCCTGTATTCCAAGCATCTTCAATCAACCGCATCATCTTCCTCCCTAACTCATAGAGAAACCTCGTAATTGTTGATCCAGAGAAAGAAAAAGGTTGCTCTGGAACTGTGACCTTTAAGGATGGTGTCAAGGAGGGGTTAAATTATGCACAAAGCCCTGCATCATTGCTGGAAATTTAATATTTTATGAATCGGTTTCAATGCTGTCCTGGCGAGAAATTAAAAGCGGGTTGTGGTATATAACAAATATTTTTACAAAAACACACACACAAACAAAATTTATTATGTAATTCCTTTTTGTTATTTGATTAATCCTTCTTTAATTGTCTAGCCAACCTTGAATGCCCTATTTTTTTAAAATCTTCACAAGAAAACAAAAACCTGTCAGCACGACTCAATTTCATAAAGCCTGTAAGCACAGAAAAATCTTGTTTAGCAGAAACAGGTCACCAACCAAAATTTCATAATATTTACACTGTTGCAACTGGTGTCCTCTCATTTTTTTTAGCTTACCAGTACAACTTGATAAGTAGTATTTTCTGTTATACAGCTTCATGAAACAGGGCCCTGGACCAGTAAGGTCGGTTCCAGCAATTTGTAAGTCGTCATTTGATGAATAATTGAACAATTTTTAGTTTAACTTCCGTAAACGGTCATTAAAATCCTGAGCTTTCGTTTCTCTCCGAGAGCTTTGAGACGACAACTCATCTACCAAGAAAATTGATTACAGCACACACTTCATATTAAATCATTTTGGGTTGAACAAAGACAAATTGTGGTTTATTATTTCATATTAAATCACAAGGAAAACATTAAATAAAAAATAAACAAAATAAAAACACACTTTATGTATCTCTATGTATATAAAGTGTCAGTTTTTCCTCATTTTAAATATACTTTCGAAGGTAAGGCTTTCAAAGTAAAGCTTCTGATACACTTATCATTAGTCATGTAACCCCCCCCCCCCCCCCCCCCTGACCAAAGATATTGGAAAAATAGGGAGACTGCTAACATAGGGCTTGTTGGTACAGGGTAAACTACCAGCACATAAAGGTCGCAAAGTTCAAATCAGTAGTAAACTTTCTTTATTTACAAAAACAAAAGTTATTTCACTGAGAAAAAACACTTATCATTGTTACATTTTAAGAAACCTCTTTATGCACTTGTTGACTTTTTAGCCCCCCCCAAAAAAAAATACCCCAACAACATCCCCAGAACCCCCCCCCCCCCCCCCCTCCAAACTGATGCAGTAATGTATCTTCAATCGCTGTGAATTAAGAATGCAGTACAGCGTTGTCAACAGGAAGCGGGGGGATGACATAAATGGAAGAAACCAAGTCTTTCGAGGAGAAACAGAAAAGATGAGAATGGAAAATGCTTTGAGGAGATGTAGGTAAGAGGAGTAAAGAATAATCTATGGTTAAGTTGACATGATTGATGGGCAATGCTCCGAAGAAGGGACACTCACTAGTCACTAATCAAGATTTGAGATGGGTTGTTGAATGTGAAGGCTGTGAGGAGGAGGGGGAGACAGGGAGGATGGCTGGGAAAGGATAAGATGTAGAATAAGATGCACTTCACGGATACATGAGAAGTTCAAGGGACTGGGGCGGTAGATGGGGGATGGAGGCAGGAAGGAGGGGGATAAGGAAGAATGGGCTGAGTACGTAACCAGATGACATTTCGTACATGTCAATGAATCCTTCAAACTAACCCACAAGTCACGCCTATAAAAATAAACCTGCTGTCAAACACCTTTTCTTTGCAGTAAGTAACAATTTTTGCCCGAGGTTTTATTTCCGAAAGGAGATGTGCAGCTGTTGAGGATCTCAGATGAGAGAGGAAAGGTAAATTCTCTGTTCTCTCCTGAGGTTCTTTAAGAATAGCGCAAAATTTGAGACACATTTGTAGAGGTTCATCCAAAATGTGACAACGTGATCAACAAACACATCTTTTCATTGGAAGTTGATGTTTTTAGTTAGTAACATTTTTTTCTTTGATTTTAAAACCTCTGTTGATTCAACGGACAAGGGAGACGGGAAAACAAGAAAGATGTTAACGATAACATCCTTTCAATGATCTCATTCCATCCTTTTTCATTTCCTCCTCGGACACTACTTCCTTCCTTCAGCAACACCCGCTTGCTTTCACTCTCTTATTACCTATTGTCCCTCGTGGATCTCCCCCATTGTGGCAACAATTCCGGTTTTCACTGAAAACCTGATTCCCATCAGGAGGAAAGTAATGATGCTTGTTTCTTCTGTTTTTGACAGGTGTTTTTAAGGTTTCACTTTGGCAGGAAACTCTAATTGATTAATGGATCCCCTAACTAGTATAAGATCCGTGTTTGATGACACGTGATAGGACTCACCCACAAGTTACGTATGTTGCCTTTTTTCCAATTTGTTTTTGTTATTCTCAAAGGTTTTATACAGAGTATGTAAGAATAAAAAAACAACATTGTTTCATTTTAGTCTGGAAGCTTACTGATTATGAAGTTTAAACTGGAACAAATTTATCCGTGGAATATTCCCTCTGAAATGAAGTCATACTCGAGAAAACTGTACCTGAAAACCTAAAAATCTAAACTTTAAAAACGCAGCTGATTTCGGTTGTTACAACCAAAATTAAGGACAGTTTGTTTACATGCTGAAAATTGTGCATGGTTTTTCACTATTTTCTCCTGACTCACACCACGGATTAGGCCCAAATTTTCACCGGTTTGTTATTTCATGTAAAATGGTTGATCACACAAAACATGAACACAGTCTGCGACTATTGTTTCAGCTCTTCCAACCCTGTATACCTTTAACATATGTCCAACACCAAAATGAAAGAGCTACAATGAGGAACTCCGATTCAATATAAATAAAGGACACATGTTTTTTCTTTGAAGGTGAACAGTGAATAAGACACTTTCATCTTCATTTCCTTGTTTGTTTTCGAGGTGAAAGGCGGGAAAGAAGCCACTGAGCCAACCTGATCCCCTTACAGTCAGCACACTGCCCTGCAATCCCTTCATGCAATTCCACTCTTTAAAACTAGATGCAAAAAATGATGCCACATCAATGTTATCTATGTCCTATCCCTTGAATAAAAGCAAAATTTAATTCTTCATGGTAGCGTTTCCGTGAGGCTTTTTCCTCGACTGCCAATAACCTTGGTTGGTGACGATGAAAAGACAAACAAGTGAAAGAGAAGGAGTAATTCTACAAAGCATTTCAATCAAATTATAATTTCACGCTAGTGTTATTCAACACACAGCTAGTTGTATCAGTGCAGACCTAGAAATGGGACTAGGAGACTCTGATAATTGTTCCAAACATATTGAATCCATTTATGATGGGAAAAAATTCATTAAACAATTCCAACGCTAAGTGTAAACGCAACAAAGTACCCGACTGTGGAATTTTTGGGGTAAATTTTCCACCCTGACAGAAAAAGTAGTGCATAACGAAACATAATGTTCATTTGCATTGTGTGGTGTTTCAGAGCCACAATGCGTGCAAATTTAATTTGACAGATACAAAGTTTCGTATAAAACCATTAGTGTGTCGAGGTCGCTACAAGCAAATTCTATGGACCATGCATTTTTATAAATGAAACTGTTATCTATTTTAATTCATAACTTTTTAAAGTTATTTGTTGTTGAGGAACAAGCTGCCTTTTTGATTTAAATAAGTTAACTTTACTTCTCTCAAGCCTAGACAGTTAGCGACAAAACCAACAAATTGTCATATTTTGCAGAGTGCAGGTTTATGGAACAAACAGCTTCCTAAAGCTGACTTTTTTTCTCTTTCCATTATGTAACATGAATGATGATTGTTTAATCATAACCAGTTTCCATTTTACAGGACAGCAAATCATATCCAATGGAAAAGACAGTTTCATGGTGTATGTTACGGGACAGAATACGCATTGATGTTGTGTGTGTGTCTAAGCGTTACATATGAAGTGTGGACCCGAGAACAAAAGAGGCCAACACAAAGTTTGGACTTGAAACACGTCCACACAGTGATTTCACTAGTGTTGAAGAATATGTGAACAGAGGAAAGAAATATCCGCAGAGTGTATGTAACACAGAGCTGTGGTTCAAACCGAGGACCTATAACAAAAGAGGACAATAGGGTCCCTGGTTGGAGAGCGTGTACAAAACCCATGGGAGCTGTTGCCCAAAAAGTACATACAAAAGAGGGACATTAGAAGGTCCCCGATGTTTGAAAAAGTGGGAAAAAATAAGGGTTTATTGGGGTTTTTTTCTCACTATTTTCTTGTGACTCCGTAGACCGTTTGAGCATAAACTTTCACAAGTTTTTTATTTGTATATATTGGGTCACAAAAAATACAAATTTACTTGTCTTCGACAATCACAAATGTAGTCCACATCAATGCAAGAAACCGGTGGGTGAACAACCTTGATTTCATTTCAGATTACAGAATTAATATTCAAGTGAATCTAACAGTGTGACCATAGGCAGAGGCACTGGTGGATGACAGAGTGGGCTGAAGATGTGATTGGGTGTGACATGTCTTAAGGATGTACACGTACAGGTACCTTGATGCTTAATAAGAAGACTTAAATGTCAGCCAAGATGGTTTTACAGTAGTACATTGTGGCCTTCTTTACGAATTCATTCAATTGATTGTCCTTAATACAAGACAATGTGTGAACATAGAGGTAGTTTGGAATATAGAATTCAAGATCAACTTGAACGGAATCATTCAAACTAATTTGACTATTTATTCTTGTTTATTTTGTGAATAGTTATTATTTAGTCATAAGTGTGAAGTTTTCCTCCCTGCAATTTTGTTGAAATTTGATCGGAAAAACGAGCCCCCCTTCTTTGATTTTGGAACTAGTGGTTTTTTTTCTGCCATTGGCGGCGCCCTGCATTGTTAATAATAATAATAATAATAATATGGATTTATATCGCGCTTTATCACACCCAAGGGCATCTCAAAGCGCATCGGACATTATTACCCCTGGTCACTGGGCCTTTGTTTCATTCCTTAAACCATCTCAGCTCCCTGGGGAGTATACAGTGTTCCCAGCAAAGACCATATAAAAAATGAAAAGTCAAATTAACACTTAAGTACCAGCTCCTCAGAAAACAACCATAAAAGGTTGTTTATCTTCATTTCCATTGTCTGGTTTGGATGATGTCTGCAGTGTGACGCCACATTGCTGTTTTGATTCCTCTGCACTTACGAGGCTTTTTAATGAAACTCAGCATTTGTGCCCAGTGTGACACTGATCAAAATGTGTTTTTTTTTCTTTCTACATAACACATACATTTACATTTCTATAACAAAAGAAAAATAGTGTTAATTTCTTCAATTTGATCTCTAAGATTGGACTGAATCTTGGGACATTGGTGAATTGAATGACAATCTTACAAACTCACTTTCCTAACCTCAACTGAAGCCAAAATCCTCACCAGGGTTCTCCTTCTGCACAAGGCAGTGTATCGGGACAATATATTGCGGGTTGATATTGGCAAATTACGGCCGGTACGCAGAACAAATTTTCTTGTTTTTAAGATCTAACAAAGTCACAAAAATCTTCAAATAAAAACCACTTAAAGTGCTCCAGATTGTAATGTAGACATTTTCAAACCAAAACATAAACATCAAGTAACTAGACATTCTGAGAACCTTGTTTCAATTCAGCATGCTTCTGCAAAACCTGCAAATTTGGGGTCCAGAATGCCCCCCAGTTTGAAAAATCTGGAACCCCGCTCACTGTTTAACAAGCCTCCCTTCAACTCAGAAATTAACGAGTGGGCAAAAAATTTCGTCCGCATGAATAATATGCACTTGGCATCTCATGAATGTTCGCAATTTTTACCCGATTCACGGGAAAGAAAAAATAGACTGATTTATTTTATTTTTTTCCCAACACACCTTTAGGTGATGCCCAAGGACCCGATGAGCCCAATACAGCCAGAACAGCTTGCACATTCTGTCCATGGTTTATTCAACATTTATCCCCCTTTGTGATGAATGCAATTACGAATGGATTACGTAGCTTAAAAGGTGGGGGGGGGGGGCTCTTCAATTTGAAGTAATATCTCTGGATGGTCCTTGGGGGGAGACAGGTGGAAAAAAAGTGGGATGTTTGCGAGGGCTGCTTTCCCTACGCTTTATAGTTCTAGCTATCTACATTCACTTTGTACACATGTGTGTACGAACATTCCTTAATTGACGAGTTTTCTGTGTGTCACGTTTTCATTCAATTGCTGAAATTTCTTAAGGAAACCAAGGTAGACAGCATACCATTTCATGATGAATTTATTATCAATAAATGTGAGTCGGGATAGATTTTTGGGGCTGCAAAGGATGTCTGCGTGCATATCGGAAAGTTTGGGTCTTTTAAGAGCACTTCATGCTGGCCAAATTTCTGATGTAAACTAGAGATTGCAAAGGGAAAAAATAATGTGTACTTCACAACCCCTGTGTTTGGTTCTCACAATCATTGGTATGACTGTATGTGTTTTATGTTCACAGAGTGTAAAGGCATCATTTACACTAGATATTCCTGGGAAAATTGTTATGACATTTTTACACTTGAATTGCTCACCCTGGCAAACATCTTGGAAATAGTCATCTAAGGAACATAGATACCCTCTACATGGGAGTGGAGTTAAGTAAGATAATGCTGGAGTTAATATTTTTATTATTATATATTTCTGGTAAAGAAGTCAAGGATGCCTCATAAGTAAACTTAATCACTGTAGCTCACAAGCCTGAGGAAACCTGTAAACAATGGTGCATTCTATGAACCAGAAACACAGGGGTTAACCCCTACTCTTCCATGATAAGATAATAAAGCACTACCAATCCCAGTACAAGTGATCTACAGCTTAATGTCCCATACAAAGGACAAATCAATTATGGTGAAGTATTCTGTTCAAGGACACAAGTGTCACAACCGGGACTCGAACCCACACTCTGCTGGTCAGAAACACCAGAGCTTGAGTTTGGTGCTCCTAACCCCGCTCGACCATGGCAAGCCACAACCCCCAGGAAAATTGCATCAAATGTGGTGTAGCGGTGGGGTTTAAAGCTTTCCAGGAATCTCCTGTGAATTGGATCAGTAAATGTAAAAAGGGCTGTTGTCCAGCTTTGAAGTAAACAACTGATAATTAGATTATTATCACATCTACATGAAAGCTCTTGTTAAGGCGCCGATAATGTTCAATTAATCATCATGAACTTGATGGACTACTTAACCAGTGAAGTCATGACAGCTGTGATACAGGTAGGACCTTCATAAACAACGACTGCATTCAACTTTACATGAACTACAAATAATGAGACTAACATTCGGTTTGTCTTAATTTAATTTCATCCAGACATAAACAAAATAAAGTACACTGGGGGGGGGGGCACTTTCATATTAAATCGAACAGGACACTTTCGGGGACACTTGGTGGCAGCAAACTTACAAGGTAAAACCATTGTTGTCGCACCACCACACTAAATAGAGAGAAACTCAAGTATGGAGCATCATTAATACAAATGTAAACCAACAACTTTTTCAGTAAATCAAAAATTTGAATGTCATGGCTTTTATAGATCGCTGAAACATTGTCCAATATATTGCCCCTGGGGTTGTTGACTTTCAACCTGGAGCATTTGGGTTAAACTAGCCCTCTAAAAATGGCCCTGTTTTGCTAAAAGGAGGGTAATTTTTCCAAGATGGGGTATTAAGGCCAGTTTAGTCATTCAGAGGTGTTGTTATTTTGGATGAGCCTAGCTCAAAAGCCAATTGCCTACCAAAATTTGAAAAGAAAAATTCAAGTTTAGTTGTCAGAGAATGTATTTGGCTTGTTTTCAAGAGATTGAGACTGTGAGAGAATTTTAAATATATATATATATTTTTTTATTTTATATTTAGCGTTTAGCATTGGTTGGTATGGGGAGCTTATTTAGTGTAGTACACACCCTTGTTATCGAAAGCCCTTTTCTCAAAACTATGGTTAACAGTGGAAAGATTTACCCGATATATCCGCAGCCATATAGCATCTCAACAACACCCATGTTTACATCAATCCAAATGCTTCAGAATATTGCATGTATTGAAGCACACCACCCCCCCCCCCCCCCTCTTCCTCCACCCAGGCCAAAAGAAAAACCCTCAGATCCAAACACGTTTTTCTCAAAGGAAACAGCTTTCCACAAATTTACAGTTATTAAACAAGGGCACACTACAAGGCTGACATTCAACTAAAATCAATCAACCCCTTCAACCGACAGCTTTTGACTGATGTAACGCAATTCACAGATTTCCTCTCCAAAAACTGTATTCTTAAATGTCACTGAATTGATTAACTCACAAAAACTAGGACAGCGACCCATATGAACATGGTTGCTCCATTTTGATTTATCTAGCATCTTGAAATAATAGGACTGCACCTTGACTAGTTCTCCCTTATAAAAAAGTTCCAGGGTTTGATTATTTTCTGTTCTGAAATGTGGATTTTGTAGAAACGGGGGATGATCGTGGTCTGTTTGTGAGACTCTTGAGGAGGAAATTAGAATTGGGAATTGTTTGGTCAAGATTGTCCACGGCCTGGACCCACTCTGTGGTTGCGGTGATTAAAAAATTGTGTACTTGTCAGTTCAAAAGAAGGTCGGATTCATGGGTCTACATAAGTATCAGGATTCTCTCCATGTACAAGCTAGCACATCCGGCAGATACGTGCGAATAGTGCAGGCCGATTTGCGCCAACTGCGGGCCAAAACATGCGAATTGCAAATAATTCTAACACATTCACAACACTGTATTTTGAGACTGTGGAGCTATTTTCCAACAGATAGAATAAAATGATATTTTATCTGACACTCTTACAGAGCAAATTTGAACCATGATGTCACCTGACAACAAAAGCAAATTCAAAACAGATTTTATATTTTTTTTGGGGGGGGGGACTCAATTTAATTTTCAGAAGGACCAGGGCAGGTGACTGTCTGTTCTTATTTCCTCATTGTGCCTATCGGTGAGTAGTTACTATAATTGAAGACCCAATACCTGTAGCACTTAGAGTGAGTGTTTTATCCTGATTCAACAACTGTACAACTCAGGAGAAAGTGTTGATTCAATTGAAGGAGGACTCTTACAATACACTACAGCTACAATGGCCTGTCTGAAACTATAGTGGACAGAAAATCACGTTAACCAGTCACTTTAGGCTTCAATGGATATTTTTCTAAATTTTGTTTATTTTTTGTTTGTTGGAGTTTTGTTGTTGTTTTTATGGGGGGAGGGAGATGCCACACAAAGACAATATTTGTAAATAATGGTGGGAAACAGTGCAAAAGCAATGATTGTTAGACTAATGTCAACTAAATTTTACCTCAAACAAATCGGATTGGTTGTTGCGAAGTGTTATTTATAATTAATCACATAAAACTGTGTTTGTTCACAATGTATTGAATATAAGCTTTAAGGAAAGTATTTCATTTTATTTTTAAAAGCAGCCGACAGAACATTTCACAACACACAGATTGATACTGCTGCATAATTGATCTGACAGATTGAAGCGAACATGTGTACATGTTTTTAACACAACGCATTCCAGTTAAAATTGTCAGTGTAATGCAAATTTTAAAAATGGTAGCGCAAACATTTGCGCAACCGGAACGCTAACCCGGACTAGCTCCAACATACTGAGCTCTTTACAAGCCTGCCCTTAGTCACTTTTGACTTTGATACCTTGGGCCAAAAGCTAATCAAGGGAATAATGTGATACACTGAATGTTTCAGGGAGAGCATGGCTATACATAAAACCTGTAAGGATGGCCAACCAAGCACAGGTCCAGATGGGAAAATGGCTGCTTGCATTAAACAGTGTATAATCCATCATCTATTAAGTAGAGACTGAGCTAATTACAGTCCCGGCAAGGATAACCTTAGATGACCTTAAAATAGACACCAAGTCACTAATTGGGAAAGCGCTGCCCTTGTGTACCAGCCCTCTCTCCACATGGATGAGACTTAACAGACTTGGACAACCATTAGTACGGTGACAGTGACAAGAACAAAACAATAACTGAACGATGCCAAACAAAACAGGTCAAACTCCCGCAAAGCAACAGATCGTCGTTTCTAGTCCATTCTTGTTTCTACGCTCAGGGTTCACTCCGGGTTATGTTACACACACACACACACACAGAAATAGCCCTTGTTCTCTTCAGTCACTGCCATTTGAATGAATCCTACCCCTCAATCCAGCTTTCATTCTGATCTCACGACCAGCGAGTTCTTCATATGCATTCTATACAAGTCCACTGATCTTCTTTTTTTTATGAGCAGCGTTAACAATTCATTTACGGTGATGTATTGCACGGCTTGGTCTTCAGTGCAGTGCATTTGCATTAATTATGCAAAATGGGTCGTTTAGCCGAGTGCTGCATTAGTTCCGTTTAATGGCAGAAACAATCATACCAACCTTGATTAGGCTGATATTTTGTGTACACTCGTCCAACTGTGGTTGTCCAGTGACTATGATTGCAATACATGAATGAAAATTAGGCATGAATCACAGGTTTGGGTGTGAGTTTCATTTTTTTTAAAAAGACAATTAGAAATTGGCATCTTCTTGTTTTAAACGCAGGGTATACCTTTGGTAATTACTCCAAAAATTAATGACCATAAAATACTTACTTAGAAACTGACCCCTTTTGAAGTAATGTAGTTTTAGAGAAAGAGGTAATTTTTCACCCTCAAAAATGAATCTGAGAAAGGCTTCAGGCGTGAAGCTTTTCTCAGGAATCTGAAAGCACACAATTCTATGCAAGTTTTTTTTTAGATGTTTATTTTTTTGTTTATTTTTTAATTTATTTTAACTTTTATTATTTTCTTGCAACTTCGATGACAAAAATGTTGAGCCCAAATTTTTGCAGGTTTGTTATTTTATAGTGTACCTCGCCTTTAATCTATCAAAATGTATTCATTAATAATTTAAAAAAACACAAGTACATTTCAAGCTTGGTTCACAACCTTTTCCGCTTTCATTTTTCCTACTCTCAATATTCTGCACAACCTCTTCCGGCGTGGAATATTTGCCATAACTAATCGTGAGGGTAAATAACTCTCGATGTATACGCTTACAAAAGCAACAATCTAAACAGCGTCAGATACAAATCTGAGGCGATCACGTTCATACACTCCACGTTTCAATCAATCCGTCTCCAAAAAAACTGAAGCCAGCGAACATAAAATGCTGGATCCTCTTTGCCGGAGTCTATACATGAACAAATAAGCCCACGGCGATTCGCAACAGAGTGGCTACAAAGACGCACAGGAAAAAGAAAAACAGCACAAGAGACAGAGAGCGGGAGAATGGGAGATTTCTACGACTCCCTTAGGACATTCTCCCCAGATATGATACCCATTCCACTCACAAGCACTCCGCCTTTCTCTATAACCTGGGTCTGGTGCCCAGACTCCCTTGTGTGGCTTAATTTACTAGAATGATTGATGGAACCCGGTAGTAATAAGAACCAAAGCGCAAAGATTAATGGATCCCTGGGAAAGATGGTGATGTCATTAGGCGTTGCCATGACGACATCGCCATGAGAAAAACTCCACAATTAGGACAGCTGACAATGAAATCTGACTAACTGCTTTCAGAAGTTATTTTTACAGTAACTTCAGGTCTCTGAAAGCAATTTACTATCTTTGCATGCGACGAGTTCAAACTCTGAATGCATGCGACGAGTTCAAACTCTGAAATAATATCTTTAAAATAGCATCAACGTAAGGTTTGCTAACAAATAAACACTCTGCTATTAATATTAAAGCCAGATACAAAAACTTATTATTGTGTAGCAAAGCATGACCCCGGGGATCATAGAGCAATATGGAGATAAAATTGGACACAAGTGAATGTCTACGAGTGAGTGTCTTTCCTCGATCCAAAAATACTAAAGCAGGCCCGGGGACAAGACGCTGATGACGATGAACGTGAGCGGAATCACAAACTCAACTTGCCCACGAGGAATGACAGCAAGAGGGTCTGTGCTGGATTTATAATGATTAACGGCAACTACATTTAAAGCCTCAGTGTAGTTTCGGCACTAAAAGAAATATGTATCACAACATTCTCTACCTCAAAGTTCAGACTTCTTAAAGAACCAAGGCCCAATTTCATAGAGCTGCTTAAGCAGCAAACCTAGACTTGACTCAAGTCCCAATCCCGTGCAAGGCCCTTCCTTGCCTCATCGTCAGAAAACTATTATTTTGCGCTCTGCATTCCCCAACCTGTTCCGCGCGCGGGACAGGGACTTGACGAACATTGGATTTGTACATCTCCCCATTTGGGGAGATTTTTCTATTCAAATGCGTGGAGTAGGAAACGACCCCGTCAAGTCCCTTGATCGCCACCGCATAAATAACTACATTTTGTCGGTGAGGGCGCACTGGTATTCTGTGGCTGCATGCTGGCGCGTTACGTTAGGAACCTCGCACGAGAAAGGGACTTGAATCAAGTCTACAGCAAACCTTGCTTCGAAATTTTCTGGTATTAAGCAAAAAGAATACATAAATGGTGCATGTGGAATGCTATTTTGGCTGGTAACCTTATTCTGGTAAGCATGTTGTTGTTATGCTTACCTATTTATTGTGCTTAAGCAGCTCTATGAAATTGAGATCATAATAATAAATAATAATATCAAGCATTTATAAAGCGCCGTCTATCTATGTAGCCTATTCCGAGGCGCATATTATTACCCCTGGTTACTGGGCCATTTATTTCAATCCTTAAACCATTAAACCATTAAACCATTACCATAAACATTGTACTTAAGTTGTTTGCTTCTTTACTATTGGGAAAATTATCAATAAAGATACAATAAACCACATGTGAAAGTTTCAGCTGAATACAAATTTTCCAAGGTCATTACCAAGGTCATTACCAAGGTATGACCCTACGTTTTAATGAAGTGGTTTCTTCTAAAATATGATTCTACAGAGCTTAATAGTTTTAATCTTATTTTATTTGCAACATTAAATAAAAACAAATAAATATACAAATAAAATAAATGATTTTAATAAGGTGCAACAGAGAAACTACATTTTTTTTGACAATTTATTTTCACAATTTTTCGGACTTCAAATTTGGATGCATTCATAAAACATGCATAAGTTCTTGACACAAATGCCCAATATCCTTTCTATTTTTCGTAAGAAAAAAACCCCCTGACCCCTATGAATATTACAGAAGTTCAGCAGGTCTTACTCTAAAGGTAGAAACAAAATCCCTTGATTCATTCCACCATAAATACATAAGTGACTCTCGGATTCCCCTTTATTCAGCTTACCATCTAAGAAGGCAAGACAAAAATCAAATTAGAAGTCTATTATCCCCCGGGAAACATCTTCTTAGAATCCAAGACGCCATGGCTAAGGATTTGGCAAGAGTGCCACAATTTTCACAATCCAGAAATCCATTAAAAAACTGTTCTGAGTTTTGTTGTTCACACCCGCGCCAAAGATTATGAAGGAGTTTGCTTGAAGCTTACAGCTTTACAAGGAAGCATCTCACAAATGCTATGTGTATATTCCAAAGTTTGAACAAGTATCAATAATCGTCAATTCTATTCATATTACATCAATCGCAGGAATAAGAAAACTATTTTTGAGTGTTTGTTGTTTTTAAAAATAGATATTTTTGTTTACGGAAGCCAATGCCAAATACACAATTCGAATTGACCTTCGTCACTGGGCGTGCTCTGTGGCTTGTCGGTGTTCCCCCTTACTCTAGAACTGGAACCTCTAAGATATTACAATTCAGGAGTTTTTACCAGAATTTCCAGTTACAGGTTCAGGACTTTTTCTTTTACTATTTGGCGACTGATTTACTTCTTTCAAGAAAATGTGAAGGCTTTGTTTGGAGACTTTGAGAAAATCCTATGATTAGGAAATTCCTGATTTTTTCAGGCCCGAGAAGGGGCCCCTGACACGTCACAAGACATGGAGCCTGTTATAGGGGGATAAAAATACTCAATATGAAGCCAAGTTGATCCTTTTACAAATTTTATGTCCCGGGGGAGAGGTCCACTGGGAATGGGGTTCTTTAGTTACATGTCTCCAACAAGATACGGATCTTGTACAATCTGCCACATGAGATCTTGAGCCTTTGTGACACCTGCTAAAAGGCAAGTCCACAGTTCAAATGTAAGAAATCATACGACAAAAAAGAGAAGAATCTCAAATATTGTTGGAACCTCACTGTGTGATGTGAACGTGGTTTATAGTGGAACTACATCACGCTTACTGACAAGGATATTTATGTATATTTATATCTGTTTTATTTCTCGGGGCAATCAATCATAAAAAAAGTACAGTCAAATTGTCAAATTAGCAAATAAACATAAAATGAAAACTACTAAGCAACAAAAACATACAGAGGAAGAGGTAAAAAGTGAATCAGCTGGAGCCTGATGGATAAAGGGTAAAGCTCAATATGTACACTTTAAAAACCGGATATCGGATCTACTCAAAAGTTAAGGAAAAAGAAACTACAGACGTACACAAAAGGTCTACAGGAAACAAGATGAAGCAATCGTCTTGTAGAGTACCAAGGTGACTACACGTTTTCCCGATGACAAACCTAGTCAGATACCTCAATGGCTTAGCGACACCTCCATGTAATACACCTAGGAGTGGGGGGGGGGGGGGGGGTGGTTACTGGCTAGCTGTGTTTTCTCCTCTCCTTGGGACCATGAGCGTGAACATGAGGGGATGATTTGCCAAGTAAGGCAAAGGGAATCATACGCTTTATATGGCCGTGACGCGGACTGTTGACATCACTAAGGCAGTCATATCAGAGTGTTAAAGTAAAACATGAAGACAGTAGTAAAGGTCTTAAATTACAAGTACGGAAAGATTTCCAGCGTTGTGATCAAAAGTTAAACATTCAATTATATTGCTGTTTGTATTGAGGTAAAGGATAACACTTGGTTTTTGAACTTACACCTAAGTGTATTAAGCAAAAAGTTCACAGGCATATCACTCGGGTGGGATTCGAACCCACAACAGGGTTTGCCCTTAACTTGTTTAGTGACTGGCCAGCAGGACTAGTTAGCTTGTCATTTCACTAGTCTGTCAGCTTTTTCACTAGTTCATATTCCAAAAAAATCTGAATTCAATTATGTATTTTCCCCCCAAATATACTGTGCTATTCTTGCATATGTTTCTTTGGGAACCTTGTGTTGGTTTCCCATGTACATTCCTTTGCTGTATGGAGGAAACAAATCCAGGGCATTACAGGGAGACTGAAAATCAGAATACCAGATCTGCCAACGTTTGCATCTTGCAATCAGGGTATTTTGTACAACAATCAGGGAAATATTTAGAATTACATTCAACATAATAGGGAAGAAGTTTCCATAATGAGGGAGACAAATTCAAATTTGTTCATGGAAAGATTGGTTTATTTTCAGGGAACTTTCTGCAGAATCAGGGAGAGTTGGCAGCTCTGAAATTTGTGCCTGTCGGTAAGCATTGTAACAAATACTCCATAGCCAAATTTCACACAGCTGCTTAAGTACAAAAAGTAGCTAAGCACAACAATTTTATGCTTACCAGCAGAAGGTAACCAGCCAAAATAGCATGTCCCATGTACCATATGTGACCAGTATTCTGCTTATCTTTGCACAGCAGAACTTTGTAAAGAAATGTTTTCTGCTTAAGCAGCTCCATGAAATTGGCCCTATATTTCAACTGAGAAATTACTTCACTTTGCCTTGACGATCAGTGAGCAAATTGACTTGTTATTGCTGCTGCTACTGCCTTGCAAATACTGCCTTGCAAAACCAATGTTAATCTTGGCTCCTGCATTATGTCACTCCCCCACAGAAAAAACAAATTATTTACAATTGTCCTTGCTCTTGCTGAGCCACGTGCGATAACCATTACCATGTCATGATGATAAATCCTGATATAGAGTAATATGCGCGTCACACCCACAGACAAATTATCACATTCCTTCTTGCCATCACGTCACCGACCCTCAGCGAACGACCAAGACAATGATAGAAATGCCAATTACTGCTAGTGGGTCCTCAATCCGATGAAAAATGCAAATAAATTACAAGTTTTGTAGGCAGGGTAAAAAATAGTCAGCTGGTTTGTAAGTCGGATGCTGTATTAGAAACAAGATCTGGAATGTCATCTTTAAAAAGGGCAGGACCCCTTTTCATTTTGCAGAGAGAAGTACTTAAAGTCTATGAGAAGATTTTGAGGGGGCACCAAGACCAAGACCAGGAGTAAAAGAGGGCAAGGCCTCTGTGTAATTCTAGACATGAGAAATAACCAAGTAATTTAATTATTGAACGTACCAGTACATGTCTATTAGGCATAGTGTGTATGTGTGGGCTTCCAAATCCAATTCTCATGCCTGTATTTAACCATAAAAGGGTATTTAAACAGCCTCTGTCTTGTTTTTTGTATCAATGGCCAAATAAATAATAATGACAACAATGGGAAAAAACTATTTGTTTTATTTGTTTTGCACGACATAAATTTGGCTCACACATGCCCTCACATGATAAAAAATACTGCAAATTGCCTCAATGCCTGTAGTCATGGCATTGGTGCACCTTGAAGCGTTCAAGTACAAATTTACATTTAATAATAATAATAAACATTTATTGATTTATATTGCGCCCATTCCATAAAATGTACACAAGCGCATAACAAAATAATTCCCCTCGTTTACTCGGGACAAAGAATCTAAACTTGCCCTCTGAACAACGGAGTATCACGCCAGCATGTACAATTATTAATATTAACTATTACAACTATCATATTGGTGATCAAAACACACTCACTGCATATTACAGAAATTGATAATTTACGCTTCAGGATCCTGGGTCAACATTGTTAAAAAATACACCAATAGCAAAGATGTCCACCACTGTGATAAGAAAACCAGGTACCAGGATCTTTTGGTGTTTATTTTGACATCATTCAATATGATTCATTAAGATGAAATAACACTAAGGCTGAAAATCCTAGTGAGCAATGCGTAATGAAAGTACATGTATGCCAAGCAATACACATACATGTAATTCCATATTATTACATCCATATTGTATACATATACAACTGCTTTATAGGTTACAAATAATGTGCATTGCTAGGCATGTGTTTTTATTTTTCAGGATTGCACACTATGCATTGTACCCTACAATTACAAACTACGCACTGCACACTACACATTGTACATTACACATTGCAAACTACGCACTGCGCACTACACATTGCGCACTACACATTGCGCACTACACATTGCGCACAACACATTGCGCACAACACATTGCACACAACACATTGCGCACTACGCTAAACACTGCGCACTACGCAGTGCGCACTACACATTGCGCACTGTACACATTGCACACAACACATTGCGCACTACACATTGCACACTACGCATTGCACACTAAACACTGCGCACTACGCACTACACATTGCACACACATTGCACACTACGCATTGCACACTAAACACTGCGCACTACGCACTGCACACTACGCAGTGCACACTACACATTACACGCAATGCATGATGAACACATGGATTTCCAGCCTAAAGTTTGGTATACAATGAGTTTTTTTTTAAAGAGTAATTTCAATCCGTTTAAATAAACAGACCAGTCAACTATGGTGAAACCAATCTGTGAAAATTCTGTCACAAACACATTATTTTCATAACAGTTAATGTTTTGTCAGGCAATTTGTGCACGTATATATAATATACATGTATGTGTGTGCTTATTTCAATTTGATATCTTGATTGGAATCCTCTCTTCCAATAAAACTATCAAAATGGTCCCAATCTAACTATCCCAACTGGGATAGTTATATTCCAATCGGGATAGTTGTATTCCAATTAGGATAGTTCTTTCCCAATTGGGGCAATTACATCCATATTGGGATAGTTATATCCCAAGCAGGATGGTTGCATCCCAATAGAAATCCTCTTCTACCAATAAGGATATTAATAGTACCATTCAAAACTATCCCAATTGGGATAGTTATATCCCTGCTAGAAATTCACTTCTCCCAATAATGCTGCCAATGATCCCCGATCAAACTATCCCAACTAGGATATATAGTTATAACCCAACAGGAACCCTCTTCTTCAAATGAGGATATCAATAATCCCAATTGGGACTCTTAACCCTTTTTAAGCCCCCAAATCTACGTTGAAACATCTTTCTCTACAACAACAGGTCGTACGTTGACTGGTAAACACCTTGTATTCCCACAGTCATCCCACCGTACACGCTTGTACATCTGTGTGGGCTTAATCCAATGAAACGCAGCCACCTGGTTTTAAGTTGGTGCAACTGCCTGCGAAGTTGTCCATGATAATACAACACACAGCATGTACCAGTAGAATGTAGAGTTCAATCCACCTTAATGTAGTTAGTGTAAGACCTGTGGGACTGTGCATACAGTACCTCACACAACATGTTTACTTGCAGTTTATCACTTTTATTGGATTACATATATATGCCATCCTCTTAAACTGGTCTTAAATTCTAGTTTTGCTATCTATTCACATGGCCATTGAAATCTCAAACTATCTCTGTTTTTTCAGCTCATGTTTAATGAGAACGATGAAAGTTTTAAGACCTGCATGTACCGAATTGACCTCATTGCTTCTATATTTTGGTGTGTCGTGGCCGAGCAGTTAGAGCACCAGACTCAAGCTCTGATGTTTCTGATCAGTGTGGGTTCAAGTCCTGGTCATGGCATTTGCGCATAGGATGGGCAAATGAGCAACCTCTATTGACATCTACATGAGGGCACCCAACTGCAGTGACGTCATGTGTATAATTCAATATAAGATGCATTTCTTTGCATACAAAATCAGTAAATGTCCATACAAACCATTGATTTTTTGCACCTTCTTTTTACCTTAAATATTTTCAGGAAAGTACAATAATTTGTTCTCCCCCTAAAAGAATGGATTTTTCACTCAACGTAATATTTACATGGTAAGCAGACACTTTCACTGGTTGCTTACTGACATTCATTACCATGTTCTCAAACAAATGCTTGAATTACTTCCGTCTGGACACCGTTTTAGATGCCCACCTTGTAGAACACGTAGGCGGAAGCTGTGTTTTATTCAAGTGGCAACCAAACTTCCGAATGGCTGAAGTTCTGCTAAAATGTTTTCATTCAATTTTCTAGTGCAATGGCTATTTTGTTGTTAATTTTTGGAAGTTTGATACAATCCACTTACTTTTTCTTATATGTATATTTGAACATGATATTTTGTATGAAAATACATATTTATATGTATTTTCATATATGTCATTTTATATAGTTCTCTTTATTGTGGTGTTAAACGTATTAACCCTAGCTGCAATTTGTAACTGTTTTCTATTACAAAGCTGCCTAATCTTTTGTAATTGCCTAATCTAGAATGAATGAAGTTTTTGAAATTGAATTGAATTGAACGATGAGTTTGGCTTTAAAATCAATGAAACCATACTGAGGTTTGAAGGGGAAAATAGTCAAGCACCAATCAGTACAATCAGAATCAGTATCCATGATTGCTAATTTCACAAAGGGAACATGACCAGTAATGCCAGCATAATAAACATGTCTACCTTGTTTCTGTGACAGCAGTTTAAACATTGGACTGAAAACCCAAGTTCCTTGTCTTTAATTAAGGTGATCATATTTCAAAAACAAAACCCCGCCCTGCCTGCAAACACCGACACCAATTATCCCGCGAGTACTCAATCAAATTAAAAATTGGGGCAGAAACACCTCCCCAAGGTTAGAGAAACCGGTTCCTAGAATGCATGCCACCATTATCCAACTGCTTGTTATGATGTGAAATCTCTTCACATGTATACCACCAAAATGCATTTAATTCCCATTAGCGATTTGACACCTCTTGTATTGGGAGCTGTTGTGTATGAGTGCCAACAGGTGTATGAGATTTGGAGGGATAATAGCTCCGCATCGTCTGACGGCACGTTCCTCATTTACTACCAATAGTTCAGTAGGATAAATTAGACTATTAATATCAACGATAAGGCATTGCATATCAATTTAAGAATGCTACACTTGGATCTGGTGTACAAGCTTCAATTTTAAAGATAACATGTTGTGAAGTCATTGTGTTGCGTAAAACAAGATGAAGTGCAGCTTTTTTGGATGGTGAAAAACATGTAAACTGTGCAAATGGTAACCTCCATTTCTTTGGGGTTGAGATAAACAGGCACTACCTGGACTGCATGGCATTCTTAATTTCTTCAAGTACAAAAAGTTTGGTTACTCTAACGACAACTATGCAATATGCAACCTTTCCACAATTCAAACCAGAACTACTTCAAAAATACAAACAATTAAAACAATTCAGTGGTTTACTCCCGGATACTTCATAACACCAACAAAATAATAATAATAATAATAATAATAATAAAACAGCATTTGTAAGGCGCACTTTCCTGAAAACCATTCAAAGGCGCCGGTCTAGAAGAGGCTTAAGTTAAGTTAAAGTATTTATCAAATTGTTGGGAAAGCAAGCGTGAACAAGTGTGTTTTTAGTTTCTGCTGGAAGAGTGTGATGGTGTGCATTTGTCTGAGGTCTTCAGGAAGTGAATTCCAAAGTCTTGGTGCTATGTTGGAAAAATCCAATATGGTAACTCAACACCCAAACCGTTGGACTCTGATTATAGTGGTATGCCAGATGCCATGTAAAGCATAATCAGTTTACTATACTAGTGCAGTCCTTAGTCCAACAGAATCAAACATATCAGTTGGATTTATAAGGGTTAATGAGTGGTTATGGAAATTTCCTTCTACAGCATTTCAGAAAAAACTGATGCCATGACTAGATATTCAAAGCAGTTTGCAGGAACAAACTCTCCCAGTTTAATCCAGCAGTATCTATCTTTAAACCTGGAATATGATATCGGAACAAAAGGCTTCCGCAGGGATTAACAATCTCGGAATAAGCACACTTGTGGGTGTCCAGACATGTTTGCGGAAATTAAAAGAATTTATGTGCTCTCAGCACGCTGTACAATCAGTCAAAGTATGGGGGGCAGGGGGCCCATCAGGCATGGGGTAAACCTGTGTACGTCACGGAAATGTCTTTAGATAATGGTTCATTTGTACTGGTGGGAAATCGAGAGGGAGCATTGTTGATGAATGAACAGGAGGAAGAAAAGTGCAATAAAGAGTGTGTGCTGGGGTTGTTTTTGTCCTACTTGGGTACTTTTTCTGTGCTCGAACTCATACTTACTGAGATGTATCGGTACTATACTTAGGGCTTGAAATACCCGACAGACGGACCACTGGCATGAGTCCTATAAATCTAGCAATGGGGGCAGTAACCCAGCAACTGAGTCCTATAAATCTAGCAATGGGGCAGTAACCCAGCAACTGAGTCCTATAAATCTAGCAATGGGGCAGTAACCCAGCAACTGAGTCCTATAAATCTAGCAATGGGGGCAGTAACCCAGCAACTGAGTCCTATAAATCTAGCAATGGGGGCAGTAACCCAGCAACTGAGTCCTATAAATCTAGCAATGGGGCAGTAACCCAGCAACTGAGTCCTATAAATCTAGCAATGGGGCAGTAACCCAGCAACTGAGTCCTATAAATCTAGCAATGGGGCAGTAACCCAGCAACTGAGTCCTATAAATCTAGCAATGGGGCAGTAACCCAGCAACTGAGTCCTATAAATCTAGCAATGGGGCAGTAACCCAGCAACTGAGTCCTATAAATCTAGCAATGGGGCAGTAACCCAGCAACTGAGTCCTATAAATCTAGCAATGGGGCAGTAACCCAGCAACTGAGTCCTATAAATCTAGCAATGGGGCAGTAACCCAGCAACTGAGTCCTATAAATCTAGCAATGGGGCAGTAACCCAGCAACTGAGTCCTATAAATCTAGCAATGGGGCAGTAACCCAGCAACTGAGTCCTATAAATCTAGCAATGGGGCAGTAACCCAGCAACTGAGTCCTATAAATCTAGCAATGGGGCAGTAACCCAGCAACTGAGTCCTATAAATCTAGCAATGGGGCAGTAACCCAGCAACTGAGTCCTATAAATCTAGCAATGGGGCAGTAACCCAGCAACTGAGTCCTATAAATCTAGCAATGGGGCAGTAACCCAGCAACTGAGTCCTATAAATCTAGCAATGGGGCAGTAACCCAGCAACTGAGTCCTATAAATCTAGCAATGGGGCAGTAACCCAGCAACTGAGTCCTATAAATCTAGCAATGGGGCAGTAACCCAGCAACTGAGTCCTATAAATCTAGCAATGGGGCAGTAACCCAGCAACTGAGTCCTATAAATCTAGCAATGGGGCAGTAACCCAGCAACTGAGTCCTATAAATCTAGCAATGGGGCAGTAACCCAGCAACTGAGTCCTATAAATCTAGCAATGGGGCAGTAACCCAGCAACTGAGTCCTATAAATCTAGCAATGGGGCAGTAACCCAGCAACTGAGTCCTATAAATCTAGCAATGGGGCAGTAACCCAGCAACTGAGTCCTATAAATCTAGCAATGGGGCAGTAACCCAGCAACTGAGTCCTATAAATCTAGCAATGGGGCAGTAACCCAGCAACTGAGTCCTATAAATCTAGCAATGGGGCAGTAACCCAGCGACTGAGTCCTATAAATCTAGCAATGGGGCAGTAACCCAGCAACTGAGTCCTATAAATCTAGCAATGGGGCAGTAACCCAGCAACTGAGTCCTATAAATCTAGCAATGGGGCAGTAACCCAGCAACTGAGTCCTATAAATCTAGCAATGGGGCAGTAACCCAGCAACTGAGTCCTATAAATCTAGCAATGGGGCAGTAACCCAGCAACTGAGTCCTATAAATCTAGCAATGGGGCAGTAACCCAGCAACTGAGTCCTATAAATCTAGCAATGGGGCAGTAACCCAGCGACTGAGTCCTATAAATCTAGCAATGGGGCAGTAACCCAGCAACTGAGTCCTATAAATCTAGCAATGGGGCAGTAACCCAGCAACTGAGTCCTATAAATCTAGCAATGGGGCAGTAACCCAGCAACTGAGTCCTATAAATCTAGCAATGGGGCAGTAACCCAGCAACTGAGTCCTATAAATCTAGCAATGGGGCAGTAACCCAGCAACTGAGTCCTATAAATCTAGCAATGGGGCAGTAACCCAGCAACTGAGTCCTATAAATCTAGCAATGGGGCAGTAACCCAGCGACTGAGTCCTATAAATCTAGCAATGGGGCAGTAACCCAGCAACTGAGTCCTATAAATCTAGCAATGGGGCAGTAACCCAGCAACTGAGTCCTATAAATCTAGCAATGGGGCAGTAACCCAGCAACTGAGTCCTATAAATCTAGCAATGGGGCAGTAACCCAGCAACTGAGTCCTATAAATCTAGCAATGGGGCAGTAACCCAGCAACTGAGTCCTATAAATCTAGCAATGGGGCAGTAACCCAGCAACTGAGTCCTATAAATCTAGCAATGGGGCAGTAACCCAGCGACTGAGTCCTATAAATCTAGCAATGGGGCAGTAACCCAGCAACTGAGTCCTATAAATCTAGCAATGGGGCAGTAACCCAGCAACTGAGTCCTATAAATCTAGCAATGGGGCAGTAACCCAGCAACTGAGTCCTATAAATCTAGCAATGGGGCAGTAACCCAGCAACTGAGTCCTATAAATCTAGCAATGGGGCAGTAACCCAGCGACTGAGTCCTATAAATCTAGCAATGGGGCAGTAACCCAGCAACTGAGTCCTATAAATCTAGCAATGGGGCAGTAACCCAGCAACTGAGTCCTATAAATCTAGCAATGGGGCAGTAACCCAGCAACTGAGTCCTATAAATCTAGCAATGGGGCAGTAACCCAGCAACTGAGTCCTATAAATCTAGCAATGGGGCAGTAACCCAGCAACTGAGTCCTATAAATCTAGCAATGGGGCAGTAACCCAGCAACTGAGTCCTATAAATCTAGCAATGGGGCAGTAACCCAGCGACTGAGTCCTATAAATCTAGCAATGGGGCAGTAACCCAGCAACTGAGTCCTATAAATCTAGCAATGGGGCAGTAACCCAGCAACTGAGTCCTATAAATCTAGCAATGGGGCAGTAACCCAGCAACTGAGTCCTATAAATCTAGCAATGGGGCAGTAACCCAGCAACTGAGTCCTATAAATCTAGCAATGGGGCAGTAACCCAGCAACTGAGTCCTATAAATCTAGCAATGGGGCAGTAACCCAGCAACTGAGTCCTATAAATCTAGCAATGGGGCAGTAACCCAGCAACTGAGTCCTATAAATCTAGCAATGGGGCAGTAACCCAGCAACTGAGTCCTATAAATCTAGCAATGGGGCAGTAACCCAGCAACTGAGTCCTATAAATCTAGCAATGGGGCAGTAACCCAGCAACTGAGTCCTATAAATCTAGCAATGGGGCAGTAACCCAGCAACTGAGTCCTATAAATCTAGCAATGGGGCAGTAACCCAGCGACTGAGTCCTATAAATCTAGCAATGGGGCAGTAACCCAGCAACTGAGTCCTATAAATCTAGCAATGGGGGCAGTAACCCAGCAACTGAGTCCTATAAATCTAGCAATGGGGCAGTAACCCAGCGACTGAGTCCTATAAATCTAGCAATGGGGCAGTAACCCAGCAACTGAAAGGTAGGGTTATAGAATAATGTTTGTCAACATATTAATACTGATAGGCCATATTGTCAATGAAGATACAATATAAGTCACATGTGAGAAATTCAGCTGAATGTAGTGTCTACTTGTTGAGAACACAAAAATAAAAAACTATCATGGTATTTTCATCAAGAAAACAGAAGCCAGCCACGTTAAGCGAGGTGACGTGAGTACCAACCGCATCGTTTGCCGTAACTGTTCCAAATTACCAAATGTACATTTTGCCTTTACGCCCACTAGTTTGAGAAAGACTCTGCTCGTGTTGAAACGGCTGGTCAGTACCACTTTTGTAATCATGCACTCCAAACACAACCATCTCACTGGACAACAAGCACACTTTTTGCAATGTACTTCCTGATAATCTTTTTACTTCAAACATTAAGTAAGAAAAGGGAAAGAAAGACAATTTTACTTACATCAGAGTCTGCTCCCTTGTCTGAACCTGGGCACTCAAAGGTGACAAATTCATGGCAACGTTTGTGTACACTGAACGAACAAACTGCAAAAAATAACACAGACAATTATAAGAATGATCAGATGAAGAACATCTCATGCAACGAGAAAAATGGTTACTATAGTATAACTTTCATCTCTTGACTCTCCTTTGTTAAAAAAAAACCCCATATACTTTTGTAACTTTATCGTTAAAATGTAAGCTATTTTGTGATTGTTTAGACAATTTTTCCAACAAGGGAACTTGTCAAAACTCCCACAAGGGGGTATAAAAGCCAAACTGGCAACAGGCAATCTCTCTCATTGCACACATTTTAAATTGTGATTCAGTAACTAGAGAGACAATACTTATTCTAGTCATTGTGAAATCAGCAGTTAGTGTAGCAATTTACTACCTATACACGCGACATGGAAATATGGAAATCGACAATGGAAATAATAAAATATGTCAGCATCGCTGACATCGGCCCTCACTGTCGGGGTTTTAACTAGCATTTGGCCAGCCGACCACTAAGGAACAATGCTGACATGCGACAATCAGTTGAACTATTTTTACCATCCAACATGTCACATATTTTCATGTAACCTTTCAACAAAGCCCAGAAAAGGTTTTAAATAACCATTTTACATCCACCCTCACCCATCCACCCTCACCCATCCACCCCCACCCATCCACCCCCACCCATCCACCCCCACCCATCCACCCCCACCCATCCACCCCCACCCATCCACCCCCACCCATCCACCCCCACCCATCCACCCCCACCCATCCACCCCCACCCATCCACCCCCACCCATCCACCCCCACCCATCCACCCCCACCCATCCACCCCCACCCATCCACCCCCACCCATCCACCCCCACCCATCCACCCCCACCCATCCACCCCCACCCACCCACCCCCACCCACCCTCACCCATCCACCCTCACCCATCCACCCCCACCCATCCACCCACCCCCACCCATCCACCCCCACCCATCCACCCCCACCCATCCACCCTCACCCATCCACCCCCACCCCCCTCCACACCCCCACCAAAAAAGGTAAAATACAAACACAAATTTTGAATGATGTACAATGTACATGACAATTACAGATCTACACTGAAGGTTGGTCAGGGGAAAGCGCGCACGCACACACACACACTGAGATACAAGCTGTGTTTGTGTGCCAACCTGCCAACCTATCAGTTCATCTATTTTTAGAAACCACAATAAGCATGATAAGAAAAAACCGAGGGTGATCGATCCAGTGCAGATGATGTTTTATACATGTATATTTACATGTGGCTGTATATTTACATATGAGTGTATGTACTGTAGCTGGAATTATTGTCACTATGGTATGGAAAATTTCCTTTCTATGTAGGAGAGATCAGAATCTTCTAAAAAAACTTGCTCAAAACTCCCCTCATGATATTGTTAAATCAGACTTAATTAAATAATAATTGGCGGTAACACTTTAACTTGTAGCCAAATACTACCTACTGGGATTGTTTATCAATGTCTCCCAATATGGTTGTCATCAATGGGCCTGATATCAGAAAGCAATTCACTTTCAATGGGACCCGACTATCAAAATATCCCAATGGGACCACTATCAAAATATCCCAATGGGACCACTATCAAAATATCCCAATTAGAGTATACTAATATGATCTATCCTAATTAGACTGTGCAAGTCTCGTGCGTATCCGAACGAGAAAACACGTCAAACGAAGAACATTTTTATTTCTGAAATCAAATCTTTGTTTTAAATTATATCTCATGACAAAATCTGAACAACAAAAATAAATCATTACAATTTTATGAAATTTGTTTTAGCTTTTTAGCCAAAGTGTGTTAATTATTATTAAAAACAAATTAAAACTCTGGGACAAGGATGCTTTTTTGATGTTAACTTTTTAGAAACCCCTTACGCAGATTCGTGAAGGTCAAACGGGTTTTAAATTGACCCGTATCGCAGTTTAAAGAGGAATGCCGACGCCTCAACACCATAGACTGCAATGAAAAGGGTTTGCTTTGCAATTACAGCAACTGGCGATTATAATACCGCATCCAAAACAAGCTTTTACATAAGTTTTATGATCGGAGGTGAGCACAAAATTCTTAATTTTTGGCAATAACCGGAAGCTGAGGTCAAGTTTAATTCTCGGGTTTTCTTCGTTATATTGTTGAATTGGTTTTACTTTCATATTTTGTTATCACTTAGTATTACATTCCCAACAACATGTATAATTTTCTAGGTCATAAACTACGTTAAACTAAAATAATTGACGAAACAAAATCTCGCCCACGTAAAACTCCATATGGTTGGGACCACTATGGTCCCGGAAGTTCGAATGCGCGCGAGACTTGCACAGTCTATTGGTACTTTAATCTCTCATGGAATATCACAATGTTCCTAATCAGGAATCCTTGGATGATAACAACTTAATCCAGTTTTATCCATCAACTACCCCAAATGCGGTATACTACTATCCTATTTGGTACCTTAATCACTCATGGAGTGTAGCAATGACCCTGATCAGGAAACCGTGAATGATCCTTATAACAACCCCAACCTCTGAGGTATCAAAAGACCAATCGGGTGACCCTTGGTGAAAACAAATTTTTAAACCATTAAAATTGGGAGACACATGATACTGCCTTGATTGAAGTTTATTTCTTCGATAAAAATAACATTAAAAAAAAAACCAAAAAACAAACGCACAAATCAAGAAAACCCTTGGGTGAAAAATGACACCCTCTGTTCAAAAAAATAAACTCTGTTACGTCTTCACTGCAAAAACAAAGATGATGAGGCAAAATATTTTGGCGGGAAACGACAAGCAGCAAAAAAGTTCAATGACCAGCAGACTTGTAAGCATTCTGGCGCTGTCCTGTCCAGCATGCTACTGCCCTTTCATTGAGAGGCACACCAGCTAGCAATCCGAGCAGGCAAGCACCCTCGGACCTCGCAGTCTTTGATTGCACGGTCGGTATTGATTACTTCCTCTATGACCAATGGATTCATCACTGGTAATCAATGTGCAGGGAACTGAGTGGGAATAGTCCATGGGTACACAAGGTACAGCCAGCGTTCGTTCGGTGCTGACAGTGCTTACTGACAGGTTTACCGCTCGACAGCCAGGGCAGACATGGAGCAAATTAACTTTGTGGAGTCTCTGAGCTGCTTAAACACAACTTAACGTTTCAGGCTACACTGATAATCAGTCCAAGATTTATGGTGGATTTATCTGCAAAACCTCTTGCTGTTGTGTGCCTTACATCTACAATTTACAAAAATGCAAAAAATCATTGACTGTTGCATTGACCAGCAAGACTATGCTAGGGTCAAAACGTCAGGCAATTAACTATTTGTTTGCACTTAAAACTTAGGTCCTTTAGGTTGGTAAGCAGTTTGCTGCAACTAGTACTATTTTCTCAGAACATAAATGCTAACAGTAAGCTCTACTAATGTATCTTCCTTACCAATAATATTTCCAAAGACTACGTTTTGTAGGCCTACATCAGAGCTTGAAGTTAACACTGGACCACAGGCCCGAGGCCAGTGAATTTAACCTCGGCCCATTAAACTCAGGATCAGGCAAGTTCTTTGTGCTTGTTCAAATAAAAACAGTTTACATGTACATTTTAAACTGTGTAGAAAGTTCTCTCTCATTACAGTCTGGTCTTGGAAAATATGGTCCAGAAATATTGTAACCTACAAGCCCTGCGATCTTGTGAATGAGGCCGTTTTTGCGATTTCATTGCAACAGCTGTTTTTCCCTCCCACAGATGTTGATTTTTCACAAGCTTTAAAAAAAAATGGATTTCCAGTGTGTACTTTATTTGATTGAAAGCTGTCACTTTGCAAGAACGAAACTTACAATCATCTCAAAGAGTACATAGGAAGGCCACAGCAATTACATAAATATCAATAACTAAAATTACCAGTCAATTGAAAGGACCCATAATTATTTTTCAAACTCATTAGTGTACAGTTTTTTAAGATGATTGTCATACAAGCTCATACAACACTGGTAAGCCCCCCCAAGTGTCAAAAACATGTGTATGTATTGTATGTGACCCAACATGAAATAACAAAACTGTGAAAATTTAGACTCAATTGGTCATGGGGGGGTCATGAAAAAATAATGTAGAAAAAAAACTTCTATGTTTACACTGTTTTTAAACATTGAGTTTTGGTCTCACTCAGTGTGATAAAAACTATTATTTGTTTTCATTTCTCAAAAGTTACAGCATTTCAGTCCAACTTTTCCACTATGACCATCTCTATATCATGTAAGTTATGTGTAAAGCTGTGAACATTTGTTTCCTTTTAAGGGGTATAATACTGATTGTTGAAGGAGTTCTGAGCATTTGGTAAAAAGACCTGCAAGTCTTGAGCATACTGATGGAGTGTCGTGGCTGAGTAGGTTTTGAGTTCATTCGAAGTCTCCTTCCTTAGTCCTACCTCCATGGTTTGATGACGGGTAGTGAGTTCTGAGCCAAGATTGTGAGCTGAAGATAGTGCCATGGCACCTTGTAAACCATTACATGGTGTTATGTAAATAGATGGGTCTTATAATTTAAACACAGCTCCGCATACCATATAGAAAACAAAAATTAGTGATTAAAGAAGTGGGTACATACATGTAGTATGTCAAAAGAAAAGTGCACTTTATACATTCTTATCTTTTCAAACATAAAACCTAAACAGAGTTTGTTCATCTCTATACCAATGCCTTTAATACTTAACAATGCAGAGATGGTGGCACAAGTACCAATCACCTTGGGAATTATTTGGCTTTAAGTGCCTCTTAGCTTTGAGAAACTGATGACTGAATAATGCCATAAAACTAATCTTGCCTAAATGTATTAGCCAATTGAGAGGAATTCTATGCACAATAATTTTGTGGCATGTCGTGGCCTCGCGGTCTAATTCACCGGACCCAAGCTCTGGTATTGTCAGCAGCAGAGTGTGGGTTCGAATCCCGGTCAAGGCACTTAACCATAATTGCTTCGTAAAAAGTTGGGAAGGTAGTGCATTCTGCTTTACCAGCCAGGCAAAAAATTGGGAAGGTAGCGCATTCTGCTCTACCAGCCAGGCTACTAGTGGATGATACCCATGCCTACATTCTTACGGACTGGGGAGAGGTAACCCTGTTAGCCCCAGTCGGGAGTAGGTGGCAGGGAATTTTTGGCTGGTAACCCAATTATGTCTGCTCAGGAAGATTTCAATTGCCAAACAGAAGTGCAAAGTACATTGAACAGTACTTTGGCTGGTCACCATGTGTACATCAGCAAGATTGCTGTGTTAAGTAACTTGTTGAACATATATGCTTTATGAAATAAGACCCCCACCTCTAACAATCCCTTTAACGATGTTAGTTTTGTTTGTCGGATACAACTCTAAGCAAACATTTCATATCAAGGCTGAATAATGACTGCCAATACCTCACTCTGATTATACAAATTATTGTCATGTTATGATGCCAGTTTCAAAGGTCAACCACTGCTCCTATGAAAAATCTTATCAGTATCAAACATCACTAAAAAAGAGTCTTCTAATTTCAAGGCATCTAGGTGTGTATCATATTACTATTTTTTTTGTTAAGCTGCCACTAAATTTGCCTGTTCCTTGACTTCAGTGGCAATAAAACCAACCTGAGAAACTTGCATTTCAAAAGGTGCTCGTGTTTTTGAGATATTGCTGAAAATCTGGAGCAGCTGTGTCAACGCAGGAAGAATAATCCGTGATTGGAATACACAATCTGAGAAATGTTTCTTGCAGAAAGGTTTCTCAGATTGAAGTGTTGTTGAAGCCCTTTCTCTAAAACCACATTCCTTTGAAGGGAATTGTTTCTCAAAATGTTATACATTATCAACAGCTGCAGCGATTCTTACCAAGTAAGTTTTTAAGGTCATGAACTTTTGGAGTAATTACCAAAGGTATCCTACTGTCTGGCTGAAACTTTGGTTTTAACAAAACAGAACGTGTACCTAATAATTCACATGAGTAAAATACTATAGGCCCTCAGCACTCTCCCATTAACAAGTACTGATTTCACATTAATGTATCTGAAACCTTAAGTGCCTTTGAAAAGGGCTTGTTCCAGTTCAGCCATTCTCCAAATAGATTGTCATAGACACTCCCGAGCTTCAGACAAATTGCAGTTATTAATACCATTCACGTATCAAGAAAGTGGTGGACAATGTAGTTTCTGATGCACACGTTTAAGCGATCAATCGACCCATTATATTTGAGAGAAAAACGACAGAACAGCTTTTATGCGGGACAAAAATGACAAAATAAACTACTGGTAGTTCATTGTAGTTCTGCAAATTATGTGTAAAAATATGATGGGTAATAGTGGAGACCACGAGTGAGATGGGGGAAGGGGTGTGCTTAAAACTCATTCTCTTGATACATTTTCCCACTGAGTTGGCCAACCATTTGAAACCATTCAACTGGTGTTGTAAGGTGGCACAACTGTGTACAGAACTAAACTGTGATTATGTGTGCACTGTGTAGATGCATTCACCACAGGTTATCAATTTGAAGGCTGATGAAGTTTATCTCTCATTCCAAACCACAGTGGACAATGTTGAATAGTCTGTTGACTGTGTAAATGTAGATTTATTCATCACATGATATCATATTGCAAGCTGGCATAGTTCATCATTCAAAACCACAGGTAAGAAGGGCCAAAATATGTTAGAATCTTGTGCACATTTACCCAAAAAACTATAAAATGTTTTGCCATATTTTTTAATGCGATGTACAGGTTATTATACACAACCTTTCTATAGTTTTTGTCAAATATTTGTGTCAAATAGTTTTGTGAAGCTGACCTCTTGGTCATTGGTGTAAAGCAATGGTGCGTGCAAGATGTTGAACCTGTTTATACAAGCTACAAAGAATGACTGATGATGTGAGGGGTCATCTCAAATGTAAACAGGTCACCAACTACCAACTACACTTTAATACTGCTACAGCCTAAGCACCTCGACCAGAAAGCCAGTTCTGTCTTTTAAATCATTGAATATTCGGTGCAAAAGAAATACATATTCCAGGTATATTTGGTCCTTTGAAAAAGTATAAAGTATTTTATCAATTACAAGGGCTGACCTACATGTACACATGGTGTAGACTTTAATGGACTTTTCATGCTATTTCATCAAAAACAAAAAAATAATTCAAAACAACTCATCGGTAATCAGACTGCAGTAGGAAGAATACCATACCTCATACTCCAATCTAAATCACAGGTAATTTTCAGATTTTTCTACATAAAAACTTGTGGACTATTTATTTATTTATTTAATTTACAGGGGCATTCTGGACCCAAATTTTGGAAGTTTGGCCTATAAGCAATCTGAACTGAAATGAGATCCTTAGAAGATTTTTTACTTGGTATTTATTTTTTGTTTTAAAAGTCCCAAACTATGCAATCTGAAACATCCATTGGTTTTATTTCTACCATTTTTGTTAATTGATCTGATGTAAAAAATATATTGATAAAATTAAATATTTTTACTTTAATTCATGTTTGCGTATCAGCTGCAATTTGCACGTATTGGACCGATACTGTTGGTTATCAAAAAATTATACAGATTAAATTTTAAAATAAAACAGACAAATCTTTTTGAATGAAGTCAGCGCTGAAAATACAAACTTTGTGCTCGCACAGTTGATTTGCCCTGGACAAATATTTGCTTCACATTATCTCGATCATTCAGCCCTGTTGGTTTGGGTAACAATCATTTTGATCAAACAAAAATGATAAAACTTAATCATTAATAATTAATGTTCCTTTGGTTGTTACAGTCTAATTACAGAACATCGATCCATCCATCAATCATGGCATAATTGAGCTTTCAGTTTTGTAGCGATCTAAGAAAACGTATCAAAAAATTGAAGGCAGTCACATATCAGGCCTGGAATGTCATCTTTGAGAGGGCAAAGGCCATTTTCATTTCGCAAAGGGCACTTGAAAATCTTAAAGTCAATGGGAAACTTTTGAAGGGGCACCAAGGCCAAGACCAGGGGCCAGTTTCATGGCTCTGCTTACCGCTGAATTATACAATTGTGATCATCATTCTTCATTGATGGGGTGAGCGTGCTGGGGGGGGGGGGATATGTTATAACGGGATCTCGTCCTCAATCACATTCAGTACCATGTGCTGTCTTATTCAGCCAGAGTCAATACTCGGATGTGCTGGACAGAGATCTTCAAATCAACACTTCGTCAATCTAAATGGAAATTTTCTTCCTGGGATGTAAGTACTGCTGGTCATGGGTTAATTTTATGTTTACAGCCACGATGGTTTACTGTTATGTTTCTGGTTTATCATGATTCAACAGAGAATTCAGGCAAATCTCTTTTAAAGGTAAATTTCAGTTGTAGGCCTGTAGATTTATATAACAAAACAAAACAAAAAAGGGCGCTTTTTAATGAACTCTTTTGTACATGTACATTCCTGTGTATAACATTCCATCCTATTTTTCAGATTCAAGAAAATCTATAAAATACACATTCATTTCATTTATTCTGGTTGTGAAGCCAAGGGCTCTCAGAAAAGCGAACTTAATCACTTTACTATCCAAGAACCCAATGGAGAGTAGACAAGGAAGGAAGTTTCAGTTTTAGATGCGGGAGGGAAAACCCCAGAGAATTATTCCGGGGAAACCCACGCAGTCAGGTAGGGACTGAAAACCCAATCCACATAGTAGACCCCGGTGTGATTTGAACCGGGGTCCTAGAGGTGGAAGGTGATTAAAGATACCACTACACCACCTTCCTTTGAACTAAATGACATGTTTCACAAAAGGAGTTCAAAGTTTTTTAGACAGACGCCATATTACAAATGGCAATAATATTATTGTTTTTAAAAATTACCCATTGCTGTATCAAAATGAAGGATTTGATAGTCAACATCAACTCTAAACATACAAAAGCAACTTCTGTAAACAAACCTCCGATGAAACACGCTGCACAAGAACTTTGAATCTTTCCAAGAAAAAGAGACAGTCATCTTGGGACTTTGTGGCTGAGTGCCACTTCCTTTAAATGTAGGGTTCTAGAGTGGGTTTTGTCAACGTAATGCTGATTTATTGGCAAAATTATCAAGAAAAATACAATAAAAGTCACTTGTGAAAGTTTCAGCTGAATACAGTGTCTACTAGTTGAGAAAACAGCAAGAAATTGTCACAGTATTTTCACTAGAGTGTTGAATCCATCCACGTTTAGGGAGGTGACAGCAGTCACCAACTCCCTCTCTGGCCGCAGCATTTGCTAACGGACACCAACCCTCAGAAATCTGAGAAACAATTTTTGCATAAATGATTTCTCAGATTCAAATGTTTTGGGTTTTATTTTCAGTCAACAGGGGCATTTCAGACAAAACATTTTCACAGGATGGTTACTACCATTATTATCTTTATGACAAGTAAGTTTTTGGATAGAAATTACACAATTTTTTGTTTATGTTTGCAGTCTCTCTATTTTGTCAATATCTTTACCCAGTCAGTTTCCCTTGTAGTTGATTACTTATCATTTATTTACAGCGCACATATTTACCAGTGTGTACACAACCTTTTATGGCGCTCTCTCCACCAGGAATAATTATTAGTCTACCATGGCAAACAAAATGCAACGGTTTCCTGAACCTGGACAGTTAGTCCCGCACCATCTGTCTTTTTGTTCTTTTTCCCTGCGCGGTCGTTTCACCAGGAAATTATACATGTACATGAACCCTGTAGCTTGGAACGGGTCTCTCATTGGCAGCTCTTTCCGTGCAAAAAATAATAATATAATGGACATTTTTTTATTGAAGAGAAAGAAGGGTATCAAGGCATTTAAGTTATTTGAAAATTGTAGAATTTTTCGACAGGTATGCTGCAACCTATGACCTTGAACCCTACAGCTTGGAACTGGTCACTTTTGGCATCTCTTTTCGCTTGAAAAAAAAATTTGATGGACAATTTTGTATTGAAGAAATAAAGGGGATTAAGCCCCAATTTTTACAGGTTTGTTGTTTCATGTATATGGTTGATCACACAAAACATGAACAGAATTCCAGAATTGACCCCTAACAAATTTGACAGTATTATGCAATCTATGACATCACTTGTTTACAAAAAGGGCCAGCTGGCAAAAAGAAAAGGGGATTATTAAACAAGGATAATGTCAACCAGGATAATCACCTGTTCGCATTTTAGCAGGTTAATTAGAAAACACCTTGGCCCAATTTCACAAAGTCTGTTAGCACAAAAACTTGCTAAGCACAGAATTAATATGAATTATGGACTAGTAAAAAAGCTGGGGGACTAGTGACATCAGAGGTAACTGATCCTGCTGGCCCGTCACTGAAAAAGTTACGGGAAAACTCTGTTGATTGGTTGAAGGTGTCTTTAATCAAAACATTTTTTTTTTCATTATCATTTCAATTTAATGACATTGCCACTGGAATCCACTGCTGGTAAAATCGACAAAAATAACAACACATCAAAAGTTTCAATCGGTAAACAAAATGAAGTTTGTAATTGACATTCATTTTCATTATAGACCATAAGTGATAATTGAAACCTCATCTAATTCTTATGTGACATTGTACACATTTTAATTTTGTCTATTCATTCTATCAACAGAACACTCTCCTAATGGACCCCCATGAACCAAGGCATGTTGAAATTCCTCCTAATGTAGCAATTAACTTGTAATGGATTATATAAATCAATGCCGTTTGGATTGAGCTTGAGAATGATGGTTTGGTTTGCTGCGTCCTGTGATGAAGAAGAGACCATCAGGTAATTGATAATATCAACAAAACTGAAGGTCTGTGTTCAGCGGGGGATACATAAAAATGAACATTAATTATTGCTCATAATGAACTGGGGTATCCGCATCACACCGGGACTCAGCCTTGCGAGGATAACACAAAACAAAACGTAAACATTCAATAATATATCTTTAAAATAATCGAACCAATCATTTTTCAGTTATGCTTTCTCCTGAAGACAATCTGAGCAAACTGATCGAACCATCAAGTTTTGAAACCACTGGTTCTACTCAGAACCACCACAGCTCAAAGAAAGTTTATTTACATGGTGTCTCCGCAAACATCACTTGATTGTATTCTCAGCATGCAAAGCTTCAATTCCTTGTTATGCTTTGTTTGACTATTTTCGAGGAGGGCGAGTCCTTGGAGAGCCAGTTTAAAAAAAGGACGCCATTGTGCACTGTCTCAGAAACAATGTACATGTCTCAAAGAGCAAGGAATTGAAGGAAGGAGCGCATAACCCAACAGTTTGAATTATCTCCTTTTTTCTTTTGGGAAATCAGTGTTTTGCTTTTAAGTGAAGCTGAGCTGAGACACCGACACTCATATCTAAACCTTTAGAGACCATAGCGGCTGCAAACAGCTTAAAATTGAAATGCCCATAGTGGCTACAAACGGCTGCAAGATCCGACTTACTTCCACTCAACCAAAAAAGGTCAAAGGTCAAGGTCATGACCTGAATTTGCATTTTCCAATGTACCTATGTTAGCATAGTTACCTGTTTCTAAAACAAAACAAAATTTCTGTTTTTGTTGTTGTTGGTGGGTTTTTTCAGACACATTTATGGGAAAAAAATTGTTTCAACAAATCACCAATAAAACCCCGTCTTGGCGTATGGTGATGATTATACAAAAATGAATGGTCTCTAAGTCTTAAGGGTTAGATCTGATATTGAGTTGTTGCGAAGTAAGCATGTTTGTGTTGTCCTTCAATAACAATTACTGTGTAAAACTGACTTCCCCGTGCCTTTCAAAAAACTAGCTTCAAGCGTCTTTTTTTTGGTCTTTCTTTTTTTCTATTCAACATTTAGAAATCTAGGCAGGACCAAGTCTGTGTGCGTTAGTGAATGAGTTACACTGTCACATTTATATTTGACAACTGTTGTGCCGTAATGTGCCGTAATGTGCCAGGTAGCCAAAGGCCAAACCTATAACTCACATGTACTCGACTCAGATAAAAAGATGTTTATTTGAAAGTCAATCCCAAACTCTTATTGAATCGATCACGGTGAACAATATCTCTCCGACAATTTTCCTTTTTAATAAAGACGCCTCACTGCAAAGCTCCGAGTACAATGTTTAATAAGTGAAGGCATCACCGTCTCAGGTTCAAGAACCGAATTATCTTCAAATTAATCTATTCTTCCTGACAACAGATGTTCAAATTCAGTGAGCAAATGAAACCAAAGAGACAGTGTTTATCAAAATCTCAATATCCTGTTCAAATATCTCTGAAATGAATGGCAGTACAATTCGAAATCAATATTTCACTGTTGCACCATTAAAGATGTGCTCTAAGGTCATTTTCAGTTTTGAGAGCCACTCATTTTCCAATGATAGATAGAATCCTTATGAAAAGGGTTGTTCTAAAACCCCCTCGACCCCCACGACCCACGACCCCTCGACCCCTCGACGTCCGCCCCGTTATCGAAACGTGTCCCAATTCCAATTCATAACACATCGCTTTACGGCCGAGTAAGAATTAAGTTCCCGATTTAGAATTCACAGCGTGTGATCCAAAGAGCTAGCTGGTCTGGCGACGCGACTTCCTTCCGGCGACCTGCTGATGACCAACAGACCATACGTCCAGAGTCAGTGGTGTTGCACCGACCGAGTGAGAGTCACCAAGAACTCTACATGTACTACAACCCAACCCACCTAAATGAAATACTTGGTCGCCTACATGTTACCGAAACATCCTCCCTGTCTTAATAAAGAAAACCTTCAAAAACACAACGGTTATTTGGGGAAATTTTTAACAGATTTTAATTTGAATGGAGTAAGGAAAAATAGGTTAAAAGAGAAATAATGTGCATTAAACTTTATAGCTACGTTTTGGAATTTTGGAAGACATATAAAAAATTGGGGGGGGGGGGGGGGGAAAGTTCATATTATCGCATGTAACTTGGTCCTTAATATTAAAATTAGCCAATAAGTTACTTAAGATCTAATTTTCTTAAAGAAGCATTAATGTACAGCCTAAATATAAACGGCAATTTTAATTTTAGCATTCTGTGGCCAACACCAAAATCCGAAAAGAAATGGTCTGCGTATTTTCCCCAGGACAAATGAGGCCACTTTATAGCATAAATGGGCGTATTTAATCCGCTTCCGCACGTTACGTGCACACCGATCATGATCTCGTTTCATATGGTCGGGGGCCCGGGTGTGGGAGACAACCCCAAAACACGTGTGGGCCATGGTCGGTCGGGTCTACAACCTCGAGCTCCGCATAGAGCAAGTAGTAATTGTTGACACATGAGTTGGCCTAAATCGTACTCGGGCGGTAAACGCAGGATCCCAGTTGGGATATACTCCTATTCAGGCTCGGGTCGGCCAAGAGATACGCTTGGAAATGCCGCGATTTTTTTTTCTGTACACCAAAATTGCCACAGTACCCGATCTCAGCCAATCACGCGCAGTTTGCTTCGTGCGTGATTGGCTGAGATCGTGTCATGTGGCAATTTTGGTGTACATAAAAAAAAATCGAGCATAAGTCGAGGGGTCGAGGGGGTCGTGGGTCGTGGGTCGTGGGGGTCGAGGGGGTTTTAGAACAACCCTTATGAAAATGATAAAAATTGTTTCAAGTCTCTAACCTCAGGCTCAAATGGTGTAACATGCCACTGTGTTTGATACCCTTCAAGCTTCAAGTGCAATTTTTGTCATCTAAACATGTTTGGTGTCACACTTCAAATATATGGTTTGTGCATTTTTCTACAACAAAGTTTTAGTTCATTCCTGAATATTGATGATGTTCAATCAAAATAGCATTGAATTTGACCTTTTGATTAATGTAAAAATTCCTCTTTGGAATGTATCGACCTATTTGTTTTTGATGGCTGATGACGTCATGTTTCAAATTTTGTTCTGAAAGAGTATCAATACACCATTTAAGGCGAGGCTAGAATTGTAATTTTTGTCCCAACTTTCATGAGGACTCTCTCTATTTGAAAATGGGTGCATTAATTTGACCTTGAAGATACTCTTTAAACCAAAGCAGCATGTGTGTGTTTTTTGGTCGTAGCTCCATAAAGATGAATATCAGTATCAGATTCAATTTGCTTTGTACACAGTCTGAACAAATCGTACAACGCTTTTTCAGTAAATATTTGCCGCCCTGCAGATCGGGTTTCTAATTAGTGTAGGGGTCTTCATCAGCAGTCTGTCACAAAAATCTTTCCACTCAAGTGAGAAAAAAAGTTTCATTAAAAATATGCATCCGTCCGATTTCACTTGGTGAAGGTGAAAGGGCAAGTCAGCTTTCCTCCCGTCGAATTCAATATTGAGGCATTTCATCTTGCAGGTGTCAGCAGACACCTTGCTCTTTTATCGCAGAATTACTATCATGGTTCATTTTATGAGGCTACTTGCAACCAAATTCTGAGCTTAAGGCGCCTGTAATTTGTGTAATTCTGTTGGCCGTAGGCGAAGAATTTTAGAAGTAAAAAACATCATGAAATTAGGTCAAGGTTGTTAGCAAGGATTTGGGAAAAGGGGCCAGAATAGACCTTATGCATATGACGTCATTTGAGTAGGGCGCCCTCGCCTAGAGGTCAAAAGGAAGATGTTCATTGGCCAGTCCTGTGCGCCGCGCGTACAAATCAGCGCGTTTCCATTGTTTCGTCATCAGTTTACCTCTAAGATGGCGGCTTGGTGACGTCAATGCATAAGGTCTATTTAGTTATTATCCAAACTTATTGTTTGTAAAAAAAAATTGTAAAAGGCTAAATACTTTTGCATATCAAAGCATAAACAACCATGGTAATTGCCAAAGACCAGCATCCATACTTTATGTGACCCAAAATAGACATGAAATAATAACAAATGGGGACGTTTAAGATTGAGTCATAACAACATGGTGAAAACCACATCATATGTTTTCACCAGTTTCTTGTAACTCCAATTACTGATTGACCGTAAAAAAATGTTCACAGGTTTATTATTTCAACAATATTTTTGCTTGAAAATCTATTGTTTCAACTGAAGAAATGGGTAAAACAATTAGTTTTGATCTCACAAGTCAAAACAAAAAAAAAACATATATTTTCAGTTTCCAGACATCAGGTTTTGAACTTGTGAGATCAAAAGTAATTGTTTTACTAATTTCTTCAAAAGTACAGCATTTGTATGTTTCTGTTTCTGGATATTGTTTTTCTCTTGTTTCCTTTTAAGCACTCTCTTCTTTGTATAGCGCTAAACAGTAAATGCTCTGTATTTATACCATATTAAATTTCAAGCAAAAATATTTATTAACATGACCATGGTTATACCATGTAAATCTGTGAACATTTACAAGTATGTTTCAATATTACCAATGTTGTTCATCATTTAAAGCTTATGTACAACATTGGTAATTGTCAAAGACCAGTATCCACACTTGATGGACCCAACATATACATGAAACAACAAACCTGTGAAAGTTTAAGCTAAATCGGTCTTCGGAGTCATGAGAAAACAGTGAAAACCCCCATTATATATTCTCACTGTTTTCAAACATCGGATCTTATCATGCGTATGAAGACTAATTGTTTTACTCATTTCCTAAAAATTATAGCATTTCAAACAAAACTATTTCAAGGGAAGTTTTCTATTTTCATACCATGTAATTTATGTGCCAATCTGTGAACATTTATATTTTCAATCTTAAATGTTGTACACACACGGATCCCAAAGATGAGTGGAGTGTCCACATTCAAATTTACTTTTGTGTTTGCTTTTTCATATTCCAGGAATGATATAAATTTGCAAACTTGTATAAATAATTCAAGAGCTGGAGTGATCCAAGAAAAATGGCTCATCAAATTGTAATCAATCTTTGAAAAATAAAAGAAATGAATGAATGAATGAATGAATGGGAGAGAGTCAGCCGTGACTACTAAAATATATATCACAATGCACACAGGGGTCTAAAGTGGAGTCTAAAGATTAAAACAAATGATGTGAATATAAAACTAAAATAAATATTATTTCCAGATCCATGGGTTCAGCTGGTGGAGCAGCAGATATGAATATTTAGTTTTAGTTAAAGGGGGTGTATACCTTTGGTAATTACTCCAAAAAGTTTATGACCATAAAAACTTACTTGGTGAGAAGCACTGCAGCTGTTGATAATGTATAACATTTTGAGAAAAGATTCCCTTTTAAGGAATGTAGTTTTAGAGAAAGAGATTCAAAACAACTTAAATCTGAGAAACCTTCCATGCAGATTGTGTATTCCATTAACGGATTATTCTTCCTGCGTGGACATAAACACTCCAGATTTTCAGCAATATCTCAAAAACGCTACCACCTTTGGAAATAAAATTGTCACAGGTTAGTTCTGTTGTATATATATATAAACATTTACACCGGATTAAAACAATCGAATGGTTCCAAAAAACAAAGGTATACTGTGCCTTTAAGGTCTAATACATAAAATGATGGTTAAATATTTACCATTACTAGTCTGAAGAGGTTGCACTCATGCGTCTTAAAAAATATATATTACTGCGCAAAATAAGGAGATCGCCAACATTAGGAGAGCTCAGTTGGTAGAATGCCAGCACGTTAATCAGGAGCTCGCAGGTGCAAATTACAATCTAGTCAATTTTTCTTGGCTCATCTCAAAATTTGATTAAAAAGTAGCCAGTTAGTTTACTAAATGATGACAAAAAACATAACACTGGGCACAATTTTGAAATATACTTAATTATTGAACATGTTTGCCAAAATGCATTCCAATTCGACTCAATTTTATTTGTTCACCCCAAAACTGATTTAAGATTTACTCAGTCAGTTTCCCTTGTGGTCTACTTCTTAAAATACCGCTCAAAACTTTAAATCATATTCAATTATTGAACATGTTTACAAAAGATTATCGATAAACAAATTTCTCTGTTTTGTTTTTGTCTTCCTCCCTTTACAGTTTATATATTTATAGATCCCATACCATTTTCATAAACTGTTTTTCATACAATGTACAGAATGCAAGACGTCCATTAATGCCCTTAAGGAGTTTTTGATCATCCGGTATTTCGGGCACATCACATGTTCAAGCACCAGACTGATGTTTGCCTCGTCACGAACAAACAAGGCACAATATCCTGTCATAGTGTACTTTGGAACCAAGAAGTGTCTCAATTGGATTCTGTGCAGAATGGGTCCATACAAATGCAGTGCAGCAAGAATAATGTAAAGGCTCTACTCACTGTCAAGTGTTTAATGTATAGGTATGTTGATGACAGCTCTGTTGAGTTGATTGCAAATGTTTTTCGATCAGTCAGTGACCTCTGACAAGAATTATCAATACTCTTTGAAATCTTTTCTTTTTTAAGATTCCTTGATGAGACACAATAAGAAGCCAGTCTATCATGTCGACACCGTCTTTGTCAGTGTTTGTCATGTTCCCCGTATGCGATAGCAATAATATATACTGATTTTTGAGATACCAAGAAGGAGCCAGACTAATTTTACCATCGCATTCCTGGAATTTCCTCTTTGAGAGGGCAGGGCCATTTTCATTTCTCAAAGGCCATTTCCCTTAGTAAATCTTAAAATATATGGGAAACTTTTTAAGGGGCACCAAGGCCAAGTCCAGGGGAAGCAGAGGCCATGGCCGCCGTGTAATTCCAAGCCTGTCATCGGTTCCATGCTCAGTTTTGTTGCACTAACTTGTATGTTAAAACAAGAGTAATAGGATTTTAAATAGTTCATTCAATACACTCCTCTTGAAGAGCCATATCATAAAATTACACCCCAAAAAGTGTTTACCAAGGGTAAACCTCACATGTTCCACTAGATTTGAGAACATATTTATACGTTAAATATTCGTTTCATAGGAACCGAGACTGATATAGACTAACTTTCAACACTGACCTGCCCCCGATTTCACAAAGCGCTGCGACGCGTCGTAAACGCAAGATACGACCGGTTACACGTCTTAAGTTGCGATGCGTATAAAAACGATTTCATCAAAGTTACGATGCGTCGGATACGTCGCAAGTTCCTTGACTACGAGGAAGAACACGTCGTAAGTTACAACTACCCAAAGGGTTGTCTTAAGAAAGCGATGTTTCATTTGAAAACGCGCAAATGCTTGGAAAATGGCTGTAATGTAATAATTTGCACTAGGAATACTTGTAGTATGTAGTTTCTAAAAATGTAACCCAAAAGATCGACAGAAATTCTTATCAACAACAATACTTAATACTTTGAGTACTTTTAGCAGACGACATTTCACTCTCCAAACATTTTCCATGATTTCTCGCCGATGCGTCCATGGTGCGTGGAGCGGTACTGAGTGTCTGCCATCTTGAATGAACTACATGTATACACGACTGTTTCATGACCAAGTTGTATACAACACAAAACAGCCACACAAATTTAGCAGTTCATCCTCGTCCAAAGGGTTGTTTTTATTAAGAGTGAAAATGGTTTTGAGTTGCGACTCGTCGCGCTTACGACGTGTATGGTGAAATGGAATGTAGAACTCGTCGCAGCCGCGACGTGTGTCTTAGGTGTGCGACGCATCGCAAACCATACGATGCATCGCTTCTTGCGATGAGTTTCGTGAAATCGGGGGCAGAAGAAGTGTCCACGCCCGTAAACTCTCTTTAAACCTACTGGTCTGCGTACTCATTAATGTGTCACAATTCATGCTTGTGTAGTATGTAAGAACATCGTACGGTAACACCTGTCCTCAATCCAGACGCATTAATCAACTCGCACTTTTTCCTATCTGTCTGAATTCCTTTAACAAAGCATGCCTTTTGGGAAAGTGCAATAAAGTGCACATTACACCCTTGGCTGTGTCCCATCAAATACCTGCACATGGTGCTCGGATACCTGTAAATGTTCATGTATATCTATGAATATATCAATGATATATATATGATGAGCTTTTTCAATTTGAGTGAGATGTGTGAACAGCAGTTTTAATATAAAACAAAACTAAAAACAATTCCTTGTACTATAATGTAAGGCTTATGGAGCTCATAGAGGGAGGGTCTTTGGTAATTACTCAAAAAATTAATGACCATAAAAACTTACTTGGTATACTTGGTATACATCGTCAACAGCTGCAGCTGTTGACGATGTATACCATTTTTAGAAATGATTCCCTTCAGAGGAATGTGGTTTTAGAGAGAGGGATTCAACAACATTTTAACATGAGAATCGTGTCAGATTGTGTATTCTAATTACGGATTATTCTTCCTGCTTGGACATAACCACTCAAGATTTTCAGCAATATCTCAAAATTGCTATCCTCTTTTGAAATGCAATTATCACAGGTTAATTTTATTGTATATATTTACATTTACATAGGACTAAAACAATCAAATGGTTCCAAAAAACTAAAGGTATACTTTGCCATTAAAGTGCCATCCAACATGTTGAGATCCTGAGATAATTTACTGCAGGATAAAACATCATAAACGTAAAGATGACGTCATCCTGACATGATTTATCTTGGGATGACGACATCCTCAACATTTCAGGATGACTACATCATTAATGTGAGATGTCGAGTTCCTGAGATAAACTCGGAATGATAAAATTAACATCCTGAAAATGTCTAGAACCAACATGAATTATCTTGTGAAGACAACATATAAATACCAAGGACAGTTTATTCATTCTGATTGGTCGAAGGAAATCATGTTTAAACAAGCAATATAAACATGGTAAGGAGTCAAAAGAGGGCGCTATCAGATGATTGGGACGATCGCGCAAATTCATGGCCAAATTTAAGTTGGTAGGGTGCATATTTGGCTTGTGCAAGTTTGAAACTTGAGTGCGATAGTTTGAAACTTAAGTGAGCAAGTTCGACACTTGCGCGAGGAAACTTGCTTCGGATACGGCAACCACAAGCCGCTAGTTCAGATTTGGATACTTGTTGAAAAATTATTTTTGCATTTTGAAATGCCCATAGAAAGGGTTTTTATTAGTATTGTCATCATTAAATCTCTCCCCAGACATTGCAAACTAATTCATTTTGCAGCCTGCCAATTCCAGGATAATTGTTTTTTTTGTCCCTAGTTCCTTGTTCCTAGTTCCTTGTTCCTTTCTCTTTTAATTCAATTTGTTCTTCCTATTTATTGTTTGCTTCACTTTTCAGTGCATGCCAGTACAGCTCTTGGCATTGTGCCTAAACAATACTGCGTCTGTACCTCAACAAATTATTGTCCTTTTGAATTTTGTAATTTTGTGTTCTGTTCGGTGTGGAAACAAATGCAATATTGAATGGAATTGAATTGAATCAAATTATTTGATTAAGTGATAATTCCATCAATGTTAGGGAACAACAATGATTTATTTGTACTGCAGCCTTTTCCCCCTCCACAATGTGCGATACAGAAATGTATAAACCTTGTTACCTTTGTTTACAAAAAAGAGTAACCTTGTAACCCTCCATGGCCTTACAGGCAGGCGAGAGACTACACTGGTCATACCGAAAATTGACATTTTGTGTCATAATTTCCACATAAATTCAAGACTTATCAAATTAACAGCTGAACAAGTTTTGAGATGTGTCCCTTTGTTCATATCAAAAGTTGATACAAATCAGACCTCCTTTCTCTATGATCAGACGATGCAGTCTGCATAAAATATAAGATTTTATGTTGTCTTCCATTAGGCTGTGTACAAATCTTGCCTGCAGGAAGTCCAGGCTCTGTGGCTCTTTTGTAAACATGTGATGTCACAGGATACATGGTATATACTTTTTGCCTCCTGTGTCCCAAAGGGTTAAAAAAAACTCTGGTAGGATTCGAACCTTCCGCACTTCTTAACTGCCAGGCTCTAATGAGCTGCCAGTTTGAATCCTATAACTTACAGCAGTGGATTTTCTTATATCAACCAGTAAGATTTTTTTATATTTTATTTGTTTATATCCTTTACAAAAATGCTACCTTTTCCTCAGGTTAACCATGAGGTTAACCATTTTTACTCAGTCCTATGTACACTTTCTGCCTGCAGACCTTTGAACTGAGACACTCCTTGCATTAGCATGAGGTGTATTTAAAGTTTAGTCCTGGAACTAGGGCCCAATCAGTGTATGAGATGGTAGTTTGGCTGATAACATTTTTCTGGGTAAGCACAATTGCTTAGTGCTTGGCTAGCTGTTGTGCTTTTAAGCATCTCTATCAAATTAGGCCCCTGGACTACAAACATATGTACTGGTAAATTAATCCGCCATACTGTAGTGTAAGTATTATTATTAGAACGACATTGTGGCCAGGAATCCTGATGCATCTGTTTCTAGGCAACCCAAACCAAACACGATCATGTTCCAGACAGACCGACTTCAAAACCCAACAATTAAAACAAAAAGGCACTTTGTCCCCTTGGGAAAGGAAATTGAGTGAATTGACTCAAAGTTAATGTTCTGTGTGGCAACATTGACAAATCATTTGTGTAAAAGTTAATTTGTGTTCATGTTAAAGGTAGGGTCATCGTTTGTTTTTTGTCAACATATGATAGTACTGATTTATAGGCACAGTCATCAAGAAAGAAACAATAAAAGTTACCTGTGAAAGTTTCAGTTAAGTATAGTGTCCACTTGTTGAGGAAACAAGCAAAACAAACGTCATGATATTTTCATCAAGAACACCAAACCCCTCCCCGTTTAGGGAGGTAACAGCTGTACCAACTGCATGTCTGGCTGCAGCATTCACAAACGAACACCACGGAAAATGAAGCTCCAGAAGTCCCATAAAGGAAATCTATAAAGAATCTTTTTTGTTGTCATAATTTGATTGATTCCTAATCTAATCTACATTTTTAAATCATTTGAAAAAAATTTGTTTCCTTTTTAAAAAGTGTTCAATTTTAAAGAACATATTTTCATAAGGAAAACAACACACGTTCCGACTTTGATCAGATCATCATGTACCTTCCTTTAAAACCCAAATTAAAACTGAATTGCGCAAAGTACACGCTTGTGAGGAAATCTCAAAGAAGACGACGTGATCTCAGGAATGATTGATCTGTAACTTGATTCACTGAGGATGGGAAGCAGAGTAAAGGGGTTCGTGTTTTATTTTGACAATCACATACTCTCCTTCCAAAAAACAAGTACCTTACATGTACATCATCAATAACACCCCCAAGGGAACTCAATTTCTTCGACAATCAGGATCAAATTTTTATTAAGCAGTTAGGCAGAAAATATTGCTGAACAGATTTATCTGCCGAGCAAAATGTTAGCAGGACATGTCACGATCCCAATGATTGGTGCATGGTGTTTTGGCTGGTAACCTGATACTGCTAAGCAAGGTTTTACAATGCTTAGCAGCTTTACAATGCTTAGCAGCTTTACAATGCTTAGCAGCTTTACAATGCTTAGCAGCTTTACAATGCTTAGCAGCTTTACAATGCTTAGCAGCTTTACAATGCTTAGCAGCTTTACAATTTTGAACTCTAATCTCATAACTTTATTGTTCACTGGCACCCTGAACAAAGATATTGACAAAATAGAATGACTAACATTAGAGCTAGAAAGTCCAGTTGGTGCGCCTGCATGTTGACTGGAGGTCGTACGTTCGAGTCCCACTCTAGTAAATTTTTCCTTATTCAACTCAAAATTTCGATACGAAATATAAATTTAAATTTTCTTCAAGATTACGTTACGATTCAGAGATTAAGATAATTTGCTAAACTGGAAAACCATGCATTTTTATAAGGACAGTGCAATTTTTTCATGCATAACTTTAAGTACATGAGCACGTACATGTACATGTGTACATGTTCACTGTGCATTACAGTTTTGAACCCAGGTATGCTCTACAAATAGTATTTCACATTAAATATAAGATAATCTCCATCGCCTTTCAAAAACGCTGCCTCAGATTTAATAAAAAGGCAAAATGGAGACGACCTTGGCCAACAAAAGATGACATTCTAATAAGGCCATGCATTTGTAAATATGTAATATCACACAGAATTTCAGGCTCATTGAGAACTATGTATACACAAACCATAAACCAGATCACTGTGTACATGTACCATGGCCTTTCTGTGTACGGTGTGTCATATGACACAACTTGTACACTATTATAAATACGGATATAACAAATACCTGCACAAATTTAAAGGTGAGGTCATCTTTTGGTCATGACCCTGAATTTGTTTTGGGTAATTTCTCTCCGAAAGCTTCCTTGTTATAAAGACAGTAATGGTAGTAAGCATCCTGTGAAATTATTTTGTCTGAAATTCCCCCTTTGATTAGAAATCAATAAAAACATTTAAATTTGAGAAACGTTTTATGCATGAATCACTTCTCAGATTTCTGAGGGTTGGTGTCCCGGGTCGCAAATGCTGCGGCCAGAGATGCGGTTGGTACCCGCTGTGACCTCTCTAAACTTGGTTGGATTCGACGTTCGTGTGATAATATCGTGACAGTTTTTTGCTGTTTTCTTAGCAAGCAGACACTGTATTCAACTGATTCTTTCAAAGGTGACTTTTACCGTATCTTTCTTTATAGTTTTGCGAAAATATAATTAGCTGTTGCAAACTGCTTACCAACCAAAAGGACCTGAGGTATAAATGCAAAAAATAAGTTAGTGGCTTGACGTTTCGACCCTAGCAGAGTCTTTCTCGAAGGCTAAATGACAAAACAACACACATACAAGCATACATGGATACAGGAGTTACAAGAGCAGTGGAAACACATGAATAGAGAGAGTGGAGAGAGAAAAGCAGAAAGCATACAGAGAGGGCAGGGGGTAAGCAGGGATTATGAAGACAAAGGGGGGGGGTTATATGAAGGGAAGGGGATAGCTTGACCACAAAAAGTAGTTTTGGGTATAAATCAATAAAAATCAATACAAACCAAATGATGCCCCTACCTTTAACCATGCAGCTATTATTATTATACTACCCCATATTGATTCACATTGTGTGTGTGTATGAATCCCATTGAGTGATGCAGTGACCAAGGTTTCTGAAATAATTATTCTAAAAGAGGAATTTTCCAACAATAAATTTTCTATAGACTATGCAACCTTTCTTAACAAAGAGATCGACCTTGTTTATATGCCAGCCTTTCCTGGTAGGCGAGATACTGCATTGTTCATATATGGGAAGTTTTATATTTTGTGTTACAAATTCCACAAAAATTCAAAAGTTAAAAAAGAAATTGCGGAACAAGCTTTGAGGTGTGCCCCCTTCCTTCATATCAAAATATGATAAAAATCTGATGATGCAAACCCTATAAAATACAAGATTCCATGTTTTCTTTCATTGAGCTAGTGCACAAATTGTGCCTGTACATACATGTAGGAATTCCAAGCTCTGTGCTGTGGCTCTTTTGTAAATGTATGATATCAAATTATAAACCACAAGGGAGTAAATGTATGATGTTACAGGTATATGGTCTATAGTCAGTTACTATATTGTGCCATGAAGCTGCAGCCAAACGTAATGGACTATTGCATTCACTTAAAAATATATAAAAATACATTGCTGCTAGCCCAAACCATTCTCGGAGAAGATGTCTCTCCTTCATGGACACCGGCTTGGACAGCGCTGAGGAACTGCGTTCCTGCATGCTGGACTGCATTATCTGGACCAAGATAACTGGGTAGGCTCGGGATGCCCTATGGCCGCGGCTTGATTCATTGAATAGCGATTTAGTTTCCTAAAAAATATGTTTATCAAATATAATAGAATAATCAATCTCCCATATTGTGAAAATATGTAACATAAATAGTCCAACACTAGAATTAACTAGACCAGTTTGATTAACTCAATAAGTAGAAAAATATGAACGAAATATTAATATTTAGTTTCTGACAGAGTAAAAGAGTATCTGACAGAAGTAAACAGAAGAGTCTCTCAGGTGAATGATTGTATAAAGACATCCAGGACTGATATTTGATTGTTGAGAGGGCGAGACCATTTTCATTTTGCAAAAGGCTTTAGAAAACCTATGGGAAACGTTTTAAGGGGCACCAAGGGCACAAGGCCAAGCCCAGGGCAATTACAGAGGCTGTGGCTTCCCTGTCGTATCCGAATTGGCGGCAACGGCTACAGCTATGACTGTTGCTAAGGGTGTTGCTATGGACATCCTATGCTTTACTACATGATGACGCTGCGATCCAGCCGTATAGCCACCGTAGCCACCAATTCGGACACGGCCTAATTATTCCAGGCATGGATATCATGCAAACATGAAACACAGTATACATGAACACATGTCAATACCCACCTGACTGGTCACAGTATATAAACACTGTTCCAGCTCAGCCCAGCATTTATTGTTGCATTACAGTAAACATTCATTATTTACTGCCTTGCAAATAAACATATCCCAACAAACTATACTATTGGAAAGAGCACCTCATTCTCTTTATGCGACATGAAAATTGCCTTTAGTTTATAATCCAAATGCAATTTTCATTATTTTAGTAAAATATATATATTTATTCTCTCATAAATGTTTTTATAAAGTATGTGTTTATTTATGTTCCAATTTTCAAGTTAGGATTAGCAGACTTTCGAGTCACAGTGTTTCGAGTCACAGTGTTTATCTATATACTAGTCATTTATTTATTTGTTTGATTTTTTTTATTATTATTTTATTTATTTTTTATTTTTTTACATACTTGCTAATTTCCTTCGTTTATTTACCTATTAAGTGATTCAATTATATATTATTTAATACCTTGATTCATATTAAATGCTATAATGCCCATTTCTCGTAGGTTTCATCAATGCTTTCACATTCTTTACTGAGATGCCTTGTGTGCATTGTAATTTCATATCAAAATGTTCTTCAGTTTTCCCTTTTTCACTCTTAAAAACTGGTTTTACTCTAACATAATTCATGCTTTTAATGTTTTGTTTAAAATGTTAACCTTTGATGTACATGTACATATGTTTATTTATAGTTAATTTATTATCTTTAATTTTTCACATAAATTGTTATATATTTTTTACTCTACTTGTTTACAACCAGATGTGGGGCAGCAGGTCCACGGACCACAGTAATTACTTTGCTTTTGTTTCTCCTAGCCCATCTGGAAGTACTTCTGTATTGTATTGTATCGTTGTGTGTTGGCTGAATAAATAATAATAATAATAATAATAATACACTTTTGTTAATCCTGGCCAACTTGATATGGGCAAAATTGTATATTGTATGATTGTTTTTTGAGAAATGGCCGAATAAATAATAATAATAATAATAATAATATCTGTTTATGTTTCCCATCTCATATCACTAGCAATGGGAGTAGAAAAGAAAACATTAACTTCTTGTTCATCTACAGGTTTTTCTCGTAGTTAGGCGCTAACAGCGTTTGTGTGTTCTACGGGAAAGTCCATAGTGAGACAGATATGGGTTAAAACAAATAAACAAATAAACCAACTTATTGATTGAGCTTATTACATGCAGCTCCTCAAAACAAATTATCTGATAGGTAAACAAAAGAGAAGGCTTAACTTGAACAGAGATATCATCAAAGCATTCATGCGATTTATTCGGGGTCCATATCAATAGCATTAACCCAACTATTCCATTCATGCACACAACCACAAAAAAAAGCTGCAAATTAAACTCTGAACCCCAGCACCTTGAACAATTTTTCTGAATTGACCAAATAAAAATGTCAGCCAAGCAAATTGAGGTTATGAACTTATCCGCTTGGCTGATCACAACACACTGTTGTACAAATAGCCATGAATATTGGGAGGTGTGGTCTTTCGCATGTGTACACATGTCCATGTATGTCCATGTATATAATACATAGGTGCAAAGGTGGCGATATTACCCGGGAAAGAAAAACAGGATATCTTGTGTGTGCTGTTGTTAATCCGGACAGTTTCGTTTTTGTTTTGGTTGGGTTGCTTTTGTTTTGGTTGTTGTTGGGGGTTTTTGGTTTTTTTTTTTAAGGAAATGTTTGCATCTGCCAAACAGTACAGAATAAGTTCATTTTTGTAATGCATATCAGCCCCAGTTTGCACGTATCTCCACGCAATTCCTGCACATCGGCCCGATACGCAAGCTTGCGCAACGGGAGAACCTTTTAACAGGGCCCTATCAGAGAAGTAGCTAATCAGAAAATAATGAAATGCAAAAGAAATCACAAACTTCAGCATGAGATGAACATTGTTATTCAGGAAATTATTCCAGCGATCACTCAACACTTGCAGCCTTGTCCAAAGAAACAATCCAAAGAAAATCTCATTTGAGAAATGGATGCTGAAAATACACTCATTGTTATTGCAGGAAATACAAATCGCTCCACAGTACAAACAGTCATTAGAAACCTCCAATTTTTAACCGAGGTTATTTGGCTTCGGAATTAGATGTACATGTACCACCTCAGTGGGCGTGTTCTATCTTAATAAATAAATAATTTTGGTTTGTGGCTACTTTGTCTTTTTGATAAAACCCCAAATAATGCGGCAGCACTTGTGCCTGAAAAAAAAAATGAATGAATTGAGAAGGAAATACACAACTTGCTTGAAATGTTGGCTAGTCGGTGAAGGGCCTTGTTACTGGAGTGCCCTTATTAGCTGTATATACTACTGCCAAACACGACGCCACAGTAACAAGAGTCTGCGAAAAACTAGAGAGGGAAACCTACATTCATTGCGCTTCACTGGCTGGCTGGTACATCAAAAAGAGATTAATCCATTACTGTACCCACAGTAAACGGGAAGGCAGTGGTTTTTTATGCACACTTGCAAATGTTACAATCCTCAATGTGTTTCATAACGATCTTCCCATCACCTGAATCTTAGCATTTAAATGCAACAACATAACGCCATAGACTCTTACGAGGTACATGCCTAGTCTTGTGTAAAGTCTAAATGCCGACTGCATGGTTTTCGCTTTCCTGCCAGCAAACTCTGGCAAAACTAGGTAAATCAATTTTGGAGGTTCATGTATGACTAGTCTTGTGTCACGTCTGAATGCTGACTAGTTTTGTTTTCCTCCCAGCAAACTCCGGCAAAACCAGGGAAATGATTTGAAAGGATGTGGAGGATGGAATAAGTTATCACTGCTCAAGTTTGAAGACATTTACCATCAGTTACTCATGATTGAAATCTCACTGCCATTTCTTGCCCTATCCTAGTCCCATCTTACCCCAAACACATCTCCTATCTCAAGCCTACCACATCTGCTATCATCCCCACCCATCCCCTCATAATTAAAAACCATCAGTGTCTCTCCTTGCCCTTTTTCCTAATTAATGTACACCAAGTATAACTGTCACCAAAGTTGTTCAGCCTCGATAACTTTTTTTTCCATCTATACATGTCTGTCTCTAGGTCTGTTGAGTATTGCAATCATATTCCATGTATATTTGGTTTGTGGTAACACCATGTGTATACCTACTTGTAGGTAGATTTTGTTTCCCATTTCGAGATAGTTGCAGGCGCCCAATGGATACACATTCACTTACACTGTACACAGTATTAACTAATTCCTGCAGTGTATACCAGAACATGTACATATATGCAAGTCTGTCTGCAACTTTGGTAGTTTCCAAAGCCATTATTCACCGCAGCATATGCCCAGCTTTTCCATTTACCTTAATTGAGTCACTTGATTGAGTCACTTCTCGCGGCGTCATGGGAAGGCGAGTTGGAAGGGGGGAGTGCTCTTTAACTGAATCTGGGCCTTAACATGGATGGTATTGTAGTATAATGGGTCATCATTAAAGAGTGGGTGTAACATGTAGGTGTTTTTTTTTGGGGGGGGGTGACTTGATACTGAATTCAAAGAGTCCCTGCACAGAAAGGAATAGATTCTAAACCTTAAATTGGTCACTTAGCTTTTCAAACTGAGTGTCTCATACATTACACACAATCGTGTGTTTACGTGCAATCGGGGACCTCCTATTGTCCCTATTTATGAAAATTGGTCAAGGATTATCCAATCTATAGTCTTCTTGTGAGAGAGGGATTTGAGCACCAGCGACATCGCCATACATGTACCCTGACTCAAGCTCGGGGGTGGATTGCACCAAGTGGTCTTAAACCGGTCTATGCTCTATAGCCGGCTAATTATAGACTGATTGCAATACCACAGTCTATATTTTAAGCCAGTCTTCAATCTTAAGCCTGTGCTGAGCTGGCTTTAATCAGTCCTTTGATTTGTTTTTAAACATGGTTAAGACCATATATTGATAGCTTTTACTCAGCCTGTTGTCCCAGGCTTTTGTTTTCCCTCCATTGTCGCCAAATTTCTTAGTTGTAACTGCAGAATGTCTCTGCAGTTCATGTAGCCCTCTATGTGTGCCAACTTGTCTTGCAACAGGCTTATACTGACTAAGCTAAGACCGTCTATGTGTAAGGCAGACAACTGGCTAAGACCGTTTTATTGCAATCCGCCCCTGGTGTTTCTGATCACCAGCTGATCACCAGATGTACGAGTTGGAATCTTGACACTTGTGTCCTTAAGCAAGGAACTTAACCATTATTGCTTCGCCCTTTGGATGGGGCGTATTGCCCATCAGAGATGCAACCAGGTGTTGAAAAAAAAATCTGAAAAATGTTGTGGTGACGTTTTGGACACTTAACCACCTCACAGAATCCCCAAGGTTTTAACATTTGACAGGCTTCCAAAATATATTAGGAAACACTTTTTCTTTCCACATTCAAGAAATTACAGAGCATATATGGCAGTGTATAAAAACAATATGAAACGCAAACGGACGATACCAGACAGGACTGTGTTAATATTTTAACGGCGCTCTCCGAGGTTTTCGGATTTAAACACAGCAAATTTGGAAGCATAAATCGGGGAAAAATCTGATATTTTCGATCCGATTTATACATATTAGATTTTAAGCAAAAAAAACCTGAAGAAAATCAGATTTTAGGGGTAAAAAAAAAAAAATTAATAAAAATTAAAAAAATAAAAAATTAAAAAAATGGGAAAAAACAAAATTGGATTTTGGGGGTAAAAATCAGAAAAGTCGGTTTTCCGATTAAAATCGGAAAAGTTGCATCTCTGGCCCATGTTGTATCATAAACTTGGGTGTGATCCCTAGCTGGATGGAAGTTACAGGTTGTATGGCTTCTGACTGGCACCCCTGAAAAATAGGGAGACCGCCAACATAGGGTTAGATAGCTCAGTTAGTAGATCACCGTCATGTTAATCCAGAGATCGCAGGTTTAAGTCCCACTCTAGTAACTTTTTCTTTGTTCAACCTCAAAAAATTAAAAAAACATATATAAAGAAAGAAACTCAAAGATTGCGTTCTAACCTATCTCTCAATTTATAGGCCCATTAACAATAAAGTAACATTCAGTCATTCGAAACAAGCCAACCTTCCAATGATAAATGTGTTGTTTTTCTTTGCCAAGGTCCATTCTCCATGAATTGCAACTAGAAAGGTGGCATGACACCTCGCATCGGTTCACGTAAGAGACGTGAGTGCAATTAATCAGATTTGAAGGAAGTCACCTTTTTATCAAGGCGGACATCTTCCCTCTGCTGCTGCTGCTGCGAGAGAGAGGGGGAGAGAGAAGGGCACTGCCGAGATGCAAAGTTAAAGTGATGAAGCTACAGAAGATGCTTCACTCGCTGTTGCTGCATCGATCCAAAGAGAATCTCAAGATTAATAAAAAATGTGTTCACTGTCAACGCCGACTACCCCTTTCCCCCTCCCCACCTCAACATCCAACCAAATCAGTACTGCAATATCAACCACTGAAGTACAGGCATGTAGGGAGATCAATGATATTTCAGTATAGCTATTTGATGGACACATAGCGTACTCTTTTTAGGACCACTTCAACTGCATTAAACATATGGATTTGTTGTCTATAATATTATTCAAGTGTCCTCAGCAGCATGCAGTTATTAAGCCACTGTAATAATGTCTCCACCCCCATCACAGTTTCTTTATCACTTCCTCATAGTCAGATTATTATTATTATTACAGTATACACACTACTGCTCCGTTGAGCCTCTTGTGGGGTACCGTATTTTCTTGCGGACAAGACGCGTCTTATCTGACTTTTTAGACCCCAAAAATATCGGTGCGTCTTATCTTTCGATGCGCCTTGTCTGCTGACGATTGATTTTTTTTGGATGATCACTGCGTAAAATAATACCTTTATTTTGTCCAGTTCAAATCAACGGTCTTTGTGTGAAGAATCCTTACTCAATAATGCGGTCAAACAAGGCTCAACTGTCCAGACACTGAGACCGTATTTTCGTTTCAACAATGCCGCAATCCCCCAGACTGTCCTTTCATAACAACAATGCCGCAACGTGTTGATCCCCCATGACCGTGCTTTCATTCCAACAATGCCGCAATGCGTTGGTGCTTTCGGTCCAACAGACGTCGGCGGCGTCGTACAAACGTATTTCTGTGTGGCCGCGTAATCGTTCCGAAAATGCTGCAATCAGATTTACTGTCAATGCTGTTGTACAAACGGCATTCACCCACCCTCTATTGTGTGGTGAACTTTGAGGGTTTTTATTGTACAGAATATCTCCGAAGTGTGCTTTAGGCTTGACGTACTATTTAAGGATGGGATAATTAAGTACCAATGTTTGTTGGCCTACCTATACGAATTGCACTTTCGTTTGTTTGATTAAACGTTCAAATATTCATTTGAGAGATGGTTCATGTGTCTGTTTCGTTTATTTCATTTATCAAATAAAAAAATGATCCTTGAAAACAAGGTAATGATCCTTGAAAACAAGGTAATGATCCTTGAAAACAAAACTAACATTATTTAAGAAGAGGATAGATGTTTTAAACAAATATCTTATGAACGAGATTATAAGTTTGAAATAAATAAAAAGAACTTTAAAACAAAATCTTATGAACGAGATTAACAAATTAAAGGTTTGAAATAATGGAAAAGAATTTTATATACAAAAAGAAACACATTACAAAAACTTTAACAAATATATATAATGAAACATTTTGTTACGTCTTCCCGGGTGTGGGGATTATTTGCGTAAGGTATATATAAAGGCGACGCTAGTTTTGGTATTAGTCACCGGTAGAGGGCGCAACATCTACTGGCTCGGAGGGACTTAGACTGGTAACCTGTCTTTATCAGCAAGGATCCTCATTGTGGGACGTCGGATGTTCATGCTAGGAGGGCCTGGGTTCGTGTTGCAATATCTTCAGACAGTGCGTGGACCATTGTTTCTGGCCGCTGATTGGGCCGGACTTCATATTATTAACAATGCACAGCGTTGGCTGAATGGATGGACGAAGGTCGGTATCAATTTACGTTGGTCTTTTCTGCATGGCTCTACACGCCCATGTGGTTACGGTTTCATTCATGCTTCGAATAGTGTGAACGCTCCAAAAGGCAACAAAATGACGTCTTTGTGTCAATGTACCGACACCGGGTGGCGCCTGGTGTTCTTCTGTGTGCTGTTAAACATGCGTCTTGTGCGGCGGTGCGTCTTTTCTGCTGACGATTGAATTTTTTGGGGTCATTTTAGGGTCCTGCGTCTTGTCCGCCGAGCGCCTTGTCCGCAAGAAAATACGGTAATCAGTTACGAAGCCTCTTGTTGATACCCAGCCAGTGTTTTCATAATGCCCGAGATTATACACAGTCTTATCATCATAGCAATGATTCTACAGGCTTCATCTCACCTGTTGACTGAGGGAGTCTTTTGAGTGCCATCTTGATTTCCACACTAGTGGCGATTCACCTTTCACTGGGGGTCTCCGAAGCCCTCCTAAAGAGGCATTTACAGGGGCTGGGTTAACAGGATGGCCTTATATATTTAAACTTTCTCCTGAAGACAGGCAGAGTAAACTGTTCGAAAGGTCAATACCACAACGGCTCTTCAGACAACACTCCTCCAAAATAGTTTTTACACATTGTACCCGCAAGTTTACTATTTATATTTACTTCTACTTATTTTTAAAATTTTATTTTGGTTGTGAAGCTATGATTTCTCTGAAAAGCAAACTTCATCACTATACTAGCCAAGAACCTCATGGAGAGACAACAACGAAGGAAGTTTAAGTTTTAGATGTGGGAGGAAAACCCATCATTTTGAATACCTTTCTGTGGCACTTTTCAGAAAGATTTGCAAATAGCCCCTTTCTGTCATCACCCATGTTATTTCACTTGTGGGAGCTCCATTTTGTATGGGAGCTCCATTTTGTATAGCCACTTCGTTGTTCACCATGGAGGTATATCAAAACAACCTCCCACGAATGACGTCAAAGTATTGTAATTTTGACGCACACCGTCAACGACAGAAGTGTAGCTATTTTTTCAAAACCTTGAGATTGGGGCCTTATTTTTTTATTGATAATAACGTGAATGCCTACTTCCCCTTTAAAAATGCTTACAAATAAAATCAACTTTAGATATCTAAAATACTTGACATGATCGAACTGAATTATGTCACCTCACCCAGGAAGCCTTCTGTGTACATAAAAAAGCATACCTATTTGATTGGTTGGTGTAAATATTCAGACTGTAAAAAGTTATTATGTGTGGAATATGCCTCTTAGGCTCTCCACAAACCCCCAGTGCCAAAAATACATTCTAACCAACATCAATCAATAATTTATGCTCCTTCAAAGACAGTCTTTCTGAGAACCCTACACAGCCAGAGGGGAAGCTTTCATACGATCTGTTTTGCGTATCACTGGGAAGGTAACATGCACTCATCACACATGATATGCAAACAAGAAACGTTCATCGTAGGCACGGTATCTGAACTACTGTATACTGTGAAGGCTTTGACTATGGCTGTCTGCAGCTATGGCTGGGGATGAACTATGACTCTGGCTAGGGCTAGAGCTATGGCTGGGGCTGCAACTATGACTATGGCAAGGGCTAGAACTTTTGAATGATAAAGTATGCCAGCCTAAAATATGGTATCATGTGGTGAATGCATATACCTGTAGTACATAGTCAACCCTCCCACTGTCTGACCATTCAATATCATCCAATGTGGTAGTGAATGATAAACTATGCCAGCCTGCAATATGATATCATGTGGTGAAAATAATCTACACAGTAAACTGTCAACCCTCCTACTGTCTGACCATTCAATATCATTCATTCTGGTTTTGAATGAGAGATAAACTATGCCAGCCTGCAATATGGTATCATGTGGTGAATGCATACAGTACATAGTCAACCCTCCTACTGTCTGAACATTCAATATCATTCATTCTGGTTTTGAATGAGAGATAAACTATGCCATGGCAGCCTGCAATATGGTATCATGTGGTGAATGCATACAGTACATAGTCAACCCTCCTACTGTCTGAACATTCAATATCATCCAATGTGGTTTCATCAGATGACATTATTTGCTCATTGGCATAGATGTGTACCCGTATCAATCCAAACTACAGTAAAAGGGACATGTTCAACATCAGTATGCTAAAAACAAAGTGGGCGGAGGAGGGTGGGGGATTGTCTAGAAACGTTTAAAAAAACAAGCACTGACGAAACTTATGCAGTTGGTTCATGTAATGGGTGGCTAACATTGAAACAGAAGATACATATTTGGTATCTGCTTACATGTCTGCATGTTAGGTGTGTGACGGACTAGCACTGCCTTATAATAAAATGAAGTAGAAAATAATTAAATGACCTTTTCAAATCGCCATTTGCTTAGGGCACCGGATATGCATTCCGCTAATGGGGCTAACACCTACACACAACTGCACAAAGTACATATTGTAGAATATTTTAACAGATGTGGATGAATCTTTGCCTCTCGGACGTAACATAATTGTTCAACAGCAATGTTAAGGCCCTCAACAATAACCCCAGGACAAGAGGCTAGCATAATAAAATCATAAATTACCCTTTTAGGAACAATACAAACTGCCTACGCTACACCAAGGTTTTGTTAAGACAAGCCTCACGGCATTGATGTGGCTGATTTGCAAACTCGACAGACAGTGTTTGGGGCAGTGGAATTACACCCCTGAAGCGGAACAAGCAGGTAGGACCTGCCATCGTTGTTATTGGGAAAATGTCATGAACCAGGACAACTCAGGTATGTAAATTAGTCTCAAACGACTAGCAGGAGCGGCGTTGATTAACCAAGTTCATTAAATTGGAATATTGCTCCGAAATGATGCCAGTACATTATTTTGTCAAGCCAAATGTCGCAACTGTCTCGAATTGAAGCTAATTTTTCTGACTCCATAATTCTCATAATTCTCATAATTCTCACATGACAACAACAAATGCCTGTGCTTACTATGAGAACCTTTGTTGTCTTTCCTTTTTCAAGTCAGGGATTCATTTTGGCAACGACATTTTCAAAGGAAGACAATTACTCAAGAGGCTCCAAAAGGTTTGCATGGGCATGGAAATTGTTCAAATACCAACCCGCCAAAGTGGTTAATAAAGTATTTGTGTTCTAAATTTTGGCTCAAAGGAGGTTCTAATTTAATCTAATTTAAACAAAGATATTGACAAAATAGGGAGACCGCCAACATAGGGCTAGATAGCTCAGTTGGTAGAGTACTGGCATGTTATTCCGGAGGTCATTGGTTCAAATCCCACTCTAGTCAATTTTTCTTTGTTCAACCTAAAATCATTAATCTAATTTAATCTGATTTTTGAGACTCCAATTACACTACAGACTTCTAAACAAATAAGAATGAGTTGAAAATCTGTCACATACAATCTTTAAGTAGTTTTCCCAGTTTCAAAAGTAACACAATTGCTTCCCTAAACAAATAAGCGTAAGGGAAATGGCAAAAAATAAATCAACAAAATTCTACCTTGAATGATAACAAGGAGTTTCTTCAACTGAATCTCCAATCTGGGCAATGATTTGGTATTGACTGTCATCCAGGGCAACATGCAATGTTCAGTGACTCGTAAACTACGTACGTACGTGCCACCTTTTTTTTATGTGTGCCGCCGTTCTGTCTAAGATCTCACAGAACAGATCCAACACCCCCCCCTTACAGTCCGATAAAAACAAGACTTCGCAGAGGATTGCACTATGTTGTGCTGATGTCCATTAGGAAAGATAAAAAGCTACATCAGGAGGGGTGGGGGAGCTCAGAAATGTCAGACTGGATACAAAAAAATACTTGATTATGAATCCAGGGAATAAACATCTTACTTCAAACTCAGTATTTTTAAATTCATGCGGGAACAAAAATGTTGACCTGAAATACCCACAATGTCATGAATGTAGCTTTCAGGTAGATGAACTACATTGTACCACACAAATATCTTCCGAAGAACTGTGACTGGCACAAAAAGGTGAAATTAAAAATAGAAAATACAACAATAATCTTGGGAGTCATGCTGCATTTAATTAACATATTGTCTCCTAATCCTATACCAGTACATGTGTATCTTATTGTAAACTCATCAATTCATGCACACACAGGTTTATTACAATTTGCTAGCACAGATAAAAACAGCATTGGTTTAAAAACCCAGTAACCTAAATTTGTGCACATGTTTAAGAAACACAAACATGGCCAGAAATGGCCAACTACACCATACAGTTACGTGTTCAATCACAACACAGGGTACACGTATTTGGAATAAACCAGATAATGCCTTTATGATTACGATGCGCAATGTGGGCACACGCAGATAAGATGACCCGTTTAATTGATGCATGTTCTGAGTTATATTCGCAGCGGACAGGGTTGCGTTTACATGACAACACATCTGTTCAACCTGATAGTTTCTATGCCAACATTGTAGAATGCTTGGATGCCTGGCTGTACAGATTAATCCAAGTTACTGCATGCTGCATACATACCATACAGGTACATGAAGAGCATCACATTATCTCCTGTACATGTACAGAGTCAGTATTATCAAGGCCAAGGTGACCTGCTTATTGCATACACATGTGTACATTTCAAAACCTGGCCCATCCACGTCACAACTCTCTCAATTCACAGCTCTGTCTCTGTGTTGGAGTTCACTTTTTGAAAAACCTGGCCAACTTGAATTGGTTTATCTTTGTTTATGTACCTTCCATCCACCCTCCTCCCCATTTCTCTATTCTTTCCTTACTGTTCTACCCTCATGCCTACTCTGTACTGTGCCCTATTTTTACAATCCAAACAATTGCCCTTTGCGTTCTTGAACCTGAAGTCATAGGCCAACTTCATGTACTTTGTATTAATTGTACTAAATGTCTTTTGTTCGAAAAATCGGCCAAATCATTTTATTGATAACCTGTGAAGTGAAACTGAGAGTAGCAGGATAAGAAGAGCTAGATTACATAACTATAATTTTGTTTCTTCTTCCCCCTTCTAAATCAGCCAGGTGTAGGCTGGCCCTTGATATAAATCAAGGCCACATGTGCATGATAAAATAATTCTGGTACAAAGGGTATCAAACAAAGATGGCACATTATAATAAAGCCTGTCGGGATTGAGCAATAATTGTGGCTGTGACCTATTTCCATTGGCTTAATGAGTCATGCTGGAGCAAATAGCCAGAGCCATGCATAAATTTGTTTACTGTTGGAATCTTGTTATGCACCATGTTTATCCTTTTGCCTTCAAGCCTCAATTTGGTTACACTGTTCTGAATGGTGACAGAGAAATAGACTGTGTTTATAGAGCACGCTTGAGTAATGACCCCCCCCCCCAACAAAAAATGTGTATAATTTCTATCTGAAAGCCCACATGTACTTTCATTGTGGTTCTGCCCCTTATTGCAATAGGAGCCTAATTGTTGAATATAAGCCCACTAGATGTCTTCGTTCTTCCGATTCTTCATTATTAGTTGTCCCCCTCACACGCAGTTCTTGGGAGATAGATCCTTTTCCCATGCTGGCCCTTACCTTTGGAATAAGCTCCCACTTCGAATACGTAGCCTATCTTCCCTTATCTAACCCATCTCTTCCAGAATAGTAGTTTGGCTTAGTTTCAGACATTGCTTTTTTCTTGCTATTTTATTATTTTCATGTATGTGTTTGTTCCGCGCCATGAGCGTCAAGACTTGACGGATACCGGCGCGTTATAAGTGTTCTTATTATTATAATGGTTGTCAACACACTGTGAAATTATTTTTTTCTGAAATGCCCCAGTTGATTAGAAATCAATAAAAGTATGTTGGAAAACAATTCCGAATCTCCAGAACCAACCTCAAGGTGGGTTTTGGAGACACTGTATATTCAGCTGAAACTTTTTTGTAAGGTGACTTACATTGCATCTTTATTTGACAATTTGGCCTATAAATTACCATAACCTTGACAAAAACCAATCTATATGACCCTATCTTTGTGACCAATCATTAGGAGTTACACACAGATAGGCAGACAGCAGTGGAAGCAAAAGTAATATTATGAGACATGCACAGATCCCCTTTGACTTCCCTAAATCCATAATGAGAATAAATTAATTTGATTTTGGTCTTCATCAATATGAGAACATGTACTCACAAGCTGGTTTACAAGATTAAGTGACCGTGTTTAGCATTGCTGGGCCCCAAATTTAAACCATCCAAACAGCCAGACAATGAATTAGTTTTGGACGTTTGACTTATTAAAAGGGTACAAGGTCTCTCCTAATGCGCAAACTAGAGTATTGAGCAGGTACACAAGAATCACAGGCCAATACGCGCAAACTGCGGCCGATACACCCATTCAAACAATTATTTTTTTACTTCAGATCAAACTTGCAAAGATCATCAAGATAAAACCATTTAGAATGCCATAACTGCACAGTAAAAATAATAATAACCAGTTCTTATATAGCACATTTCACAATAACGTCTCAATGCGCTTTACATTAGTGCCCTGGTCATTGGGCCAATAACAATCCTTAAATCTTTCTCAGCTCCCTGGGGAGTATACAGCCCGAGCTGCCGTGGCGCTCAGAAGGCTTTTTCAAACACAATATCAACCTCTACCATCGCAGGAACCCATTTATACCCCTGGGCGAAGAGAAGCAACTATAGCGAAGTGTCTTGCTCAAGGACACAAGCGTCACGACCGGGACTCGAACCCACACCCCAATGACTAAACCACCAGAACTTGAATCCGATGATCTAAACCACTCTGCCATTTTTGTACATTCAGTAGGGCTTTTAAAACCAAAGATAAACACCAAGTGCAACAATTCTGAGGACCTCGTTTCAATTTAGCATGCTTTGGTCAAACTTCAAAATATTTGGTTCAAATTGCCCACATTCCGTTCATAAAATTACATTTTGTTAAACTGACATTTCATTTACTATTTGAACAAAATCAAAATGAAACTTACTGTTACACTGGTAACCTTGCTTGCCAAAACCCCTGAAAAGAAAAAACAAACATAAAAATCCAACAGTTAATTGCTGTTGTTTTTTTTACAATTTCAGCCTTCGAGAAAGATTCTGCTAGAGACAAAACATCAGGCCACCAACTATTTTTTGCAATTTTAATTTGAAAAACTAATCAAACTAGCACCATTGATATAATTTTAAATCTGTTTAAACCTATTTAAGGACAAAGTATACCTTTGATTTGTTGAACCATTCGACTGTTTTAATTGTATTACATGTAAATAGAGATACATACAATCAAACTTTTCTGTGAAAATTTTAATTCAAAAGGTGGTAGCGTTTTTGAGATATTGCCCAAAATCTGGAGCAGTAATGTCCACACAGGAAGAATAATCCATAATTAGAATACAGAATCTGAGAAACATTTCATGCAGAAACATTGTCTCAGATTTAATTATTTTTGAATCCCTCTCTCTAAAACCACATTCCTTTCAAGGGAATTGTTTCCCAAAATGTTTTAGATTATTCAAAGCTGCAGTGCTTCTTACCAAGTAAGTTTCTATGAGAAACTACCAAACCCTCCCTTCAATACTTCTTTTGTCCCAAACGTGTACATGTACAAATCAAGCCCAGCGTACTTTGTTTGTGTTTTTTATAAAATCTTAGTTTTCACCTTTCAAGAAAAGTCTAACCAATTCTGTTTCCACTTCCAATAGTTCCCAAGATCACTGGATTATCCGTGATTAATCTAAGGACTTATCCTGACACCAAACACCTAACGAAGATTACCCTAAGGCCCCTAAGCTACATGTACTTATTACAAACGTGCTAACCACAGAAAAATATATTCTCAGTGGAAATAGGGCATCACTTAAAATAAATAAATCAATTTTTGTTTGTATCGGTCATGTCAGACGGAAGGCAAGTACCAGGCAACTCAGAAAAAAATTAATAAAAAATAGATTTTAGTATCTACATCTACATCATTTTCTTAATAGGGGTGGTACAGACAAGATTGTGAACATGTTGTCTTAGTTTGAAGTGTTCCTTTTGCATGCAGAAAACACATGAAATTAACATAGAGCCTGTCAACGGTCAACATGTTTCACAATTTTACTTAAAAAAAACAAAACTTTTAAGCATGTTTAAATTTGTTTTGCCAAATTAATTTGTTTTGCCAAATTTATGGACCACTGTGCAAAATTAAGATTTTGCTTGAAATTAATCTAGATCAGCTGGTTGCCTGTAAAAATTGCCTCGTGTGACAAGACTCTTAGACTTCAGGGCTTGAAATTCACTAAACCAGTGATTTTTGAGTTCAGCCAGTAAACCCAAGAGACAAAAGAGATAAATCTTCTTCTTCTAAATCAATAATGCTTCTTCAAACAAAATAAGTTTCCTATACGAGATATTTCTCAGGCATCTGCAAAAAACACAATTTTTTTTTGGGGGGGGGCATTAACTTCTTGCAACTTCGATGACCTACATGTATAAAGTCCAAATTGTTCACAGTTTTTTATGAATATGATGGGATATACCAAGTGAGGATACTGGGCTTTGACAATTACCAAAAGTATACCCCCGTCTTCAACACATGGACCTTACGCTTAAGCTCTAGGTCAAAGGTCTACGTGACCAAGAGCTACAATTATCATAGCTAGATTACCCCAAGCTATTTGATTTATGTGCATCCTACTATCGTTTCCTCTATCCTTAGTGGTCCTTTCTCTATGGTGTAATTTTGTTCGTTCTTCCGTGACTTCACTACAATGGTGTTTCTAGTTTAGATTGTCCATTTGACTGGAATATAATTGGGATTAGGAAAACAAACCATAGCTGTGAGGATTTTAAATCCACATGTGGGTCTCTCTCTCAAGGAGGTATCAGGATAAAAACAAATGGGTCTGGTATGCGGAAATAATTTATGAAAAAAACAAGGATGATATAGAACCAATTTTTAAATTTCATTTGGCCAAATTCTTAATTTTTAATTTATTTTTTTCAATGGGCCAGGGGCACAGCAAGGCCAGGGGCACAGAGTTTTCCCAACTTCCTCCCTGATGCTTCAGACCTGTACCCTTGAAGTCCTTGCATCAGAAACAGATAAGATCGTGGACAACTACTAAAAAGGTCTTTGATACTTGGTGGTGGGTGTCAGTCATGGAGATCGGATCTATACAAAGCTTTCGCCAGAAGGCCTAGATTTATGACAGGCAACCTTTGCTCCCGGTTGCTATCAAGATGGATCGACAACAAGATAAGCCTCTCTTGTATCACACTGGAGATTTGATTAATTTGAAGATTAGTGTTCTTATCGAAAATGAATCTTGAATCAGGTTCATGATGGAGAAGAGATGGAGCGGGTCTTCTGCTGGTGCCTGGAAAGTTTCTTTCAGTGTCATTATCACATTCAGTATTGGATGAATCAATCCACTATTGGATGAGGTCACATCAAGTTTCCTTTCTTTGTGACCATCTCTTGCTGTACAACATATCATTGTCACCAAACTCACCATCATCATCTTCAAGGCTGTGCCACCCTCTAATGTTTAAAACAGTGTTTCTGGCATGGTCGGCTGCAGATTGCACCCACAACACCCTGTAAACCGTTACATGGCGTGTTGTGGCCGAACGGTCTTAGTGCACCCAGTGGTGGCTGAGTCATGTGGGTTCAAATGTTGGTCTGGCCTTTGTGTTCTAAAGCAAGACACTTTTAAACTATAATTGCTCATCAGTGTTTACATCCTAACTTATGATGGACTCTGCCGAATACCGAAGTAGAAGTAGTAGTAGATGAAGCTATGTGTCTTATAATTTGAACATAGCTCGGACTACTTTGTAGGAAAAAAATTGACACACCCTCAGTTGTGATAAAGCAATATAAAAAACTGCATATTATTATTACTGAGGACTGCACTAGTAAATTGAACATGCTTTACATGAGATCAGGCATTACATCATAATCAGAATGCAACAGTTAGTAAAGGCCGGTTTATAGTCAGTTGCGCGATAGTCACGCGACTGAAAACTTGACGTAAGATCATGAAAAATACAGTATAGTTATCGCTGAGGCATCAGCGTCCAGTCGCTGGTGTCCTCCAGCATTTGACAGTTATAATCACGCGACCGGCTATAAACCGGCCTTAAGAGTGAGGAAGGGTCTTATGAAGGGGTGTGTCCACCCCCTCTTTTTAGTTGTACCCTTCTGTTGTTTCTTCCTTTGCTATCCAAGGCCTTACTGGTCATGCACATGTCAAGTCATACCATCAATTTTACTACCCAAACACCTTCTCCTGTGCAACTTTGTCCGAACACCTTGTTATAAATCTACCCTCCTGTTATTCTTTCCCAATCTACAGGCAGCAGATTTTGTCAGGTTATCCATTAACAATCTACACAGCAAGATGATGCACATGGTGTTACCACAAACCAAATAATCTCACCATGCAATGCCTCAAATCACACATTTACATTTGAGTACCAGGATATCCGTGGTCACAATGCAAAGAATTAGTGTTATATTCTGACTTTACATCTTGAGGAAGGAAACAATGCTTATCATTCTAGAGTAAATGTTTGGCCAGGTCTTTCTACACTGTGTTGTAAAAAATCAAAACAAACAAACACACTTATCTATAAATTGCTTTTAAAGAAATAAACGAAACACTTCATAACAGTGTTTTGAATTTATAATAAATTCACATCCGAAAAGGAAGAAATATAAGCCTTTCAAACAAGTAGGTTGCACAGTTTTTAGTGCCCCACGGGCAAGTTGAGAAGTGGTGTTTACTAGCCTGTAGCAGTTTTTACTAGACAATGTTCACCGGGCTAGTATGTTAAGCATGAATCCTGAAGAGTAATTTCTAACATTAATTCTCACATCAAACTGATGATTTGAATTAATAAATCTTGATGTGAAATAAATTGGATGATAATCCTACTAGTCTTTTGCTTTAAAGATACATACACGCAGATTGTTTAAAAAAGTTCTAATAATAAATGATTTACAGCAACTGAGTTTCTTTTCATTTTCCCACTTCCCAATTTTTCCATTCTATTAAAAAAACCTCTCATATTAATTTAATTTAATTAATTATTTGGTTTATATTTCGCCTCATTTTTAAAGGCTTATTCTAGACATGAGAAATGTTCTTATCTGCCTTTTGATTGTTACTATTGGTAAATATTAGGCTGTGTGCGGCTAGTGTTATCAATTGGCTGCGACGACAAGTCACGACAACATTGAACAATATGACTTTTTGTTCCGGCAATAGACACTGCAGAAGCCACCTTTTCAGACTGCCTTTGACTTAAAAGCTCCTTGCTTTAATTAGTCAAATTAGTTCAACCAAAACCAGAAGAAATATTTGTTATCGTAATTCATGTTCATAACTCATCTTGTTAATTGAGATGCCACTTTGATCATACTGTACCTTTAAAAAAATGATACAATCAACAGAACTGTGTAAGTCAATGTTGGCACTCAGACAACTCACTGTACTGTGTATGTAGCTTATCACGCAATGAGTTCACTTCACCCAAACCGTACCATTATAATTCTATGATCACTATCGAGCCATGATATCATTTGCCTTGACCAGGGCTTGCCCTTAAACTTTTCATTGACTAGCCACTGGGACCAGTTAGATTGTCGTTTCCCTAGTCCTCCAGCTCTCTAAGTTTTACTGAAATTTCCTTTCAACAGTTAACTTGCATTGGAATAACATAGCCACTGGGCCCAATTTCATAGAGCTACTTTAAAGCAAACAAAATTGCTAAGCACATCAAAATTATGATTAACAGAATAAGGTTACCCACCAAAATAACATGTCACATGTACAATCTGTGACTGGTATCCTGCTTTTTTGTGCTTATCAAAAAGTTGTTAAGCACAACTTTCTGCTTAAGCAGCTCTATGAAATTGGGCCCTGGTCCGTGGGTGGGTGTTTTAACTGGTATTTGGTCAGGGGACCACTGTTAATGGAGGACACTGCTGACGTACACTCTTTAACCATTGGGCTGCCAAGCCATCATTTCAGGCTGAATTTCAAGGTGCTGCTTTATAAGCCCCAAAATTACTCTTAATAGAACATTCCATGGTTAAGTGAACATAATAAGTTAGCAGGTAATACTTGCTTCCAATGCATTCACTTTGCATTCGTCACCAAATCACCGAGCAAAGAGGCTATTGGCACTGAGCTTCTCATATTAAACAGAGAGTGTCCAAGTGTCGTAGTCAGCAGAACCTACGCATTATGTATGTGTATGTACATGTATATCCCGTAATTTGGTCATCTGAATGACCAGAGCACTGATAATAACAGCCATGATATTTGTCCTTGGAAAAAATTTAAAAAAATGTTTTATTTACAAGAGGGCTGACCTACATACCATGTACACATGGTGTAGGCTTTAATAGGCATATTCAGGCTATGGAAATCAAAATTTGCTATCTGGTAAATTATGCAAATTTAAGACAATATGGCTACCGCTAGATGATAATGGCCTACATATAGTACACCCTTCATGTAAACCCCTAGAGTGACCTGAGATCTTTCCTCACTCTAACAAAATCAAACATCCCATGTTACTCACCACCCAAATTGTTGGACCCTGGTTTATGATGGTACACTACATGGTGTACATGTATCTGATCCAAAAGCATCTAGTCAGTTTGCAAGTGCAATCCTCAGTCCAACATCATTCAGTATCTCAACACCCCCTGTTGGACTCTGTTTATGGTGGTATGCCTGATCCCATGTAAAGCATTATACTAGAATCCCATGTACTAGAATTGCAGTCCTCGGCCCAACGGATTCAAACAAAACATTTTAGGGTTGGGGTTGATAATCAACCCCCAGCCCCCCCTTCCCCACCCCTACCTTTAAAGCCTTTCACTTCAATTCAACTCTTTACAAAAGACACTGTAATAAAGAATCCATTGGGACAACAAATGTGGCCCCAGGGATCTGTCCTTGGGGGGGGGAGGTACTTTTTCCCTTTTCTCCCCTTTGTATTTATAAAGAATAGGTTGGTCTAAAAATGCAATGATAATATTTTCATTTTCATTAGGATTGCATGTGCAGGTGACAATGTTATTTTACAGGATAATATTTATTAATATTGTAAGTGAAGAGTGAATGGATCAATTGAAATTACTTTAACCACGGAGGTAGGAATAGTCTCCATTGAAAGAGAATGTAAACCATTGATCAATGAAAAAAGAATTAGCAATTTAGAGACCATTGGGTATAAATATAGTTTCCTGTGTGTTTTGGGGCTTTTTCTCCTCTCTATTTTCTGGGCGCTATGTTTTAGTTTTTTGAGGTACCAAATGAAAAGCGAAGGACTTGTTCTAATCTGACTCCCGGTGGAGCAAAATGTTATTTGTTTTCAAAACAGGGGTGGGAGTCATTGTCGATAAAAACGTCTGAAACTACGATCCAAATTTTTTAAAGCAGGTTTAAATGATGGCATTTCCATTTTGTAGATGCCAAGCTTTTGGTATCAGAATCCTCAGAAGAAAAGTGCAAAAAGGGCATGATTTCTGTGTACTGATAAATGGGTCTGCTACTTGTTTTCTCACCAGGAAGACAGGCCAAATTCTAAATACAGATTTAATCCTTGCTCTATGCTACAACCACCGGCATGTAAGCGTGCTTTTTACTTTGTTTTCTGTCAAGCAGTGGTTATAAAAACTTAAGATCCGGGCCTAATTTGATATCACTAATGTACCAATTAACAGCTGTTCCGTTAGCAGAAAACGTCTCCTTACAGTAAGCAGAAACATCTGCTTACAGGCTTTATAAAATTTGCCTTCAGTTGTCAGACCTGTCCTAGTGTCTTGAGAATGCCATACATGTACATGGGATGCAGCCCTGCATTGCTAAGTTGTTGTTATTCAGGTTTTTACTAGGCCAGGTCACCGTTCCAATAATAACCGTTTGAGCAATGACTACACAGTTCCATTCAACCTACACTTAAATGGAGGCGATAGCGTAACAAACCTCATACGAGCTCTAGGATTTCATCCTAGAAAAGTGTATTTAAATAACTGGTCAGTTAGTATCTTATTTACCCAAGTAAGATTATGTTTTTTGTCATAACGGTTACAGCATCTTATCCAAATTATAAGAAGTATAGGGTTATCAAATAAATTATTTGCAGTCCCCGCTGCTAATATAGACTGTTAATTATGAGTTTTGCCCGACGGACTCTACTGACGTTCATGTCATCATAAAGTTATAATGTAATGATCACACAAATTCGGGCGTAATTGGCAAACAGGTTTGTTTTTTTATCATGCTCGTCCAAAGTTTTAATTTTGGTTAAAATTGTATTTATAAAAAATCATAATAGGAATTTTTTTATTTTCAAGAAACTTTGTATGAATAGAATATTTGATATCTAGTTGATTTCATCAATAGTCTTCGTTCAAGTTGTTGATACGTTCAAGCCTTAGGCCCTACCTACAGGATTCATCAACAGTTAGCTCATGATGTCATTGTCAACAATTACTCGAATAATCATGGCTTAATTTGCTACATAAGTTCCTTATTAAAGCTAGATTTCCTTATTGCCAATGCCATGTATTGACTGTGTGTACATGTACGACCGACCTTGACCACACACAAGCAGCCATTAGCAGCCTAGCTAGTAGCTGGCAAAATGATCAAATACCAGCAAAAAAATAAAACAATTACTGTCAACAAAACCACACACAAAAATCTTTCAATCCGGCCGTTAATCATCACCGCGTTGAATACTCACCATATGAAATCCTTGCAATGGCTGCAGAATGTCGGCTGCTTGAAAAACCGAGCGAGAAACTTGTGGCTCCGCACTTCGTAAACAACTTTTTGACGTACGGCACCCCGACGAGCAAACCCCTTCGCCGGGGCATCCTCATCCTGGTTACTGCCAGAGGAACTTTTCGCAGACATTTTTTTTGATCCCCGGTGTGGAATTTTCCCGTGAAAGACAACCTGTGAGCTTAGTTGATCCGTCTAGCACACCACTGCTTCTTGAACCTCTCGAAATATATTGTATTCAATCCAGTCCATATGCTATTATGAATATTATGCTAGAGTGAATATTGAAGGTTCCCGTTTGGGCCCTAGCGTTTAGAACGACGTCGTATAGTTTAGTATTAGAACTGCACCGGTTGTTACGGTACGGGTACCGTACAAAATCAAGGTGGTGGGCGGAGGTTGGTGGTGGCTGGAAATGCAGCACCACCGTCGATGCACAGCAGGTCAGTAGTCCGTTTGTGTGTGTATACAACAACAACTGTTGTTACCGCGTTCCGGGTATAGCGCCACCAACATTTTCTCCTCTCCTCCCCTCCCCCCTCCCCCCATTATTGTTATCCATTTATTTGTCCCCCTTCTGTGGTATGACCACTACCGGGGTTATTTTAGGCCTACTTGACTTTTTTAGAGCACCTACTCTACCTTTTATGCATTGCTCAGTGGCACTTCCAGGGGGCTTGGGCAACCCAAGCTCCAATGGCCTATACATTTTTGTCAATGATTTTCTCTTTCATGGGAAAACAAAAATGGGAAACCGAATTTGTTTTTAGAAAAAAAGCATTGAAAATGTGTGGGGGTTGACACCCTGAAAAACCTGCCGTTCAGGTAGTGAAGTTTCTCGTTTCAATTTACACTACCCTCCCACCCGCCCACCCAATCCGCAAGGCGGGATTTATTTCCCAGTTCCCTCCAAAGGTAGGCCTTCTTTCTGGTGCGTTGCACCCTTCCCATTCACACATTGCTTAGAAAAAAAAGTGCAATTTCAATTGTCAATGCTCAGTCATACAAAAGCATTATTGGGTAGCTACTTCGAGTCCCCGACACCTTGAACTTCTTTTTGTTGAACCTTCATTTTGCATTCCGGCTGAATCGAAACTAAACAGTACCTGTAGACCCACACAAAGAACTTTTAGCTACCGTTAGGTAGATGTCGACCCACAAGGAAAGCAGCAGAGGAAAAACTAACTGTTTTCCCACTATTTATTCGTGTTGTTTGCTTGCACTGTAAAGATGATATGGCACTTTCTGGAAATCTTGTCAATAACAACATCAACATCACTGTTTTCCATTCCTTACAAGAAATATTGCAACAATTGTACTTTAATCAACTAAAAGAAAAGTAGTACCACATAGCAATTTGTTTCCGTAATTAGTCAATATTTATTGTATAGATCTATAGGAGTTGACAGATGCAAAATATGTACAAGTAGAGGACTAAATCGTCATCAATATTTATTACATTTAATCTGTGGAAAAATTATACTTTTTTATCAACTTAAGTGGGCAACAAAATCAAAACAAATTTATAAACGTTTTCTTTTTCCCCCCAGTACTTGTACCGGCTTAAACAAGGTTAGGTTGGTTCATTAATATTATTGAAAACACTAATAAAAGACTATTAAATATTTTCTTACTGGTTTTCTCAGGGGGAAAAAATAATAAAACAATAATAATAATACAAATAAATAAATATAATAAAAGAATAAAAAAAATATTAAAAAAAAGGGAAATGAAATAAATTATGGGGAAAAAAATTATATTAAAATAGGAAGAATGTCATGCCAGATGTTATGTGTATTTGAAACTAAATGTCAATATAAATTATTTTGCTTATTTTTATGACTAACATGATATAAAATCTGAAACTTTTTCAGCCTAGAAAGAATTACTGATCAACAAAACTTTGCCTTCGGTATTTGCAAAGTGTTATCATCTGCAAACTTAAGTAACAAATATTGCAGACAAATACACATATATGGAAACTGTACAAGTATCAGAAGTTTTAAGACAAGAAGCTCCAAGAAATACTGCAATTGCACAAGAATATTATTCCTTTTAGACCACTTGAATTGGCCACCATCGCTGCAGAAACAATGAAAAGGTGCATGCGTGTACGCATCGCACAACTCGCAGCCATTGATTGGTCTTTATTGACCTCAGTGAGGGCGCTGTTTGGGTCATGTGGGGTCTATTAAATATTCAAAATTTAAAGGGTGTGTGTACAACACTGGTAACATTGAAAGTACAAGTGTTCACAGTTCATAGTTTTTTTTTGGAGAAATAAAACAATTACTTTTGATCTCGCGAGTCCAAAACCAAATGTTTGAAAAAGTTAAAACATAATATTAAGGGTGTTGTCTACCATTTGTCTGTGACTGATTACTAAGTGAGCTTAAACTTTCACAGGTTTTTTATTTCATTGGTCTCTGACATTTTAAAAATGTCTGCAAGCCTTAAACCTATGGTATTCACAGTCTGGTACCCTTTCCTACGTGCTGCAAGTACAAGTGGACATATATTTCTTGAATTCAAAGAGGCAAAAGATTCATGTTCCTTTTTTTCTTTCTGCCAAAACGCAGATGATCGATTCGTTATAATATGCCAAATAATGTAACATCATTTCTAAATACAAAATGAAAATTTTAAACAAGTCCTAGCTGGGATAAAACAATTTACATTGTATTGCACCTAAATTAACACAAACACATTGACACAGCATTCTAATCACGTTAAACAAACAAGAAAGACTAATTTGTACAAATTTACATAATTGAATATTTAAATTCCTTACATTGTACATATTATTATATAACCTCGTACAAAAACACTGTTCAAAAAACTTTTTTTTCCCAAAATAATACCTTGCAATTTCGATTCAGCCTCCGAGAGTAACAATACTGAAAAGCAGCGTTGAATAATATTTGGAGCCACTGACTGAGTTCAGTGATTAAAAGAGAAAAACACTTCAAATAAACACTTGCAAATTCTGAGTTTGAAATATTGTTTAGCATAAGCATTTGAAGATGTGTATTCAGAGATTTGCCCCAAAATCTTCTCAAACAAAATCTTAAACTGTCTGTAGGACGATGAACTTATGACAGAAATATATCATTTTAAAACAGGGCATTCAAAGGTCAAATCCAGTTTTGTGATTTGCTCATTTCCCAGTATATTGTGTCTTTACAACAATTTCAGAACTCCATAATTCAAATTTTACCTGTAACCAGCCACTATAACCTCTATACCATGGATTAAGATTCCATGTCCGCATACAATTTTGGGCAGTGGGCTTTGGATGTCAGATATTTTTGATCTTCCCGACAAGGGAACTCGGCAAAGCTGGCAAAGCTGGCAACAGCCAATCTTTGTCTTACAAACATTAGTTTAACGTCTATGATTATGAATTGCACAAATCAATAAGTTGTGATTCAGTAACTAGATAACAATACTTATTCTAGTCATTGTGAAATCAGCAGTTAGCTTGGCCAGATTCGAACCCACCACCTTGTAATTGCAAGTCCTGTAGCCTAACCACCCATCAATCCATCATATCCCTAAAATAACTTGATTGACTACGCCTATAGTATTGGCTTGAGCAGCAATGTTAAAGCACAAGAAAGAACAGCGAAGTAGCCATAGCCGGAGCCTTTGCCCCAAAGCCATCAGTAATACACTAACTGGTTCCCACTGGCAGCATTGGCTTGCTACTCTAACTGGTTCCCACTGGCAGCATTGGCTTGATGTGGTTCGGTGGCATCTGTCGACTGGATTTACCTGAAAATTATAACAAATCATTAAAAAGCTGCATGGACAATTTTTTTGCTGAAAGAAATGTTTATAAAGAATTGTTATTCTCTGAAATAATTTTGACAGATGATGCTCTTTGGAAATGAACAAATACAAAAACTGTTGCATATGCCACATACAATGCACAAAATACAAAGTACAATGATGGCTACAGCTACAGCTATGACTTGCTGAGGGTGTTGCTAAGGACGTCATATGCTTCAACGCATGATGACGTGGCGATAGCTGTAGCCACCAATTCTAACACGACCTAACAAAATAAAACAAGAGATGACCTTACTTTTCTCATGTGGTTTTGTTGTGGTACCAAACAGCTGTCTGAATGACCTCGACTGGGACAGGAAGTATCTCGCCTGCTCAATCTCAGCAACTAACTGCCTCAGGTCATCACTGTCAAAGGTCGGCAACAGAGGATGCTGATGGGGCAAAGGTCAAGGGTCATTAATCTTATATTACTTTCAATGAAATTGAACTTTTAAAAGACAAAAAGGTTGCCAAACGATGTCTTTCACAAAAAAGAATCAGTTTAATTTGAAATGAGCATTTCTTCTGCAGGTGTTTATAGCTTTGTAAGAATTTATTCTTTTCACTTTGGGTTGAACAAAGAAAGATTGACTAGAGCATCCCTGAAAGTGATCCCTCTGCTGCCACTTCCAAGGTTGTATCATGAAATTGGATGTGATCCGTGGTTATACAGCAGTTACAGATTGAATGGCTTTTGACTGGAACTCCAAAACAAAGATATTGGCAAAATAGGAAGACTGCCAACACTAGGGCTAGATAGCTCAGTTGGTAGAGCAACGACATGTTAATTCAGAGATCGCAGGTTAAAGTCCCGCTCCAATCAATTTGTCTTTGTTCAAAACATTTTTTTTTTTAAATAAAATGAATAGGAAAACTTACCTCTGTGTTTTTAAAGCCCTCTTCCAGTAGTCTATGCGCCATCAAATCACAATCCATTCCAGCATAGCAGCGATGGTAACGACCACGGCACATAGCCGCTACCTGCCGCAGGAAAATATTGGCCGTCCTGCAAATTAAAAACAAACATGAAACAAGAGATAAGTATTAATTCCAGTCATACCTACAGCATCTTGAGAGGACCAGGCAGGGGTCCTATTGATATGGAGGCAACTCCTGCACAGAGCGATGACAGCTTGGAGAGCAATCACTTAGCTCAGGCAGCTGCGAAGCGACAGATGAGAAAGGAGAGGGAACGAGAAAGACAACTCCATCCAACCCTCTCTAAGACTACAACCAGTGACATTTGCCTGTAAGTCTGTGGCTCATGAATTAGCCTTTTGAGCCATCGATGGAGCCACATCAGGCTACTTCTCCCTCAACGGTTAGGACTAAAATTGTGTAGTTTCCTGTGGAGAGCGCCTTCCTGGACCTCGAGGGATTGCCCTACCACTACTAATACTATTACTACTACAATCTTGTATATTTGGTTTGCGGTAACACTATGTGTATATCTACTTTGCTGGGTAGATTATGTTCTTTTGAGAACTGGTCTTGCTATTTATTCTACTGCCGGAATTCGGGAGACTTCTTGACTTACTCGTCTTCACAGTTGAATGAGATGGTGTGGATCTTGACCCCGCGTATGGTGTTGACCTGGGCAACTTCTCTCAGGACTCTAGACGTACTGCTGTCTGGCTTGCCGTCAGTGAGTAAGTAGATTGCCTCCACATCCTTGTCTTGGAATGCTCGCTGGTGAGGGAATCAAAAATAGAACTTTAGTCGCTATTGGGGTGACATTAAAGATCTAAAGTTTGCATTGCTGACTTTAAGGACAAAGTTGGAGATCCAGAAGTGGAGTCATTGGAAAGAGTTAGGATTATAATCTGAGGTTATGGTTGGGGTTGACAAGTGTTTCCTAAAGGGGGTAAAGGTTATGACAGCATGGTCATTGGAGAGGTCATGGGTCACAGTGTGGGGTCATGGGACAAAGAGTGGGGGGTCATGGGTAAAACACACCTGCAGGGCTTAGAGATTACAAGTGTTTCCCACAGTAAGGTCATCGCATAGGGGTCATTGGTCATAGGGTAGGGTCATGGGTCATAGGTTGGGGTCATGGGTAACAGGGTAGGGGTGGGGGTACATACCTGTAGGGCTTCCAGGGTACATGTGTTGCCTACAGGGGCGAAGGTTGAGATCCATCTGACAGCATCATGGCAGTTGACCTCCGTTGGTTCCACAATGCCATTCCTCCATGGCTCAATGTCACCAGAGAATCGGATCAAGTTGAAACTGTAAAAAAAAAAAAAAAATTTAAAAACTAAAATTTTTATTTGATTAGTTTGTATGGCTAAATAAAACGAAATAAATATAATAAAAAAATCAGTCACAACTGATCCAGAGCATAAGTCCAGTGTTCTTGACCGCACTGCCACAACTTGTCAATAGTTTGTATGTAATAGTTGAGAAATGGAGTGAAACAAATAATAAATAAATAGCCAGTCAAGTCTCCTTTTGGTAAAATCAGCATACAAATGCTGCCACCTATCATCCATGAAAGTCTCCCTTTGGTTTTCAACGGTAGAGGGCGCTATACTATGACTTACCTGATGTTTTCTCGCTGGAACTGATCCCAAATGAGTGCAACCATCTCTCGTTTCAGTTCCTCCATGTGAGAAACCATTGAGCCTGATGTGTCCACAAGTACGACCACCTGAATCACCACACAGTCGTGTCAAAGGTCAAACAAAATTGAATCATTTAGCATAATGTGTATTTATTGCTCGATTTTTCAAGCTAACGTAGACCCCGTAAAGCACCTTGCATTATTCAAAGCTCATCAGGCCCTTGCATTCCTGAAACCATCTCAACTCTAGGAGTATGCAGCATCGCCAGCCAAATGAGAACAAAGGTTGCTAACCATAATGTGTATTTATTGTGTGCATTTTCAGGCCAAGTAGACCCCTTAAAGTGCCTTGCATTATTCCCAGCTCATCTAAGCATTCCTGAAACCATCTCAACTCCTTAGGAGTATGCAGCACCGGCAGCTGAATGGGTCACAGGTTGCTAATCATTCTTATTAACAAACACTACCCAAGCAGGTACCCAAAATGATACACCTGAATCCTTTCAACTACCAAGAAACCCCACTTTTATTCACCTCCCCCACCTTTTACCACATCACATTTCAAAGCCTACTCAACTAAGATATTCTTAAATAGTGCTTTTGTAAACCTTTCGCATAACTGCTGAACATCGTAGTGTCAGTGCAATAACAATCATTGTATCTCACGCAAAAAGGCTTCATGCAAAAACATTGTATTCTGCAGCCTAATGGTTTTGTGTGTAGGCAAGGTACAACAATTTGAAACTTTCTCACTCCCATTATGTAAAACCCAGTGCAGGAGATACATGGTTGCACTAACATGATGATATATCATTTCGTTGTATCAGTGCAAAAACATTGTATCTCGCATAATATTACTTTGTACAAGAGCGTTGCATCTCGGCGTCTGCTGTGTACATCCGGGTTATTTTAAAAGTGATACAACATTTTGGGACTTTCAAACTTGCGTATAATGTAAATGCTATTTTGCAATGACACAACGATTTTTATACTTAGTGCCTGGAGGCAGTTGTTTGAAGCCACTGACCTTTTTCTCGACCATTACTCCAAATGTCCGTCGACTGGTACCAAGCAGCCACTGAAGCCTGCGTAGATAACGACGGAGTACCAGTTCGATCTGGACTTCGTAGTCTTGCAGCTCATGTGCTTGAATCTGAAGATGTCTCACAGAACCCTGAAGAAAATGCAGGAGGTACAAGAACAAAACCCAAAACACGTTAATCAATTTGCGCGTAATTCTTGTGTTTCTCAGGAATGTGTGGGTAGGCATACCCGAAGTTGTGGGGACTTTCACACAACGGAACTAAGGTCCCCACAACATTTTTTTTTTATAAACTGGGTCCCCACAACGTGATTTCTTAGAAAAGGGAATAATAGAACAACAATAGGAAGTCCCAACAATGGTGCGTGCAAAAGTATGTGTGTTCTGGCATAACTGAAAATAAAGCCATTCTGTCATTCTTGTAATTTAAAAATGAAATTCTCCATTTTCAAAATACTGCTCTAAGGCATTTAACCCTCCTACTCTTGGTGACATCTTCCCCATTGAGTTACCAACCATTTGAAACCATTCAACAGACAGGGTTGTGTAGGGTAGCACAACTGTGCACAGAACTAACTGTGTACTGTGTAGATGCATTCACCACATGATATCATATTGCAGGCTGGCATAGGTTATCTATCATTCATCAATACCTGGGACAGTTTATATCCATTCTGATTGGTCGAGAGGAGATCATGTGGCCATGTTTAAACATGCAATACAGAGTGGTGGCAGTGTGATAAAGGATCTCACCTTCTGCTCGGTCCCTTATTGCGCAGCCAGAACCCTGCCGGCCATTACAGACCTTGTCTTTGGCTCAGTCCTTTATTGCGCAGCCACGACCCTGCCGTTTGAAACGCCATTCAAACCCACAGTGGATGATATTGAATGGTCCAACAGTAGGACAGGTTCATAATTATATTGATTTTTCCCTGAGTCTTCTTACCTTTATGTTGACACTTGGGAATATGGTGCAGTACCTGACAATAGAAAAACACAACAAAACCAGAGAGATTTTTTCATTAATAAAGACAATAATGAAAATACATAGAGATTAATATTTAGTAGTTTTGAAAAAGTGATAATGCTCTTGTGTCCTCGCGAGCAAGGCACTTAACCATAATTGCTTCTCTTAACTCAGGTGTATAAATGGGAACCTGAGAGAGTCGAGACAGTATTGTGTTGGATTAGCCCCCTAGTGCTAATTTAAGCAGCTTGGGGTTGCATGCTCCCCAGGGAGTTGAGAAAGTTAGAGGAACGGTCCAAGCATGCCCGATGAACAGGGATAATAATGTTGTAAAGCACCTTGATCTAGCTACTAGGGTTTGTGCGCTATATACGAACCAATTATTATTATCATTATTACTTACAAAAGACCCTGTGACACGAGGCAAGTTTTTACAGGAAACTTAGAGGCAACCAACGGCACTTTATGCAAACGGAACACTTTGGTAGCACAAGAGATTGCCTGGACCATTTAAACTTTCTGGTGTACTTACTTAGCGGTGACAGCCTTGTTGAGTGTGCTGATGTGTCGCTTAGCGTGGGTACACTCAGGGCCCGATACCAGCTTGTTCAGATCGAGACGCAACTTGCCCAGTCCATACAGTTTCAACCACTGACAAAAAAAAATAAAATCATTGATTGTTTAATGGTTGACTTTGGCAAATTGTTGACCAATGAGTCTGGTTATGGAGGTACCTCTGATTGTATCACCTAATGCAAAACTCTACTCAAATGAAAAAAGTTTTATATATTCTTCTGTTAATAAGAAATTGTACCCTGGAAAACATGGTCATGTGACCACCTTCCAACCAATAGGACTGTCTAAACTGTCTGTTTATAAATTTAGGTTGAAAGTAGAGGAATGACAACTGAGCTAAAAGGTTTTGCTCACATACCTCTTTGGTTGTTTTCAGTTCTTCCCTGTCTGGTATGACTGGATGATTTATGGCTTTTCGGACGCTCTTCTTCTTGTTCAGGATGTCTGGGTATTGTTTGTACACAGTCCCTGAGAGTCACGAAGTAGAAAGAAAAATTGAATTTGTTTATCTATTTTAATTTTACACAAGTGCTTCATAAACATGAAATTGTTAAAGGCAAAGAGAAAGTATAATAACTTTCTTGCGACAATAAACTGTTTTGCAGTGAACGGGGATCAGGTTGGCTCAGTGGCATCTTTCCCTGCCTTTCACCTCTGTGGACCCTGGTTCGAATCCTGACCTCAGACCAGAGCTTCTATGTGGATTGGGTTTCAGTCCCATACCTGATTGCGTGGGTTTTCCCTCTTTGGGTTTTCCTCCCACATCTAAAACTGAACGTTTCTTCTTGTTTCCTATTTATCCTGTTATTTGCGCTAACTGTGCTGTTGTATGTGTAATGAAATACATAACTAATTTTGGGTTAAACAAAGAAAATTTGACTAGAGCAGAACGTGAACCTGCAACCTCCAGATTAACGTGCTGACGCTCAACCAACTGAGCTATCTAGCCCTTCTGTTGGCGGTCTCCCTATTGTGTCAATATCTTCGTACCGAATTAAAGCAACTCTGATAATGGACAACATACACAAACCAACTGTTTGAGATACAAACTAGTAGAGAACCAATCAATGAATAAACTGTTCGTTCAGGTTAATTGGTGGAAAAGTCACTGAGCAGGACTTACCAACTTCATTCTTAAACTCTGTGTAGAAGACTTGCTTAGCTGGTTTGACTTTATGAGCACTCGTTGGTCTCTTTGCTTTCTTGTCCTTCTCTGTAGCAAGCCTGTTGGAGTCTAACTCTGTGATTACATATCAATGAAATATCAATAAAAATCTAATCTGTTGGGTATTCTACCATTACTACACATCACAAACATATCAATATTGATGAGAGCCTGTTCTGTGGTAATAAAATAATAATAATCAAGGCTCAGTATTAGACAATAAAGTATCAAAATTGACAAAGCAAATATGTTGACGAAGCATCGCAGGCATGACTGCACTGGAGTCTAACTTTGTGATTGTATGTCAATAAAATATCAATACCAAAATCTGTGGCTATATTATAAAAAACAACAACGAATGAGTCTTGTGCTATGATTACATATCAATAACAAATCAATATCAACAACCATTACAAGCTGGACTGTATGTGTTCATATCATAACTTCTGATAAATCTATTCACTCCTATCATCACAAACTACTCTAGACTGTGTGAGTGGAAGTGAAATACTCACTACTTGGATCTTTCTTGGCACTAGAGGGCCTGCTCCTTGGGATGGGTTTCGTTTCTTCCTTGTCCTTGTTCTCCGTAATTTGCTGTCAGAAAAAAAAGTTTTCAAGTTAAATACTTGTTTAATTAGTTCTGCTCAGCAAGATTTGATGATGATTAGTCAATCAATGTGCTTAAAGGCACTGGACACGTTTGGTTGTCAAAGACCAGTATTCTCAATTGGTGTATCCCAACATATGCATAAAATAACAAACCTGTGAAAATTTGGGCCCAATTGGTCATCGAAGTTGCAAGAAAATAATGAAGAAAAAACACCCTTGTTGCACAAATTTGTGTGCTTTCAGATGCCTGAAAAAGGCTTCAGGCCTGAAGTCTTTTTCAGACTCAAATATTTTAGTGAGAATTTACCTCTTTCTCAAAAACTACGTTACTTCAGAGGGAGTCGTTTCTCAAAATGTTTTATACTATCAACAGCTCTCCGTTGCTCGTTACCAAGTAACTTTTTATGCTAGTATATATTTTGAGTAATTACCAAACTTGTCCAGTGCCTTTAAGCAGTTCTATAAATAAATAAAGTGACATTAAAGGAAGTACCCACCAGGCGAGCAAGACTGAGTTCTGTGTGCTTAGGAGCAGGTAGCGCCCTCTTCTTGGCCGACTGTGGTCTCATTGGTAACATCTTAGGCTGGTCTTCTTGTTGGGTGTTCATCAATTCTGCCTGCTACAAGGATAGGAATGAAACCAGATCAAAGGATAACGCTTATTACTTATACCTCATACATATTCATGATCCAGACCCAAATTCTCACTGGTCCATTCACCGTCAAGTGCCAGATGCTACCAAGAACGTGTCAGTATTCATGCGCAGGGTAAGTTCGCATGCGTAGTAGACTGTCGCATATGCAAGTCTACTACACATGCGTTTTAAGAAGCAATAGTAGAACTGTCGCATGGGTGTAATATTACGCAAGTGTGAACATCCCCTTAGCTAGCTACATACACATGAAAAGATGACAGCACACACAAATGCCAATCCGTGTTTTCCCGGGCTCAATGATAATCCAAACTTGAGAAGTTTGAGGCATAGTAAAACAAATAGATGTTTTCTTCTCCTTTTTTTACCCCGGATGGACAGTCAATATTAGCTCGTCTGGGTATTGGAAATTGGCAAACTAGTTCCTGAAGTAGTTTGTCAACTTCCAATACCTCAGGGAGCTAATATCGACCGTCCACCCTCAAACCATGTTATACTTGTATACTAGTTTTGAAGATATGATTGCAAGGGGATATTACTTAGTAGTGATGTGTTCCCAAACTCTCTGTAAACAGGAATTATTCAGTTAGTAAAAAAGTCACACACTTTGTACAAACATTTGAAATCACGTTTTATTTTTGTTAATAACAAGCTGGATAGAACCTGTTTCGGTCGTTGCAATAAAACAAACTGAAAATAAGACAAGGGTTTAAGAAATACTTACATATTTTGGGGACCTCTTCTTTACCGAGTCAACTAACAATGCACACTGTGATGGAATAACAAAATACTTTCAATGAGTTTTGAAGACTTAATACTTCATTCATTCTGATTTGAGAAAGCACTGATAAGTACCCTATTAAATTCATACTGCTTCAGCAAACCCTTTATTTCATTGTCTTTGTGGAGTAAAATATGAGAATATGACTTATCTTCTGTGAGCATTTCAGTTTATTTGCTACTCAAAGTCTGCGAGTCAGAGAATTTGCTACTCACATTTTCAAAAGTATTTTAGAAAATTTGCAACCCACTCTCTGTGACCATGAGTTTTTGGAAGAATTGGCTACCTCATAGAAGGTGATTCTGTGAGTTATCAAGCAAACTTTCTACTCATCTCATGCGAGTAAATTACTGACTTTCTGTAATATTGAGTACTTGATACTCAACTTCTTTAAGTTATTAAGGATTTCTTACTGCAAATAATAATAAAAAGTAGCAACTCACCTGTGAGTTATCGAGCAAACTTGCTACTCATCTTATGTGAGTAATTACTCAATTTCTGTACTATTAAGTAATTGCTACTCAAGTTCTGCAAATTATTAAATATTGCTACTCACTGCAAGTCAATCAAACAGTTTTGCTACTCACCTTCTGTGAATAATTGACAGCTTTATCCATCTCGCTGAGTATTGCCTTAATATCATCACTCTCAATGATCCCCGTCTCTCGGAACCAATGAAATCGTCCGCTGGTCACATGAGCGAGTGTCCTTAGACACTCAGCCATCTGCGTGATGTTTGCGTAGCGTCCTGGGATGGCGCCGTTGCTGTCGTAGTCGTCTACATTGAAGAGGATAGAGTGGAGGCGTGTGGACTGGCCGACTGTGGCCTCCTCCATGAAGGAACAGATGACCTCTGGCAGCTGGTCTGGGATTCCACTGGTGAAGAGGTAGACACCGTCAACAGCTGAAAAATAGATCATCATAAATAATCATAATCATACCTCAAACAAGTAAAAAACATTGTTTGCAAATAACAGTTTAAATAAAAAGAAAATCCATCCTTTGGTAATTGTTGAAAACCAGAATCCACACTTAGTGTGACTCACCATACATGAAATAACAAACCTGTGAAAGTTTTAGCTCAATCAGTCATCAGCGTCACAAGAAAATAGTGAAAACAAAACCTTGTGACTCGAACCTGGTTTTGAGTCCCATATCAAACTCAGCCTTAAGCCTTGTTGGATACAAGATGCAGAAGCGTTATATTTTCTGTATTCCACTAGTACTTCAGTGATAACTAAAAGTGTAATGCTGTTTGTACAAACAGACAGTTGGACATCTTGAAAAAGAGTGAAGACCGACAGAAATGACAAGTTCCCTCGTTGACTTACAGGTGTTCCGCTTCTGATCTTCTTCGTTCTCCAGGGCTAGTCTAAGAGCCGACAGAAAATTACGACTTCCGCTGCACTCCAGGCCCAGCACCCACCTGAAAATAATATTTTAGGTTACAAATTTAAAAATTTATTCAGTTTTGAGGATGAGAACAATTCATTTACAGTTCCACGATCTCTTCAATGATTAACTACTCCTTCAATTCAAAGTAGAAGTTCATTTAAAATTGAGTTGCACATGAATTATCAAATAGTCGCATAGATGTAAAAACGCTGTATCTTGTTTTTTGCCCAAATGTTGTATCTCCCACAAAAATGCTCTGTGCAAAAACGTTGTATCTCGTCGCATACTGGTTTTGTGTGTACATCTGGACTATTTGAAGCACGATACGACGTTTTGACAATTTCAAACTCGCATGTGACGTAAGAGCAAAACAATGTTTTTTAATGCTCAAACGTGTGAAGGTTTGTGACTATGATATAATATAATTATTCCCTAAAGTGCCTGTAGTATTTTATTTTATTCACACTTTTAAGCCTGAAGTAGCAACCCAAGATTCCAAAATGTTTGAATTTGGGCGAGACTTTGCAAGGTCTCTAAAAAGCTACTCACTTCCATGCCATCTGTATATTCTCTTCAGTTGGTTCTTGCATAAAGGGCCTCCAAGCACGAGCAGAGCTGCCAAAACTGGGCATTCAAACAAATAAAATATATATATACAAATGTTCAAGGGGTTATCTTGTTTTCGTATCTACATTTCTAAAAAAGAAACAACGTTTTTACTTCACAATAATTTTCAGACATTTTTACAGAATAAAATTTAGTCAAAAATTATTCATGTCAAGGTGTATGGTGATGATTATACAGAAATAAATTATCTCTCTGTTGGCGCAAGCATTGTAGTAGCAATCATTTCATTGGTCAATAAATCACAACTTAAGGTATCATGTGTATTCTCACCCAATCAGATTGAAGGACTCTTTGTTGAGTAGTTGTTACACGCATTGTGGTAGCAATCATTTCATTGGTCAATAAATCACAACTTAAGGTATCATGTGTATTCTTACCCAATCAGATTGAAGGACTCTTTGTTGAGTAGTTGTTGTTGCAGTAGAAGCCTGATGGAATGTTGGACATGTACTAAATAGTTGACATTACTCAATGAAAGATCAATCAGGATCACTACCCTGTATAAACACAAGAAAATAAATCTAAAATTTTAGAAAGAAGTCACTTTCTGCCCGGAGTAAAGTCTGTTAGTCTCCTTTACAAATGTCTCGTTTTATTATTATTTTTATTTTGGTTTCACCATTATACCAGAGTCTTGTGAGGGAAAAAAACCTCATGAGCTGCTCGGTTCTGGATTCGAATCCACAACCCAGCATTCTAGAGCAGATATCTTTCCACTAGACCACGGAGCGTGGTTTCAAATCCCAACCGAGTAGCAAGAATCTACAGGTTTTGGAAAGCAGCGAGTACACAGCGTTTATCACACCTCGGTGTGAGGGTAAACTAAAATATTATTCTTTATCCCTGATTCAACAATTACATAGTTTTTACAACTTAATGACAGATTCCAGCATGCCAAGGCTGATTATCAGTCGTGGCTTATGGGCAAGGGGCCGGCCGAGTCACGGTGAACAAAGAAGACTTCCCTTCAAATTTTCTTGACAGAGAAAAGTAAACCCCAATGTACTTTTATAAGAAAACAGTCTTGACCTCAATAAGTCTGGGTTTTCTTTCTGACAACGATATTCAGCAATTTTATAATAACAGAGTTGAACACATTTTCTGTGTGTCCACATTCTGAAGAAACTGATCAGGTTCCCCAACAGTTCTCCCTCCTACCAACCTCTTTTCAGTCAGGGTACCAAACAGCCTTCTGCTTTCCTTTGACAGCCAGTCTACCCTGCGTTCATACAGCTTGACTGTCGCCCCCAGCTGTTTCTGGTAGTCAAAGAGTAACGCTGGATCCACATGGATGTTCTTGATCGTACCGTCATGCCATTCAAATTGAGTCATTGCTTTCTAAAAGATTGAAGCAAAAACATTTCACTTGAAAAAATTACCTCAGTCAAAAACAACTAACAAAATGGAAAAATAATATCTTTACAGATAGTCGTAGTACCATAAACAAACAATCATTCATAAATACCTGGGACAATCTGTCCATTCTGATTGGTCAAGGGGAGATCATGTGACCATGTTTAAACGTGTGATATAAACACCGTCAGATTGTTAAAACATGACCTGACCATATTAAGTCAAAAAAGGGTGCTATCCGATGATTGCGAAGAGTGCGCAAATTTCACAGCTCAATTTAAGTTGGTAGGTCGCATATTTGAGTCGGGGGAGTTTGAAACTTGCCTGAGGAGGGACTCATCGTTTAACACATGCATAGATATTCAATGTAGACTCGAGGTGAGCTGAGGCTAAGCTGTCAGATTGGTTCTCAACTTTTGCAAGTTTTTGATGTTTTTAACGGAATGGTATTTATGAATGGGAATCAAAGTGTGTTGGTAGTTGTTGACAGTTATTTTTGTCCTGATGCATCTGGGAGCCAAAGCTGAAGGTTGTCTCTTACCTCATGTGTCTGAGAGCGAACAGATTTCCTGATGACCGGAATGAACTCCTCGATCTGATTGAAGGCATTGGGAGCCAGGACTTGGTACAGGGACAGTCTCTTTCCTGTAACAAAAAACAAAAACAGTAAAAAAAAAACATGTTTATTTTTCTATTTCAATGCAAAATATCAGGGCCCCAATTGACGATGCTGCTTACCAAAGCATTTCACGCTTACTGTCATCATTCTCTGCTTACATGGTTAATAATAATAATAATAACCAGTTCTTATAGAGCGCATTTTACAATAACGTCTCAATGCGCTTTACATTAGTGTCAAACTTCTATGCAAGCTGTGTTAGCAAAAAATGCTAAGCAGGAAGAATGCTTAAGTATTAAGCAGGGCCATGGAAAATGGCACAAGTCTGGATCAACATTGATCTAAATGGAATACCTTTGAGTCCATTCTGTTGCAGCCATTCTTCAGATGTCTTTGGTAGGAATGAGGATTCCTCTATGACCAGAGGAGTGGTGTGGTTTGGAGGTCTTGGTAGAAACCTTGACTGGGGTAGCTTCTGTACCTCCAGGGAAATCTAGGGATGAGAGAAAGAAAAATTAGTCATCCCAAACGTACAATACTCAAATAAATAAAGACAGCAGTATTAAATACAAAGAAATAGGTGAATGAAAGCTCCGACTTGACGTCTTACCTCATTCAAGATGCTAACGAGGGCATCTCCCATCATGCCTTGCCTCATTTCCTGTATCTTATTAATGACATCTTGAGCTATTCTTATCTCCCGCAGTAGCATGGTGATGTCTGTACCGGTGTAAACTTGCTCCTGTGAAGAGAAACAAAAACCTCATCACTATATAAACATAGCTTCAATGTTTACAACGATTGTTTCTCTGAAAAAATGTGGAATAAGTTGTCAAAATAAACTTGGAAACAACTGGAATTCATGTTCAAAATCTCCCTTTTCCCAGGGGTCATTGTGTAATCCCAATTCCAAATCTTCGCCCTTTGTTGTACAAACAAGGATTACAAGAGATTGAAAGGCTGCCAACATATGGGAGGCAATTCAATAAAATCTCCCCGATTTGAAATTTCCAAAAATCGATATCGCATTCTGGACAGTGATGTATTTGAAACACACTAAAGTGAAATATGAAACAATATTTCACATAATGTCACAATAATTTGGTGATATTTCTTGGAGATCCTACCTCAGCTCCTGATGCGTAGACGTGATACCGCCCTCCAGATATATCGGCTAGTTTGCGTAGTGTTAACTGAAGAAGAGATAATTGAAACTGCATTATTTCAGCAACATTTTAAGCAATATCAATCAGAACTGTGCTTAGGTTTTTAGAGCAGAGTATGGAGTCAAATCTTAAAGAGGGCCTCCAAGGTCGAATTGAGTTTTGCGATGCACTCGAAGGATAGAGTTCTCATAAAAGTGGGGACAAAATTACATGTGTATAACCTCACCTTAAAATGTGTAAAATTTATTTGATTTTAGAGCAAAATTTTAAATATTCCGACATTAAACAGCGAAAGCAAATGGGTTTGTACAATCTAAAGAGGAATTTTTGTGCCAGTTATAAGCTCAAATTCAATACCGTTTTGATTGAATATCATCAAAATTCAATTCTCTGTTCAAAAATGTATAGACCATACATTTGAAGTGTTGACGTCATCGATTGTTTTTTGTTTTTTTAGACAAAAAAATCCACTTGAAGGTTATCAAAAACAGTGGCATTTTATAAATGTTTCTATACTTTAACACTCTTTTCCTCTTGTACAGAGGTACCTTTTCCCCCAAAAGGAAATCCTCTTAAGATTTCCTGAGATTCCCAGAACACAATGGAGACACAATAGGAGGGGGTACACCATACCACTTATCAAGCACCAAATGAAAAAATGGAAATACATGCAAAAGACAACAGTGGTCATGAATAGTTACAAGCAGTGAGCTCATTTGATAGGGCAAAGCATTAAGAAATCATAGAGTGAGATATACTACAATTCATACAAATTATAGAAATAATAGTGTGAGAAAATATGAAACAATAAACTAATATATGGATGAATGTATTGCTTATGTACTAAAACTAAAAAAGCAAGCAAAAACAAGACTAAGGACGTATCCGAATTGGCGGCTACAGCTACGGCTATGACTGTTGCTAAGAGTGTTGTTAAGGACGTCTTATACTTCAACGCATGATGACATGGTGACGCAGCTGTAGCCGCCAATTTTGACATAGCCTATTATGATGCAGATGCAGAATTCAATTCTTTTTACCATACTCGCCAAAAGGTCAAAGATCACACTGTTACCATAAAATACCTACTCCAATCTCAACTTCATAAAGCTGCTAGGTGCAAAGGTGCCAATTTTGCTAAGTACCTCAAAATGTTGCTTAGCAGAAACAGGTTACCAGCCAAAATACCATGCTACATATTATATGTTTCGTGGCTGGTTCCCTGTAAATTCTTGCTCAGTGGAAAACTTGCCCTTAGCAATATATTCTCTGCTCAACAGCGTCATGAAACAGAGTCTCACGTCAGGTAGGGTCATACTTTGATAAAGACCCTAATAAGAAATTGTGTAATTTTTATCCGGAAGCCTCCTTGTTACAAAGATGAAAATGTGAGCAAGTATTCCATGAAATTATTTTGTCTGAAATAAAAGTATGTTAGGCTCAAAGGTGCTAATTTATGATTGAAACCACAAGAGTACCGTGACAGTTATTTGCTGTTTTCTTAACTAGTAGACACTGTATTCAGCTGAAACTTTCACATTTGACTTTTATTGTATCTTTCTTGATAATTTTGCCCATAAATCAGCATTACATTGACAAAAAACAAACGATGACCCTACCCTTAAAGGGTGCGTACAACATTGGTAATTGCCAAAAACCTGTATCCACACTTGATGTGACCCAACATATACATGAAATAACAAACCTGTGAAAGTTTCAGCTAAATCGGTCTTCGGAGTCATGAGAAAACAGTGAAAACAAAAAATTGTATGTTTTAACTTTGTTTCAAACATCGGGGTTTTATCCTGAAGACTATTGTTTTACTCATTTCCTAAAAACTATGGCATTTCAAGCAAAACTATTTCAAGGGAAGTTTTCCACCATGACCATCTTTATACCATGTAAGTTGTGTGCAAATCTGTGAACATTAATATTTTCAATCTTACCAATGTTGTACACATCCTTTATGTGAGAACACAACAGAGCCTAGCATTTTCTGTTACAAGCTCGACAATGCCCCAACTGAGACCAAAACAAGCGTTTTAATAAATTTGCATTTCAATTAGTTGACCTCAGTTCTGGCAGCAAATGCAATGAATCTAGATGAAGCAGCTTGAGTGGATATCAAATTATCTTACAAGAAAAAAGTGTACCTTAGGATTGGTTTTCTTTTTCTGCGGCAAATTTCAAAATAAATTCACACAATAAATAATTATTTCATTGAAAATCCATGAATTACAACCAGACTTTTAATTTGAAAATATGATTCCTTGAAATTGTTGACACACAGAGAGGGGTTGGGTGGAGGGGGGGGGGGGGGGGGGGGGTGTATGAATATGGAATATGTGTTTTCTTGTAGGGAGGGGGTCCTATCTATATGGCGAATAAAACCAGTGCAAATCACACACACACTCCAATATGAAACTTCAGAGAACAATGTTACACTTCAATTTCACACAGAAAACATGAGTGTTTTCTCACACAATATCTTTGTGGAGAGTAAAATCGGTGCAAATCACACACACACAGTCAAATATGAAACTTCAGAGAACAACAGGACACTTCAATTTCACACAGAAAACATGAGTGTTTTCTCACACAATGTCCAGTCTGTGTGAGTCTCGTGACCGATTTGATATCGAGTTATTTTGAACTTACATTGGTGAGGTGATTATTGCAGTCGAATGCTACACAGTGCAATGGGACTTGCCGACCAACGATGACTTGTTCTATGTACTCAACCAGGGCCTCAGAGCTCTGGTCAGGACTGCAAGATGACAAAACACAACAACGTTTCAACATTTGAAAAAAATAGATGTACAAATTACTTGTGGATAAAGAATGTTCGTTTGGTTTTAGCATTCTCGGTTCTTTCCTATTCCTGCAGAAAAAAATCTACAGGTAAGCACAAAAAGTAGGTAAGTACAGCTAAATTATTCAAACCAGGGCCCAATTTCATAGAGCTGCTTAAGCAAAGAATATCGCTCAACAACTTTCTGCTAAGCAGAAATGAGCAGGACACCAGTCACAGATTGCACATGTGAAATGGTAGTATGGCTGGTGTCCTTATTCTGGTAAGCATAATTTTGTTGCCCTTAGCTACCTTTTGTGCTTTAGCAGCTCTTACTTTCTGATACAAGGAACATTACCAAGATGGTGGCAGCATGATCTGAGGATCAGTGATCAGTGATCAGTGATCTGAGGACCATTGTCCATACAGAAAGGCTGTATCTGAACTAGTGGCTACAGCTACTGCTCCGACTGTTGTGAAGGGTGTTGCCAAGGACATTGCTAAAGACTTTGTATACTTCAACGCATGATGATGCTGTGATCCAGCTATAGCCAAAGCCATAGCTGCCAATTCAGACACTGTCAGAGTCTCTGATGAATCACTTACCAGCTTCCCATAACCAAGACGATGGAATCCACATCCTTGACTTTAAGAATCTTCTTGATGGCAGCTTGCAGATTGCATCCTCCCATCCCAGAGAGACTGTTGACCCAGTACCGAGCTTCATCAAGGCTGCCCAAAGAAGAAAAACCGGGTACAGCATCAAGATAACTCAGTTTTTCAATACACATCTCTTAGAATTGTCAATACACACCTCTAAGAATTGGAGACATTCCTCAAGAGAAGGCCTGAGATAAGTGCCAGATTCCAGTATGCCATGGCCGATCATCGGCTGAGGGGCTGGCCGAGTCACAGTGAACAGAGAAGGCTTTTGTTCAACTTGTTTTTAAATGAGAATTTTAATTTTCTTTACATTGTTTTGCCATGGTTTCAAGTTGACAACGATATTCTGGAAACAATCTTGGTTTAGGTGTTCAGAAAATTAAACCCTGGTCCAATCTGGTTAAGTATAGAGGCACTTTAATGCATTTTTATGGAGTACGCGTTTGGTCAAATAGCCTAACGACTTGAGATTAGAAGAAAAGGTTTTCAAGTTCAGACTTGGCGAGGCTTACTTCCTAAGGCTTACTATTCCTGCGAGTTGGGTACTTACATTCTGATGTTGGTGTATCTAGGTGTGTTCCATAAGGAGTCCGTGTCTGTACCAAACGACATGAAATACAGCATCTCTCTGTTGTGTAGTTGCTCGTCAATCAATGTCTATAAGGGAATAATTTAACAGGTTTGACAGTCAATAAACAATAAAGTGAGAAATTTCATGATCATTTAATTGATCAAATTGATAACATAACAGATGGTTACTGAGCATAGTTTATCAACAGTTTGAAATTGTCAAAAAGAAAACAGACCGTATGGATGCACAAAACAAGTATGTGACGAGATATGACGTTTTTGCAAGGAGCAATTTTGTGCGAAATACAATGCTTTTGCAAAATCAAGAAACGTTTTACAAAATTTTGGAAATCAGATGGGACACAATGGCTAAGAAGAAGACCAATTTCCAGACACGATAAAACAATTATTTTTTCAATTTATTGATGTCACATCCAACAGCTCCATTAGTGCCAATAACTGGATGAATAGGAAACAAGAAATGGTCGGTTTTAGATGTGGGAGGAAAACCCCAAATGGGTAAAAACCCTCACAATCAGGTAGGGACTGAAAACCCAATCCACATGCAAGTCTGCGGTCTGAGGTCAGGATTTGAACCGGGGTCCACAGAGATGAAAAGCAGGGAAAGAAAACACTGGGCAAACCCAATCCCCCCAACCTGATCCTACAGAGGTTTCCTCAGTCTTACCGTTAGCGAGTCTCTAAAATGGCTGACACGTCCGAAGCCACAGTTGGAGTCTGAGCTGTCCACAACGATGGCCACCTTGTTACCTTTAATCATTCCAAAGGTCTTCCTACTTCCCTTCAGCAACCATCGGATGCGATTGTGGTACATTTCAATGCTCCTACAAGGGATCCAAAGAAGTCTCATAAATAAATGCTATCAGACGATACAATGCTTATGACGTGTCGTGGCCAAGTTGTCAAGTGCACCAGAGTCAAGTTCTAGTGTTCTGATCAGCAGAGTGTTCGGCTCCCAGTCTTGACACTTGTGTCATTAAGCAAGACACTTAACAACTGTTGCTTGGTTCTATGTGTTGCGTATTGCACAGTAACGAAGCCAGTGCTACGAAATGCAACCCTGAATGGCACTGTGTATACATACCTACATTTACCGATGCCAGCAGGGATAAGCCTATATGTAATTGTAATAAGTAACTTTTAGTTCTCTGTTGGCGGGACAGACATCTATCCCTATACTGTGGTTTGGGCACTGGCCTGGTGACCAGTCTTTTTTCTTTATCGTTTTCTTCCATTCTGTGCAGTTTAACATGTGTTATGCGCTTTTGATCATTTTGTATGTAAGGGGCGCAATATAATTTTTTTATATTATTATTATTATTATTTGCGTACTATTTCCTCATAACAGACCTGCATTGAAATGAGGTGGCAGTGAGAAAGCTCTATAGATCATCCCATATCCTTCTAAATACCTCACTCTCCTATGATTTAACACCAAATGTTTTAGTCTTCGATAAGATTGGTATGCCTGTTCTAATGAAAAGCAATTGGTATATGGCCCTGCTGTACCATATTCTACAAAGTCAGTCAACTTCCTGAAGTGGATTTTGGAGTATTTGTGGGACTGTTAGGGTTACAAATGTTTACTTACTCATAAAGTTTGTATTCAAACTCATTGACGATGCTAGCTTCAAACTTCAGCTCTTTGGGTGAGCTACTCGATTTCTGCATATTATTCTTAGGCCTGGATTAGAAAAGATGCAAGTGAGATCAGTACTGTGGATTTCTACAGTCATTTAAAAAAACAATCCATCATTAGATTTTATCCATCTGCAAAATGTAGTAAATCCTAATCCAATAATTCTGACTTTGTCCAATATGTGTAGTAGGAGTTATCACAATTTCATCTCCATAAAATGGCTGATGAGAAAAAGAACAATCACTCAAGAGACAAAGTTGCAAATCTCCAAGAGCTTACAGAACAAGCCTAGCAAATTTACCTACTCAACAAATAAGTGCCGACGTGGTCACAAACTCACATGTAGACGTCGCATGCATTTCTGGCTGATGACCAATTTTTCTGTGCTTGGCAAATTTTGGGGCTTAGCAGGTCTTTGCAGATCTGTAATTGGGCCACATATCTGCAACTGGGCCAAAGGTATGTAATTGGGCCCAGATCTGCAACTGGGCCAAAGGTATGTAATTGGGCCCAGATCTGCAACTGGGCCAAAGGTATGTAATTGGGCCCAGATCTGTTAATGGGCCAAATATCTGTAATTAAGCACCATGTTATACCCAATCATTAAATAACACCAAGTGATAATAATATGGTGTTTAACCTACCTGACAATCTGTCCTTTACTGAGTAGGTCTTTAAGTGTAAGGTTGAAATGCTCAATGCTATGATTTTTCAGCCAATCAGTGGAGGTCTGTCCCTCATTAAACATGGCTGCCATGTCTCGGGCTCTCTGAGTGTTGGACAAAAAAACACAGAAATAATAATTACAAAAATCCTACTGTTGACTTGGAAAACACTTTGTTACAAAGTAACACCAATGAAATCCGACTCCCAATGTGGCGCAACCGAGGTTTACTTTTGGTGCTGAACCTCAGGATCAATATAATTAAGGTCTGGCATCTCAGCATTCATACCTCAACCAGTTACTTCACTTCATAATCACTGTACTATTAATCAATGTGTAGACTCTGCCGTGTCCTGAAGACTATCAGAACACGCTGATTGAAACATAAACTTGACTAGACTTACAGGCCCAATAATTTCAACTGATAAGCTTGCAGTGACGTAAGCTTTCAATTTCTATGTTATGATTGGTCTGCTTCGAATTGACAAAGTTTGCCAGCTACACCAGCAGTTAACTGTACTTTCGATCGTCTGCTGCTGCGTGTGCATAATGGTTGTATGTGTAATGTGTGAACATGTGTGTATAGACTGCGAATCTCTGACCAAGTGAATGGAATAGGAGGTCAAAGGTACATCTGGCAGGATCTTGCCAGGCATTCAAGGCTGGTATCTGGTGCAAACTTCCCGCTCTTTGGCAACTTTACTAGAATGGTAAATTAAAGCTTACCACTTTGTCATGGGTCTGATTGATATGGGTGACAGTCATATCAGGGGTGGGCATTGCTCCTCGGATGGACGGCTTGACCCATGGTGGTCTCTCATCAAGATTACTCTGTGACTGGGTGACCTTTGGCCTCCGACCTCCCCGCTTTGTGGAGCGGCTCTGGGTTAGAAATGTCTGCTTTGAAGACTTTGGTCTTCTGGTTGAGGAAAACAAAAACTATTTGTACCAAAGTGCAATAAGTCTAAAAATACAATCTTATTTATTTTAACATTAATTTTTTTCGTCAGAGATCATTAAAATTTATCATTTTTCTTTCTCGGAGGCGGCCTCTAAAAATGAAGCAGGCGGGGACGCTTAACATGTTTATTTGTTTACTTGGCCTTACTGCAGTGAGGGCTCTCTTTGAGCTTTTGATATCATATGCAAGTGGAGTCTTTCTGGATTGAACTTTTTAAAGAAATTATTTCCATTGCAAGTATTTTTGTCCCCAAAATTAAACAATTATGTTTCTTTATCCTTACCAATCCTGTACACTACAAGGAGGTTTGAGCTGGACAGTGTTTTCAGGGCTCAATTTCAAAGAATTCTGCACTAACACTAACAACAGCACCCTTTAGAATTCTGCACTAACACTAACAACAGCACCCTTTAGAATTCTGCACTAACACTAACAACAGCACCCTTTAGAATTCTGCACTAACACTAACAACAGCGCCCTTTAGAATTCTGCACTAACACTAACAACAGCGCCCTTTAGAATTCTGCACTAACACTAACAACAGCGCCCTTTAGAATTCTGCACTAACACTAACAACAGCACCCTTTAGAATTCTGCACTAACACTAACAACAGCGCCCTTTAGAATTCTGCACTAACACTAACAACAGCGCCCTTTAGAATTCTGCACTAACACTAACAACAGCGCCCTTTAGAATTCTGCACTAACACTAACAACAGCGCCCTTTAGAATTCTGCACTAACACTAACAACAGCACCCTTTAGAATTCTGCACTAACACTAACAACAGCGCCCTTTAGAATTCTGCACTAACACTAACAACAGCACCCTTTAGAATTCTGCACTAACACTAACAACAGCACCCTTTAGAATTCTGCACTAACACTAACAACAGCGCCCTTTAGAATTCTGCACTAACACTAACAACAGCGCCCTTTAGAATTCTGCACTAACACTAACAACAGCGCCCTTTAGAATTCTGCACTAACACTAACAACAGCGCCCTTTAGAATTCTGCACTAACACTAACAACAGCACCCTTTAGAATTCTGCACTAACACTAACAACAGCGCCCTTTAGAATTCTGCACTAACACTAACAACAGCACCCTTTAGAATTCTGCACTAACACTAACAGCACCCTTTAGAATTCTGCACTAACACTAACAACAGCACCCTTTAGAATTCTGCACTAACACTAACAACAGCACCCTTTAGAATTCTGCACTAACACTAACAACAGCACCCTTTAGAATTCTGCACTAACACTAACAACAGCACCCTTTAGAATTCTGCACTAACACTAACAACAGCACCCTTTAGAATTCTGCACTAACACTAACAACAGCACCCTTTAGAATTCTGCACTAACACTAACAACAGCACCCTTTAGAATTCTGCACTAACACTAACAACAGCACCCTTTAGAATTCTGCACTAACACTAACAACAGCACCCTTTAGAATTCTGCACTAACACTAACAACAGCACCCTTTAGAATTCTGCACTAACACTAACAACAGCACCCTTTAGAATTCTGCACTAACACTAACAACAGCACCCTTTAGAATTCTGCACTAACACTAACAACAGCACCCTTTAGAATTCTGCACTAACACTAACAACAGCACCCTTTAGAATTCTGCACTAACACTAACAACAGCACCCTTTAGAATTCTGCACTAACACTAACAACAGCACCCTTTAGAATTCTGCACTAACACTAACAACAGCACCCTTTAGAATTCTGCACTAACACTAACAACAGCACCCTTTAGAATTCTGCACTAACACTAACAACAGCACCCTTTAGAATTCTGCACTAACACTAACAACAGCACCCTTTAGAATTCTGCACTAACACTAACAACAGCACCCTTTAGAATTCTGCACTAACACTAACAACAGCACCCTTTAGAATTCTGCACTAACACTAACAACAGCACCCTTTAGAATTCTGCACTAACACTAACAACAGCACCCTTTAGAATTCTGCACTAACACTAACAACAGCACCCTTTAGAATTCTGCACTAACACTAACAACAGCACCCTTTAGAATTCTGCACTAACACTAACAACAGCACCCTTTAGAATTCTGCACTAACACTAACAACAGCACCCTTTGAAACGTGTGATTCTGTGGGTTTAGGAGAGCCATGAAACTGGGCTCTGACTGTTTGATTTATTTTATCACCTGGTTATTTTCCTGGGTTCTTCTTCTTCACTGTTTGGGAGGTTAATATCTTCTTCATCGGAATCATCCATGGTATAAGTAGCTGCTGTACCGGGTCTAATGTTATTTGCAAAATAATGTTTAAAAGCTAATAAAAACATAGTACAGGCAGTGGATACTAATAACCATAGAGCAAGGACCAGACTTGCTCTATGTAATAACTAACGGCAATGTTGAAATCATCTAAATGCTATTTTGCCATACCAACATTTTAGACTTTATTTCCCTTAACTAAGTTAAAAACGTCTTCAGGAGCCACAAATTAGAAAAATAATTTAGTAATAACTAATAAACTAATACTTAATAGTAATACTACCCATTTAATAAATGTATAGGACGATTAAATAGGAGTCATTTTAAAATTAATAATAATAAATGAAGATATTCTTAGACGTCTGGAAGTTAGACAGTAACTGGGTTGCTGAACTATTTTTTATATAATGTTGACATCTGTGGTCGTATTTAGCCCCACTTTTTGTGTGGCCAAGCTGAATCATTGGATTCAGCTTGGCCCCACACAAGAAGTACCGAGTACTGCCGATTGTTGTTGCGATAATCGTAACCGATGTCGGTCACTTTGTACCCAAGTCACTTCGTACCCAAGTCATTTCATGACTGATGTGGCCGGACTGCTGCCATTCTATCCGGACAAAACGACTTTGCGGACAAAAGACCTGTGTAGTCACGGGCGAGCATGATTATCTGTGTGTCTTTTTTCTTTGTAAAAAACATTATTTCGATAGAGATGTCACTCTACCACCCACACTTAATTCTATTTGACGGAATCGTCAAAATGGCTCCTTTGGTCACCCTCGTAAATTTGTAAATAGAACAAATTCCCCTGTCACAATGGAAATCATATATTTAATTGACGCGGACGCCACCCATAAAACTTATTATGCAAAGGGAACGCTTTCTGAGCGAATGTTTTCAATTCATACGCATATGATTTGGGTAGTGCCAATACTCTGGACTTCCTCCAATCCTTGGCCCTACGTAGACCCAGTAACTGGGGCGCTGTACTCCTTTTTTCGAAATTTTGACATCATCGGTCGTACTAGTACGACCGATGATGTCAAAATTTCGAAAAAAGGAGTACAGCGCCCCAGTTACTGGGTCTAGGCCCTACGCACATGTACCTCCAGGAGGTGAGATAATTTTTCCAATAGAAACTCACGTTTTTATGCCGAGATTTTTTCCCCAGTTGTCACTTATTGTAACTCATTTGTGGACAGCACATTAAGACGAAAATGTGCGCGCTTGTTTTGGTGTAATTTATGAAAAAAATCTGAGGCGTTACTGACACGATTTGACTGCCCGGCATCCATGTTTGCTAATGCGCATGCAGGCAGCGTTCACAGTGTGCGCGGAGCCTTCCGCCTGGCTTCCAGCGCACACTGCGCTGTCTTTAGGCTTTGCGCACACCGCAAGTTGGGTGCAAAGTGACCGACATTCATCGTAACCCTCCATCGACGAAATATTTCAGGCATAGTGACTGCATTACAGCAACAAGAAAAATATGTCACTGTCACTCTAAGACGCCATAATAAATTAATTAATTTATTATTTAGTAAATAAAAATAAACCTACCCCTACTTACTAGGCCCCTAATTTATTTTAATTTTAAATTTAGCCTAGTTTTAATTTTATTTAAAAAAAATATTGATAATTGAGTTGAACAAAGAACATGTACCTTGCACTTGGAAAGTCACCATTCATCATGAAATATGAGTGTTTTGGTTTCTCATCAACCGTTTTACATTTCTGGACCAATTGTCAGATAAAAATCAACAAATTGCAGAGTGCAGTGACGTGACAGGCCTTTGGCTTTGCTCTCGGTTGTCGCGGTTGCCAATAGTATTCCGGAGTGAGCATGCGTACAATGCCAATCAATTAGGAAGAAATACACCTTGACGCTTACGTGCTTTACATCGTTGGTTCTTACTTTGGTGTACCAGACTAATCATTATTTTTTTGTCAACAGAGGTCGCTATCGAAATTTTTCCGAAGGGGGGGGTCATCCAACAAGAAATACAAATCCATTTGAATGTAATATATCCGCTTATTTTGTTATTGATTTAATTATCTATATCAGTTAAATTATCTGTTCACTATTTAAAATCATGTAATAAAAAACCTAAGTGATTCATAGCTAACTACTCTTAATTTATAGTTTATATAGCATAAAGAACTCCATCACATGTCCCGGCCGCGTGGCCTAACGGATAAGGCGTCCGACTTCGGATCGGAAGATTGAGGGTTCGAGTCCCTTCGTGGTCGTATATTTTTGTTACCTTGCGATGATCACATACTAGCAAGTTTTAGAGAAGTTTGGTTATATTTTGCTAGGCAAAGAGTTTAGTTGATATTTTTCTTTCCATTGAAATGCTCGTATTTAAAGATCCGACCATTAGCAATTTAACATCCTGCCGTCCTCCATAGACATTGGGGGAGCAAAAACCAGCCATGGAGGTAGGACTAGGAATAATCCTACCTCCATGATATTAAACAACGGCCTGGAATAGTGACAAACGCTAAAAGTTAAAGAGGTAGGCCTAATGGCATCTGTCACGATACCACGCTTCCCTATTGAACAAATTTGCTCAAGTGATCATTCTATCAACAAGATGACAAAATAATTGTATGCGAACAACGCAAGGATATTGTAATACCCAATCCTGGATTAGGGCTGGTTGACTTACCCGGGTGTAAATAAAATGGTCGTTACTATGGTTGCAGAGAGTGGCCCTGGCCCATGTACAAACTGCTTTTCACTATTCCCTCGCATCGCTCAATGCACTCAGACAATCCATGCGTATGTACATGTATGTAGGCCTACACGACAAAGTGTGTGACCCGCTAGTTTACCCTACAGTCACCCGAACCAGAGTTGTCATCTGTCCACACCGTGCGTGGGACCCGTCACTTCGGACTTCCAAACTCACGATTGACCGGTAATGTATAAAAGTAACTCTTTTTACCCCAATCCATGACGTCATTAATTGACAGTGAATGTTGTTAGTATAGTTTGGACTTTTGTGTACATGCTTGCTATATTGTAGTCCATTTAGCAGGATTTTATTTGCCAACCCGGAACTGAAGATCAAGCGCTTTTAGTGTAGGCCTTACTCTAAAAACGGACGGGACTTTTGCAGCTAGTAGGCTACGACCCCTGACCCTATTGTCTTCATGTCCCAGCAGCCCTTGATGTCGTTTCGATTTTGTTTGCAACGGGAAAACAAATTAATTCTAAAAATATGATTTCGTTCTGTGTAATCACAGGCTGAAGACGACAGAGTTATAGGCCTATTATATATCGTTCTTTTGTAAGCAAGTGATGGTTTTCGGTGACATGTCGTTAGTTGTGGCGGTCGGAGAAGAACCGGTGGTTCGAGAGTTGTATAGAACCTCCGCAGAACTGCCCGGACAACTCATAACGAAATTTTAGGTGATGACCGTGACCCTGTTGACTGGAGATCATAATGCCCCTTTTCGGCAAATTACTAATCTAACTAGTACAGTGTTCATTCAATGGTTTTGAACTTTGATCGTTCTAAAGTGCAGAATCATGTTTTGTCAAACTTGACTACAAGTTTAAAATGAACACTGAACATTTGAATACACATTCTGATCGAGAGTTCAACTTGAGGCCGTACGTGGTTAGGCCGTTTGGCTTTTTGTGTTTGAGCATGGAGGTAGGAAGAAGCCCCCATGGTTTGAGCAACTGCTGGTGACTTATTGTCAGATCAACTTGAATTTGAATAGTTTGCATTTGATGTGAGAACAAAAAGCTGTAGGCCTAAGTCTTTTTTAAACCCTTTTCCTTGTTAATGATATCGCAATGTTCTTTTACTAGTCACAAACCCCACTTTTAGAAACTCAAATATAGGACTAAGTTATATAAATCGATTGAAATGCTTGTAGGCCTATTTTACCACAAATAAAACATCCTAATAAGTCAAATTTGTAATGAAAATAAACCAAAATGTATGACCCCCAAAAGACGACTCTATCATTCGGAATGCTGGTGGTGGACCACAAACCGGTCATGAAGCTCAGGAAGAAGCCCCCAAACCACCCTAAACAACATTTAAATTTTGCATAACTGAAGAATCTTTGAAACACGTTTCTTCACATGAAAGGTTCTTGGATTATTCGTTTACACAAGATCCAAGCATTTTTACTAGTAATTTAGTATAATTTTAAGGGTATGTCACCTGAGACAAACAAGCAACTAGCCCCGCCCCCCGGCAGTTTCCAATTAGAAAATCCATTCACATTTCAGTATTTTGGGGATAATAATTTTATTTACGGCTTTAAAATAGTCTCTTGTGTTGCCTAAAAAAACCGGATTAGTTCAAAGACACAGCATCCGATAATGCAAAAAAAAACCACAAAAACAGTTGCCTAATTGGTGGGGCAACGATGACGTCAGTAACCATAGGAATATGTATTATGCATGACTTCACTATTAAGTTGGGAAAGTACTTCACACATTTATGCGTTGTAACTACCGGTAAAATGCTTTAATTATGGAAGCTTTGTTGCCGGCCGACTTCGTTTTTACGTTTTAAGTTTACGTTTTTAATTACGCAGGCCTCTCTGTCTGTCAAATCCATTGAGCAAGGGTCAAATCCATCTATTTATAACTCATCGTTGGGATGACATTAAAACCTTTAACTGGCGGGGAGCGTTGATCCATAATACAAGACTCGGCATGAATAATAAATGAGCTTCGATCGCTTACAATGCATATATTTTGTACCATAGAACAGTATAATGTAACCCTTCTTGGCGGTGAGAAGTGAGTGACTGGTCTCCAAGAACGTCTACAACATTCCCCCTTTCTCCGTCTATCGACCGGGAACATTCCGCCCCCGTGGAGAAGCCGGGTGACGGACACTCAACCATGGAGATTTACAAAGTAAACCGTAAGTTCGTATTTAGAAAATTGTATAGATAAGTTTTAGTTGCGTTGCCCAATATTCGCCGAAAAGAGTTTTTTAAAGATTTTTTTAAATGAACGAATTTTGACTGTTGGTGCAAAACGTACAACAACTTGCGTACAAAGTACACGTAATGTGCATTTTTTTACATGGCTAATGGACGTGTGGAAATGTCGAGATCCCGACCATAATTCATTTTTATTTTTAAATTAACTATGTAATTGGCGGCCTTTACTTTCTCGAATTCTTTAAAAATGGCTATTTAAAATTGTTGTCTAAATTTTCGGCTCGAATCGGAACAAACCGGATGTTCGAATACATTTTAAAATAAAATTCTTTTATTGTTTTTAAATGCGCAATGTTTGTTCGTCTGGTTGGTTATTTTGAAGTGTTTGATTTTATTCGACTCGGTGGTCGACATACAAGGGATCTGTGACTGGCATCGCAAGCTGTTGGGAAGATGTGTAGGCCTATTTATTATTATGTATCTAGTAGAAGTAAGCTTTATTAACCGTTGGAAACTGATTCAGGCAGGCTCGAGTAAAAGGGAGCTCTGAACGTTTTACTTTAATATGACACCGTTCATGTTTTTTCCGAAAGTTATCGTCAATTTGTTTACAATAGTCAAATGTACTGCCATTGTTATAGTGAAAGAAAAGTACCCGGTACTTACGAAACGGGATCCGGGTGTTTACTGTTTCACTCGACCGAACAAGCCCTTGGGCCGGGTGATTATGACTGCCGAGACTTTTACTGACTATTTTATTTCGGCTTGATGCCAAAAATATGTAACAGTATAGCCTATCCTCAATACACAATGTCGATTCTATGTTTAGTATTGGCAACAATGGTGCGATTCTATGTTATGTGGCAGTGGAAAAAGCTACAACGGTAGGCCTATGGCTGTTGTGTTTACTATGTTTGTTTGTTGGTTTTCTGAGGTGTGGATACCAAATCGTCATGACAAATCGGTTGGCCAGTGACGAGCTTGGACTTCTTGCGAAAACACTTTTGCACACAATTCAATGGAGGAAAGTTAACAATTTACAATATTTATTGTACGATTTGAAGCGGTGAAAAGGTGGAACTGGCACCTCAAAACATGTTCAGTTGTTACTTATATACAAAGTTATGCTATAAAATGTAAGTGTCATTACCAGTGTATAATATCTTGCCTGCCAGAAAATGCCCAGCATGTAGCCTATATGATGGTCACTCCCTTTTTAAAGAAGGTGACTTAGTCTAATATCATAAACCTCGCTCATTTTAGCACAGAAAACTTGTATGCTCTTCCTCGGTTCTAATACACTTACAATTCTTTAAAATGTTTCTATATATTAATGGTCAGTAAATACCTAAAAGTGCGCCCTCAGTCATCATGTAATGTTGTCACAGCCTTTGATCGGCTTCAGAGTTGGACCTTGTAAGATCGATTGCCGAACTGTCCTCGAATAGTCAGACAAGTTTCATACAAAGAAAATATGCAAATGAAGTACACTGTTGCCTTGGATCTCGAGCACTAGACGGCTCATCATTTAGCGATCGGCACACGGCACAGACAGAGGGTTCCAGAAAGACGGTGGACGGCGGGGCTGGACCGGCTCTGTTCGGGTACCACTAAGACCAGAAATATTTTGTTATTAAACATCCAACGTCATCATTACGTCACAAGCTTTTAAACTCAATTGCTGCAAAGTTTTGCGAGTTGACAACAGGCTGACTAAGTTTTAGTCGCTTAGAAACAGTGTTCGAGAACCGCTTAATCGCATTATATACCCTTATATATAGCACCAGGGAGATTATTCGTGCTTTCAAAAAGGAATTAAGATTTTTAAAATCTTCACTTACATTGAGTAGATCTTAAAACCGGCACCTTTTATCAAAATCTTCATTTTGCACCCACTCAACGAGCTTAACAACTGAAACTACATACAGGCCTATTGCAAGAAACATCTTCTCATAATCGTGAGTGAGTGCTTGAAAACACCATGAGCGAAACGCCAATGGAAGTCGACTCCTCGGACGATTTCGAAAAGAAGAAGAAAGAAAAAGGTAGGACAGTGTGTAGTCTTTGTTGGAGACGTCAGTTTCATCAATGTTGTATCGGGGAATAAAACGCTACGGTCGTAGTTGTCAAGTGGTAGTTGCCAAGCGAAGGAATGTCGAAGAGGTCGGTCGGATTCGACTCCTGTTGTTGTCGAAACACCACCAACTTGTGCTTTTTTAGATTTTGCCAGAATCTTGTCATCCACGCCATGATTGATGGTTTATTATTGACGTGAAACCACTGAGTGAAATATCTTATAATATACCAACTGGACACAATCATCAAAACACAGTAAATCTAGGGTTTGTACTGTGGTGCCCGCGCCCGCAATATGTTCGCTTCATTTAGGGCTTGTTTGGTGCCCTCATCCGCAATTATGTTCGCTTCATGCCATTTCCATGGTCACTAGCACACTGGCGTGTATTTATCTTTGTACTTCACTCAAGAGAACAACTTAAAGGCACTGAACACGTTTGGTAATTACTCAAAATATATATTAGCATAAAAACTTACTTGGTAACCAGCAACGGAGAGCTGTTGATAGTATAAAACATTGTGAGAAACCACTCCCTCTGAAGTAACGTAGTTTTTGAGAAAGAGGTAACTTCTCACTAAAATAATAAAAGACTTCATGCATGAAGCCCTTTATTTAATAGCATCTGAAAGCACACAAAATTGTGCAACAAGGGTGTTTTTTCTTTCCTTATTTTCTTGCAACTTCGATGACTGATTCAGCCCAAATTTTCACAGGTTTGTTATTTTATGCATAATAAATGTTGAGATACACCGAGTGACAATACTGGTCTTTGATAATTACCAAACATGTTCAGTGCCTTTAATACGATAACAAGTTGAAATCGTTGTAACGTTGTCTTAAGGTTGGTTGCAAATTCCATATACGTCCCAGCAGTATCGAATACCAAGGTCATGTTGGTCCATTCGTCGTCCATTCCTTCCTCCATGGTAATTCAAATCGGGGGTAAAGTTATTGTCTTGCAGGAGTGGTTTTCATCAGCTGTTTTCATCAGCTGCAGGCAGTGTTTCACACCCCGTCCAGCGAAGCTCTCTTCCCATCCCCGGGGTGCTTGATTCCCACTGTCTAGACTCGTATACATGTAGGATGTTTTGTTTATCTGCGGTGCTCTATTCAACGAGATCATGGAGCAAATGAGACGAGATCAAGCGAATATTGATCTGTTTTTAACCTTTTAGTTTTTACAAACACATGGGTAAAGGGCTTGGGTTGATTGATTTATTATCGTGGCTTTACTTAGCAGGTGACGGGCTTATGGTTATATTATGAGACGGATCATACCTAGAACTCTCGTGTTGTTGTTGTTATTATTTTATTTCTCTCAACAATTTAAATAAATTAGATGTTCAGCCTCCCGTGTGTGGTACCTATACGCAACCCATCATGATAGCTGATGAAGTGCGTCGGCATCATCCGCGCTACGTGTTTTTGTATAATTATGCAAAACAAAATTTAACATTCTATTTACGCACGGCATGTCACATTAAACAAATTATCGGCTACATTCAGAACACTTTGGTCCGATCCCAATTAAATTCCCGCTTTTTATAATGGAGAATTGCGTGTGCATTTTGCACATTCATAGTTTCAAGTTGTGCACTTCACCAACGGTATAGTTTATAATTGCGCGGCAAACAGAGCTATGGTGTAAAGAAGCATAGCAACTGACAATTAGATTCCGTAATAGCGGAATATTGGCGCCAAATGGTCGCTTCCATGGCAACAAACATAAAGGCCGGTGACGTATCAACTATGTGGGAGAGCAGACTATGCTTGGAGTGAAGTTTGTTGCTGAAAGAAGAATGTTTCATAATATTTCGTAATGTGAAAACAATTTCAGCTGTATGGTGTCGTCTGAAAGGGACATACATGGATTTTTAAAATATGACCTTTTTACTTTCAAACGCAGAACGATTAGGCCTTGGTTTTAAGAAAAGCCTTTTCAGTGACAAGTTTGCATTTCACAGATTTAATGTTTATAAACTGACACTTACTAGCTATCATCAGGGGCGTGGCAAGGACATTTTCTTTGGGAGGGTATGGACAATTTGCATTTCCTTTTAGGGGGTATAGTACTTATAGGCCCTATAGCAGCTATAATTTGCGGACTTGCTGACTTCCAATTATTTTTATCCTCTACCCCAAGAAAGACTTATGCGCGCCCAGCAGAGAACCACACTCTTCGATGTCGAACCCAAAAAGCAAATTAGTGTACATGTAGCCTACTTAAAGACAATAAAATATTTGTTTTTTTGGAGGTCGGCAAAACGACCGAATGTTAGTCTGGATCTTGTTGTACTTAGTGCTTTATTTGGCAGCTGAAGCCATGTCCGAACTGGTTGCTACCGCATCATCTTGCGAGGAAGTATACCGGTATAGGGCATCCTCAGCAACACCCGTAGCAACAATTCGGATACGGCCTGAGGCTCAAAGCCGAATGTGAAAATGAGAGTGGTGTTTACACTCACCCCAAGTTCACTCCCCTTATACTATCATTACCTAACACTGTGGCCGAAATGAAAACAAAATCTTGACTGAATTTTCTAGAGAGCGGCTACAGTTCTGTAGGCTGTTCTACCACCTTGACGCAAGGCTACGGTAGTCACGACTTTTGGTTATACTTTTCAATTAATTTTGTCAGCAGTGTTGTATTCCTCATTTAATACAATATGGCAAAGAAAATTGACCATTCCCTTGTTCACATGGCCGCATGGATTAAAAAGAAATTCACGACCACGAAGGGACTCGAACCCTCAATCTTCCGATCCGAAGTCGGACGCCTTATCCATTAGGCCACGTGGCCGATACGTTATTGTCTTTTGTAAGTGTTATTCCTCAACGCATCATGTGGAACTATGTGTAATAAACTGAAAGAAAAAAAGAAAGGGGAAAAAAACCCAACCCCCCAAGTATAAAAAATAAAAACAGCTTTTGGCGAAAGTAAATGAAAAAAAAAACCATTTTAGAAATAGTGAACATTTACAATGAAACATTCATTTGTCCTTTTCAATGCCGTGTGTAAATGTTATCCATGCTCATTATTGTTCGAATGCACCAACCTTACTACTGTAATCATAAAATACAGAAAGAAGTCACGCTTTGTTTGCATTGAGAGCTTTTTGCAATATTAATGTGACGCATGTTCGTGCAGATCATGAAATTTTAATCAGGGTTTTCGCGCCAAAGTTCGCATATTGCACACAGTGCATGCGATGTATAGTTAATAATACATTGAGTTACGCTGTGTTCTGATGTAAATTCAACAGCAGAAGATACACATTAATCCTGTAGGTTTATTACTAGAGTGCAGCTGGTCGGTGGCCATTAACTTCAATAAGACTAAAATGTCTCCCCAGCTAAAATAAAACTCACAAGACCCGGCAGTTGAAGTTTTTATGGTACTCAAATTGGTCCAAGTTAAGCTTTCGAATGATACCTCTGCGGTGACTATTGAACTATAAACTGTAAAATAAAACATCGGCTATTTCATCTTTTTCATTTTAACAATATACTACTAAACCACGAAAAAAATAATGCATCGTCCATTGTTCTGCTGTGTTTTATATATCATTAGCACATTTCAAACAATTTTGAAAACGTTTAAAGTTATACATATTTAGAAAATAAACATTTACCTCCATTTTTGTACGGAAGGCCTCGAGTATCACAAAACGTGATAATGGGTCGGCACTTTTTAATATAAAAACAAAACCTTTTTGATACAGAATATGATTATGTTTTGTCTAAGGCAGCACAATTCACTGATTTATCAGTGATATGGATAATATGATAGCATTTGTATTGAATGATTAATTATTGTATTGTTGTTGCTGCCGTTAAAGTCGCTTTTAATTTTGCCAACCGAAATTAAGGTTAGCAAAACTCGCGGCTGTGACTTTGCTATTGCACGGTCTTTATTATTTTAGACCTTCCCATCACAGCCATTCTTGTGTTCACTCATAAATAAAATTAATGTGACCACTGCTGAAAGGAATTCTTCACATAAAATTTGTCGTTGACTTCTAAAGCGATAACTCCACCTTTATTGCCACACCGAGTCAATAACTTGACAAATGACTAACCGACTGAATTCGCTTGAAACGAGCGGGCGTTGCTCACACAAGTCGTTTTTACGATCAATACAATTGTGATGGGGGAGTACATGTACATGCCCCATATCGAGCACCAGACGATCGCTCATTTAGGCCGTGTACGAATTGGCGGCTATAGCTATGGCTATGGCTGGTTCGCTATAGTCCTTAGCAACACCCTCAGCAACCGTGTCGTTGCCGTAGCCAATGGGATGAAAAATCAAGATGGCGGCACCACGATGAAGTTAAAACTGATCATTGTCACCATCTGCGGCTTGTTTTTTGTTTTTTTCAATTCAAGATTCATGATAAACAGATTATTGTCTTCATTTTCTTGATTACAGAGGTTGAAGAATGCCGGCAGCTCCTACAATCCCATCGGGTGTCGCTGGTCAGCCAGGTCGTAGCTCTAGACATGCTGCTCCATCTGAAGGAACACGTGGTGGTTGACATCGACAAGGCGAAAGAAATCCGGCGTAAAGGTCGTGGGATCAACAAGGACATCAATGAAGCGATCCTTGCCGAGTTGCTGACGAGGGGTATCCGGGAGTTTGAGGTCTACAAGAATGGTTTGAGGAAATTCGATCTGAACTTGCTGGCTGACTTGTTGGAGCAAAAACATTTTACAAGTAGGTATTTTGTTTTCCTTAAAAAATTCCAAAAGATCTCAAATAAAGTTTATACCATTTCCTTGCCCAGTACGTGTTCCTTTTTAGTTCATAGGTAGCTGGTGTTTTAAGTAGCCTTTGCTTCCGATCCGTTCAAAATCTTTCCCTGAACACCAGACCTACACAAAATACAAGCTTGAACAAAATATTCCACACTGGTGTTTAATTGCAGCCTACTCGTCACACAACTAATGTACATGGCACACTGATCAATTTCACATGAAACAAAGAATACAACAGCCCAATTTATGCAACAACATGGTGTGACCTTTGTGATTTTGGCGAGAGGTTTGAGTCGAACGTTTACGGCATGGAAATTACGGACCGCCTGGAAATTATGGAAGAATGTTTATAGCCAATGAAGCATTTATCAAGGACATGGCTGACAACTCTCCCTGATTCTGCAGAAAGATTTCTAAAATAAACCAATCTTTTCATGTTCTGATGAGCAAATTGGAAAAATCTCACTGATTATAGAAACATGTTACTTGCTAGGCTTTTGAACGCAATAAATATCTCCCTGATTGTTGTACAAAATCTCCCAAAATGTTGCCAGCTCTGCAAGGTAAATAAACAGTGAGCTCAAACCCAAATCCAATGTCTAGTGATTCAAAAATTATTTTCCGTTTCCCGTTTCAGAGATGATGCATGTCTTGGAACCCGTCTCTAAGAAGTTAGGCCACCACTGGAAACATCTATCAGATGAGTTAGGCATGCCTGGTGTCATCCCCAAGATAGAATCCAAGTATGCAAGAATCAGAGAACAAGCGCTCTACTTCCTCCTTATGTGGGAGGAGACTTCGGGCATTGGGGCGACGATCAACCGTCTTGTCGAAGGCCTGGACAGGTGTGGCATGAAGCAAATTGTCCGTAAGTACAACACTTGTTTTGGCTTTCTCATTTCTTGGTAGTGAAAATAATGGTTTACTCTTTGATAGTGTGCTTGGTTTATAAAGGAGAATAAATTTCGAAATTGTTTAATTGTTTTCTGTTTTAGTTTACGTCAGGAAAGTAATTCAAGGAAAGAGTGTCAAGAAGAAAGGAAAGAAGAAAAAGAAAGGCTCAGGTAAGAACAAAAACAAACACTTCCATGTGTGGACGATCAAAGCGTTCAGTATCTACAGCACCATCGGTTCTTTTCAGAACCACCGTGACTAAAACTCGATGGAGAGATTATATACCTGTGTAGGCATAAAACTTAACCAAACGCTGCAATGCTCTTTTACGAGATGTTACCATTAATATATGTAAACGCAAGTGTTTCTGAGTAGGCGTACAGAGCAATGCGGTACAGATGCCTAATTGGTGTGTGGGTTAAGTTTTTATTATCTTCTATCAAGCACAAGTTTAACATCTTTTCTGGAGCGTGCTTCTGTTATTAGAAACGACTCTTATTTTCCGGTGTGGCAGGATATTCTGTCCCCGGAAATTTCGTCTGCCAATACGGAGAATTTCGTCTAATAGTAATAGCGCCCTCTTTTGAATCAATTCCCTTCAGAGCCCATGTTAATTTTCCGTGTGGGGGACACAAACACCGAGGATAATCCTCTACGACACCCCGACAGTAGGCCTGCACTCATCTGCAGAAGCAAATAGGCCCTAAGACAATCATTATTTCTACTCTTTCCTTTCTATTCTCAGGTAAAAGTCGCACGTCAACAGGTACCAGGAGGTAACATCTACTCCACTTCAGTAGAAGCTAAACACTGGATGTTTTAACTGCAATGAAGGAACAAACTTTGTTTCGAGGACTTCGTGAGGACTTCGTACGCTCCCAGGTCATCTCCGAATTGGCGGTTAATTTAGACACCGACATGCACCTAATGTTTCATTTGAAAGCATTGTCTATATGATTATAAAATGCAACTGAAACTTTGGTGAAATATGAACTTGCCTAAAAGAAATGCATTCCTATCTAAATTGCAGCAAAGGGTTGATTAGTTTTTAAAATGTTTGTTTGTTTTCTGCATAACTTGGGATACGTCAGGAAAGTACCGGTCGTTTTCGAGGGGAAAATACACTCGTTCACATGATGGCCCTCGGCTAGAGGTCGAAAGAAGGTTGCTCATTGGCCGATCCTATATGCGCTGCGCGTATGTAGCTATACATTTTCTATTGTTTCAGCATAGGTTTACATCCAAGAATGGCCTCAATGCATTAGGTCTATTAAACAAAAAAACAAAAACAAACTTGAAAATCCAATCGAAGTAATAATGTGCCCTAGTTTTTGAGAGTGCCAAAGTTTGTAAATTTTTTGCCGTTTTAGGATTTTATTGTTAAAATAAGGTTTGGAAAACGTCTTTTCTATTTCTAGCCAAGATTATTTTTGAAATAATTATCTTGTTTCTTTGATCGCGCACATTATTTATCCCCACAGGATTTGTAAATTTCATCCACTGTGAAAGCGTATGTATATGTTTTATTTAAGTTTATTTGTATTTCTTTCGTGTGGACTGTAAGCTTTGTTTTCTATTTTGATATTGTATTGTTTTATTTTTGCAATCAATCTACAGCATTGTAAATAACACACATCGCAATAAACGATCATTTATCTGAATTCGTCTTTGTACAAGTGGTCCAGATTTCTTCTGTGGGGCTACCCCAAATTGAACAACCAATAATATTCAACTAATTGAACGAACAAAAAATCTAACAGAAAAGAACAGTTCAATTTATAATAGTATAGGTTTTCTCAGTCAATTTCTCGGCAAATGGGTAGCCAATTTAACCACTGCGCCATTCAATTTCGCGCGAAATCGAATGCTACTAAAAAGGGTCATTCGATTTCGTTTTATGACTATTCAAATGTACTGTTGCGTCATTCGATTTAACAAAAAAAATCATTCAATTTAACAATTCAACAAGGCAGCATTCAAATTCGCAGGAGCTTTTTGAGGCGTGTGTTAAGTCATTCAAATTCATTTTTGGGCAGGCATTTCGGTAATTTTGATTTTAGCAATCTAAAAAACGCTCTGTTAAACTTTTGTTTCCTTTCAAATGTTAAAGGCATAAATACGGTTCACTTATTGTCACTTGGGTCACTTTGCCGATGTACTTCTATAACGAGCTTTCGCCACAGTTTTACACAAATATTTCTAGAAATGGCAGCTCGTGGTCGCTACGCAAGAGGGTCCCAGGTATATCGTGTAAGGTTGATTGAGGGAAACGAGCAAGACGACATTGAGCTTGTGGTCAATTTGAACATCAACAAGTCCCCCCAAAAATGATAAGAACAGAATTAAAAAGAAAACAAAGAAGAAGAAAAAACCTAATGGGCTCCATGTATACTGGAAACATAAATATACTGGAAACATAAAGAAAGAACAATAAGGTTCGCCTGAATTAAACATTCGAAACAGTTGCCTATAGTACAGTTTATCTGTTTGTTCGCATTTCTTTATCGTACTTTGAATTTTCATTTAGCGAAATTGGTTGCCTCTTTAAGAAATTGAAAACAATTAAATCAATAAGAATCTCCAGTCGAACCAGCTTTGCTAAATTGGATGATGATAAATATTGTGCGTCACGAAAAGAATGGCGATATGCTAAATTGAACACAGTGCTGAAGGAATTTGAATGCCTCAATACAAAACACCCCATTCATAACACCCCATTCAAACACAATACAATATTAGGTCTTGGTCAGTTTACCAATAAAGATCCCCACCCCCCCCCAAAAAAACCAAAAAAAAACAAGAAAAGAATAAAGAAGAAAACAAAGAAGAAAACACCTAATGGGCCCCATGTAAAATCTACTGGAAACATTAATAAAGAAAAATAAGGTTTGCCTGAATTAAAGTGAAGATACGAAACAGTTGCCTAGTACAGTTTATTCGCATTTCTTTATCGTACTTATTTGATTTCTCATTTAGCAAAAATTGATTGCCTCTTTACGAAATTGAGAAAAATTAAATCACTAAAAATCTCCAGTCGAACCAGCTTTGCTAAATTGAATGATTGTGCTTCACGAAAAAGAATGACGATATGCTAAATTGAACACAGTGCTAAAGGAAATTGAATTCCTCTAAACGAAATTGAATGCCCGAATTCTGAATTTGAAACGCAGTAAAAACTGGAGAGGCAAAATAGCTTTAATTCGAACGCACGAAAGTTAAATCGGCTGCTCATTTGCCGAATTTGACCGAGAAAACCTTTAACAACACTAATAAGTAGGTCATATGTAGCGCTTTATCACACCCAAAAGGGAATTTAAAAGCACTCCTTGTCTTTACGACAGATATGGAGAGCTGCGCCCATTTATAAAGCACCTTGTAAGGGTTTGCAGCCAGAGCTGCCAACATTTGCATCTTGCAATCAGGGAGATTTCGTACAACAATCAGGGAGATATTCAGAATTACATTCAACATCATAGGGACAAAGTTTCCATAATCAGGGAGATTGTCAAACCTGTTCATCAGAACATGGAAAGATTTGTAAATTTTTGGGGAACTTTCTGCAGAATCAGGGAGAGTTGGAAGCGCTTGTCTTGGAGGTGATGCGATGCAATCTGCAGCCAACCATGCTAGACACACCCGGGTAAATATTCTCTTAGAGATGTACAGAAGTCCCCCTCCCCCGTCTCAGACTCCTTGCCACCCCCCCTTTCCCCACCTGGAATCTCAGCAATTCTTTAGAGGATTTTAAGGGAGGGGGGATATTTCAGTACAAGAGGAAAATAATGTGTTAAAGCATAGAGAAAGGATGTTGGTTACAGTATGGGACTTACTTCAACATGAGGGGCGGGGAGGGGGTACCCTCTGCTCGATATCAGGCATGGTATATAATATACTGATTCTGGTACCTAAAACAGTCTGGTACCTTTTAGGTATGATATAAAAAAATGGTTAGCAAAGACATGGCATAAGACTTGCATTTCAAACTTTGAATGACTTAATCGTTCAACATAAATATTACAAATTAAAGTGGACGGAAGGGAAAACTTCAATTTGGGAAACTGCAAATAAATAAGTTAATTTTCTCGATATAAATTAATTTTTGATAACTTATTAATCGATCAAAAAAGACCAATCAGGAATAATATTAAATCTATGGACGGAAACAAAATATATTAAATTTAAAAGTGTATAATTTTAGTTTTTGTTTAAATGAATACCAAATATTTTAAGCAATATTAATAAATTGTAACAATAAATCAGGGTATTATCGGTTAATGATACAATTGCAATTTACATTTTGACAACAGGTATTGCAAAGATGCCTTCAAAAATATTTCTGTATCAAAAATTTGGATAAAGTTTGTAACATTGACGAAAGCAACAAACTGTCTTTTTACAAAATGAGTTTTTCTCTTCTTGTATTTCAAATACCCTGAGTCAATACTACATCAATCTCAAATTGGAAGGCTATCAAAAATTGTAAAAAATATTCCAGACAATTTGAACAGCAGTTCTGACTCTTCACACTTTCTTTATCCCAAAGTGTATATCATAGCCTGTTGATACGCCTCCATCCACTCATTAGGCTGATTGGAGCATTCTGCACATCCTGGTCACGCTCAGTAACTGATTTCAAACTTCTGTATGTTTAATAATCTGCAGGCCACGCCCCCATCATGCTCAGTTGGTTACTTTATGCTCTCTGCACATATCCTGCTGGAAATGGTGACTTTAAGGTTTCTAAAAATACACTTTCTTCTTCCAGAAATTCCTTATCCTGTAAGGAAAACAATGGATGCAATTTATTTTTATTGCATTTCATTTAAGTAAAGTTTATTTCCATATTTCACAAGCGCAGAATAATACAGATAGTAACATGAAATTACAAATAATGGACGCTAAACCAGGCGCCTGATGGACGTGGGAAAATGTCGGGATCCCGACAACAATTCCCGAGGTTAAGCTGAGGGAGCTAGTTTGTCAACTTCCAATACAGAGGGAAGCTAATATCAACTGTCCACCTGATATTACCCATTTGTTTTACTACACCTCATGCATCACAGCTTTGTATTTTTGGGGGTAAATTTCAAATGAAATCTGTATCTCCTATTTAACGCTACCTTTTCAGCGGCAACTTTCCACATCCTCAGACTGTGTCCAAGCTCAGCTTGGGACAGGAGCTTGTCCACATCGTGTTGACTCATCGCTCTGGAGTGCACTCTCTCCCTCTCACGGAGCTGTGGGTCGTCCAGCATCGGCGCTGAGCGATGGTGTTGGGGTGTGAAGCGAAGACTGTCACCGGCTGGCCAGGCTGGAATTGGTGATGACATACCTGATGTGACACAGGATTAATACTGTTATTGCTCTCCAGTTATTGACCTAATGCACTGATATCACACATGGCTTATGTCTGCTTTGGGTCTGCAACTTTGGGAGTCAAATTGCGTATAAAGATATGGCCTGTGTTTAACCAAAACAGGAATCGCCTAGATTGCGTGCCGCTCAGTAACACACAGGGAGACTACATCCAACATGGCGCAAACAAGATTTATCGTGGATTCAGGAGTGATGACATTGAATCAATTCAATACATTAAACAATCGCTCCAAATCTATCAAATGACAAAGATGGTGTCAGCCCAATCAAGGTCTATATGTGCATCATTAAGATTTTGTGACACACTTTTCATCCTCCTAAAGTCTTTCTTAATGGCTCATGTTTTAGCCATTGAGAAAGACTCTTCTGGGATTGAAAAATCTAGTCACTATAACCTTTTGGATTTAAGTTGCAGACAACTTTGGTTTGTGAGTAGTTTGCAACGGCTAGCCCTTCTTCTTTTATTTTATTTTATTTTGCTTTCAAAGACAACAAAGAAAGGTCACAAATATTTGTGAATAGTTCAAACTTCTTAAAATATAAAAAAGAGAATGAAGAATGTCCAACCATTTGATCGTTGTAGAGGTGCTGGTCCACCACAGAGTTGACAGCGTAATGATCCACGCTGTCTCTCTATACTCCTCTGCTCTTGAGCTAGATCCAACCTTTCCTAAAAAACATTTAAAGAAACAGTCATCATTATGAAAACACAGAAAATATCAAATTGAAAAAAAAAAGCATTTAAAGAAACAGGCATCATAACAAATAAAATATGTAAACATAGGGAAGGTTTTCTTGGTGCTATGGTGAAAGCTGTTGCCAACCATGCCAGAAAACACCGGGGCGGACCCCTTCTCTTAACGATAAGTTTAACTTGGTTCTTTAACGTGCATTACACAACACACCAGACCTATGACATAATGCCCTATTTTAAGGATGAACAATTTTGGTTTAATGTCTTGCTCAAGGTGACAAGTGACATGACCGAGACCCAAGCCCACACTCTGACAACACCAGAACTGTGTTTCCAATGCACTAGACCGCTCAGCCACGACACTACCTAATTTTGGTCAACATGTTACTTTTGTTTTACTGATTGAAAACAGTGAATACAACCTGATGAGAAATCAACATCTACAAGATTGCACAGTGAACATCAAATGCAGAAATCCCCCCGACCTTTGCGATTTGTCTCTGAGTGCTCCGTAGTGTCTGAAGTCGACTCTGAATATTAATTTCTCTGGTGGAGTGTTCAGCCTCGATCGCTCTGGCTGCCTGCAAGGCGGATTGACCCTCCTCCCTGGCCTCAACGCCTTCCTGGAATCACATTAGAAATGACAAAGATTACAAAATTATGATGTGGACAAGATCTTCAAGTCAGAGGGCTGAAACCAAGAGGTCCTGAGGCACTTTCACATGAGACAATTTTTAACATTGATATTAAAAAGTAGAAATAAACAGTCATGTGAAAGCTATCCTTGTTAAAACATAACCAAGGATCCTTGTTATTTTTTAACAGAGATCCAGACCTTCTCTAACAACAATGTTAAAATCACCACGCTATGTAGTGTGAAACGATTACTGTACCATAACCAAGGACCCTTACTTTGGTGATATCATTATTCTCATGCCCAGAACATGTCCCTAGTAGAAGAATGTGTTCAGTGAACTTACAATCAGTACTTTAGCACTTTCACAAAGCGACATATAATTTTTGTGTAAAACAGCGCTCTGCTTGCACATCTCATTTTTCGCATTTGTTTAGGAATTAATTACTCATCAAAACAGTTACAAGATTTAAAACACATTGACAGTTGAAGAAGTCGGCTTTATTTTTGTATACAAATAATTAACTAAATTGTTTTTAAGCAAACTCCGAAACTGAGGTTTGAAAATATGTAACCTTCGACTGCGATTTCGCCAAGCACAAAGTTTCGGCTGTGGTGCACCAAACATCAGTTCGTGTTGTGACCGACAACTTTTGTAACAGAATTCTGGACTTACTCCCTGCTACGGCGCCCTAAGCACAAATTCTGTAGTAAGCAGGGCCATAAAATTGCCCAGATGGTTAGAGTTCAAGACTAAAACCAACACTGAGGTAAACAGTTTAAGAGAGAGACCTAAAGGTATGTGTATGAGAACATGTTAAGCAGAAAATACTGCTTAAAAATTTTCTGCTTAGCAGCAATGAGCTGGATACCAGTCACAAATGGTACGTGTGATATGGTATTTCAGCTGGTAACCTTAATCTGGTAATCATAATTTTGTTGTGATTATTTTTTTAGTGCTTAAGCGGCTCAATGAAATTGGACCTGGGTCTCACCGTGACAGTGTCTTGTATCTGCGCTGAGCGCTGCCGGAGAGTTTCAGCCAGTTGATGAAGACGTCGCTGCTCGCTGTCAAGCTCCTGTCTACGCTGCGACAACTGCAGTTTCTCCTGTTGTATGGCTTGCTGCTGCTGCTGCAACGAGGCAGCTTGAGCCGTCAGCTGACTGCGCTCCGAGGCGAGAGATTCCAGCTTTCCGTCTTGATCTGCTCCAACCTAAGGGGAATTTGTGAAATGTTATACGGTTTTGCACTTTTATCCTTAAATTTGTTTTATTTTATTTTATTTTTTTTGGGGGGGGGGTAATTTGATAGTTGGTTAAAGACCCACCTGCATAGCTTTGTTGGCCTGTTCTTGTAACGAGGTCTCAAGTTGTCTCCTAGAGGAAGCTAACTGAGCTCGATCTGCAGCGAGGGCCTTCCTCTCCTCCAGGCACTGACCCATCAGAGTCTTCTGCTCTGCCAAAAGGGCATCCTAAGATAAAATGGAAAGAACCTTGAACCAGGGAAACTTCTTAAATGATGGACCATGATCAATCAAAGGCAATATTGGACACTACTGTTACGTGTTTTTATCTAACAGTACCGATCGAGAAGTAGTTTGCTTTTCCAATAACTGGTTCTGGTGCGTTAACTGCATAATCTCCTGAAATGGCATGTAACATGCAGGCAATTGTGGCTAGATGCACAAAGTATCTTTTATAGTGAACCTACCCATAATGATCTGCACCATGTTAATTTTGCTAAACTTGCTTTTGAACGAGACTATACTAGATGCATCCCATTTACATAGTGGTAGCTTAATCCATTCAGTGAAAGTCCTTGGGAATAGTGGATATTTGTAACAATTCTTAGAAGCAGGTATGATAAATGACATAATATCCTCTTAAATTAACTGCTATATTTTGTGTCAACACTTAATCGTTCTTAATCTACTGGAGGGACTGGCTCATTAAGAAATGTGATTTTCTTTGACTGATGTACCTTTGCTTGCTGCAGAGAGGTCTGTTGGGCAGCCAGCTGCTCTGCCGCTAACCTTCTGTCCTCCTCAGCAGCTCTCTGAAGGCTGGTCAACTTACTCTGCTCCTGACGAAGACGAAATCTCTCCTAGAACAAAGGGTCAATGGGAAATCATTCATGCAATTCTTTAAAGAAGTCTTGGTTCTAAAAGTCAAGGTCAATTCACAATGTTGACGCCACACTACTTTTTCCTTCCAGTCTTAGTTTTGGTTTCCATCAACCTCGCTCCCAGTGGTGTATAAACTCGCCGCACCATTTTTTCCTTACTCAATCACAACCCCTGGAAGTGTGACTTTGAAATACCCAAATACATTGGATATTTTAATTAGTCCTGTGGTTGATCCATTCTGTGTTAAAGACGTACGCAGAGCGGGCTGTCAAAAGTCGCATCAAGTCATCCCCTCTGATTCTTCTTTGATCTTGTGACTTGTTGTCAAACCGTATGCAGTCTAGGGTGACTGTGTACAAACATGATTCATTTGAAGTTGATTGCGTCAAAATACTTGCATTTTGACACACAAGTATAAACTAAAAAGCATCCTACAAGCGCTCATAATTGTTTAACAAGCATGTGCACAGAACAGTCACTTTTGGTAGACAGTCAGCGTTGTTTTTTCAGCACTTCCCCTCAAGGGGTGAGTGACAAAAGGTATCAATACTGGGCGCTGCTCATGTTAGCAAGGCTGGGTTTCCATCGAATTGAATGAAAGAAAAAGCCAAGATGTCAAAGGTCACTCTAGTATCCTCTTACCTCATCGAGCTGTGTATTCTGCTGGCGGATATGACCTTCAAGACGGCTGACCAAGGCTTCTAGCCTGGCTCTTTCCTCATTCATCTCATCCTGCTTGTCAGACAACCGCTTTTCCAAGGCTAGGAATGACAACCAACTAATACTCAGATAACTCACATAAACTCAGTTCTTAGATTTCAGCTCTTTTAAGTGTATAAAAATAGGCGCTTCATTGTTTTACTTTAATAGCAATACCCATACATCAAACATAATGCTAGCTGTACAAACAGAAGAAACCCATAATAATAATAATAAAAATAGCCTGGAAAGTATGATACTCTTTGATAGTCTGTGGTATCAGTGTATAGGAAGGTTTGTTGAAACTTGTGAGCTGACGATGTTAAATTTTATATATTTTGGGTTGAACAACAACAAAATGACTGGAGCAGGATTTGAACCTGCAACCTCCAATTTCATATAATGACACTCTACCAACTGAGCCATCTAGCCCTAATGTTGACGGGATTTGAACTGTCAAAGTTAGGCTCAGTTGGTAGAGTGCCGGCATATTAATTTGGAGGTTGTAGGTTCAAATGACCTCTTGTCAATTTTTTTTTTTCCCAAACATAAAATTGAATTAAAATTTACCTAGTAAGTCTCCCTTATGGTCTATTACTTGAGTTTGTAGAAGTGTTAATTCTTAGCATATTGTTATCTGTAACTCCTTACTTTGAAGTTGTTGGTCTTTCTCTCTGAGTTCTACAGATCTCTGCTCTAGCTGGCTCTGCTGCTTGCCATGTACATGACTCTGTAGGTTTCCCAGCTCCTTGCTTGCATAGTGAACCTGGTCTACCACAGCCTGGAGGGACCTGGGCGCAAATAAAAAAGACTCTGCAATTCAACTCTGATCTAGCTTTCAATTTACGGCAGATTTGGATTCCCTCTTTGGCCAACATCCTGGTGGGAGGAACAATAATCCCATGGCTGTGTGTTGAAAGACAGGCCTGATGCTTCGTTTTTGAAAGGGCAAGGGCACCGAGGCGTTTTCTTCTTGGTAGAGGGCATTGTAAATTTCTATTGGAACATTTCAAGGGGCCTGAGGCAACGGCCAGGGGCATTGAAATTGCCTGTGAAGTATCAGGCCAAGACAAAAATGTGAAAACTTACGATAAGAATCCATTTACAGTCCAAATAAAGCATGTGGATTGGATTGGATTGTGCTATAGACCTTTCCATTGTTGATAAACAAAGTGCGCCGGTTGGCATGGACGGCCGAATGTAAGCAAAACATTCAATCGTGTTAAAAAATGTTGTGACCAAATTCAACATTTTCTGTAAAGATTCATGAACTTAAATACCTCCCACATGTCCCATGATTGGTTGATTTGTTTCCAACAAATTCAACACTATTTTTGAATATTTGTGTAACATTGTTACAAGCTATGGCTATCTGTTTTTGATTTGCAGTTATGGCTTTCCATAGTTTTCCAACCTCGGTTGGCAAAAACTCAGGCTGTGACGTCGCAATAGAACGGTCTATAGTTGGAATGAAATGGCATTCAGCTACCACATGACTACAGAAAACTGATCCCTCCATGTCCTAACTCTCTCAATACACACTCTTAATTACAACCCCCGCAGAGGAAAAAGCCAGCAGCATGTTTTGTGTTGCAGTTGAACATGGTCTGTTCAACAGGCTAGATAAAGGGATGAACTAACTTGCTGTGTGTCGGAGCGTTGTTGATGGCGTCCATCTCTCGCTGCATGGTAAACTTGACCTGCTGTAGCTGCTGTTCATGCTGCTGTTGTACAGCCTCCATGGCAAGCCTGTTGAGACAAAAACAATTGTTTAATCTTCAGTAAGTTTTTTCTGGTTGTTGGTTTAAACTTGTTTGGTAAATGATTCTCTAAAAGCTTTCTTTGATATCGGCGAAAAAGATCAGCAAACCAAACCTAAGTACAATACAAGACTTGCTCGGCAACGGGTTACCAGCCAGAATATTATATTGTTTACAATGTTATGACTGGTGCCCCCCTTCTTTTTTATGCTTAGCCGAAAAATCAGCTTAGCAGTATTTCATACTAAATTTACTTCAAAGCATTTCTCTACTCAGGTATAACCCAAACTGTTCAAACTTTTCATTGGGGCCCTGCAAATATTATTCCATATCAATTTCAAACTTACTTCATAAAATTTACTATATTTTAAATGGTAAAATCACAGTAACAATGTAGGTCTTAAAACCCTAAAGAATTGCCAAGCAACTGTGGATTGTGTTCACTACAACCTAAAGGGCACTGTCGCCAGAAAGCACACCCCCTAAACGTTTATTAATCTACAAGAACAATATAGTAAGGCTCAGAATTTACACTAGACTGCAGGCTCAAGGCCAGTGATTTTAGCGTTGGGCCAGTAAAATGATGACTTTCAGTCTGATAATATCCTCAATTCTGTTGAGTTCTGGAGAATACTTACCAACAAGACAAATGAGATCAATCTTCTCTTAGAGCTTGTTCAAATTAAAACAGTTCAAACCTTAAATTGTATACCTGTAGGTTTTTGTTCTCATTTCAATTCTAGTCTTGTAAATAAAACCTCTGGTCCAGTGAACATTCTGAACTACAAGACCTGCAGTCTTGTGGATTTTCCACCCAAATTCGAGCCCTGCCGTAGGTCAGATGAAACAAACACACATAATTCATGTTATTTGATGTGAGTACATACCTGTGATTCTGCTGCAGCTGCTGCAGTTGGATACTGTGCTCCGCACCCATCTGCTTTGCCCGCTGCTGCTGTTGATCCTGCTGTGTACTGTAGTCCTCCTGCAGTTGCTTCAGTCGCTGTTCGTACTGCTGCAGTGCTTCCTGGTGATCCTGACGGAGTCTTGACTCACGGCGGCTTGCCGACTCCTCCAAGAGCTGAATGTAATCCCTGCAGAAAAAGAAAATCAGAACCTTCATTGCATCCGACGATGTTTGCAGTATTATAAACCGACACAGCCAGTATCTGGAACACATGCAATACAAGGAGTGTTTGATTAACCTACTTGTGAGCATTCTGCATGGCCATTGTCTGTTGTTGCTGAACTTGTTGCTGGGACTGTAACTCTGACTCCAAGCGATGTTTTTCCAACTCCAACTGGTGAACCTAAGACACATTTATAAGAGTAACAATTTTGTTTAATAAAAGTGAGTTTTTTTATTTAGTTGAATTTGGTTAAGGGGCTGGGACGAGTGAAAGTATCATTAGTTCTATGGCAAGCAGGTATAACATTGGGCTTTTTTGGATGTAAAAAAAGCTAACCTTGGTGTCCAGCCCGTAACTCTGTAGTCCTGGTATGAGTGAGGTACTTCCAGGCATCGGTAACGTGGTCATAGGGGCTGCAGTCTGGGCCTGGAGTAGCGCCTCTTGCATCTGCAGTTGCTGCTGCATTGCCTGTTGCTGTTGCTGTTGTAACTGCTGCTGTAAGGACTGCTGCTGGCTTGCCCACTGAGACTAAGGTTTATGAAAAACCAGGGTTTCAATTAAATTCGTTATCACATGCACCCTTGTGGAATACGGAAAAAATACAGTGAATCTGCGTCCAATATCCAATTGGGCCTTCGGCCTTGTTGGATATGGTGTCATCGGTGACATGGAATCTATTACCATGGTATAACTAAACAATTGTTACATGCCATGTGATGGGGTCCATGGGTTTTGTCCACCCTCGGGGCAAAAGGCACTCTTGGCTTCCCCTTGGGTACCATTTGCCCCCTCTGGCATTCAAAACACAGCGTGCAACACTTGCATAATGGAACCAGATATTATTTCATTTCATTTATTCTTGTTGTGAAGCCAAGGACTCTCAGAAGAGCGAAATTAATCACAGTACTAGCCAAGAACCACATGGAGAGAAGACAAGGAAGGAAGTTTCAGTTTTAGACGTGGGAGAAAAACCCCAGGGAAAACTCACACAGTCAGGTAGTGACTGAAAACCCAATCCACATAGTGCCCCCGGCGTGATTGGAACCGGGGTCCTAGAGGTGGCAAGGGAAGAAACAACTACGCCAACCAAATCACCCAAATCGCACAGACCACATCAAATCCCTCACCTGTTGTTTCCTCAAGGCATTGTCTATCTCTCGTTGACTGCTCTGCAGTTGATCTTTCCAGGCATCGTCAGTAGACAGACTGAAGTGTTGCTGATGATGTCCGTCTGGTTTATCGGATGTTCCCATATAACCAGGGAGAGAACTCGCTGCAGTAGCTGAAACACTCAACACTGGCATCTGATAAAGTTTTCAACAAACTCAAATCATTTGAACTTTTGAAAAACATCTGGAGAACTCTAGACGCCTTGCACAATGCGAAGCGCCTTACACGCGCCTATCCTGTCTGCCATTTTAAAAGGCAAAATGTACACAAAGGAATTGACTCGTTCCGCGTTGTGCTAGCGGTCAATACTGGTGCTTAATTTCACAGACATGCTTGATCAACAAATATTTGTACTGAGGAAAATAAAGTGGGGAACCAGTCACAATCAGTACACATGTCATTGTATTTTAACTGGTAACCCTTTCCTGCTGAGCAGAATTGTTTTGTGCTAAGCTAGTTTTTTGTTCCCTAAAGGGGTTCTGAGAAACTGGGTTCACCCACAACATATTGCAGGAGAGATATACTAATGAATTTTTCAAAATAAGTAGTTAATGCACTCAACTGTTTGTGAAAAGCACAGATATGGTACACCCACTTGTACATACATTCAGAATTCAAATTTTAAACCATATTGCACGGCCCGTATCACATCCTGTGTTTTGCGCTGTTCTAACTCTGCATTCTGCGCTATTTTAAGCTGCTCGTCAAGTTTGCTTGAAGATAATTCCTTGTCACACTCTCCCTTGTGGAATAGGGAAAAATATAGCACGTCTGTGTCCAATATGGGATGCAGAAGTTCTATATTTTTCAGCATTCCACTCGCGCTTGTTTGACATTTACTGTTGTATTTGACCTACCTGTAATGCAGCTTGCTGTTCATAGCTAGAGGCAGCAGACCCAGCCCTGCTGTTATCCTGCAGCTGCTGTTTCTGCCGTAGTTCCTGTCGCCACTGTGGTTCTTTCCTTCCACCTGCAGCAGGAAAAACACAAACGCTGGTGTAAGGTACGATAATACAAAACCTAGCAATTTGATTTTTTCCCCAAAATCACACTGTAGTGCGGATTGTCAGATTACCCCAACATGGTGTATTGAAAAATGGATACATATTTCGTAAATAATATTCATCACCAAACTCCCCAGGTGTTCTGGCTAGGCAGTGACAAAAATCCTAAAAGTACTCCAACCTACTGTAACTCAACACCTATATGTTTGTACTCCCGACAAAATTGACATGCTTGGCCTCATACTAAGAGTGGCTGGCTTTGAGGAACAGTATCCTGAACCATCAACATCACTGTCATCACAACGCCAAGATCCGTTGTCTGGCCCGTTGCCGCCCACTTCTCTGAACTGGCCATGTTAAAAGATTTTAAATTTCAATTCTGCGCAGCACAGCGTCCTTTAGTTCAGCGACTGACAGACCACTCCACTGTGTCAAATTGTTCACCCAACAAGCACAAGGTCGCCCTGGTGCACTAATTCAAGGAAAACCCAAATATGGGTTTTGAAGTTTAGGGGGATTTAGGGGTGGGGTCATTAGGGTTATTATGGGAGAACTGTGGGATGGATGTATTTACCACTCTGAGGAGGTCTCTGTGAGGTATTGTCTCTGGGTTTCTCAGTGGATGTCTGTGGTGTTATCGACTGTGTGGCTGGTTGTGGTGTATCATTGAAAACAGATGTTGCAGGTTGTGCCTTCCGCTGCTGCTGCTGCTGCTGCTGTTGCTGTTGCTGTTGCTGCTGCTGCTGCTGTTGTTGCATCTGCTGCAGTTCCTGTATTTGCTGACTCATGTGACTTGTCCTCAATGGATCTTCTTCCTCTTCACTATCCATGTCAAAATCGTCTTTAAAAAAGACAAAATGGCTTATTGATTATAACAATGAAATAAATCCTGAACTGACAAAGTGGATATGTGTACTTCCTGGGTGAAGAAATATGTCCTCTGTGCTAAGATTTATAATCCAGGCATATTTGTTCCTTGGAAAAAAGAAGGAATATTTTACAAGTGCTGAGTACAAGGGCTGACCTTGTACCCATTTCCCCCAAGGGCTACATGTAAACAGTAGGCTCAACAGATTTTTCAGGCCTTATTTATTATTAAAAGTTTTTCTGATTTTTCCGAGGGCAAAACAATCGGAAAACAGACAAAAGTAAGAAGAATATCATGCCTGATAATCTCTACATTCAATGGCAGCAGAATTTTGTCAAAGTCTTGTTTCCAGTGTGCACAAAAAGCCCACCCCAGACATGGTGTGATAGAATTGAGTATCATACTTCAGTACAGCATTGTGCAAAAGAAGATTTCAAAGCAGAAATGTACAAAATATAAGTTTCTGTTAGAGTTAATTCCAACAAATTGGAGAAACAATTAACAACTTGGATAGGTTTGTTTTGGGACAGACAATTAAATAAAGATACATTTAAAGAACACCCTACCTGTAGGCTGCGGTGTACTTGCTGCTGGTGGCTTGCCTAGCTTAGCCCCACCGCTTGAGGTGTTCCATGGAAACGGAGATCTTCAACGTAAAACAAAAAATCAAACATTGAAACAGTCATAATGGATATCAGTCTATTCTTCTCTCGTATGCAACAACGAATCAAAGGTCAAATGTCAAGGTCCATGTTCAACAGCCATCATGTCACAATTGGGTCACAGCTGGCCAGATGAATGAAAACATCTTCCAGTTTTCTAATGGGGCACTCATTGACTGATCAGCAACCCCACAGTCACACTCGGGTGTTAGCTTCATATGCCACTTGTGTAGCATGTGTCCAGTACGCCTGTGGCATGTGAGGAGCTGGTTTAGGCAACACCAGCTCTTTGTGGGAAGGTTGAAGCCAGCTGGTTCTTCAGAAGGTGACAGGAGATCTTTGAAGACGTTATCGGTTTATTATGGGAGAACACTAGCATACACTTCATTAAAAAAACTTGGTGACAATGATCAGGCTACTTACGTTGTGTCTCTCTTGACAGGTGCACTGAATGGGTCATCGAGAGGCTTGGGCCTGGGTTAAAACAAAGATGGTCAAATTAAACAGAGACTAAACGACTTGAAAAGGTTAAAATGATACCGAATGATAATCAGTCAGGCGGAAAAACTAAAGATGTTTCAAAAACTAAGATTCATATGCCATGTTTCTCCTCGGAGACCAATACCTTAAAGAGCATAAGTACTATTTTCAAATTTACAGGATCCCATATTTGATGGTGTGATGACGCCAGGTGAATTGGGTCGATGGGAAACAGACTACAAATACTCACTTCACCAGGGAATCAATATCAATGTCTGCATCGGACAGCCCAAGATAATCGGCAGCAGAGGGCACTCTTGGAGGAGTCTCCTCTTTCGAGGCTTTGTCTGAGGGAGGTCTTGCATCCTCCTTGGGTTGAGATTCTGTTACTGAAGGTTTTTGTTGTGAAGAGCCCTCTGATACATTCAGACCTGCATGAACAAACAAAAACAGAAACATTCTTGAACCAAAACTAAGTTAACCAAAGAGAGACTGTTCGTACGAGTAGGGAGAAACTGTGGATAAGGCGGCGCCTCCAGACCATTCAACCCCCAAGGTCTGAACATACAAGAAGGAAATGACTGACAACTTTTTGTTTTTCCCTTTTCCATAGATATCCCCCTATTTAGTCTGTCTCATTCACTAATTACTTTTTCTCCCTCTTCCCACCTTTGATTTTGTCCTTTTTGTTTCAGGCCTCTTGTGTGGTTAAAACAGCCCCACCTCTCTAAGCCCCTCCCCCCTTGTCACCCTCTTCATTGTTCATCCCTTGCTTTTTCTGTGTGATTTCTGCCTCTATCTCTTTTCATTTCTTTTCACTTGACTGCTTCTGTTACACCAGTATTCCTGTTTTATGTGTTGTGTTGTCATTTAGCCTTTCAGAAAGACTCTGCTAGGGTCGAAACAACCGTCCACGAACTACAACACTATAAGTACACTACAAGAATAAATGACAATACTTTCAAATATTTGTATCTGATATTTGGTTTCTGTCTGCCTACCAAGAGAGGGCTTCTTTTTGGCTGGTTCCTTCAGCTCTTTTGGATTTTCAACCTCTGATTTGCTGCTATTGGCACCGGCAGCTAGTTCCAGCCAATCATCTGATGGTGTTGTGCTGCCCCTAGAGTTTCTACCAGTTCTCCGACTGCTAATACCTGATGCTGCACTCTTTGGCCTCTCTATTGGGTCATCCAGGAAGGCAGACGTATTGGCTCTGGACTTGGGCTTGTCTAGTGTTCCTGCCAAGTCGTCTTCATCTGAAAATCTAAAGGCAGGAAAACAAAGCTTTCTTCAGCAATCATCACAAAACAGGCTATTGTTCTTCAGGAAGTTGTCTGACTTTGTAGGATATGGTACAACAGGCCCAAATAAAAATTGCTTTTCATTAGAACAGGCATGAATCTTATCCAAGTCTAAACATTTTGGTTCTGCGTTACCATAGAGTAAAGGAATTCAGAGTATTGTCCCCTTGTAGTAAAATCATACGGTCGGGTTGGTGTAGTGGTATCTTTCCTTACCTTCTACCTCTGGGACCCTGGTTCGAACCCCGCCGGCAGCACTATGTGGATTGGCTTTTTAGTCCCTACCTGATTGCTTGAGTTTTCCCTGGAATAATTCTCAGTGATTTTTTCCTCCCACATCTAAAACTGAAACTTCCTTCCTTGTCTTCTCTCCATGGGTTTTATGGCCGGTATAGTGATTAAGTTCGCTTTTCTGAAAATCCTTAGCTTCACAGCCAGAATTATGAAATGAATTGAAACATGTTGCTGCTGTCCGACAAACTTGCCCTTTTGAGAGGTCAAATTGCATGTAAAAATACAGTAAGCGTTGAAATGCTGCTTAGCCTATAATAACACAACACTGTGACACATTGACTTCCAAAACGGTGCAGCCAAGATTAATGATCTTTTCAGGTGAATTGGGTCAATTTAGGAGAGTCTCTTGCCAAAAACACTATGTATAGCGTTCATAAAGTTCAATTCAATACTATATTTCCACTCAACCAATCAATAATACATATAGGGATAAATACAGAATAGAGGGTGATTCAGTGGTGGGGGTCTTCAAAAAGCAATACAGAATAGAGGGCGATTCAGTAGTTGGGGTCTTCAAAAAGCAATACAGAATAGAGGGCGATTCAGTAGTGGGGGTCTTCAAAAAGCAATACAGAATAGAGGGTGATTCAGTGGTGGGGGTCTTCAAAAAGCAATACAGAATAGAGGGTGATTCAGTGGTGGGGGTCTTCAAAAAGCAATACAGAATAGAGGGCGATTCAGTGGTGGGGGTCTTCAAAAAGCAATACAGAATAGAGGGTGATTCAGTGGTGGGGGTCTTCAAAAAGCAATACAGAATAGAGGGTGATTCAGTGGTGGGGGTCTTCAAAAAGCAATACAGAATAGAGGGCGATTCAGTAGTTGGGGTCTTCAAAAAGCAATACAGAATAGGGGGCGATTCAGTAGTTGGGGTCTTCAAAAAGCAATAGAATAGAGGGTGATTCAGTGGTGGGGGTCTTCAAAAAGCAATACAGAATAGAGGGTGATTCAGTGGTGGGGTCTTCAAAAAGCAGAGCTCGTCGAGTAGAGACCCCCATGACGTGCATGGCTTAAAGGTATTAATTGCATACAGAATTTAAGTTCCTTGTTGAAAGAAAAAAAGGCAAACTTGTAGCAAAGGTGTGTAAATCACATTTGCTGTTTGATATTATGAAAGCAAAAATCCCATTACAATTAATAAACGACATGTAATTCTACTCAAGAGCAAACAGTAGAGAAGCTAAATTTGAGAGTACCGGACAGAGCGACGGGGTGGCGGGGCAGATCCTGGGCGTGACATCACAGATGAAGGAGTGTAGCTCCCGAAACTAAAGTCTTCTCCTTTTTCCTCTTTTTCTTTGGCTTTTGGAGCAGATCCTAATAAAAAGAAAGACAAGATTGTCAGAAATGGCATCACTGGGAGAACTGGGTGCTCTAGAAGTTTAGACAACTGCCGTAGAATAGGGAAGTTTGTGGGTGGAAGCTCAATCAGGGACGCCTGTGGATTAGACTTTACTTTACGATACTAAAAACAAACTGCTTTATTGTACATCATTGTGTGGAGCAAAAACTAAAATCAAATGAGGCCATATAGGTACAAGAAGAGAACTTGAGACCGATTTCACAAAGAGCTAAGATTAATCTTAACTGTGTATAACTTAAATCTTAGTGCTTTGTGAAGTTGACCCCTGCTCCCTAAATATACCCTTTGCGAGTTAGATTTGAAAAATGTCTGGTACATTTCTCAGGCTAAAGAAACAGTTGCTATGTCCAATGGTTCAGGGCAAGCTTTTGTACAGCAACCTCCAGATGAGCAAAGCCTGGTACTGTTGTGCCATAGACATTCACTCAGAATTTTGTATGTGTATTTGCCATCTCTAATGTATCTTACGCAAAAGCTTGCCGAACCATGAGACATAGCAACTGTCTCTATAGTCTGAGAAATTCAGATTTAAGCAGTAAGTTGTGACTAAGCAAGTCAATGTACCAGACATTATTCAAATCCAACTCCCAAATTGGTTGACATAGTTGGTTGCTGACACACTATTTACGCAGCTCGTTCTAGGGTTAATGATATCAAAAAGTGCGACAAAAAACCTTGAGCCCACCAGTTCCAGCGGCCCACCTACTCAAAAGAGAGATTTTACCACATGGTGATACCGCAAATATCCTCACTTATTGAATTTCCACCATGCAAATCTTAAAGACTCAGGAAACTTTGAATAACTTTGTAGACTTACCGGGATTCTCTTTCTTCTTCAGTATCCTGTCCAGCTGAGACTGCCGCTGTTTCCCTGCCGGTGGTTTGTCCAGCATCTTAGAGACGGAGCTTGTTCCAAAGAGTTCACTGACTTTGTTTCTTGCTTGTTCTGCATCTTGGCTCTCCTCTGGTCGGCTACGCCGTCTCTCTGAAATCATCAACGAAGAAACTTTCAGTCATTGTTGACTTTCGGTGGGATGAAAAGAAGCCAAACAACATTGATCCCTAAGAAGTTATTTGTTGCCTTTCACAAAGTACATGTAGCTTTCAAAATCTACTGTCACGTTCTGCGATGACAATCTTGTTGAACTTACAAGTGACTTGGACTAATGACAAATGCATTCAAGAGCAGATGGCGTCACTTCTTAACTCTTCATAGAGCATAGTGGCCGCAATTATGTGCAAAATTTGATCTACTTCCATTCAACCAAAAAGGTCAAGGTGAGGTCGCGACCTGATTTGACATTTTCCCATGTTAACTTAGTATCTATGTTTCCCAGACAAAACCAAATTTCTGCTTTATATATATTTTTGTCAGACACTTTTACAAGAAAATGTTTCAAAAAATCAACAGTTAAACCATGTATGGTGGTGATCATACAAAAACGAATGGTCTCCAAAGGGTAAATCATTCCATCTCCTTGATTTCAAGAAGTTTATAACTTTTGCTGTCTTACTCCATACATTCATTTCACACTTTAAAACGCTACAAACTCAACCTGGAACTTAAACACAAACCTCTAGGGCTGGCGCCGAGTCCAAGACTCCCAAGGAGATCCGATTCATCCCCAAAGTCTGCCTCCTTCTCACCACGAGCCCTGCCTGGCCTGCTTGCTGGGGGCACCTCCTTTGTCTTACTGCTTGTGATGTTACTTCCCGCTGTAAACAAGTACCGACAAGTAGTTTAGTCTGAGGTATTGATGTATCGACAAGCCAAGGTCAACACTCAAACCGTACCTTCGGCCGCACCACAAGTTTCTCTGCTCGTTCATATCCTCAAACTGTAGCTGTCCCCAAAGCTAATACTCACTGGTACTCATCAAGCTTCTTCCCACATACTGCCTTACTTTGGAATTCACTACATGTATCCTGCCCCCTGCCTCTTATAACCTGTCCCAATTCAAACGCAATATCAAGGGTCATCTTTCTACTTTTTGATTTCTCCTTCTGTTATCCCCTTTCCCACTCATTAGCCATCAGCTTCAGTGGCCTGTTTTTTTACGGCCTTGTGATTGGCAACTTCTCATAAAAAAATTAATAAATTAATACAAAAAGCTAATTTAAAGCTGCACAGCCCGATTTTGCAGAAAGAATTTAGTTTTTTGAATTCTTTCATGATGTCTGAAACTCAGAGTGATTCAGAGCGAAAAAGTTCTCATTATCATCATTAAAAAAATGTGTGGGTTAAAGATTAATAGCTTTGAAAGCAGCAGTCATATTAGGACATTTACGTGTTGACTTGTTCTCCAATCCAAGGTTCCCCAGTATGTCTGTATCATCATCCTCATCATCAAAATCAATTGATTTAGCTCTCGATCTTTTCGCCGGTGACGCTTCAACTTTTTCCGGCAGATCATCTGAAAAATGAAAAATTTGATTACTTTGGATCAACAGTTCTAATATTTTAAGAGCAACTTTGACAACTGTTTCCAAGGTATATGCACATTAATTTGTAAAAAAATATTTAAAATAATTAATATATCTTTTAAAACATGATTTTAGAAAAGTGAGCAACATTTATAACCATGCAAAAAATACTTGTTCACCAAGTTTCACACTTTCAAAATATTTTTCTTTTATGGAAGTTAAAAAATCAAACACTTTCGATCTCTGGCTGTGCTCCGTGGTCATAATGGGTTGATGTGGCTGGCTGCCAAAGGCGCCCTTGCATGCCTGCTTCTCGAACACGTTGTAGCCGCGTCCTTCGCAATTCAGCTCTTAGCTGCCAGTAAGGATGATTAGCCTCCCAAATTATTATTATTATTATTATTATATGAGCTTCCATCATGAACAATACTATCATTTTCCTCTAACCTTTGACCTTGATGCCCTCCGACCTAGAAATGTCATCTCTTGCTGGGGTTTCTTTCTTCACTGGTATGGGTTTAGGTTCTTGGATCGGCTCATCTTCCCTCTTGGTCACCTTGGGAGGCTTTTTCTTAATCCGTTTCTTCGTTCCTTCATCTTCGTCATCGGAGAGCAATCCAGCGAGAGGATCATCCTCATCAAAGTCTGGGAGAACATTAATCGGACTTTTTAAAAACCCTTAGCTAAGAATCACCAATGATATTACACATTCACACATTCACAAATGGACACCAACCCTCAAAAAACTTCATGCAGTTTCAAATGTTTTCGGGGGAAAAACTATCCTGACCATATTACTCCAAGGAAATCTGTTCTCAAAATAGTTCATACTACCAGCAGCTGCAGTGCTTCTCACCAAAGAAGTTTTTATAGCCAGTAATCTTTGAGGTACTTATCAATCTTTGACCCTACCTTTAACAATGAAAATTATAAACATTATAGTTACTTACCTCCAAAGTCAAACTTCTTGGGCTGGGGTTTGGGTTTACTGGTTCTCTTTGGACTCATGGTGGGACTCAGCTCACGAGGGCTCATGGCTTTGACTAAAAATAAAAAATATATATAAAATTACATTCATGGAAAAATATAAGTGAGGTTATGAAAAGAATCGGTGAACGGGTAACATCTTGAGATGTCATTGAATTCTATAGTAGCGTGTGGTGGCCGAGCGGTCAAGTGCATTGGACTTAAGCTCTGGTGTTTCTGATCAGCAGAGTGTGGGTTAGAGTCCAGGTCTTGACACTTGTTTGGTCAAGGGCATTGAACTTAAGCTCTGGTGTTTCTGATCAGCAGAGTGTGGGTTAGAGTCCAGGTCTTGACACTTGTTTGGTCAAGGGCATTGAACTTAAGCTCTGGTTTTTCTTATCAGCAGAGTGTGGGTTTGAGTCCCGGTCTTGACACTTGTGTCCTTAAGCGAGACACTTAAGCATTATTGCTTCATCCTTAATAGGATGGGGTGTAAAGCCCTTGGTCCTGTGTGCTGTGTAATGTACATAAAAGAACCCAATTACACTTATTGCTAAGAGAAGGGGTTTGCTGTGGTGTTTCTGGCAGTGGCTGCTGAATGCACCGCCACACCTTGTAAACCCTTACTTAAATGGGTCTCACAACTCATAAACTTTAATAACCTGTCTGGAAATAAATAATGATAAGTGCTTGAGAAGCCCGTGGATAAAGCTCTATATAAAAACCAGTTACTACTTTTATTATTATTAAAGTAACATTCGAATGAAGAATTAAGGTAATAAAAAAGAAGAATTGATGAACGAGTAACACCTTGAGATATCATTGTGTTCTGGTTTTTCCTTGACTTGGGAAGGGAAAGTAAAAAGAACGACTTTCAATATTAATGAATAACAACTTACATAATTCATCCTCCAGAGATTTCTCTAACTCCATGGTCCGTTCAGATGTAGGTTTCTCTTTTTCCTTGGTCTTAGTTGGGCTTTGTTTCTCTTTAGCCACAGTGCTTCCTGGCCGAGATTTCACCGAGGAACCAAAGAGGGCATCGTCCATATCATCCATGTCCTGTATGTTAATTTTTATAACACTGACACATTCTTTTGCAAACTAATTTAATACCAGAGTGAGGTGCCCGTCACAGAAACTCTTGCAAAAAGAGTTTTAAAATATCACCTCAACAAAAATATTGACCCCACAAAAAGGACAAGTATCCACTTTCAGAATGTATATAAGGCACTCCTGTTAGCCCAGTAACCTGTGAAGCTGATTGGTTAGTTGGTGACCCAGTTGCCATGGTCACTTCCTTCTGATTGGTTAAGGCACTCAGCTCAATCCCTTAGTAACTTGAGCTCTCCACACTTCAAGTCTTTAAGGATTAATTTAAAACACATTCAATTTCTTTTGGTGTTAATCATTTTGCTCATTTCAAACAGATTTTAAACAAACCCTCCGGGCTGGCCTAGTCTTGATTCCAAGACATTCAAGTTGTGTAGTCACAATTACATGTAGTCACAAAAAACCATGTTGCTGCTAGAGGGCGCTATCATTCCTGTAACCGCTATTCCTCTGGCAGCAAGTGGTTTGTTGGGTGACAGTGGTTAGGTTTCTTGACTACATACACGTATTCATGAATAGCGGTTATATGAACTATAGTGCCCTCTGACGGCGCGGGGATCGTGGGGCGGTAGCAGCTAGGTTTTCACAACTATATATCTAAAAACATAACTGGAGCATCTTGGATCTAAGACTAGGGCTGGCACATCAAGAATGACCACAACTTTTTAATATTAAAAATGAGGAAATTTCAGTTTTTACTCACAGCTAACATTTTACTGACATCTGCTTCCGATACATCTGATTCCTTTGGAAAGAAGGGTATGAAAAAATTGCATAATTAATACAAATCAAAAAAGCTAAAACATGACTTTACTTTCAAAAGTGATTTTTTTCTAAATGAACAGAAACTCAAACAGTAAAGAACAATTTTTTACTTTGAGGAAACAGAACTGACATCAAATTCGCCTTATATTTTCTTCAAATAATCATACTCCCAAATTGCAATGAATTTATCCATTTCAGAAAGTGTAAAGGAAACCCAACATTTCTGAAATGATTGTTAATCAACTTGCCTCTTCCATTTCTGCCGCTAAATTTTTGTAGAAATCATCATCATCCACTCTGTCAGAATGACAAGAAAACAGACGGAAAAAAATAAAAAATAATCAACATATATCAAAAAACTGTGTATCAACTTAAATAACTATAAATGTAAAAAATGCAAAATTATTAAGCTGCGCGATGTGTGTTTACCTACATCATGAAGAGGGGCAAAAATATCAGTTAATGAATGGAAATAATGAAATAGAAGAACACATAATCAACATATCAAAAACTTTGTATCAACTTAAATGACCTGTGGTATGAATGTAGAAGGGGCATAAATACCAGTCAATGAATGGCTTTGATCAGCGCGAATCAGATGAAGAAGAAACAGCTTGTAAAAACATTGCAATACAAATCCTTTTTAAAATAGAGAATTACAACATTGATTTCTTACACTTTCGAGAAAACAACTATAGTGCCCTTTTGACGCTACGATCCCAAGCCCGTAATACACATGTAACCAACATGCACTTTTATGGCGTGTCAAGGACAAGCGGTTTAGAGCACTGGACTCAATCTCTGGTGTTTCTGATCAGCAGGGTGTGGGTACAAGTTGCCGTCTTGACACTTAAGTTCTTAAGCAAGACACTTAACCATTATTGCTTCGTCCTTCAGATTGGACATAAAGCCGTAGGTCCCATGTGTTGTGTAATGCATGTAAAAGCACCCAGTTTAATTCATCGCTAAGCGAAGGGGTTTGCCTCGGTGTTTCTGGCAGTGGCTGCTAAATGCACTGCACCACCTTGTAAACCCTTAAGTTATAAGGTGCTACATAAATTGTTCTCATAATTAAACAAAAAATCAATCAACCCGTCTTAAAATGTTTCTGTTTGTTCAACAGCCTTGAGTGCCTTATAAGTAGATATGTACGCTAAGACTATATTATCATATGACCTTTAACCTTCTCTAGGGTGACCCCAAAACATTATGACTTACGTGTTACTGTTTGGCTTTGACTTCAGATTGGAAGCTCCGGTGCCAGCACCTTATAAATAGAGTTCAGCAAAAACAGATTATTTCTACATTTGAAGCTTGAAATAAAAAAATTATACATCAAAGTAAATTTGAATGTTTCTATATATTTCCTGCACTTGCAGCCCCACTCTCTTCACCGATATACTAAACTGAAATACTGAATATTTACCATGTCTACGGCCACGTCCAGTGAAAGTTGAGGCCTGAAAAAAAACAGGACAAAGGAAAAAATTGACAATTATAAGCCTTTTAACAACTGCCTCCATGTTCTCGTTAATCTTACAGCCTACACAGTTTGGCTAGCATGTGGCCTCAATCCTCCCATATCCTCTTCTCCAATGTCACTCCACACCAAATTGTTTGGACTTAAATAGGATTGGAATGCACTTGTTGTTTGGTCCTACTGGCCCCAGTCCTTCAGAATCCTTTACTTTGGCAATTAGTTGTTCATGTAGTTATTTGGGACTGTAAGGGTAGTAAAAAGGTGAACACTTCTTTTCTAAGTATTTCATCCAAGCATACCCTTAGAATTCTTTAAAACTCCAACCAGTCTGAATCCACAAATGTGTTTTTTCCTTGAATTTGATGGATTTGGTACTTTATCCACAAAGCACCCATGGAGTCTGTCATACAAATCTTACTAGAGTTTATTTAAGTGCAAATGAGGCTGCGTGGTGTCTTGATCGAGACATTGAGGGAGATCTTCAAGATCTTTGAGGGAGTATATCCTCATCATGCAACCTTCTTCAAGACTGCAACTGATTCATCAAGAAGCCATCAGTCACAATTCTCAAATAGAAATGGGTTCAACTTGAACACCATGGTGTAGTCAATGGGTGGGCAATTGGACAGCTCTTCCACACAAGGGAATGGCATCAACCAGTGTGGTCATTTTTTAAGGGTTAGTGTGAAAAATTCTTTTTGAATATATATATATTTTTTGGAGGGAGGTTATCCAAGCTAAATGTCTCAGTGGAATGGGCGAGATTTGGGGCAGAACACCTCAGAAGTATATTTTAAAAAAATTAAAAAAATTAATACTATTCAGCACATACCATTTTTAACGTTGGAAGCCGATTGACCTGTCACAGACCGCTGTCTTGAACTAATGGCTATTTTAATTGGACCATTCTCCCGATAATGTCACAACTATCAAGCTGCAAAAAAAAGAGACAGAGAAAAAAAGGAGAAACACATCAAAGACGAATTAAAACAAAAAATGCTAAATACAAATTATTGAAAAATTTACAACAAAAATGCTTCTTAAGTATTTAGATAATATTACATCATGGATCGCATGGTCCGAGCCTTTCCTCCAACCCTCCTTTTTTGTCTCCTCTTTCTTTGTTTAGGCCCTACCCCTAGCCTTGCTTTTTCTGTGTGCTTTCTGCCTCTCTTATTTCCACTTGAATACTTCTGTTTTTAGTGTTACTTTTAGTGTTAAACTTTTACACTTGCTTATTTCTGTTGTGATGTCATTTAGCCTTCAGGAAAAACTCTGCTAGTGCTACTAGTGCTAGTGCTAGTGCTACAGTCAAAACGTCAGGCCATGACTGATTAACTATTGTTTTCATAATAGAATCTGAATCTAAAATTATAGACTGACGGCAAAGCATCCCAGTATATTAATGCATAGCGGATCGAACCTCATCCCATAAGTATGATACTGATAGTTCTACTTAGGTATGTGGCAAAAAAATTAAAAGTCCATGGATTTCAATGTAACTAATATTGCTGGAAAGCTCTTGAATACACCTTTCAAATGACACCAAGATCATCTTTCTATGACAAATAATAAGGAAGTTATGGTAATTTTTGTGTCGTCCAATTAGCCTAATTTGCGTCCACTGGACTTCCATTAAATACAATACATCTGTGGATCCGACTTTGTGACCGAAATGACCGACTTTGTGACCGAAATGACATTTAATAGCTCTACCAAAACAAATGTTGTTTTCTTATTTCTTGTTCAATTTTCATGAATTTTGTACCATTGGAAAGCTAAGAAAAGGCTCAAAAAGGAGGGACTCGGGAGTAATTTATGCAGGTTTCAGTACGGACGGGTATCGACGTGAAAAGGCAGGGACAGAAACCACTGAGCCAACGTGACTGCCTGAAGCCAACTCATTACTATTATTGAGTTCTACTGCTACTGCTAGACTGAGCTAGACCTAGCCCCAGTTGTGTGTCCAAGGTCTTTGAATCATAGAGAGATTGGCCACACAAGTGGGGCTAAAACAAAGTCAACAAAAACAACGTTACAAACAAATACTAAGAATTGGAAAGACAAAAATACAAACGAACGTAACTCATGAACTAGCTGACGATTTGCAGAACGCATTTCATTCTAAAGTTTTCCTTGGAATTGACCACATGAGTGTACTACATAAAAAAATTAAATAACCTTATCAACTTAATGCCAACTTACCTGTGAATGAGCTGTGACTGAGTGTGACTCGCGAATGTGTTTCTTCTGACTTGCATCTCATCACATCTATAAATTTTCGTAACAAATAAAATTTCAATTTTGTTTTTATTTCGCAGAGCGCCCTCAAGCGAGAGAAAATACAGCTACGTAAGCCCAAACGGTACATACCATGTACAGTTCACACAATGCATGACACAATAAATTTATTTCACTCATGCACTTTCATGGAGCATTGCAAGCAGGCAAAAGTCGGAGACATTACAGTAATTTAACAATTTAAATATAATTGCAGAACAGCTTTCATAGATGTAGCCTTAAAAAGAATCCTCTTTGTTTTCAAAATACTGAAGAATGGCTGAAAAATTCGTCTAATTGACAGCACCCGCTCCGCTCTGCACTGCCCTTGAAGCATGAGCTCCGCCTGATGGTAAAAGTCGGAACAGTGTAGGCCTTTATTTTTCGTTGCCTATTGAAAAACTTAATCGTTCAAAAAACAAAGAAGAACCTGTAATAGTATGTGACCTAAAGCTTGTGTTTTCAGCCAAAGATGACTAACAACTCGTCTTTCGACAGTCCCCATCTACCATCGGAAGGGGCGCCTACACTGACGCCACAGGCCGGTGGGTGTGGCAGAAATTCTGTTCCCCAGAGATACTGCCCCCCCCCCCCCCCCTCGGTGTCATGCTAAAAATGTCCGCTGCGAAATAGTGTCCGCTCATTAGCATATTGTGATCTAATTGGTCATGCGTCTTTGACGTCACATTGCTTACGAAAGCCTGCCAAAAAGCTAATTAGTGTATAATGTTTTCCCCCGTTTGATGCACTTTACATCAACCTACATTTATTTACAACCTGCTGAGTTCCTAAAGATAGCATCTTTATATTGAATATTTGACACTGAGAACATTAGAGTATACCGTAATAATCATTATCTGCTTGTGGTGGCTGTACGTACGTGTAAACATGAATCCTCACCCAATTACTACACGCGCGCGTTAACCGTTACATCCCAAAAAGAAAGCTTTTAAAGGTAACAGCTGTGGTCACCTCTTGGTAATTACTCAAGAAATACATTACCACAAAAACTATGGTGGACCTATTGAGTAACAGTTTTTAACTAAAAAGTCAGTACTCCGCAATTTTATTTTATTTTAATTTTACAATTCCATATTCCCCAACTACACATGGCAACTGTCTTGTTACCATCGGGGTTGCTTTTCACTGAAAAAAAAATCCACCTAGGACCAGCTCTCCCGGTTTTCCCATAGGAATTGTACAGCAATTACTTAGCCTTTGACCTAATTACCATTAACTATAAATAGAGACAAATATGGGGAAATTTTGTTATTATTTCATTGTTTTTATCCACAAGGGTCTATAATGGTTTGGGTGATTTAAAAGTGATTGTGTTCTCCAAAAAAAGTTATTACACGCTAATATCAAATTGACACTCAAAAATTCTGCGTTATATACTGTCACGGTGTAATTGTTTTGGATGGTGTCACGGAGGGTTAATGGTAAGGAGGCTAGCACATGAGAGCTTCTGACAGTGTAAAACATTTTGAGAAACGACCTCCTCTGAAGTAATGTAGTTTTTGAGAAGGAGATAATTTCTCACTAGAAGAAAGCGCACAATTCTATGGAACATGTGGGTTTTTTTCTTTCATTATTTTCCTTCAACTTCGATGACCAATTGAGCCAAAATTTGTACAGGTTTGTTATTTTATGCATATTATGACGTTAGGATATACACTACTAATGAAGATACTGGTCTTTGGCTATTACCAAAAGTGTACCATGCTTTTAAAGGGAGCCCGCGTCACACAAAAGTGAGAGTTCAGAATTTAATGTCTGGACACACACAGACTCGCTATCATCACGACGACAGTGCCCTCATAAGACCTAAGATTTGTGTAGAGAGTACATTATAACGATCCTTTTGAACCAACGTAAGAAGAATATTGCGTCGAGCCCTATTTTTAGTGCAAATGCAAAAAAGACAGTTATCTGCAATATAGATTTACACAACAGAGCTCCATATTTATATGAAAGGTGAATCTTTCGTAAACAGGATGAGGCGACCTCGGGTTATTAGGTCAAGGGGAACGGTCCAATGCACATTTGTGTACATGTCAACTCATCCCACCAGCGCCTATGGATGAGGTGCTGGGACCGAGCAAAGGTAAACAAAATACGGTATTTTTGACCGCTGGGGGCGCTTTCAGCAGAGAACATTCTTGCATCACAATATTACAGTTTTAATCCAATTTTGACTGCATGTATTTTGTTTTCTAGTATCAGTGGCCAACTAGATTACAATATTAATAACACTGGAAAAACTCCTCGTTTTATACTTGTTCGCATCACTTCAAGTTGTTTCACAAACACGCCCTCACGCGGTCAAAAATACTTGGACAGCCCCCATGAGCTGAATATGAGTAAAGAAACTACAATGGAATTGAGTTGGAATCCTGTCCGAATTGGTGTCTTCGGCAGTGGCTATGACCGGAACGTCTTCTTCAATGTTTCAACCGCAGCCAACGGCCATAGCCATAACTGCTTGATTTGGACACGGCCTAGCAATTTACAGGTAATTACAATAAACAATGCATAATTTCACAATATAAAATGCCATCAGTGCTTTAAGAAGAAGAAAAAATATACAAAAAAATAATAAAAATAGCCTTAATATTAACTGCATGCTACAAAGTCGTCAGTGCCACCTTTATGATTCGTAATTCAAATGCTGCAGATCGCGCACGATATTTCACGACCACTAACATACGGAGGACACTGGAGGGACCCGCATGCAGCTTCAATCGAGTAAAGGAGTGCCCCATTATTATTGGCCCGAGTGCCGGGGATGACCTCCGGTGCCTCATCCACACATACAGCTTGCTGCCTCGCAAAACCAAAGTATTGTGACATGAGGTAACCCTTGTACTCCTTTGTCCAGTTGTCTGGACATTCATTTTTGGCAGGGAATAAAACCCGAGTGCCTCGACTGGTGAGACGACACACCGCACACGGCACGTCATAATCGTGAAGAACTTCAGAATTCTCGTGAGAAAAGGGGTCAAATGTCACGACTTCATATTCCATTCCATGAAGATGTGAGTTACTTTGGAAGCCATCTCTGTACGAAGCAGGCACATCTGGATCAGTTGGGAGACAGAAGAGATCCGAAGTTCCTCCCGTATGGGAATGATGTGCACCAGCACCATAACCTGTTAAGAAAATACACCTCTTGTTATTCTTAGAAACTTTGTCATAAAGCGGGGCTCCCAAAGAGCTAATGTAAAATTAGGTAGTAAGTCAAAATCACGAATTTCTTCGAGGCAGCGTAAACGCCAAGTTCGACAAAATAATATAGAAAAACTTACCTCGATACACAAGCTCTGTGCCTGCCTTGTTTGGGCAGGTGGTTCTTCCCCACCGAATGTATGTCGGTCCAGAAGATCTACCCATAAGGCCATCGCGCCCCTGCCATTTATAAAGACAAATGAATTATTGATATTTTACAAAAAATAAATGCCTGAAATTCACATATCAGCCAAATCTGCTTGGCAGAGATTATTAAAATTATAATTTCTTAGTTGAAGTGTGGTCTTCAAATGAGCAGTATTGCAGTGATACCCCTGCGAAGATCCACCAATGAAGCAGCGCCTCATGAAGTTTTCTTACAAGACCATGCCGGGGTAAGACAGGGATGTATCCTGCCCCCATCTCCCTTTTGCTGTTCCATGGATTGGATCCTCAAACCTGATAAGATTTGAGGCCTCCCACCAACGATGTCAAAGGACCATACTGAGCATCCTTTGGTACGACCACATCACACAATTGCAGAGGTCACCCAAAGAACCAAGCTCGCCACTACTGACCACCTAATCCGTCACCGCAAAGATGTTCGTTGTGACCTATTTACCCGCCTTGCTGACAACTTCCCGGCAAAGAAGGCATTAAACATTAAACATGGCCATTACTGCAGAGGCAGAACCCCCCTCCCCGGCATCTTGAGGCCGCCCGAGGAAATCTTGGATCAAACTGGGTCTACCCATCAGCAAGGTTGACAAACTATGAACCCGAGCTACTGTATAAGGGTGCACCCTATTAAATAAGGAGAAAACAGAACGTCGGCTTCATTAATATTTGTCAGGCTCTCAAAATATTCTATATAAGACATATTTGAGAGCCCAATAAAAGGGATACAAACTTTATTACAAAGTTGGCCAATTGCGACCGGGGGTTGTTGACTTTCAATTTGAGGTATTTTGGATGGCCCTGAAATAAAATTGGTCCTATTTGCTGAGAGGTGTAGGGACATTTTAAAAGATTGATGCTCAGACGTTCGGAAAGATGTATTTAGGGGTGTTTTTATTTGGAGGGAGAATAACTCGACGGGCCTTGGGACTCACCATAACAAAATGAGCAGAGGATAAACGTTCATGAGTCAGTGGTTAAAGCGATTAAATGGACAAGTCCTTTATAGGAAATACCTAAGCAATTCCTAGAGGGCAGATAATTTATGTAAATGTTTATTTTGTTAAAATATGCGAACAACCTAAGCAAGCTTTGGGGTACATTATGCAAAGACCCATAATTGGGTACTATGGGTAAGACCTGGGCAAGCCATATTGGCAATATGCAAATTTGTGGGACAGGCATTGAAGTAGTATGTTTTCATCAATATTAATATAACAATTTAGTGAAGTTTAGTTCCGTCAAGTTATGTTTGTACTTTTTGTAAGATATTCGTTTGTAAGTAAAATACATACATAAACTTTACTATGGTGTTCCATATGTGCCACTCCTTTCCGTCGCCTTTTCAATTTTTTCCGTCGCCTTTTCAATTTTTTCCGTCGCCTTTTCAATTTTTTCCGTCGCCTTTTCAATTTTTTCCGTCGCCTTTTCAATTTTGGTCCGTCGCCTTTTCAATTTTGGTCCGTCGCCTTTTCAATTTTGGTCCGTCGCCTTTTCAATTTTGGTCCGTCGCCTTTTCAATTTTGGTCCGTCGCCTTTTCAATTTTGGTCCGTCGCCTTTTCAATTTTTGTCCGTCGCCTTTTCAATTTTGTCCGTCGCCTTTTCAATTTTTCCATCGTGGGCCCACGTGACTACCAGGTGATTATCACATGACTCCAAAGGAAATTCGACCTTTGGGGGGCATACCGCTGTTGCCAAAATGTATACGTTGCTTCATCCACAGTCGAGACCAGATAGCTATGGTGCGCCGTTTGTCAATTAATTGTTTAGTGTATTTTTGACGTGTTTTTACCATGGTTTGTAATAATTAGATGTAAACCATAGAAAGTGCTGTCAATTTATTTTGTGGTTTACATACAATCAAAGCTTATAAATTATGGTTTATAAACCATGAAAACTGAAGCTTCATAAAACATGGTTTATAAACCATGAAAAATTAAGCACAAAACATGTAAACATGGTTTACAAATCATGATTCATGGTTTATAAACCATAAAAAACGTGTGTTCACAAATCATGGTTTATAAACCATGATTTGTAGACCATGTTTTGATGCTTAAATTTGTATGGTTTATAAACCATGTTTTGAAGGCGCTTAAATTTTCATGGTTTATAAACCATGTTTTATGATTGTCACAGGTTTTACCTCTATTTAAATACGAGCCTGCGAACGGTTCGATGTTGTGTAAGGGAAACTTGCTCGGTAATAAACGCAACGGACAGCTATATATGTGGTTTGATTCTCTAACTGGAATCACCGTATTATTATTTGTTCATACGAATCAATGCCAACAACAGTATGTAAATGATAAACAAGCAATTGAAATATAAAGAATTTGATAAATACAAGTGTAGGTTAAAATACAATAGCTTCAGTTAGAAATTATTATCATCAAATGGAATACGATTTAACACAAGTCTTGATAAAATATAAAAAAATACATCTGTGAAAATACATGGATATTGGTAAAGATCTTAGCTGGGTTTATCTGCACTTCTACGGCTGGGGATGGAAGGTGCACGTCACTCAGATGGGCTCCAAGATGACAACCTCAAGGTCCAGGAGAAGGCGATGAAAGGGGTTGAGAAGCCGGGGCAAGGTGGAGAGATGAACCGGGTCATATCTACCAAAGCGGACCTGGGGGGCTAGTACATCTGTATCAACAGAGCACGTGAAAAAGGGATGCAATAGTTTAGGAACCACTTTTAGGGAAAAGTCGTCGCGTTCCAATCAAGTCAAGACAAAGTGTATAGCGGGACACTTTTTCTGACTTAGCATCTCAGGCCGTTCTCGCTTCTGAGGAGCCAGGAGCGAAGGGTTTAAAAACCCGGCTGGTCACGCACTCGGACAGAATTAACCTATTTGATTGGTCAAAGTCTTAAAACAATGATGTCCTAAATGAGCTTCAACCAATCACAAAAAGACTAGTGGACTAACATTTTTAAATAATTACGTGGTCAGCAAAGACGCATATCAAAAACTTTGGCCCCGATTTGAGCAGAAAAGAACACAGCCCTCCTGTGTGCCACGGCTTCGTGTGTGTGGCACTGACCCCCGAACACTGCATAGCTTATCTCCCATTAAATTTTACCAAACAGGTCAATGGACTAGACCATTTTATATAAGGGGGGAAGTATACACAGCCCACACTGCATCCTGTATGTATGTTTATCTATTCAGCAAGGACCAGGGTATATCAAACCATAATAGGATTTGGACTTACAAGTGACATGCTCAATTTCAGACTTTTTAAAATATTTTATTTTAGGAAATGTCATTCCTATATCAGGATTCATGTAGAAATCACCCCTATTGAAAGTATGTTGTGATCCAATCACCGAACAGCCTCCAACTTTGACAGAACTTTAGCCAATTTCTTCTCAAATGAGAAGTTTTAAGCCAAAGTAATTGTATCAGAAAGAAATATATATATTCTACTCAAAAAACTGTATTTAGATAATGAACAAGTCGGCGTATAAATCGGTGAAAAATCGAAGAAACGATCCAGGATCCAAGCTCGCGTCTTAAGACTCTGACAGGAAACAACGTGGTAGATCTGGTTCCTGCTTCAATAAGCCTATTCATAAGCGTACCGCGCGAGAACTGCAGAACCAGACTGTAGTGGACTTTGCATACATTACCGTGGTCACCAAACAAAGAAGAAAAACTCTTTGTAATTGGACCAAAAAAAGCCACCCTTTCCTCTAGGCCAATCAAAAATTGTTTTATATAGATTGAGGGAGAATTTCCCATAGTTTATTCTGCCGTGCGATATGGGTCTGTACCGTGTCGGCAACTATTTTGCCGCTCAGTTTACTGAGTGAACCCACTGAAAATGTGGTCAAATTCATGTTGACCTCCATAGGAAATGCTCGTTTTAGCATTTTTCTCTCGGTTTTAAATTAAAAAAGGCCCTATGTTCCCGACCGTGTTAAATTAAGTTTTACACACCATTCTCGAGAGTAAGAATAGAGCTTTCAAATGCCGGGCGATATGGTAAAATACACTGACACACTTTTTATTTATGAATGAAAGTTTGCCGATTTTGCTTCAGACGGCCTTCTGTTTCACGTGCGGTCGTCATTGAGCAAATGCACGCAAGTTTTTCATATGCCAAATTTGGAAGGATGGTGGCGAACGTGGCAAAATCTAACACTAAGACATAACTTGCAAAATGGTGCGAATGCAGGCAGGCTTTACGTAATGTCCCTGGGGTAGTTCCGGATGTGCCAAATATGCTGTGGTCAGCAGAATATCGTGGGAACAGCAAATTCTACCCTTCCCCCATGGAGGTGTTATAACACTTTCTGGACTAGTAAACTAAGGGGAATTAGAGCATCTTGCCCTTTTCGCGAATGCTAAAGAAGTAGAAATTATATTAAAAATAAACTTCAAGTAGTTATAATGCAATTTATAACAGGTTCCGACATGATGATTCAATGTTCATATAAACCATGTTTTATGATGATTCAATTTTCATGGTTTATAAACCATAATTTATAAGCTTTGATTGTATGTAAACCACAAAATAAATTGACAGCACTTTCTATGGTTTACATCTAATTATTACAAACCATGGTAAAAACACGTCAAAAATACGCTAAAAAATTAATTGACAAACGGCGCCCCATAGCTATCTGGTCTCGACTGTGGATGAAGCAACGTATACATTTTGGCAACAGCGGTATGCCTCCCAAAGGTCGAATTTCCTTTGGAGTCATGTGATAATCACCTGGTAGTCACGTGGACCCACGATGAAAAAATTGAAAAGGCGACGGAAAAAAATTGAAAAGGCGACGGACCAAAATTGAAAAGGCGACGGACCAAAATTGAAAAGGCGACGGACAAAAATTGAAAAGGCGACGGACAAAAATTGAAAAGGCGACGGAAAAAATTGAAAAGGCGACGGAAAAAATTGAAAAGGCGACGGAAAAAATTGAAAAGGCGACGGAAAAAATTGAAAAGGCGACGGAAAGGAGTGGCACATATGGAACACCATACTTTACAACTAGACGCTTTCGTTTTAGAACATGCCAATTAAAATCATAAACATTTTAAATGACTACAATAATAATATAGCACATGCTATGTTTTGAGAAGTATATAGGTTATTATTATAACCGACTAATGTAGTTTGTATTTAGTTAATGTGGTATTGTAGATAAGTTTACATGCATGTAATTGATCATATAATTTGACTTCTCATTAACATTAAATAATTACTTGATTTAACTATTAAGTTATCTAGGCTGGTCCATAACGGGCCCCATTATGGGCCACCCAGCTTGGACACCTCATATTATGCCCACATACCTATGTGAATCCCAGGCAATGCCAACATGGGATAATCCAGATTATACCCAGGTTGTTTTTCCCCAGATAATCCTCATCCGGGCAAACCCATATGGGGCCATATGAATCTTGTGTAGGATCTAGTTGGGCCCACGGGTTACCCCATATATGGGACCCATATGTTGGACCAAATGGGACCCAGATGTATCCCATATAGGTTTATCTGGGCCTAACCATGGAAATTGATTTGTTGAGGGAACTAAACTGGTATCCTGCTGCAATTTAAACAGGTATGATCGAGAATCAAGTTGGGAATATTTACCACTTGTCCAGGTGCTCCTGGTTCACCGCGTTGTCCTCTTTCACCAGATCGTCCAGTCTCACCAGAAGGTCCTGGAAAACCACGTGGTCCACTAATATCAGATTCTCCAGGATTACCGGGTGGTCCAATCGGACCAGAAGGTCCCGGCTCACCAGTTGGTCCTTGCTTTCCAGGTGGTCCTCGCTCACCGGATGGTCCTGGCTCACCGGGTTGTGCCGGGCCAATGGGTGGCAATGGACCATTGGGTTGTCCTGGCGGGTAGCAGATCCTTCCATCTCTCCCGTCGATACCGTTACGGCCGTCTCTGCCATCTTTGCCGTCTCGGCAAATGAAAACGGAAGAGTGAAGTCCATGAAGTGGCTCTGAAGTATGAAATAGTTAGTGCAAGGATCAGTCTGTCATCGTGAAGAATTGACCTGAACCCTGCCACTACTGTACTTTTTGGGACTTACGGGGACCGGTGGGGGGGGGGGGGGGGGGGGGGTCACATACTCGACCTAGCATAGGAGATGAGTGGTGGCATAATTTGTGGCAGCGGATCATGTTCGTCGTAATCGGGCATCAGATCGGCGTGTGTAGTTGTTCTATAATTGCATATGGTGACGTTTTTCTAACACGGCGCCTTTTTGGGGGCGGGGGGCGGCAAGCACACTAAACCTGAATACACTAAACAACCCAGAAGGCGACGTGAAAAGAAGAAAACAAAATAGCCGCCAAAAAAACAAATGAATTAAGAAGTTGCCGCTCAAAAACAAATTCGCCTTGTCATTAATATGAAGGTATCCATTAAAGAACTCCACGGTGGTTTGTTTTGGTTTTATCCACACTACGTGTACGCTCAACATTATGCTATACACACAGTGTTGGGCTTACAAAAGAGCTCCTGACAACAACAGAATAATGGACCCCACAAGGCATTCTCAATAGGAACAATAGACCCCCGCAAGGAAGTTCTTTAGAAAAGGGACAATAGGTTGAACAATGCACGACCTCCCAAACCTGATCTGCAAGAATGTTTGCGTGCATGGGACTAATGAATATTCATAGTCGGACTGCTGCAATATGCACATTTTGTGTACGTCATAAGTATAGTGGATGAAATGGCTGGCTCAGACTTTCTTTAATTTGCTTTTAACTTATTGCCATTCAAGGTATAAATTATGAAGTGTAATACAGGTAGGCTACATGTAGCAATGTAACTCTTTTGACCGTCAAATCGGCCTAACATTGCCAGCAATGCATCGTTAAAGGCACTATACAGGACTCAGCTCACAAAATAGTCGCAGATAGTGTTCAGGTTTTGTTTGATTAACTATTTACATAACATAACAAAACTTATACTTTAAACAACAATTACACTACTTTAATAAAGACCATTTTACTCAGAATATGGTATGTCTGCGAGCTATGCTGCAACCGGATCAACTGATCCCTTTTAATCAACTTCTTCTCTTTCCAATTCTATTTCTCTTTCCAATCCTATACGACAGAATGATACAAAACTTTTGGTATCAACTTAGAGTTATGTCTTCATTGCAAATTGCCATTTAGCATTAATTTTATTGTCTTCATTGACTTACATGACACAAGGTGTCATATGCCCTGGAGCCTCAGTGCTAATGTTGACCGCCAGATACGAAAAACCAATTTTTGGAAACGTACACCTGATCTATGCAAATCAACTCTTTCAGGCTCAAGCTAGCACTGACCTCCTTATATACTGTTGTCCATTTAGATCAGCTGTAACAAGTCTGCTGATGGGTGACTTTAACAATAACCAATTTATTATTAATAAAGAAAAAATAACAACAAAATTTAACGTGTGGTATAGTTGCATAGCAAGCGTGAAGTGAATACGTTATACCCTTACTCCGGGTACCACACCCGATCCTATTCAATGTTCCCGCCGAACCATTGAAGCGTGTACTCTTTACGTAACAAGTATAAAGTAGATTTATTCTAATTCGCCTGGGTACTCAACCGAATAAATCAACATTTATACTTTAAACAACAATTACACTACTTTAATAAAGACCATTTTACTCAGAATATGGTATGTCTGCGAGCTATGCTGCAACCGGATGACTACAAAGAACGGGCTTATGGCTTAAATACCCAATGATTTAGAAACGGAAATTAAACTAGAAAAATTATCCTGGACATAAGTGTCCTTCGCTGTATCTGTTTTCCAACGCCCATGGCGCTTAAACAGCCTATCGGACTCTCCGGAGTTAGCAGCCGCTGAGGCCCCCCCCCCCCCCTGCTCTAAAACTGTGCAGGGAATATTTGTGTACATCGTCAACTAATGGTGATAAAGCATCTAAAATTAACTCTCTTACTCGAGTATATGAGATTGGGTTGTTTCCTTTTCTTAATACGTAACCCGTGCTAACTTTAGTTAAGCTTCTGAAAATGTACGCTCCCTTGTCTGTGGGTGAAATGGTTGCTAATTTAAGGTATAATTCTAGCATAGCTACTGGACATGTTGGTAAACTTGATCTGGCTATGATAACTGAATCGCCTTGTCGATAAACATCGGTCTTACTAGACTTGATTTGGATGGACAAATGACTACTACTGAACGATAGATCACCCATTTTAATTTGGGCTAATTCGTTAAATCGTAAAAAACCAGAATATGAAATGAGAGCAATGGCCAATGTTCTAATATGCAATAAATTTTGGATTGATTTATCTACGCCATATTTCTGTACCATATCAGAAAGGAGCTCAGGAGTTATTGGCACTTTTCTTTCTTTGGGAATGGAAAGAGACCTTTTTAGTCCCTCGGCAGTGTGTGCCACTATAGTATCTTTTGTGTGATCTTTAAGATTTGCCATTCGATGAGCCCATGAAATGGAGGCTATGGTGCTCACGATAGGAGCTGGTGAACTCGCCGAGTTTCCCAGGTGAACTAAATATAATGCAATTATATAGGAATCTGCCGGCAGTGGAGACCTCCTGTGTGACTCTGACCAATGCTGCCATCTAGTAAAATAAGAACTGTACTGTGCCACTGTTGAGGGAGCCCTAGACTTGGTGACAATAGCTGGTAATTTTCTTGCTAGGTGGTTAAGTTCTTGGTTGTCTGTTGTTCGAGCAAAACTTTCCCTCCAAATATCACTGTTGAAGATTAGCTTTAGATAAATAAAGAATATAACGGTTAGGCTAACAGTCAATCAATTTTAATGAAGTGTTTTAATTAGAGTCTTACATATTATGTAAATGAAATGGCTGTCATCCACTTTGACTTAGACTATAATATACATCTCCTGCTGCATTCTGAATGCAAATCGTATCTTCACTCTGGAAGTACTACACTCTGAGTGTAATGAGCTCTTATGAACCTCATTTTACGTTCTACTGTAGAACTTCGTAAAACGTACTGCTAAAACAATACTGCGTTTCATGTTCTGAACAAACGTGGAGTTCCGTCCACGACCCTCTTTAGACAGAGGAAAAGGACTTGTAAATTCCCATACGTCGGAAATCTCTGATCTTGGTGAATACCCATCTGTTTTGCAGCCAGAAACGCAATTCTTCTTTTGCTTGAGCTGAAAGCAATACATTAGAATTCCATGAATATTTGGACTCAATGGCACAATGGATGGCCTTTGTCATGATTCTAGTCATAGCACCAACTGCTAAATATGTGGAAATAATCTTCCCAGTCACACTGGCTAGTGTTCTAGCATTAACACCGTTTGTAAAGCTTGAGGCTTTATTTTGCGAACAACTATCTTTTGCCAATATGGCTTGTATGTCGTTTTTAATGGCCACGACTCTTCTTTCTGGCAAAACCAATAAACCTTCGGTGAGATTAATTTCAAATCCCAACCACTCTGTCTCTGACACAGGGTTCCACTTGCTTTTCTGTGCATTGGGCACAAAACCTGCGTTTACCAAATCATTTAGGACCTCAGCCTATGTTTAGTGGTTTTCTTAAAGCTGTCTTCATAACCCAAACCATCATCAAGGAAAACTACTATCCGTTTCCCTTCACTACGCCATTTCTGCACGAGGGGTCTTACTACCTTAGTAAATACATAAGGAGCAGTTGATAAACCGAATGGGAGAACCTTGAACTCAAAAATGAAAATTCACCTCTGTAAATCCAACTGAAACCTAAATAGTGTTGATGTTCAGAGAGAATACTGATATGGTGGTATCCCGATTTTAAATCAAACTGAAACATGAACCCATGAGGCCTTAAAAACAAAGGGCTGTACGTAGATCTCTGTAAATTGTTCATCATTGACATTATTAACACAAAATCTGGGTTTGAACTCAACTTTATTTACTGTGTGTCCTCCGATGTTTTTCTCCGGTTTAGGCGTTGGTGCTTTTGGAAGTGACAGCTCTGCCTTGATGCTTTCTAATGTAGGGGCAAGTTTTTCTCCAGTGTCCTTGGCCTCCACAAGCGTAGCAAGTGTCCCGCACGGTGGTATAACGCTCAGTTAACTGGTCAATGATAGACTGGTTGAAGATGTGTTGACGTTTGTGTCCCTCTCTTTTCCAGGTTATTTTTGAAGTAGCGGCCGACTTTAATTTAGCTTCAAAACCCGCTGAAATTGAAGCTAACTTTTCATCCACAAGAAAAGCCTGATTCTGGCTAAATTGTGTTAAGAGTTCTTGAATGTCCTCTTTTGTAGCTGGAGTTGACATGGTTGGTTAAAGATAAATTTGGCCGTAAATTTATGGGAAGAGCGGTGAAGGAGAGCACACAAATTTTAACGTGTGGTATAGTTGCATAGCAAGCGTGAAGTGAATACGTTATACCCTTACTCCGGGTACCACACCCGATCCTATTCAATGTTCCCGCCGAACCATTGAAGCGTGTACTCTTTACGTAACAAGTATAAAGTAGATTTATTCTAATTCGCCTGGGTACTCAACCGAATAAATCAACATTTTGACAATATTTGGGCTTAATCCATTGTGTGAGTCAGGATAGTGAAAAAACATAAAAACTTTGAGCATACACACATTTATATCCTTAATTGGTTGTAATAACCGAAATCATCTGTTGCGTTTTTGTTTAGGTTTTGAGTTTTCTCGACTTTAATTTCGATTGAGAGAGAAATAGTTCACAGAAAATTTGTTATGGTATAAACTTCCTAATCAGTGCCCTTTCAGACTAAAAATAACAAATTATGTTTTTAAACTCTTTACCAAACCTGTCAATAATTACCGCCATTTTTGTTTTGAATTCACTTTATGCATCCGTCACTTGTTTTTGCATACTACTGACAAAAATGTCGAGGAAAATTCTAATGTAACAACTAGAGCGAGTGTTCGTTTAAAAACATGTCTCCTTCGATTCTTACGAGTTTGGGAAGTATGAAATCCTGATTGAAATGTCATATTCCCCTCAGCAGGATGCTCAGTTGACCTCTGTGGTTCATGATCTCTCCGCATTCGCAGTTGGGCTTTCTTCCAAGTTTGATCATTCACTTCGGGATGGCCTTGTTGCAGAGTGGCGTCGTTCGTGACATGTTTTTCCAAGTTAAACAATCGGTCTTCATGTGAAAGTAACTGGTCCTAAATTTGAATAACACTTCGCAGATCAACGCAAACAAAACTATATTGGCTTATTATTGTTATATTGAACAATAGGCATTACACAGGTATCAATAGAAAGCCATATCCGAGAGGCGGCTATCCCAGCGGGATTAGTGAAAATCTCTTGTGATTAAGTTAGGGATACTGGCCGGGGTCCAATATTATGTTCGCCAACCAGCCTCCAATCGGGAGTGAAGAATAAACATTATTTCAATAATCTTTAAATGTACATTTATATATGTTTCACTTTGATGGAAAATAACTAAATGATAATTGTTTTAAATTGTCAGGCGGCAATTCTGTTGGTAAGGACGTCTGTTGTGGTGCATCCTACATGTATATTAATCGTTCTAAATTCCTCATCTGCACATCATAACGGGATCTGAACTATGCTGACTTATTTTCAATAACATTATATATTTATGTTATTGGATCAGGTATATCAATCAGGAAGCCATCACCGAGAGGCAGCTATCCCAGCGGGAATTAGTGACATTTTTATTTATGTTTGATTCCGGTATCTCAATGTATCAACACAATACGCTTATAGGCCTCAGAGATAAAACTATGGAAACATTAAAAACAAAAATTGTCAGGATGACATTTTATAGAAAAACAGTATGGTTAGGGAATCTATCGAACTACACTGACCAAGTGTAACTTTTTATATGATTGTGTGGCGTGACGAGGCCGAGCAGTTAAGAGCACCGGACTCAAGCTTTGATCACGTAGTGTATGCTCGAGTACCGGTCGTGGGACTAATTGTGTATTTCTTTTGGGCAAATTACTTTACCATAATTGCTTTGTCGTAAAAGAACTCAGAACACTTATTATGGAAAAGTAAGGGTTTAACCCCAGTGTTTCTGAATCACTTTATAGCAAGCTCCCCTGTTTACAGAACTAGGTCTCTTCAGGCTTGCGAGCTACAGTTGGTTTCATTACCAGAAACATGATAATGATAACAATATATAGGAATGTCTCTCAAGTTCCCGTACTCACCTTAACAGACTGCAGTTCCACGTGAACATACAAAAGCATTGATCCAGCAATAAGTGACGTCACAGTAAGGTTGAGGAGCGTTCCCGCCAAAAACCAACGCCAACCATTTTTGCTAGAGTTCTTCTTTGACCAGATCAGATGATTTTCAGCAAAGTTATTAGAATCCATGTCTATTTCTTGATCTCAACAACGACAAGCTGCGTATAAAACGAGTCTTATTCCTCAAAATAACCGCCAATAGAAAAACAGTTCTAGGAATACAAGGTCAAGAAGAGTCGGTGGGTAGGTCACATGAACGCCTCGATCCTGTGTTGTCTTAGAAACAGGTGCAAAATACGTTAAAGGCATTGGGAAGACAAGTATCCTCATTTTATTTTGCTGAATCCCAACGTTTTTTTATGCATGTGAAGTTTTCTGGCTCAATAGATCGATCCATTAAGCCCCGCCTCCTTACGAGTTGACCAATCACAGCCGCGAAACCCGATCACCATTAGTGCAAAGATCACCAAACGGCTCAAATGGTGATCAGATTTCGCGGTTGTGATTGGTCAATGAGAAATGGGCGTGGCTTAATGGATCGGTGTATTGGTCATCAAAGTTGCAAACAAATAGTGAAAGAAAAAACACCCTGTTGCATAAAATATTGTGTGCTTTCAGATGCCTTAGAAAGGCTTCATGCCTGAAGCCTTTTCTGTGATTTTATTTTTGTGTGAACAAATTACCCGTTCTCTTAAACTACGTTACTTCAAATGAGGTAGTTTTTTAACAATGATTTATAATATCAACCACTCTCCAGTGCTCTTTATCAAGTAATTTTTTTATGGTCATGAACTTGTGGAGTACTTACCAAAAGTACACCATGCCTTTAATATTTGGAAAATATCAAAGTGACTTGTTAGTGGGTCTAAGAAGTAAATCAAAAACTGCTGACACTAACAGGGGTGCCGCTGTGGGCCTAGTAATAGAGACATATCTTGATAGGATCCAGTGTTGTCGGCGAAGATTTTTACAGCATTGAACAGGCGTGGGCGTCAATGGGTGAGAGACGGGTGATATGTTCAGTCCACTTTTCACAGTGGGGATAGCATGGAGATGTCCCCAAAGTTTTTTGATTGTCCATTTTTTAAATGCTAAATAAGACAATTAAGATACAATCATTTGGCTGAAAGGAAATGTGTCCTACAATTTTTGTTCAGAGAACTTATACTGTTTAATTTTGAAATGGTTTTATTTTTATACCTTATTGCCCTCTAGCCATTTTGAGATATGGTGGACACCTTATGCACATGACGTCATTTAAGTAGGGCGCCCTCGCCTCGAGGTCAACAGGAAGATGTTCATTGGCCATGGCCTGTGCGCTGAAGAAATCAGCGCGTTTCCATTGTTTCATCATCAGTTTACCTCTAAGATGGCGGCTTGGTGACGTCAACGCATAAGGTCTATTGGCACTGTTTGGGTTGTGTAAATCTGTTTGTATACACCCAAACCACTGCAGCACACTTCTACAGTGTCCACCATATCTAAAAAATGGACGAACCATGCGCAGAATACCAGTAGGACGCAATTCTGGTATGGAAGTATGGTCTTGATTGGCGACGCTAGTTCATATTTTAGTCACAGGTATAATGAAGGCGCAACATCGACTGGCTCGGAGGGACTGGCCAAGTCTACGAACCTGGATCAATGATGTTCGTTTTGATCCAGACGATACAGATATCTCTCCTCCAGTAAATCGTGTTGCGATATCAGCTGTTGATGCTATAATGCTAGCGTTCCTAAAAAGGGCGTCTTTGTTGAATAGTTGAAAATGAGAACAGTAAATCAGGATCTAATATCTTTTATATAGAGTCTCACCCAAGACTGTTGGGATGGGCTAATCAGCTTGTTGAAATTCTTGTTCAGGATGTAGTGATGCATGATGGGAACGAACTTACTGCGTCCATCGCAATGCGCACAATTTCGACATGTACACACACGATATTGCATGGGCGGCTTCATGGATAATGTATGCGACCTTAAATCAAATGTAAGAAGAATGTGGCGATCGAGCCCTTTTTATTAGTGCAAAAACAGAATGACAATAATTTGCAATGGATTACACAATACAGCTACATATTTATTGATAACGGTGAATCTTTCGTAAACAGGATGAGGTGACCTCGGGTTATTAGGTCAAGGGGAACGGTCGCACATGTGTATACGTCAGCTCATCCCACCAGCGCCTATGGATGAGTGCTGCTGGGACCGAGCAAAGGTAAAATATTGATCAAATATGCCGTATTTTTGACCGCTTGGGGGCGCTTTCAGCAGCGAATATTCTTGCATCACAATATTACAGTTTTAATCCAATTTTGACTGCCTGTATTTTGTTTTCTAGTATCATTGGCCAACTAGATTACAATATTTTAAAATAACACTGGAAAAACTCATCGTTTTATACTTGTTCGCATCACTTCAAGTTGTTTCACACACGCCCTCACGCGGTCAAACATACTTGGACAGACCCCCATGAGCTGAATATGAGTAAAGAAACTACATTTGAATTGAGTTGGAATCCTGTTTGAATTGATGGCTCCGGCAGTGGCTATGACCAGAACGTCTTCTTCAATGTTTCAACCGCAGCCAACGGCCATAGCCTTAGCCATAACTGCTTGATTTGGACACGGCCTAGCAATTTACAGGCAATTGCAATAAACAATGCATAATTTCACAATATAAAATGCCATCAGTGCTTTAAGAAGAAGAAAAGATATAGCAAAAAATAAAAAATTAAATTAACATAGCCGTTAATATAAACTGCATGCTACAAAGTCGTCAGTGCCCCCTTTATGATTCGTAATTCAAATGCTACAGATCGCGCACGATATTTCACGACCATTAACATACGGAGGACACTGGAGGGACCCGCATACAGCTTCAATCAAGTAAAGGAGTGCCCCATCATCATTGGCCTGACTGCCGGGGATGACCTCTGGTGCCTCATCCACACATACAGCTTGTTGTTTCGTCTGAGTATAGTGGTCTGTCATCAGGTAACCGTTGTATTCCTTTGTCCAGTTGTGCGGACATTCGTTCTTGGCGGGGACTAAAAGCTGAGTGCCTCGACTGGTGAGACGACACACTGCACACGGCACGTCATAATCGTGAAGATCAACTAAAGAATTCTCGTGAGAAAAGGGATCATATTGCATTAGTTGGTATTCCATTCCATGAAGCTGTGAGTGAAGTCGGATTCCATCTTCGTATGAGGCTGGAGCATCTGGATCAGTTGGTAGACATAATAGATCCGAACTTCCTCCCTTATTTGTGTATTTTGAACCAGCACCATAACCTGTCAAGAAAATACACCTCTTTTTATTCTTAGCATTTTTGTTATGATGTGGGCTCCTGAAGAGCTAATAATAATATTATTAATAATAATAATAGGCATTTCTAACGCGCCAAATCAATCTAAAAAGATGTTCAAGGCGCAAAGAAGCAGAGACAATGTAAACAAAAAATGAAAGTACATATATATCCAATGAATAGAAAGCAAAATAACAATTAGTGAAAACAAACAATAATTAACAATGGAAAGCAACAAACTATGAATTTAAGAAATACATCTTGAAAAGGTGAGTTTTGAGAGTTACTTTGAAATTATGTACATCAGAAATATTGCGAATATCTTGAGAAAGTTTGTTCCAGAGAGAAGATCCAGTGTGTGCGAATGAACGATCCCCCTATAAAGTGTGAGTTTTAGGAACAAGTGAAAATGAATTGGAGGACCGAAGATTCCTAGAGGGATGATATTGAATGAACAGATTGGTATTGTATTCAGGAGCTGAACCTTGCAGGCAATGAAAAACAAGCAAAAGTAACTTAAATACAATTCTAGAAGGCCTAGGGAGCCAATGGAGATATTGTAAAACTGGGTTGATGTGACTTCTACGATTAGACAATGTAACAATCCGGGCAGCTGTGTTTGTAATAAGTAACAGGGAAACGACTTTCTGCGACCGTAAACGCCAAGTACGATAAATAAGGATGTTTTGTGAGTATAAAAAACCTACCTTGATACACAAGCTCTGTGCCTGCCTGGTCTGGGCAAGTGGTTCTTCCCCACCGAATGTATGTCGGTCCTGAAGAACTAAGCCCCTGCAATATCATAGACAAAAAGAAATGGTTGGTATTCAACTGAGAACTTTAATCCCATAATAAAAGCCAATTAATATGTGTGACAGAGATTTTGAAAATAGTTATTTCCCAATTGAAGTGTGGTCTTCAATTTGAAGTGTTGTGGTCAAGTAAATGGCCGATAACCGAAGGGGCCGAGTATAAAGTTCTCACGAGTAGGCCTGGGCCGACTTTATTTACTCTGTGCAAGTCTCGCGCTTTTCAACTTACGGGACTAAGTTGGTCCCAACCATGAGTTTTATGTGTGCGCAACTCTGTTTCTTCAAATAATTAAGTTTAAGTGGCTGCAACCAGGGGGAAAGAGAAACACTACACATGAAAGATAAACACTGCCAGAAATAGAAACACTACCGCGTGAAAGAGAAATGCAACTTGGTACCAATGGGCTTCCGTAATTTCTTAAAAGGCCGTGTCGTCATTTTTGTGTAGAACTTTGATTCGTTTCAGGAACAGTATACAGGTACCAGCTGCGATCAAAACTTGTATCATCGAGAATCAAAGTGTGAATAACTACCTGTTGTCCTGGTGGTCCTGGCTCACCACGTTGTCCTGTTTCACCAGTTCGTCCCATCTCACCAGTTCGTCCCATCTCACCGGGTCGTCCACTCTCACCAGAAACTCCTGGAAAACCTCGTGGTCCAGTTTTTCCAGATTCTCCTGGATGACCGGTCGGTCCAGTCTCACCAGAAAGTCCTGGCCTACCAGAAAGTCCTGGCCTACCAGGTAGTCCCCTCGGACCAGACATTCCTGACTCACCGGATAGTCCATTCTCACCCCGTTCTCCCCTCGGACCAGGTATTCCTGGTTCACCAGGTAGTCCAACTTCACCAACAGGTCCTGGATCACCACGTAGTCCTCTCAGACCAGGTATTCCTGGCTCACCAGTTGGTCCTCGATCACCAGGTACTCCTCTCTCACCGGGTGGTCCTGGCAAACCTTGTCCCTGTCCAATGGGTTGTCCCAGGTGTAAGTCTCTGCCATCCCTCCCGTCGTTACCGTCCTTTCCGTCCCTCCCATCGACACCGTCCCGACCGACTTCGCCGTTCTTGCCGTCACGACCGTCTCTGCCATCCTTCCCATCTTTGCCGTCTCGGCAAGTTGAAACTGGAGACTGAAGTCCATGAAGTAGCTCTAAAATACAAAACATTAGGGCAATAATTCCGTCATCGTGATGAATTTACCTTAACCCTGTCATAACCGGGCTTTTTGACTAACACGGGGACCGCCGGGGATCGGGGGATGGGATTGGCACATCTCAACTCAGCATAGGAGATGACTGCTGGTGGTAAAAGTTGTGGCAGCGTATTTTTTCGTCGACCCTGTCATAACCGGGCTTTTTGACTAACACGGGGACCGCCGGGGATCGGGGGATGGGATTGGCACATCTCAACTCAGCATAGGAGATGACTGCTGGTGGTAAAAGTTGTGGCAGCGGATTTTTTCGTCGACAAACTTTAAGTTAATACTGCCATTTTTTTTCTCGAATTCACTAATATGCATTCGTCACTTGCTTTTGAGTACTACTATCTACAGAAAAAGGTAGAGGAGAACTCTTACCAATTAGAGTCAGTGTTTGTTAAAAGAGTTTCTCTTCGATTCTTACCAGGTTGTGAAGTATGAAATCCCGATTGAAATGTCATATTCCTCTTCATCTGTGGTTCATAATCTCTCCGCATTCGCAGTTGGGCTTTCTTCGAAGTTTGGATATTCACTTCGGAAGTGCCTTGTTGCAGAGTGGCGTCGTTCGTGACATGTTTTTCCAAGGTAAACAATCGGTCTTCATGTGAAAGTAACTGATTCTAAATTTGAATAAAACCTAAAATTCCCAGATCAACAAACACAACTAGATGGATTTATTTATTATTTATTAGGAATATAATTATGTGATTGGATCAGGTATATCAATTATCCTTGAAGGAAAGTGAAAATCTCTTGAGATTTGGAAGGTTTTGACTGGCCAAGGTCCAATCTTTTTGTATAGTGCACACCGGGAAAACAAATTTCACTTTTTACTCTGAATTGACTTTAAGATTGAATTGAATTGAATGGATTGAATTATCTTCATCAACCAGCCTCTCTGATCGGGAGAAGACTCAAATATTTTCAATAATCTTTGAATGTTATGTACATTTTTATAAATTTATTTCAAATAACTTTAATGGAAAATAACTGAGATAATTTGTTTTTAAATTGTCAGGCGCCAATTCGTTTGGCAAGGCTTTGTTTTAGCGCTTTCTGCTTAGTGTTCAAATCAGCTGCAACTGCATGTACATGCCTCTTGATAGTCTGACGTAGGCATTATATACAAAATCATTTTTACTCGAACCTTCAAAATTGAGTTTCACAGTAATATTCTGTTATTAAATCATAATAAATCAAATGTCAAACCATCTTCCCGTGCTATTTAATCTTAACGAGGTGTCTGCCTTTGTTTAGGGCAGTCGGTCCTTGGGCGTGGTACCGTCAACATCGGTTCTCACTTGTACTTTCCCTTTTTGTAGACTGTCATGTATTTAGTTTAAATGAATTCTCTATAGACCCAGAATATGGTGTCACTTTTTATATATTATTGTTTTAAACAAATGTATGATACTGGTACCTCAGTGCAACACAGTACGCTTAAAGGCCTCAGAGATCAAACTGTGGAAACACTCCAACACAAAAATTGTGTAACTTTTTATATGTTATTCCGGCGTGACAGAGCCAGCGGATAAGAGCACTGTACTCAACCGCTGGTGTTTCTGATTAGAGTGTGTGTTCGAGTTCCGGTCGTGGCACTGGAGCAAGATACTTAAAGATAAGTACTTTTTCGTTAAAGACCTCAGAACGCTTATTGTAAAGAATTAGGAGTTAACCCCTGCGTTTGTGGTTCACATAGCAAGCTTCCTTGTTTACAGATCAATTCAGGCTTGTGAGCTGTGATTAAGTTCACTCTGTATAATCATCATTCTTTGGTTTCATCACCAGAAAATTGTGTAATAATAAAAATATAGAAATGTCTGTTGCCATGCCGTTCTTACCTTAACAGACTGCAGTTCTACGCGAACATAGAAAAGCATCGACCCAACAATAAGTGACGTAATAGTAAGATTGAGGAGCGTTCCCGCCAAAAACCAACGCCAACCATTGCTAGAGTTCTTCTTTGACCAGATCAGATTCTTTTCAGCAAAGTTATTAGAATCCATGTCTTTTTCTTGATCTCAACAACGACAAGCTGCGTATAAAACGAGCTTATTCCTCAAAATGACGCCAACAGAAAAACAGTACAGTCTAGGATTACAAGGGCGAGTAGTCGGTGGGGGTCGGTACCATGAGCTTCAATCTGGTGTTGTCTTTAAACAGGTGCTAAATACATTAATAATATTGGGAAAATATCCAAGTGTGCCTAAAAACAAATTAAAAACAGCTGCGTCTAAGAAAACCGTTGAGTATTGCTGACGCTAACAAAAAGTCTTTTTCAACTTTGGCGATTGGGCTTGAGGTGATATGGCCTTGTTCTTCAAATGTTTTTCAAAGAGCTAACTTTCTAAAGGTGAAATGGTTTTGTTTTTATACTTTATTGCCCTATTAAAAAAATTTGAGATATGGGGGGACACATTACGATGGCACTTTTTGGTTTGGGTAAATAATAGTAGTGTTTGTATAAACTCAAACCGAACAGTGCATTTCTACCCGTATCGCAAATGCTAAAGAGCTTGCATGTCTCCGGACAGGCTCTTCTGTAGGAGTATGTGTCACCATTAGAAATTCCGCCCGCCTAGTATACGCAGGGAACGATTTCATCCTAATTTTTTGCATAGCAAAACTGCTATGCAATTATTTTTTTTGTATAGCAAAACGATAATTTTGCATTGCAGTCCATAAATTTTGCATAGCAAATTTTTAAATGCTTAAATATTGCAAATATGTAAACTTGTGAAACGTTTTTATGTTTTAGGCTTAATTTCAGAAAATGCTGTGTGGAAAGTACAAATGGCCTTAGTTCCAGACTTCCATTGTGACATAAAAATAAAAAAGTCACAACTCTTGGCATGAACCTGGGGAAAAATTGGCGTGCTAAATAACTCGACATCGAGAGAGGTTAAAGATTTAATGACTATCAAATCATTGTTTAGTTAGCCCACAATTATTAAGGTTCAGACTTTGTTTTATATGAAATAAACACACCAACATCGGCCTAAGAAGTAAGATGTTTAAAAAAAGTTTGCACCAAGTTTATTTATGAAAAAAAAAGAGAAATAAATTGACTAGAATTTAATTGAAAATGTCAAAATGATTGCATCAACAGACGCAATTTATCTTTAGACAATTATTGTTGAACTTTTCACAAAAATAATGTCCTGAATACCAACAATAACTAAAAAACTGGATGGGACACAGGTCAGATACAAGTTTGAAAGGATCTTCGGATATTTTACAATAACAATGTATAAACAACAAACCAAAGACCCACCGAGAATTTCCATGAATAAAACTTAATAAAATAAGGAGAAACAAAGTAACTTTAAAACCTCTTAAAAGGAAGGACATGAACAAGTTATTTAACCTAGAGAAGGTTATTCAGTTGTGAGTTGGAGATCCCTCTCAACTGAATATTAAACATACACCCAACGAACGAACGTACTGCATGCTGTGTAGAAAGTGTAGCGATGTTTCTTCACACACATGATTTTAAAAAAGGACCAAAGACAGTTCATGCAATTCTCCAACTTCCCTGCAGAAAAACAACTTATTACAGTTTGCAGATGTTCTTAACATAACTAAACAACTGTTTTGTCTTACTTTGCAAGGATAGGAGACATCAGTTTAGTTATAAAATCCCAAATCACCGTCAATCAGAAAAAACTCTACAGGGACGTGTGACTGTAAAACAAGAATGCAGTCTGGTTGCAAACCAGTTTTCTGTACAGTGCATAGGTGCTATGTACAGGGGGGAACCAGACCAAGCAAACAGTCTAAGAAACAAATATTTCTATTGGCTGTTGTATTTCTTCATCGCTCGTGTAACAAATTTTTTCATTGGCCGAGCGGTGTGTACTGATTGACTGTGGCATGGCAGAAATTACGTTCGTCGCGTCGTCGGGCGGTGGTGCCGATGGCCTCTAAAGTAAAATGTTTATTGCTTTATTAACTGAGAGATTTTTGCAAAAAAAACCCCAAAAGGTATGAAAGGTTTTGAAAAAATGCTGTCAAATGTTTGATTTAAGAATAAATATTGCAAAAATTGTATCGCAAATTGGATCGCAAATTTGCGATCCACTTTTTAAAATTGCATAGCAAATTGTCCAAATTGCATCGCAAATTGCGATGCGATACAAGGGAAATCGTTCCCTGATACGCATTCAGGAAAGGTTGCATGGCCTCCCCGCAGATGAGAGCGTGCCATCCCACCCACCCCACGGCATAAAACATTATTGAGTGGGAGTTTTACAGGATAGCGTAGACATTACTTTAAAAAAATAGGCCTATTAATTTCACCTTTATGTAAAAAAAGGCAGCTACTACTCAGCCTATTTTTTAGCAATGATTTTCCGCTCACGTGTCTCAAACTGTTGTGGGAGGGGGGGGGGGGGGCGGGCGTATTGTGTTGTGTTGTTGTTTTTTGCACCGCAGCGAGATAAGAGATTTTGTGAAGCCTTAGTATACGAAAGCACCTCTGGAGTGCGGTGAAACTTCACGCATAATTTTCTGGGGGTGTTGTTACTTTCCGGGGGTATGTAATTGAGAAAAATTTGATAGATGGAGGTTCAAAGTAGAATTTTCAGTTTTCCACAGAAAATGTGACATTTCTAAATAAATATTTTTCACTGTGAAATTAAGGGTTTTTACACTAAAGTCAATGCAGGTTTACCTATTGTTTTTTTCTGCAGCATACATCAATACAGTCAACAGGAGAGGGCACAAAATGGTCCAAAAAAAATTCACCATTTTGAGCATTACACATTTATTAGTACAAACAACCAAACATAGTGGTTTCATAATTTTTATTTACCCCCCAAAAAATTATTAAAAAGTGCTTCGCATGAGCAGAAAATGAAACAAAAGCCGTCGGGGACACTTTCCGAGAGGCTTTCAGGATGACGTAGCTGGACATGTGAAACAACTAAACGACTGTTTACTGCGCCGCGTCGTGTTGTGTTGGTTGGGATACAAGAAAATAGCATGGGTGTAATGGGTGTGAAAGTCGTCACACAACCGACTTTTATTAGCAGCACAAAACAACAATAACTTTCCTAATTTTCATGTGAAATTTACTATACAAAAACTTACATTCAGTGAATGAAATCCTTGAGTGAATTTAACACAAGTTTCATGGTGTTCTAAAAAATTGTGTCGTTAAAATTTAATACATTTCTGTGATATGGGGGAGAGTAAGGATTCGGAACGCTCTGATCCTCCTAGCCGGAGAGGCGCCGCGGCCGGCGATTTTTTTTTCCGTACCACACGCTGGCTATCGCATACACGCATAAGGTATGGTCGCTTTCCCGGATCCCTTCACTGCCGCGGCGCCTCTCCGAGTAAATCAGTCTGGTACCAACTCAATTGTAGCAATTGATCGTATCGTTGTCCTTATGTTGTTGAGGGAGCCCGACGAAACCTTGTTTTCGATCTCAAAGGTTTGTATTGGTGCTCGATCTCGTCATACAGTAACTTTGAAAAGCAATTTTTGTTAACGTAATTATGAGAACGTGTGTACGTCTCCTTCAATGAGCAAGTTGTCAAGATCGTTGAGATCATTTTGAAAGTTCACTCTCGAAAATCATTTGATTTTTCATCCAAAACGTGTGATTTTTTTTAAAAATTCCACCTGTCCGGCTATTTACAAGTATATTGGCACTCAATCGGTAAGTTTTCATAATGCAGATCGTGGCGGAAAAAAATACCAAGAGGGCACAAGAATAGGTTTGCAGTCGCGCTAGGGCCAAGGATACAGAGTGGATTGGCCCTAAATTGGGGCTATGATCCTCCCATCATCGCACCGCGGAAATTCACAAGATTCCCGGCCGTACCTATAAATCCTCAGATAACTTTAGTTGTGATTATTTTCTTGCGTTACTTGTAGGGCTTATTTGGGTTTTTTTCCTCCAAATTGATGCCTTGAGGTTGAAAACAAAACAGATCAACACAAATTATTACATTGTTGTTTGGAAGGACATGAAGGAAATGTTACGTTGCAAAAGTGATTTAAAATAATCACTACATACCTTTGGAATTGAAAAAATGCCTCTGTTAACAACAGATGAAGTCTGTACCTAAAACTCTTGGTAAAATCCCTTCAAATTCTGATATTCCATGTGTAAAAACACACACACGTTGATCGCGAAAAGCGGAACGTTGCCATTTTTACTGTGTGTACATTTCACGTGTGAGAGAATGGTGGTGGTCGTCAGGTACGGTGCACACACGTAACACACGACGACGAGCCGTACATGCGCGCACACACAGAACGTTGATGCGTTATATAACTACTGACCTTTCAACCTTTTGAGGTGCACAGCCATGTGGGAACCATGTGTTATTTTAAGACTAATGTCGTCTTTAGATTGCGCTCTATCTACGACTGTTTGCTGTGTTTTAATCGCATGTGTAAAACTTAAAATATAACTTGTCAAACTTCCAGCGCGGTTGCAGGCAAGTAATAGTCGTGTTTACTGGCTCACACGTCCAGCACGTCACTATTTTGATCAATATGTTTGCTGCCACCATCGGTTACAGGCGCTTCTGGACGGCTTTTGTGGAGTGTTTTTTCGCCGCGAATTTCGTGTTTTTTTTACAATACAAGAAAAGTTTTAAAATCCGGCATTAAGGTAATGTACTAATAAATACACGATGTTTAAAATGGAGAGGGGTGGTGGGGGGAATTTTGTTTGGTCTGGGATATGCTGTTCTTATCCCGTTAACTGTTGACTCCATAGCCGGCGTGTGCTGCAGAACAAAAATTTGCGCCCCGCCCCCTTGCCAACTCAAAATAGCGCCCTCATTTGACCTAACAGTTCATGCATGAGTAAATTAATTGGGTCTACAGCTGTGACACAGGTGAATGGCTAGATCCCCAGGAAAAAAGTAGCCAAAAACGACATTCCGGTAAGATGTCATTGATTCTATATTTCAGTCGCTGTATTTCTCCATCATCAGTTCCCAATACAGACAACAGTTAAGATTCTGGAACAAAGACAGGAGTTTCTTCTTCTTCGAACAACCGAAAACCATTCAGTTTATAGCTTTTCAAGTGAAGTTGGTAAAACCATGGAGGTAGGAATAGAAACTTTGGTACTTCCTCCGTGGTAATACATCTATACCTTCCTCCATGGCTGTCCTTGCTCTATGCATGCTCTATGGTAATACCATAGAGAAAGCCTTTCTCTATGATAATATCAATCCATGGAGGTACCAAAGACATGATCAACACTTGATGTGACCTAACATATACATAAAATAACAAACCTGTGAAAGTTTAAGCTCAATCGGTCTTCGGAGTCATGAGAAAACAGTGACAGTCATATTAGACAAAATTGTTTTAAAACATCGTAATGGCTCTCTTTTAAATTACAGCTCAACAAGGTGGGCTACTGTCACACCTGTGTACTTTGTGTGTGTTGTGTTGTCAATTTACTTATGTAGTTCAAGTTCAGGAGAATTAAAAACTAACCAACAAACAAAGCTTTATAAATTATACAACAAGGCATTTGAGATAGACTACTGGGTCAAAACGTGAGGCCATTAACTAGTTTTGAAAATTACAAAACACACTTAAAAGTTTGCTGTGCTTACATCTAGAACTCCTATTTTGACAAACTGCAGTTGCATGTAGGTCATGCACATACACAAAATATTTGAACAAGCGAATTCTTCGTACAGCTGCTGTTAACACGAGATATTGCCAGGTGCCGACTGACGGGTCTTTTCGTTCAGTGTATGAAATATGAAAGTTGATAATTGCCTCAGCTAAAAAAGGTGAAGAAAATAAATATCTAATATTTTAAAATCAATTCCTTTCTAAAAAATTTTTGAAAAAAAGGTGGATGCATAATGAGCTTTAGCCTCTTTGCAAGGCCCACAAATTTCAATAGTCAGTATTGACTCCTCAAGATTTCACTTTATTTCCAAATATTTCTTATCCCCGTAGACCAGTCGGCACTTTTTGATTAAACAACCATGGCTGCTGCATCAGGGAGACTGGGTTCCAGACTCTACCTATCGGCCAAGGGTTTCGCCCAGAGGCATCCAGCAATCACAAACTCCATCACCTATGGAACAATCCTGGGCGTGGCGGAGACGACGCAACAGACAATTGCCGGTTGTGAGAAGTACGACTGGACGAGAGTTGGGCGAATGATGGTGATCGGTGGGTGTGCCTACGGCCCCATAGGGTTCTACTGGTACAGGTGGCTTGACAGAACACTTCCAGGAGCAGCTAAACTCACAGTCGCCAAGAAAGTCATCAGTGACCAACTTGTGTCTGCTCCGTTGTTTATAAGCATTTTTTACATTGGTAAGTTGTAAACCATTCAGGCCTAAACCCAGTGACGTAGGGGAGGTGGTAGCTGCCCTGCTGCTTACAGAACCCGCCCCCCCCAATGACATTAAAAGAACTTTGGTTTGATACATTATATTTAACCAAATAATGCCTTTGGCCACACTTGCAGCCCACACCCGCCCCCACCACACCCTGATGACACAGATGGTTACAGTACTGCCTGAACCATCAAGTGCTTCAGCGGCAACGATATCCAACTTTTTTTTTAAAAGTGGCTCAAGGGAAATTCAGTTTTGAAATTAATTTGCGTGTGTTGTTGGTCATTTGCAGGATCCAGTATTATGGAACGCAAAGAAGATATTTCTGCTGAGTTTAAAGAGAAGTTTGTCACAACATACGCTGCCAGTTGTTGCTTTTGGCCACTAGCACAGGTAAAGCAGTTCCAGATAATATAACTTTGTTTGATTGAATCAAAAATCTTTTACAAATATTTCTTGCTGGACTAATCTAGTTTTAAAAGCCCTCCCGTATCCTTCTGTATCCTCCTTGCCAAAATAAAGGATTCAGAAGGACTGAGGGATCATGGTCTGAATAATAACTGCTTATCAGTGGGTCAATTCAAACAAGTTGGTATAGAGTGACATAGGAGAGGAGGATATTGGAGGATTAGGGTCATCTGTAGGCAAAAAGGCCTTTGGAAAAGAGGCTAACAGAAATTTTCTAAATTACCAGAAATCTACTTGAATTTATCTCCGCTGATCATCTAAAGTAAGTTTCACGTGTTTCTTTATAGACCAGTATGCACGGCGCTCGGTAAACATTGGAGGCCTAATGTGCATAATAATCAAAGGTACACTGGTAGAAAAAAATTGAGTTACGGAAAATAAGCCCAGTTTCAAACTGGTAGAAGCCAGAACTCAAGCTTATTTGATCAAATTCAATCAGTATGGGGGATTTCAGCCATGAAGTAGGTTCCCATTCCTGCAACCAATAATCTGTGGAATTGTATTTTAAGGTTTTTAATGGCTTTTGTAGCCCCAAAATGTTTTGTTTACGCGAGACTGTTTTAAAGGTTTAGTTGGTGAACGTGCAGTATGTGATAATTGCTCGATGACATACAGCCACTGGCTTCAACCGCCTGTAACATATTGCGTTAAATCTTTGATAGAATTTGGTTGGCAGTCGAATAACTAGCTTTGGGACTACTCGCGCATGTTTGGGAATATTCGGCCATGAAATGGTCTTTTGGAGTAAACCTTTTTCAGCTGTTTCAATGAATGTTTCCCCTCCCCAAAGTAATGTTGTATCTTCTCCTGAATTTCTTCTATTACTATCCAATGACTTAACTTTCTTTTCTCCGAAATTGACAGACTGTTAATTTTCTGTTTCTACCTCCACACTTCCGAGTTGTTTACGTCGCCACGCTGAGTATGATCTGGTCCAACATCCTCTGCTTCATGAAGAGAATTGTAAGTAAATCTCCCATTTACATTCACTGTGACCTAACTGTGAGTGTCTTTAGTTTTGTTCAGAGCCAACACTCTTCCCAAAGAAGATTTACACATGGTTGTACCTGCAAGCTTTGTTCTTACTTACTTCTTATTAACAATAATATTTTTTTGGCAAACATAAAATTAGATTATTGTTTTGTTTTTTAACAGAGTATGCACAAAGAGGAGAAAGTGGTTCCAGTTTAGACACAGCGATGTAAGGAGATTAGGAGAATACTTTTTACTACAACATAAACATTTTACTAACAACATAAACATTAAACAAGATTCCAACACTTAGAATAACTGTGAATATCCATGTCCTTCAGAATCCAATATCCGGGTTTTGACTGATTTGATGTGCCTTAAATTAGTTCATACATGTAACACTTTTTGTAGGAGCTGGCGACATGCATGTACCACTTTATCAGAGTCTAAAGCCTGGTTTGTACTTCACGTGAATTTAAATGCGACACGACAATCAGGTGCGCGCTGTTTGCTAATTGTGACGCAAGGAAATTTGCTTCACTTTCGCACTTTGTGTAAAGTATGACCAGACTTTAGGGTTCAGATTTTGAATGGTTCTGGTTGATATGGGAACAAATTGAAATTTTAACACTTAAGATATTTTTATGTTTTAGGGTTGAATTGTGAGGCCATTAACACTGGCATATTAATCCGGAGGTCGAAGGTTCAAATCCCGCTCTAGTCAATTTTTCTTCGTTCAGCCCAATTTTATTTACTTTCTGTATAATGATCACCATAGGCCAAGGCGTGCTACTGCTGCTGTTTTTTTGTAAAAATGGTTGGAAAATAGTTCGCAATAAAACTTATGTTTTCGAAAGTTAGATACTATGCCAACACTAGAAAATATAAATTCAAGACATGACTTTCACTTTGACCTTTTGGGTTGAGAGGAAGTAGGTCAACTCCTGCAGCTATTTGCAGACGCTTTTTTCGCATGTGTCTGTTATTTCATCTTTCTTGATAATTTTGCCTACAAATCAGCATTATGGTGAAAAAAACCCCAATCTATAACCTCTCCTTTAAGTAGCAGGAAGTAAGGCCGTGTCCGAATTGGCGGCTACAGCTACGGCTACGGCTAGATTTCCGCGTCATCGTGCATTGAGGTATAGGACGTCCTTAGCAACACCCTTAGCAACAGCCGTAGCCGTAGCTGTAGCCGCCAATTCGGATACGGCCTAAGATTAAATCCAGGTTGTGCATGAGTAAGAAATGTTAACATTGACAATTCATGCAAATTAAATGGTTATTCAAATTTTTAAACCAGGTAAAATGAAATTGACAAGTGCCAAATCCTCTTTCGAATGACAGGTAATGATAAGCAAGTTTTAGTCACTTGTTGTTTGGTTGTGTTTATAGCACAAAATTATGGCACTGATGCGAAATTTCTAGCTGATTTCCACCTTGCGAGGCAGTTATCTGTATTTTATTTATATAAAAAAAGGAATATTACAAAGCTGGAAACTTATAACATGTTTTCATTAAAATGTGCAAACAAATTCCAAAGTTTGGAAAAACTATGTTTTGGCTTAATTTTCCCTCCATAAATAACTCAAAATGTATTTTTACAAAAATAATGTAGATTTGTAAATGCTATGAAACTGCCTCGTAATAAACTTTAAAAATAATATACTTGAATCTTTTTGCTCATATCTTCCATATTTTCTCAAACTTTATACTGTATTTTGTGTATTCTATTCTTCTGAAGTATTTTTCATAAATTTTAATAAATAAATAACAATAGATTAAAAGTTCAACTACTTGAATGTTGAGAAGACAATTTATATTATAGTAACAATTTTGAATTTCAATTGAACTTTTACCATAGCTGAAAGAATATACGGGTGGCAAAGCTAGGTGTATTGGTTGTCTTGATCAATCAAGTACATACACATTTGTAGAGTATGAATTAAAGTAACAAATATATATCTAGACTTCTTTGAAAACAATCTTAAATATTATAAGCTACTTTTTAACTTTCTACTCTGGTTAACGTAAAATTATGTCTGCAAATGTACTATGCAATTATATTTGATGAAACTTGTCTGAATCTTGTAAATTGCTGAAGTGACCTTCTCTTTGTGGTTTCTTGAACAGTGGCTCACATAAGGAGTTGATGAGTCTTGGTGCAAGACCCTTCCCTCACGAGATGGTAGCGGGTTCGTGAGTGGTAGCACTCTCTGTGGGGGAAATCGTGTATGGCCTGAAATCCATAAGTCCGTCAAGCGATGTGCATAATGCGTTGTGCGCCATCTTTTAAAATGAAAAAACTTACCAAGCAAATTACAAACTTTTTATGGATAACGCAGTAGGCAATGGACCCCTCGCATTTGTCGCCATCGCTGATGAAATATGCACCCGTGAAAGGCTATCATTGGCTGAGAGTTGTGCGCAGCAGGTACATGAATGCAGATTTCCAAAGATGGCGATCAATACGGACACATGGAATTGTGTGTTGCTTGGCGAGTACTTTCATTTGTACGCATTATTGAAGCATGATGGACACATGGATTTCCAGCCTATCAATACAAACAAGGAGGTCTAGCACCAATTGCCAAGACTTGGAACTGATGTCATGTGTGTGGTGGAAATGTTTTCACAACCCCTGACTGGGAATTTTTTTGTGTGCCACTGGTCTTGTATTACAATTTTTATTTTGTTCCAGTATTTTTGGTGAAAAAAATAAAAAAATAAAGTGAAATATTTGTCTGTTGTATGTTTTAAAAAACTATGTACTTATTGGTTTCCGAGTTCAGTGGAAAATACTTGAACATGCACATGTTGGTCCACAATGTGTCCGTGTCCAAGCCTGTAGTTGTGTATTTCTAGTGATACACAGTCTATAAAACTCTTGAATTGTATTATCTGGGAGGTTCTGGGTCTATAATAAGAGGAAACCCAGGTCCCCAAGCCAATTTTCACATTCATTAAATCTCGTCCATGACTTTACTGCTTAAAACCATCGACCTCAACAAGTGAAAAGAAGCCATTTTTATTCCTTAATGGCAGGGGCAGCGATCCCTTCTGCATTATGGTCGTCACCAACTTAATCTTCAAACTAAAATTAGTTTGTGAAGAACAACCGTGAGTTTGGCTCCTCGGGCCGGAACTGTCAATTTTATTTTCACTTCTAAAAAAATACCAATCCAAATAGTCTACTACTATTACATAAACCATAAATTACATTTGGAAGAAACTTTTTTTTATAATAGTTATAATTTTTTTCTGGAAGGCAACAAATTGAATATCATCTTTAATAAATACAAATATTATAAACGACTATTCTGCCGTATATACATATGTCATCCATTGCGATTTGAACAAATTAAGGCAAAATACATTTAAACCATCACAAGGAAGTTGAATAAATTAAAAACGGGCTTCAATGTATACAAACTTAATGTAAAGGCCAACTGAATAAGATATGCTGGAAGAAGTTATCAATTAAATTAGCAAATATGAAGTTGACTTCAAATAAATAGCATGGGCATTTCATTTTGTGATTTGTAATAAATTAAATAATAAATTATTTGAAAGATCTCCTAAATTACTTTTAGCATGCATGCAACTTGTTTTTTCCTCTTTTTTCCTTTCTTCGATAATTATGTCACAGAAAACAGAAAACACTGTACATAGTTAAGTGCAATTGGTCATATACTCATTTTATACTTGTCCAAGTCCTCTGAAAAAACAACAACATATTACTCAGGTGTGATTCTAACCCATGACTTTTGCCATTTTAGAGCAGATGTCTTGCCACTAAACCACTACATTTTAGCAGTGAGTACTGTAACAGTTTTTAATGTCAATAATAGATATTAAGCTTAACATTGATTAAAAACAAATTATATTTTGACAAAATCGTATGAGACAGTAAACATAATAAAATAGAATTTAAACAGTAACCATGGTAATGGACAAATGAAATCAAAATATTTTGGTTAAAATAAATGCATATAAAACACCTACAAAGAAAAAGACACTAGAACTTGTGACAACCAGCGGGGGCACTATGGAGGGGGGCACTATGGAGGGGGGGGGGGGGGGGGGGGGGGGTGGGTATGTGTTTGCCCTCCCCCCCAAAAATGTTATCTCAGTTTTTCCCCTGACGGTAGAAACAAAATTTCGGCCACGACACAACAATTTAACATATTTAATGTTTAAACCAACTTTACACATGGTATGAAACTGAACCAAACCAAAACCTTGAAGCAAACAACCCTTAAATCACACAAATCATGAAAACAATTATTTTAAAAAGTACAATGACTTTTACACAAAAAACCAAACAAAGTTACATGTACATCTGAGTATTTACACAAACTTTAACAAAACTCTGTATTTTCTACACAAAAACCCTTTTATAAAATATAAACTTCAAAAACCCTGAAAAGAAAAATTGTGAAAAAAAATGGAAATGGGCGCAAAGAAGGGAAAAACAAACAACAATTTCAGGTCTATTCCTTGATACCCTTTTAATTCTAAATTCAAAACATTGAATATCATTCCAAAATGCATCTTGGACAAAGTACAAGTAACTTCTTCTTTTTTTTTGGGGGGGGGGAGGGCAAGCGGGGGCAAAGAAATAACTTGGGAGTGCTCTTGATGTATTGAACCATTCATTTCTGTTTTTTGTGCTTTCAATTGGGGTTAAACTATAGTTCATCCTTGTTTTGATAGTTTTTGGAGCGTTCTATGAAATTAACCATATCTATTAGTTTATCCTTGTATACATAAACCCAAGGGCGTCGATGGGTGGGGGACGGGGGGGGACGGGGGGGACATATCACCCCACTTTTTAGACTGGGGGGGGGGGACAGCATATCAGATGTCCCCCCCACTTTTTGATTGACTGTTCATTAGAAATATGCAACAAAATATACAAATGTACACCATTTTCTTGATTTAATATTTCATTACAATTTTTGTTCAAATAAAAAAATAGCGAACAAACGGTGAAATGTTTTCTTAATTTTCATCTTTTTTTCTGATGGACCACGCGTAGAATGGTATTTTGGGCCTATTTCCATTTCTATAATACAGACAATAGACGACAAGTTTCGTCCAAGACATGAACGCCAAAATCCCGCTTACATACCTTGTTAGCATTCAAGTTATGCGTCGTTTGTGTATGCTATAATGTACGGTACACGATCCCTCCACAAAGGAAGTCTGTGTGTGCGCGCATGTGCAAATGTGTTACATTTTGTTACAATCGCACAACGCACAAAATGTAGTAAAATCCATTAAAATAAATATAGGAGCAGTTTGGGCCATGACAAGATTTGTCGAAGAAGCAGTATTTTGTTTTTTCGAAGAACTTCAAGCTGACACACGATAAACCCCGGACTCCAGAAGCATATTAAAAATGGATATCAGAAATTAAATGTAAAAGTAATGGTGTGGGGTGCAAATAATGTAATATGTATTTTTTCAAGACTTGCTCGCCCGTCCCCCCTACTTTTCAGTAGCGATCGACGCCCTTGCATAAACCATACTATAGTTCATCCTTTTATACATGAACCATACTATAGTCCATCCATACATAAACCATACTATATGTACTACATGAACCTGAACCATACTTTTGTTCATCCTTTTATATATGAACCATACTATATGTACTACATGAACATGAACCATACTATAGTTCATCCTTGTATATATGAACCATACTTTAGTTCATCCTTTTATACATGAACCATACTATGTACTACTCCATCTTTGTGTACATAAACCATACTATGTACTACTCAGGTAAGGATGAAGTATAGTATGGTTTATCCTTGTATACAGTACATGACCATACTACAGTTCATCCTTTAGAGCTTGAACGAGCCAGTCATTCCCATAAACCTCATCAGAATCTTCATCGCTCAGATAGTCTTCATCTGCATCTTCCTCTCGCCTCAGCAGCGATGAATAATGAAGCTTCCTCTTCTTGGGGACGAGCTGCTCAACCAAGACCACAACCATCCCCCAAGCTAGAGCCAGGCCTGCCGAGGCACCGTACAGGACCTTCAGCCCCGCTTGATCATAGACGAGGCCCCCAATGGAACTCCCGATGGAGAAGCCGAGTCCATGGTACATAGAGTTCAGAATGGATTGTGTGGAGCGGTCCATAGCTGGGGGAGATATCTGCTCAGCGTATGAGGAAACTGTTTGGAAGAGTGCTTGCTGACTGAATGCACACAGCACTTCAATGGGAACAACAGCCCAAGGTGTCCACAGAAATGCAAAGTAGAGAAGACGAGACGTGAGGCACAGCAACGCCATGACTAGGACACCAGTGTGGCCCAGTTTTCGAGTCAACCAGCCAGTTAGAAAAAGCATTGGGATTTGGGAGGTGACAGAGACTAGCAGCGCGACTCCCATGACAACCTCTGATCCTCCAAGATCTTGCACATGCCAGAAGAGGAAATTGTGTATGTTTGATGCTAGCGCTCCTGCGATAAGTGTAGTGAGTGTGACTACAACGTTGTGTGGATCGGCAAAGAGCAGTCTGATACCCTTACAGAATCTCATTTGCTTGTTTCCTTTCCTGATCGCAGGGATGGGGTAGAAGAAAGCCAACAGGAAGGCAAGTCCAAGGAGACCCGCAAACATGTAAAAGTGGATCATGAAGTGGCTTGCCTTAAGGAAGATACGGCAGTCCGTGTTGTCAACAATAACTGCAACAGTCACAGCAAAGATGGCAAAGCCAATTATACTCGGCACTCGATGTCTCTTGTACTTGTCAAGTTCATCTACAGCATCCAGAGTCTCATGCAGATTGCTGTCGCATATTTTGTCGACGGGGCATGCAAGGCTCTCCCCGATGACCACAATAAGGAGTGCAATTATGAACACGATATGCTCCGATTCAAGGAAACTGTTTAGCGGTTTACTTACACTGTCCTGTGCCTGGCCCAACGACCGTGGAAATTGGTCATTTTGTGATAGTTCAGCTGCTTCGTTTGATACAGGGTGTTCATCGATGTTGCTACGCTTCTTTCTGTTGTGAGAGACACTTTGTTTACCTATATGTTTTGTCGTTTCAATCTTTTGCCTTTGGTTTGGCTTACTATTAGAGTTGCTGTTTTTATTCTGAGATCCTTGATTGATGTTGCCCCAGTTTTCTGTCAATGTGGGTTTCCTTTGGTTTGGCTGATGATCCGAATTGCTCTGTTTGTTTCCTGATCCTTGATTATGATCGATGTTACCCCAGTTCAAATGGGTCCCAGGTTTATGATTGTCGTGATTTTGATTTAACTTTTGGTTATTGCTTTGTGGCTGCATCACAGATTCATGGTTATACTGGTTGTGATTTAGTTGTTGGTTGTTACTCTCCAATGTCGAAGGGGACACAACGGCAGGTGGAGTTGGCATGGTTGAAGTATAACTGGGTACTGACTCCTGATAATCCTCAAGTTGGGACTGTTCATTGTTTGATTGGAGTCGATCAGCTGTAGATTCTTCAGTGTACTGATGAGAGTTGGATTCTGGCAGAGCATTTGACTCTGGAAGGGGGTGGCTAGGCTTTGGAGTCCAAATCTGATTTGCGTTATTTTGAGGTGAAGGCCGTGCTGTATTTCCCACACCATGGTTGAGGTCTGGATGGATATTATTGAAGGGTAGTTTTCCGGTTGGTTTAATTCTTGAGTAAAGGGTTGTTGTCTTCTTGGTGTTGATCCGCTGGTTTGAATCAGTAGATCTGATGAAGTCCATTGATGTTGGAGAGGTTGAGAAAGGAATGCCTGACAGGGTCGATGTGTGACGAGTTGTAGGGGCCATCGATAAAGGCATGCTTACAGCATCATTATCAACTCTTGAGTTGTTTAAAGGTCCTCTGTAGTTTGCAGAGTTGTGTTGCGGGTTGCAATAGGCTAAATAGAGATCTCCATCTGCTGGTGGTAACAGGGTCAAACCAAGGTTTGACGCCAGCATCATAAACATAGCAACCATCAAAACTATGCGCTGTCTGCCGTGTTTTGTGGCAAAGCTGCTCCACAGAGGCGCACCCCAAAGAGCAACAAAAGCCTTGAGTCCACAGATTACACCTGTCTGGGTGGCACTCAGGCCTAGTTGACGGAAGTACAGGGTCAGAAAGGGAAAGAGGCATGCTTTACTTGCTGAGTACGTAAAATAGAAAAAACTGACAAAGGTCAGAGTTCGTTGCAGGTCGACCTGCTCTCCTTTGGGCATAGTGGAGTAATTTTTCAGTTCATCGTTGTTGACAAATGTCTGACGATCTCCACTCTCCTGTCTTCATTATTCTTCAATCAGCTGAGGGTCTGTGAAACAAAAATATCACTATGATCACCACATTTTGTTCACTTTGCATAGCAGTTTGCACTTCTTTGAAGTTCTTTTCTTATTTTTAAATATTAAGACCAACCAAAGATAGATCTAGTATTTAGTAAACTTTTGCTTGGGAAAATGAAATATTGCTGTTTTTGGTCATAATGAGTGAAAAACCGGTGGTGGTATGGGTATTTGTTGTGATTGTTTTCCTTTTAATTTGTTATTTATTGTTATTTATTCGATCTCCCTTCTCTACCTCGATCCGCCCTCTTTTCGTCATTGCAAAAGTCACAAAGTGCCAACACTATTTAAAAAAAGTGTATTACAGTCGTTTGACCAGTTCCGGATCACTTTTTGAATTCACGATGTTTTTGTTGCATTCTCTTTAACATTTTAAACAAACAAAAGTTAATCAGTTTACCTAAAGATGTCATAACATTCACCAAGTATCCATTGGCAAAAAATAATTAATACTTTTGAAGTGGCTTCGAGAAAAGTATCGTCACCCGTTTGACCAGTTCCGGATCGGTTGATTCTATTCCGAATCAGTAGCGCGCCCTCTATTGCAAACCATTACCCCCAATCCCGGCATTGATAAAACTGAAAATACATGCAACGTTATCGACGGCTGTTGGATGAAGTACATGTAGTTTTACATTCCTTGAAATATAAAAATGCACGCTTCCAGTGCAACTTAAATGACAAACTTTCTACAACAGCCGTATGATTTTAACTAACTGATTGCGCCACCATTTTGACGCACCAACATATTGAGTGATCCGGAACTGGGCAAGGGTACGATGCCTCCCAACAAACGATTTCGGTAATTTTATCTCATAAAAAAAAAAACGCCTGCTCAGTATTTAAGTGAAATATTTTGTACACATTCTTACCATTTTATATAAATGTTATTCACCCTGGCATTCAAATTTGAAAGGTGAGAAGTTTTAACAGCGTTTTTCAACCAACATTTTTGGGCGTAAATAATGATCATTATCGCCGACAAACTTCAGAAAAATTACCATAATTTATTTGTCGATGAGGTTGGTCCCCTTATCTTGGGTTTGTTGGTTTATTGGATGTTATTCTTCACATGTATCAACAGGAATTGGTAATGTGAGAAGTAATTTAATTATGTGGTTGTTGCAAAGTTTAAGTGATCCGGAACTGGTCAATGATCCGGAACTGGTCAAACGACTGTAATTTAATTATGTCATTGTTGCAAAGTTTAAGTGATCCGGAACTAACTGGTCAATGATCCGGAACTGGTCAAACGACTGTACTTAGACATTTATAAAACAATGACTAGTTATGACAACTACTCACATTCACAACTAACAACTTCCATGTCTATTAAAGTAAACAAAAACAAAAGCTTACACTGTGTTCAGCCCGTCTACTGTCGTCTGAGTTAAGTGAAGAAACTACTAATGAATTATTATCTAGATCAGATCTAACGTATTCGTCTTCTCATTTTGTTTTGCAGCTCTTCGTTAAACTTCCATGATAACCCATCCGCCTGTTGGTGGTTTTAAAGTGTGACGTCATGTCAATGCAAAGACTTGTCTCTCTCTAGCTCTATCAATCAGCTGTTATGCATGTTTATTTCATTGTCTTTTCTTTTCATAATTAGTAGGGCAGATGAAAATTGATGAAAACGCTGTCAGTTTAATTCAGCATTTACATTTTTTGTTTGTTTGTTGTTGTTTGGGGATTAACAACGTAATGTGGGGGGCAGGGGGCGTGGCCAGTAAATTCTACTGGGAGGAGAAGGCGAAAATCCCTGTACGGATTGGAGTTTAGGTTTTGTCAATTATTTTACAGCAACAACACATTAGACTCCCGAGTTAATGAAATTTTACATTTACTGGAATGTTTGAGAAAAGCAGGGAATTAATTACTTTCCCAATAAATGCAATGGATGACTGTTTTTCATAAAAAGAACACAGGGAAATAATGCTACCATATTGTGATGGAAGAGTGAGAGTCATTCTAGTGATATATCCATTTCCCTCAAAAACTTCCTCCATGCATTATCTCCCCCTCCCCGGCCCCGCCCCCCTCTTTCCAAAACAACCTTTTTATTAGTAGGCTAGGTACCCTTTTACTCATGTGCCAGCGTGGACTAATCCAACATGGCAGCCAGGGTGAGTGTTGGCGATGGAGTAATTCCTGCATCATCGACATCAAATCACGTACCGAAAGTTACACCTTCTTCCAAAACAACGTTGAGAATGGAAGGCAATTTGCAGAAGGTAATGTGTGATGTTTTTTTTGTATTGTTTGTGTTTCTTGGATGTATTTTTGATCTTATGTGAAGTATGCCCCCAGTCACTAAAAAATTATAAATAAAATAAAAAGGGGGGGGGGGGGGTTCGTAATGCGTTGTTCCGTTCATGCGAGGAGGCGGGGCTTTTTAGCCAAATGCCCCCCTTGCACTTTCACTCTGCATGCAGTCTTTGGCTTTTAACTTTTGCCAATGGAGGAAGGAAATAAGTATCTAAAACAAAAGAGTCATTGTAACTAAGATTAAGAAGGCCTAGTAATTAGTATTAAATTATGAAGAATTTAATAAGTTATTATTTAAGTGAATGGAATAGTTTTTCTAAATTCAACTCCAAAACTTTGTAATTGTAGCATAGATCCTTTCTCTAGTGTAGTATGATTGTAGTCTGCAACTCCAAAATTCTGTAGGGGGTATGGTAGTGCCCCCACCCCCAATTTTTTGTTCAGTGCCCCCCCCCCCCCCCCCCCCCCCATGTACCCCCCCACCCACGAAAACAATTGTGATAGTGATCACACAAAAAAGAAAAGAAAAAGAAAAGGTAAAAAAGAAGAAAATGTATGTTTGTATATTCTATTGCAACCACGAAATGGTGGCCTCCTGCAGCGCCCTTTAACAACAAAAAAGCATGACCCCAACCACTGACTAACCCATTCCCCCCCCCCCCACTTAAAAGCGATGCCCCCTGTTACTAGAGACTCAAACCAATAATAATGTATTGTAGAATTTAGGGTCTAGGTTAATAATAACTTGTTTGTTGGTGTGTTTGTTTGTTTATTAATTTCCACTCAAGTAAACAATAAGTCATAAATCAACGGCTTTGAAGAAAATAATACATATTGAGCGGAGGGCCATCTAGAAACCCATAGGGCTTGTATCGATGACCCTATGTAAGTGCCAATGGGAAAGTGGGTGTATTCATGCAAACGGACTATAAATAAGTGGAATTTTGAATTATTTATTTATTTGTTGATTGCTTTTCGAAGAAAGCGAAAAGAAAAACAGTGAAAAAGATACATGGGATGAACATGAAGAACACTGGGCCGACGACCCCCACTCAACCATTGGCAAATACAGGGTAAAGTTACAAACAATTTACATTTAAGCACACAAAAGAAAACACAGGACTTAGGACAAATTCACAGAACAAAACAATGTAACTTTGTCTGGACTGGAATGGGGAGAGAGCATACGAATTAACCTTCATTTAATAATTGGGATCGAGGGTGGAAGAATTTAAATTCAGGAGAATATTTATTTCTCCACATGCTCTGACTCTGAGTTATGCACGTATCAATTGTAGTCCCAGCCCTGGGGGACCCGGGACTTTGGCAGAGGTAGCCGGGACATAGACGGGGATGTGCAAAAACCGTGCCCCGCTAGCCGGGACAATAGCGGGGTCTTTGCCGAGGTTGTACAATTTGTTTCCCTGCCCTACCGGGACAATAGCGGGGTCTTTGCTGAGGTTGTACAATTTGTTTCCCCGCCCTACCGGGAAAATAGCGGGGACTTTGCCGAGGTTGTACCATGTTTCCCCGCCCTACCGGGACAATACCGGATCGTTTTGTGGGTGACAAATGCCCTGATGCATGTCGGTCGGGCCGGGATTGTGCGGGGGTTGTTATAAATGCCCCGCATGCCGGGGCCGGGATCGTGCGGGGGTTGTTATAAATGCCCCGCATGCCTGGGCCGGGATCGTGCGGGGGATGTACAAAAACAAGTGCCCCGCCAGGCCGGGCACGTAGTGGGGCATGGCAGGGGCTATGACGCCAAGCCATTTGTACATCCCCGGCCAAGTCCCCGCTAGTCCCGGGTCCCCCAGGGCCGGGATGACAATTGATATGTGCATTACAATGTAGGTAAGCCCGGCCTGAGTGTAACTTAGAACATAATGGCACACATAAATATCAAAAATGGAAGAAGAAAAAAAGAAGTTGTTTTAAAAGTTTGTTTCATCTTTTTCTTGAACAGATGTTTATTGAACCGTCCTTAAGAGGTATGTCGGAGAGTCTCAGTGAGGTCATGAAAATGATGGAGAAACGTGGCAGGTAAGCTTTGGCACAGACTGTTTGGGTAACAATTAGGAAACAATGACCCCAAAATCTCTTGACCAAAATATAAGGTTAGTTTTTGGTCCTAATTTTTGGAAAAGTGGTTGTCTAACCCAACAATAAGAACATCTAGCATCTTTAAATACATAGGCCTACCATTATACTAACTATAAGTCTGGTTAGGTGGAATTTCCCAGAGCTCACCCTTAACACTAGCCCAGAATACATTGTCTAGTCAAAGTTTCTGTGGGCTAGTAAACACCACTTCTCAGCTTGCCATGTGGACTCTTAAAAACTATGCAACTTGTTTGAAATGTTCATATTATTTCTTCCTTTTATAAAAGTGAATAATTTTTTTATATATATTTGTTAATGTATTTTTGAGTAAGTGAATGTAACTTCATTTGAACTGGCTGTGATTGCAACCATTAATATCAGAAAGATACTTTTATGACAATATATTTTTTAAATCTGGGCTACTAAAATTTCATTGGGCCAGTAAAATGCAGTTTACTAGCCTAGTGGGCTACTTTACTTTATTTGGAAGGATGGAAAAGGGTAAAGAGTTTTATGAAAGTGTGCCCTGGTTACAACTGTGAATTTCAAATTTGTTTGTCAAATTGGTGAAATTTGATCAAATAAATCCAGGGAATGCTGGCACTAACTTCCAATTGTATACTGCAGGAAACTGGATAGTGATAAGGACGGGACTGTGCACTGGAATAGTGTACAAAATGCCATGAATTTTCCTGAACCTAGTTTTACTGACAGGTTGTACTCTCTAGTTCACAATATTTATCACTTTTTCATTTTCTGGTGTTTTGTGGGGGTTTTGGGTTGATCAGTTTTGGTTTATTACAATTCATGCAATTGTCTTATTTTAAAAAAATATATGAAAATATAGGTTTTCTCGGTCATATTTTGACAGCCAATTTTAAATGCCATGCTTTTTTCGCGCAAAGTTAAAAGCTCATCCAAAAAATTAATTTGCAATGTGCAAGCAAGTGTTCTTTTGCTTCAATGCGATTTAAAAAGATGACCATTCAATTTAACAATCCAGTCGAACAGCATTCAAATTTGCTGCAGCTATTTGCAGAAACCTCTGGTTGCACCTTCACTGTTAAAATGGATGTGGATTTTGCAGGGCTATTAAAAAAACGACTTATAAGTTTAATTGAAGATGATGCTGTATAAATTTGCATGCCTCAAAAGCGAAATTGAATGAGGCTTTCAACTGAAGAGGCAAAATTATTCAGGCTTTTGTTTTGCCGAAAATGAGTGGGAAAACCTATAATAAATATTATTCAAAAATAAAAACACACTTAGTTGAAATTCCTTGCATTGGTGGTGGTCAACCTGTTTGTATGTAACAGAAAAGGGAAAAAGAGATCCCTCTCTGGGGAGATTTAAATTATGATGTTATGAAGTTATGATGTTCTGGGAAGAAATGACTTAACCCAATTTCACAGAGCTGCTCAAACAGTAAATAGTGCTTAACATTTGTTTTTCTAAGCAAAACTAAGCAGGATACCAGTTACATTTGGTTTGTGATAAATGATACTTTTAGCTGGTAACTTTATTCTTGTAAGCATGTTATTTGTTGTGCCTAGCAACTTCTTATGCTTTTAATAGCTCTATGAAATTGGTCCCTGCTTGGCTGACCGTGTGATACAGGGTCAGGTCAAGGCAATGCCTTGGCATAGAAAGCCCCGAACTATGATTTTTGACACAATAATGCAAGTTACTAAACGGATAGTCGGAAAGTAATTGGTTGAATATTTATTTCCATTGTCTTTTGATTATTGAATTATGTAGGCACATCAGAAATAACAATAAACGTAAAGTTTAACCCTCCTACTCTGGGTAGCATTTTCTAGTGAGTTGACCAACCATTTGAAACCATTCAACTGCACTGGTTGTGTAGGGTGGCACAACTGTACACAGAACTAACTGTGTACATGTGTGTGTACTGTGTAGATGCATAACACATAGTATCACATTGCAGGTTGGCATAGTTTATCTATCATTCAAAGCCACAGTGGATGATAGTGAATGGTCAGACAGTAGGAGGGTTGACTCTGCACTGTAAAGATGCATTTACCATGAGAAATGTTCAACAATATATTAAACCTCCTACTATTGGTATCATTTCCAGTGAGTTGACCAACCATTTGAAACCATTCAACTGAAAGGGTTGTGTAGGGTGGCACAACTGCGTACAGAACTACTTGTAACTATGTAACTGTGTAATCCATTCACCACATGATAGCTTGCAAAATGTAATCAAAATGCATAATATTTTTATCAGACAGTACTACAGTATTTGTCAAAAAGACGACAATATGCATAGATGTGGGTGTAACAGAATTGAGTCATTGGGATTGTTAATTGTGTATGTGTTGAACAGCAAAAGAACAGTCGAGTATTATGCACACATTTTAGACAGCTGTTGTTTCTTAGTGTTAGTGCTGCATGATGGTGAAGGTTTTTTCTGCTGTATTTCATTTTGTGAAGGAACACCTGTTACATGTTGACTTTATGTTGTTGGATTTATTTTTAGTTTTTCTCATATTTATTCCTGCATATTGTTGAATATATTTGCTGAAAACGCAACATTTGTAAACCAACTGGTCCTAATTATTGTATATTCAGGGAAATGTCTAAAAGAATATTTGATTTCTGTTTTTTCAATCTTTAGTCTTGAGTTTGACCACGATATTTAAATGTTTGACAAAATAAAAACAAAGTAGGAATTTGTATCCTGAAACATACGATTTGAAAACTATACAAAATCACATTTTGATAAAGATAATTAATAGGCCTAAAGAATGATATTAAGTTGGTATCAGGATTTATTTTTTTATTATTTTTTTTTGGGGGACGGAGGGTGATTTTAGATTTTTAATTTCCTTTTATCTTTTATTGCAGTGGTCAGAAATTAGATGAAATTGTTGGCAAGTTGGAGAGGATCATCATACAAGATGACATGGATGGCCAAGCTGTGTAAGTTTAACCACTTTGATTTGAGATTTAAAAAAGTAACACTTTGTTGTTGTTGATTTTTAAACTGATTTCCATTGGTGCCATTTTTAATTCATTGACACTAACTTTTAAGCTGTAGATTTTATCAATATTTTACTTTAAAGCTAGGGTATACTTTTGTACCGGTAATTGTCAAAGACCAGTATCCTCACTTGGTGTATCCCAACAAATGCATAAAATTACAAACCTGTGAACATTTTGGCTCAATTGGTCATCAAAGTTGCAAGAAAATAATGACAGAAAAAACCCTTGTTGCATAGAATTGTGTGCTTTCAGATGCATGAGAAAGGCTTCATGTCTGAAGCCATTCTCAGATTCAAATTTGGAGCTAAAAAATTACCTCTTTCTCTAAAACTACATTACGTCAAAGGGGGTCGTTTCTAACAATATTTTATAATATCAACAGCTCTCCAGTTACCAAGTACGTTTATAGTCATTAACTTGGGAGTAATTACCAAAAGTACACCCTGCCTCTAGAATATGCCTCAATTTTACATATCTCTGAAGACGTAAGATTTGTCAGCTTCCAAAATGGACATTATTGGTTTGAATAATTTAGGGCTTTGAAAAGAAAGTTAAAGAATACATGTTGACAAATGGTGGTGATACTTGTTGTAAGCAAACACTGGCGCTTTGGCTTAGCATAATACGAACTAGTTGTTTACTGAAAGGTTTATCCCAACTTGCAAAGATATAGTGGTAAACAGCTTATTTGCATTAAAATAAGTTTCTTTTGTCAACATTTGTACGTTAATGTTAAGAATGAACAACCGTTCTCAATTTCACAGCATTCGAGAGTATATAGTGTTGCTTTAACACATTCTACAGTGCACCAGTGACAAGCACAAGGCAAGATACTTCATTTGGGCTGGTAACCATTTTCTGCTGAGCATAATTTGTCTATGCTAAGCAAGTTTACGGTCTCAACAACTCCATAAATTTATTTAGTTATTTATTTATGTTTTAAAGTCTTCAAAAAATGATAACAATTTATTGACTCGATTGTTCGTTTTACTCCTAGGTTATCGCCGCCATGTTTAAACAAAGAAGCTCAAGTTGCCATGCTTGGCCAGAGCATTGCAGCCTACTGCAATACACTCGATGCTGCCTACCTCAGGAAACTGACCACTCGTATCATCTCAGACACAACGCTTTGGCTGTCAAGGATATTCCGGTGAGTAGATTGACCCCGGTAGAGGGTGCTCTAACCTGAGAAAAAATAACTTGAAGTTCTGTTCTTCCGTGATAAGTACTATGGTTTCTGGGTTTTAAGGCATTGCATGGTGAGGTTTAAACATCACCACATGATCTTCTCTTGACCAATCAGAATGGACAACCTGTCGCAGGTTTTTATGAATATTTATTATTCTTACACGTCATTTGATAATTAATAATATTTTTTTCGTTTGTTTCAGGTTTGATGATTCCTCAGCTTATTTTCATTCCGATAGCCGCGATGGTTTGCTCCGAGTCTGTCGACTGGCCCTCAGCAGCAAATATGACAAGTACGGCACAGATGGGTTCAATGCACTCTACACTAAGCCCCCAATTATTTACATCAGTGCATCGGCCAGGCCTGGGCTGGGGCAGTATATATGTACACAGGTAACATTATTACTGTTTTAGATTTTTGGTAATGTTACCCATTCAAACTTAACTAACTGTAAACCCATCCAAATCTGAAACCAATTCTTTTAAGGTATGTCTTGGCCAAGTGGATAAGAACACCGGACTCAAGCTCTGGTGTTTTGGATCAGCGGAGTGAGGGTTCCAGTCCCGGTCGAGACACTAGTGTCCTTAAGCAAGACACTTAACCAACATTGCTGCGTGTTTCAGATGGGGCGTAAAGCCGTAGATCCTGTGTGTTTTATAATGCACGTAAAAGAACACAGTGCACTTATCGTAAAGAGAAGGGGTTCACCCCGGTGTTCCTGGTTTGATTGGCTGCATATTGCACCACAGCACCTTGTAAACCATTACATGGTGCTATGTAAAGGAATAGGTCTTATACTTCAAAACGCAGCTCCTTGGTAGTCTAAACAAGGTAACCTCAAAAGTGCCTTGCACTGTGACCCATAGGCCTGAAGATACCTGTGTAGAGAAGATGATGAAGAAATGTCAGTTTTAGATGTGGGAGGAAAACCTGTGGAATCAGGTAGGGACTGAAAACCCGATCCACGTGCAAGGTCCCAGATTCAAACTGGGGTCCACAGAGGTGAAAGGCAGGGACCAAACCACTGTGCCAACCTGAATGCCTTATAATGTGAATTTAATAAATGAAGATGAGACATCCCATGCCAAGCCCACTTCAGTTGATGTAGACACTTATGAATTTATCTTGTCTTTTTCTTTCTCAGCTGGGTCTTCCACTGTCTAGTTTATGTACCGTCCCCTGCAATACTGTCTTCGGATCACAGCATACAATGGTAAACACAGTTCTGAAACCTACTCTGTGACTAAGCAAGTCATTGTACCAGACATTATTCAAATCCAACTCACAAATGGGTTATCGTATAGATTTATAGATACACAAAATTCAGGTAAATAGGTTAAGGGTCAAGTTGAGATTTTGTTTCTGATATGCTGCTTCATGTAACCTAAACAAAGAAAGTATGCAAAGATTTATCATTTTGTGCTTCAAATGTTAGAGGTATTTGGATAAAAAAAGTTAATTTTAATGCTGTAACAAAATGTCTTATTCAGGACATAGCAACCTTAGAGAGATTGATCAAGGATGATGAAGGGTCTTCTAAGATTCCCTTGATGGTAGTCGCCAATGCTGGTACCCCGCTAGCTGGTCACACAGACAACCTCAACCGACTCAAGACTATCTGTGACGAGTATGGAGTGTGGCTTCACGTTGAAGGGTGAGTTAAATCATCGCTCAATTTGTGTCTTCAAGTAAGGACAGATTTCTTGATAGAATGGTATTGTTTAACTCTTAATTAAAGTATTTAAGCACTGCTAAAGGTTGGGACGCTAACCGGGTAACCGGTTAACTGTAAACAAACATTGAAATCCGTTTCAAAACTACCTGTTAAATGAAGCCGACAGTTCAAACAAATTAGACCTTCCTTTTCCTTAAAATGTTAGGCCCAGACACTCTCTCTTTTTTGCTTAGCAAAGACATTTTCTAAGCAGTATTTTCTGCATAACAGTTTTATGAAGTGGGTCCTGATGACGAGAGGCTAACTAAACTCCTTCAGTGGTACCACAATGTGTTTGCATGATTTGATTCTTGCATCAATGAAACTGTTGTTTTCAATCCAATTTATTCCAGTATTGGTCTTTGGATGCAATACATTTGATTTGGTGTTTTTCATTCGTTTGTTCAGGCACAACTTGGCCACCTTGGCATTGGGAACGGTTCCTACTTCAGTTTTGGTAAGTGTTGAGATTTTTTAACGAAAGAAAGTAGCAGTAAAGTTGATTATCAACTTCAGTTATATTTTATTTCATCATACCAACAGCGGAAAAACCAACAATTACAGGCATGGCAATGAAAATATAAACTTAAAAAGAAATACAAAAATACATTAAATTGCATTAAAAATACAAAAAATACTATAAAAATGGCAAGAAACATGTACGCCCACATACATGCACACATGAAACCACAAAACTGATAATGAAAAAAAAAATAACATCCATACCCCGAACAAAATATGCCAGATGCACAAGCTTGCTAGCTTGCTCATGAGAAGTGCACTTATCCTAAAGAGAGGGGGGTTCGCCCCCGTGTTCCTGGTTTGATTGGCTGCATACATGGCACTACGTAAAGGAATAGGTCTCATCGGGAGTAGATAAAGCGCTATATAAGAACTGCTTATAATAGTGTGACACTGCCTTCTTGTCTTTGGGTTTTGATTTTCTCGTTGATGTGTTTTGATTACAGGCAGCGAAGAGAGTGAACAGTTTAACCATACAGCCTGGAGTGTGGCTGGGCCTCCCTGGTGTTACATCAGTCGTATCCTTACATTACATTTCAATTTTGGCTGGTAATTCGTTTCCGCTTAGCAGATTTGCCTGCAAAGTAGACTGAAATCAGGGGCTGATTTCACAAAGATTGATCTTAAGTGTGAATCAGTCTTAACTGCTAAGCAAAATGTGATGTCTCAATGCAAATCACTATGGTGATATTGACAACTCATCTTAAGATGAATCTTAGTGCTTTGTGAAATCGAGTCCAGGTCCTCATTTTTGCTTCTTCTTCATAGGTTTCATATTCAGTCGGCTGTTTAGCAGAAAATCTTGCTAAAACATTATGTGCAGGGTATCAGTCACAAAGTAGTGTACATTACATGATACTTTGGCTGGTAACACTCCCCCTTTTTTTGCTAAGCAGGATTTTTCTATCATAAGGAAATTTGTGTGTTTTATATCTTTAATTAAATTGTTCCCTGATATAGCAGAAACTATTATTATGTCTACAGCCGAATGGTGGCCTGAAATTCCTTTTTGCTTTACGGGTTTTAGGAATTTTGTCTTAAGAAATTATAGTTGACGCAGCTATTATGGACTCCTTAACTAGTGTTAACGTAGACGTTATACAAGAGTGCAGATCCTGCAATGGTAAGTCATTTATTGTGGAGCATTCAGACAGTCTTAGTTTTACTTCTATTGGCAACCAGAGTGTCAGTTTCAAACATACTGATGTACTTACACAAGCACAGTGGACGATATTGAATGGTCAAACAGTAGGAGGGTTAGGAATTGTTTTTAAATTGCTGGATAATTCCTTTCTGATTTTGTTTGCAGACTTTAGCAGCCGGTGCAGGATCTTCACAGATCCATGATCGTCTAAGTGCCTTACCTCTCTGGCTCAGTTTACAATGTCTTGGGTACAAGGGCATTGTAACTAAACTCAAGCATGCAGCAGACTTGGTAAGTTTCAGGTCATTTTTACAAAAAGTTTTCTGTTTAACTTCAATTGGGGATGGTTTAAGACTTGCTTCTGCCCGATATGAAATGTCAGTTTGGATTTGGGCAAGGAATGAAAATTAACTTTCAGATGCAAAACATGATCTTATTTCCAAATGTTTTACACTGAGCAACTTTATCAAATCAGGCCGAAATATAAACTTTAACTTGACTCTGACTCCCTGGAGAGATTAGAAATGATCCTTCCCCACTCCAACAAAATCCAGCACCCTGATAACTCAACTCCTAAACTGTTGGACTCTGATTATGGTGGTATGCCTGATCCCATGTAAAGCATGATCAGTTTACTAGTGCAGTCCTCAGTCCAACACCATACAGTAACTTAACACCCAAACTGTTGGATTCTGATTATGGTGGTATGCCTGATCCCATGTAAAGCATGATCAGTTTACTAGTGCAGTCCTCAGTCCAACACCATACAGTAACTTAACACCCAAACTGTTGGACTCTGATTATGGTGGTTTACCTGATCACATGTACAGAATAGTCAGTTTAATAGTGCATTCCTCAGTCCAACAGAATCAACCAAAAAATGCAGTTTGATTTTTACTGGTTTGGGATGGTTAGGGATAATGTTAGAAGAGCATTTAACTTTCTACACTGGTTCAATTGAGTTATTGATTTGTTCTACAGAGTCAACATATGCAGCAAAGACTCAATTCGCTGGGATCAATCAATATATCAGTAAGTGATCAATAGCTGATTCATTTACACCAATTATCAGGGGCGTGTTTTGGCGACCCTGATCAGAAACAAGTTTCTGACGTAAAATTCACAATTTCCAAGAGTTACGCGAAACAATCTGTTTTGCCTTTTCACTCAAAATGGGCTTTGATGAAATGACATTTGTAGATCTTTTTGCATATGACATCATAAGCTCAAACATCGCCCTCACTGAGGTTAAATGAAAATCAATCATTGGCTGACAGTTGTGCGTGGCAGGTACAGACGTGTACATTTTCATTGTTTGACATAGTGATGGCACTAACCCCTGGAAGTTGAAGCACTGAAAAACAATGCTGATTGACTCACCAAAGTGACTGATTTGTGCGCATTCTTGTTAAAATCTTTTGAGCGATTGTATGGTGCTTATCAGGCGCTTAGCGTGTGTGTGTCAAAATGCACATACTTCAACGCAATCCACTTCAAATGAATCATGTTTTTAAACAGTCACCCTAAACTGCATACATAGACATAACACAAGATCAAAGAACAATAAGAGCAGACCAGTTGATCGATGACTTGATGCCTCTTTTGATAGTGCACTCTGCTTACATATTTAAATCAACCACAGCACTATTTAAAATATCCAATATATTAAGATATTTCAAAGTCACACTTCCAGAGTTATGATCGAGCCAGGCATTCTGGGAAAAAACTTGCGCGGCGAGATCCTACACCACTGGGAATGAGTGTCAAGGGATCTATTCTGGTATCAAGATCGAGATTGTTTTAACCATTTTTTTGTTTTGTTTTTGTTTCTGTAGGAAAAGCCAATAAAAGGCAGTAACCAGGTTATATCAGAAGGTTCCCTCAAGGAGATCTTCACCAAAACAATACAGGTTTTGGTTAGTATATTTCTTATTATATATACCACACGCACAGATCCTTGTCATTTGATTGGTGGAACAGGCGTCACATGTTATCCTTTATTTTGCCATATATTAGGGTCGTGACACTCCTAAATTTTATATCGTAGTCCTATATGGATAATTATAGGATACTTTGGTTGCTTCACAGTGTCGTTTCTAAAACAATCGTTCCCGGCCCATTTGGCCACATGAGGCAAGGTAGTATCACAGAGGACAAGGTTGGTGTCTACAAGTTTTTTAAAGGAATTTTCAGAGTGTGGGATAGACAAGTTTCAGTGTCAATTTTTCTTTGTTCAACTTCAAACATGCCAAATTGTTTAAAATTTACCCAGTGTTTTCCCTTGTGGTTTATAACTTGATATTTAATTAGAATGAATGATTGATCATTTATTTGCCCCTTACCCCCTTCCATCTCCCCTCTCTAGGGTCAGGCTGATGTCATCTCACCAGTAGTTGTATTCAAATATGGCGATAGAAGAGAGGGTCCTGGGCCAGACGCTTCACCGTACGCAGACAGCGCAGAGGACCAACCAACCAGCAGTCTACCGAGCCCTCTATTAGATGCTTTCAATACATGGGTATGTACGGAATGGAATTCAGTGATGAAGCCAAGTGTGTAAACATAGCACTTTGGGTACAGGGTACTAAAACAGAGTACTCTTAGTACTGGGTACTAACAAAGAGTACTCTTAGTAACGGGTATTAAACAGAGTACTCTTAGTAACGGGTACTAAGAACAAAGCACTTTGGGTACAGGGTACTAAAACAGAGTACTCTTAGTACTGGGTACTAACACAGAGTACTCTTAGTACCGGGTAATAAACAGAGTACTCTTAGTAGCGGGTACTAAGAACATAGCACTTTGGGTACAGGGTTCTAAAACAGGGTACTCTTGAGTACAGGGTGCTAAAACAGAGTACTCTTAGTAACGGGTACTAAGAACATAGCACTTTGGGTACAGGGTTCTAAAACAGGGTACTCTGAGTACAGGGTACTCTGAGTACAGGGTACTAAGAACATAGCACTTTGGGTACAGGGTTCTAAAACGGGGTACTCTGAGTACAGGGTGCTAAAACCGAGTACTCTTAGTAACGGTACTAAGAACATAGCACTTTGGGTACAGGGTTCTAAAACAGGGTACTCTGAGTACAGGGTACTAAGAACATAGCACTTTGTGTACATGATGCTAAAACAGAGCACTCTTAGTACCGGGTATTAAACAGAGTACTCTGAATATAGGGTACTAAGAACATAGCACTTTGGGTACAGGGTGCTAAAACAGAGTACTCTTAGTACTGGGTACTAACACAGAGTACTCTTAGTACCGGGTACTAAGAACATAGCACTTTGGGTACAGGGTGCTAAAACAGAGTACTCTTAGTACTGGGTACTAACACAGAGTACTCTGATTACTGGGTACTAAGAACATAGCACTTTGGGTACAGGGTGCTAAAACATAGCTCTGATTACAGGTTACTAAAATAGAGTACTTTTGCCTTGCAGCTTGGTGAAGAGCTGTGGAGGGAGAACCCCAACGTCATGGTGGATATTGTAAATATTGATAAAGATGGCGTCTGTCTTCGGTTTAGCCCTCTGGAGTCAGCAGCATGTAAGTCACTTGATCTTAGTTATGATTCTTGTAAGGTTTTGTTCTGTAAGTGTGCTATGTGGATGTGTATTATGACTACATGTGGTGAATGTATCCTTACAATACACATTCAAATCTGTTCAGAGTTAAATTTAAAAGATTTAATTTCATAGAAAAAATATTGTCTTCGTTCGAGTTGATTTCTCATTTTCGATAAGCATGGGGCTTTTATGGTCTATTGTTAAGAGGTTAAAGTTTACAGTTTGTGTGATTGAAATATTATTCTTATTTGCGTTTTTTGTTTGATTCTTTTTTATTTGTTTACCAGATCGAGGAACGATGTCTGACGATATTGACAACTTCGTTGAAAGTCTGAAAAGTCTAATTGTAAGTTCATTCTGAGCTCAGTATCGTAGCGCCCCTAACCTTGAATTCTATGCTTACAACCCATAGAATTACTCGATTTATGGTGCACTGTTAGCACAAAGTTCTTTGAAATTTGGACCCTGGTGAAAGCTTTTGTTCGAAGGCCAATTTTACAAACTATTTCCTTGTAATTCATTTTAGAGTGTAATAAGTAATACAAACTGTCTTGCTTTATTGAGTTTCCTTTCATTTAATCCACAAATTATTTAAATCAGCCCCAAAATTTTCTTGGTCTTTGTTTTTTCTGTGTTCTGTGAACCCAAACACTTTCCTAGGTGTTTAGCATTTGGATCTTTCCACTACAATTTGAAGGGATTGTTGCAAACATAACAGTAAACCTAACTAGAACTTCACAAAATCCTAAACCGTCTATATGTTCGAGAAAGCATTTTTTAATTCCACAGTTCAAATCAACCATGAATCTGTTATTTACCTCCTCTGAAATGTAACGGTCTCCGCACTATCTCAAGATTTACAAGCAGCTGATTTAAACCTCTGCTTGGGCTCTGTCCTCAAATTTGGAGCAGCTGATTTAAACCTCTGCTTGGGCTCTGTCCTCAAATTTGGAGCAGTGTGCATTTTTCACATTGTTTCCAACATCAAACAAAGCCCAAAGCCAGAGATGGAACCGAAGCCCAGGCTTGGAGAAAGCCATAAGTTTTATTTTCCTTTCTTCATTTTTCAGGAACTTTTAAACTTCACAAGTGAGCACAGATTTGAATTCCAGGAGGCTGTGGAGTCCAGAGAGAATCTTTTATTTGTTGACATGCTCTCCCACGGAGGTCTCGGTGTCGTTCAGTAAGTTCACATATATTTTATTCTACTTCAAGGGAGTGTGTCGTTGGGCCAGTGCGACAACACTGTATAATTATTGAAACTGCACCATCATTAAACAGACTATTTCACCGATGCAGATTTAACATCTATTAAATTGTTTGTAGTACCCACTGCTGGTAAGATATCTGCTCTAGAATGGCAAAGGTCGCGTGTTCAAATCCCACCCGAATAAAATGCCTGTGAATGTTTTTTACAGAACTCAGGAGAGTATTTAGTGCATTACACACGTCGGTGTTTGGGTAAAACCAAACATTATTCTTTATCCGTGATGCAAATTTAAAATCTACTATTGCACCCTTTTAGACAAACAAGGGTGACCTAGGACATTTCAGGGCTTTTCCTGGTAGGCAAAATATTGTTTTGTGCTCTGTGGCAGTGAAGTTAATTACCAGAAGTCCCCTTGATCCACTAAGCAAATGTAGTAGTCCAGGCCAATTTCCTAAATCCCCAGGTAATATTTAATAAGCAGAACAGTTCTTTTCAGAAGTAAGTAATCTCCCGAATTCTGAAATCTACTCCGCGGCAGTAAAATAAATAGCAAGACAAATTCTAAAGTACAAATTCACACTGCAAAGTAGATATATACAAATGGTTTAACCACAAACTGAGTATACATTGATACTTCACGATGCAACCCTCAAAACCCATAGGCCTCAAGGAGGATTCAGAATGGAGGATTCAGAATGGAGAGGGCAAAAGTTAATTTCTTGTTATTTTCACAGATTCATTCCAGAGTATTTGAACTCGGGTCAGAAGAAGGAAACAGCCAATAAGGAGCTGGATAAAATCAACTCAGAGATCGTCCAGCGTCTTCAGGCCGGTGAGGGTGGTCACATCATCAGAGAGGTCCAATCACCGTCTGGTACGATAGCCGTCGGGGTTGGAGTCGTATCGGAAGGGATCACCATTGATGATGTCGTTGACCTCGTGTGGTCAACTGGGAAGGATCTTGAAGACTCATCAAAGGTAAGATGGGAGTATGAATTGTTCTGATTCTGGCTGCGGCTATGGCTGATTAGTGTTGCGGCTATGGCTAATGTGGCTTTGTCTATCTAGAGTCCAGCTTTCTTTAAAATAAACTCTTATCTGATCTTTTTTATCTTATCTAGTTCCTTGAGTCCATGGCTGATGTTGTCTTGAAGGGTATTCTGGACGCACAGATTGCTCTGGAAAAGGAGAATGAGAACAAACTCTTGGAGGAGGTATATATGCTTAATGATAATCAAATGCTTAGCAGCTAAGCCATTCAGGCTAAGTAGTAGTGTATGTACTATAAAGCAATGTGCTTTTTGTAAACGTGTAAACTCTGTCTCACTAAAAATGCACACTAGACTGTATAACACAGGGACATTAATGACCCCCAAAATGGTGCAACCAAGATTATTGTGATAATGATGTCAAGATTATTGTGATAATGATGTCAAGATTATTGTGATAATAATGTCAGGTGTATTAAAGGGAAGGTGTACGTTTGGTAATCACTCTTCAAATTAATCGCAATGAAAACCTATTGGTTAGAAGCCTACAGCTCAGCTTTCGATGGTATAAAGCATTTTGAGAAACATTTCACTTCAAAGTTTTGTGGTTATGTAAAAAATATATCAGTTTTTATGCCCCCAAATTTGAATCTAAGGAATGTTTCTGTCAGAGACGTTTCTCAGATTGTGTATTCCTATAAGGGATTATTCTTCCTACATGGACATATTCGCTCCGGATTTTCGGCAATATCTCAAAAACGCGACCACCTTTTGAAATGAAATTTTAAGAGGCTAGTTATGTTGTATATATCAACATTGACATATGATTAAAACAATGGAACGCTTCCAATAACCAAAGGTATACTGTGCCTTAAAGTTGACATATTTATTGGCAGGATTATTTGTGAAGTTAGTTGTGGGCAAGTGAAGATGTTCATAATGTGACTCTTATTTTCCAACAGGGTGTGTTTCGTCAAATGCCTGTTGTATCCTCCCTCTTGAATTGGTTTTCCCCGCCCCCTAAGGAGGCAACCATTCGAGGCAGATCTCTCAATCTCACATCAGGTAAATCTTGGATATTGCTAGACTTTGCGGGGAAGGGGGCGTTATTTGAAAAAGATGATTGTATGATATTATTTATTCTATTGGTTTGTGCAAAATCTTGTATATAGCTAGACTTTGTATGGGGAACGTTATTGGAAAATTTGATTGTATGATATTATTTATTGCAAAAAATAAGTTAGTGGCCTGACGTTTCGACCCTAGCAGAGTCTTTCTCGAAGGCTTAAAAAAAATATATATATATATTTATTCTATTGGTTTGTGCAAAATTTAATTTTAAAATTTGTACTTATGTGTATAAAGTTAATAACATAACTAGGTAAAATTATGTTTTCTGAAGTTACTGCACCATCTCCTTGTATGACTATTACTGTTTCTGTAGTAGCTTTTCAGTCTTGCATTTCAATATTTTGATTTTCTTGTTTCCATATCTGCTTTTAACAGCAGAGTGAAACTTGACCTGAATGTGTGGGGAAGTTTATTATAAGCATGTAAAAAATCAATTACACTGATTTTGTTATCCATGGTTGTGTCAAAGTTTAAAATCTACTTAACATTAGCATTGTTCTGAAATTTGACCTAGGTTCGCTGGAGAGCACAGAGAATACCTACAAACTCCACATGCAGGTTCAGGAGGAGAAAGCCTCGACCCCTGCCAGGCCCTCTGCCCCTCGTAAACCCCGCTCCACACCCACCACACCCCTCACCCCGAGCTCCGTACATAGCCACCAATTCAGTGACACTGAGGGGTCAGTACAGAGTGACAGCGAGGGTCAGCAGAGGGTACAGAAGAAGGATTTGGAGGAGTTGGGACAACCCCAGGGGTTGGAGATGACGGGGAGTAGCAGCAGCACTGTCACTACTACCAGGTGAGATAGAATTACACACCTTCTCAAAACTGTTCCAGGATAACTTGCGAAATTCTTGTCCACAGTTGATTTACATACACTCAATATATCCCCTTTCCTACCCTTTATGTACATCCCCATTCCAACCCTCAATATATCCTCTTTCCTACCCTCAATATACCCCCTTACCCACCCTTAATATATCCCCTTTCCTACCCTCAATATATCCCCTTTCCTACCCTCAATATATCCCCTTTCCTACCCTCATTATATCCCCTTTCCTACCCTCATTATATCCCCTTTCCTCCCCTCATTATATCCCCTTTCCTCCCCTTAATATATCCTCTTTCCTACCTTCTCAATATACCCCCTTACCTACCCTCAATATATCCCATTTCCTACCCTCATTATATCCCCTTTCCTCCCCTTAATATATCCTCTTTCCTACCCTCAATATACCCCCTTACCTACCCTCAATATACCCCCTTACCTACCCTCAATATACCCCTCTTACTTACCCTCATTATATCCCCTTTCCTACCCTCATTATATCCCCTTTCCTACCCTCAATATACCCCCTTTCCTACCCTCATTATATCCCCTTTCCTCCCCTTAATATATCCCCTTTCCTACCCTCAATATATCCCCTTACCTACTCTCATTATATCCCCTTTCCTACCCTCATTATATCCCCTTTCCTCCCCTTAATATATCCCCTTTCCTCCCCTTAATATATCCCCTTTCCTACCCTCAATATACCCCTTACCTACTCTCAATATACCCCCTTACCTACTCTCATTATATCCCCTTTCCTACCCTCATTATATCCCCTTTCCTCCCCTTAATATATCCCCTTTCCTCCCCTTAATATACCCCCTTACCTACTCTCAATATACCCCCTTACCTACTCTCATTATACCCCCTTACCTACTCTCATTATATAATAATAATAATAATAATAAAGAATATATATCCCCTTTCCTACCCTCAATATACCCCCTTTCCTACTCTCAATATACCCCCTTACCTACTCTCATTATATCCCCTTTCCTACCATCATTATATCCCCTTTCCTCCCCTTAATATATCCTCTTTCCTACTCTCAATATATCCCCTTACCTACCCTTATTATTATTCCCCTTTCCTACCCTCATTATATCCCCTTTCCTCCCCTTAATATATCCTCTTTCCTACCCTCAACGAGTCCATTTTCTGAACCTCAATATACCCCAAAGCTGTCTGATTATATAGAATAACTTTGTATTGTAACAAGACAAGGACATTTGTTTATAAGTGGACTTACTAAACCACAGACCTTGATATTCTTATGTACTCCTGGAAACCAGCATTTGGTCCAGGTTAGGCACTTTCACTGATTTAGCAGAAGTAAAAGAATAAATAGTGTCCTTAATAAATAAATCACGGAAATCATTGCAGATTCTATCAAATAAGCTTTGTACTGGGCAAACATCTTACTGTGAAAAAAATATATATCCATTACTTATTCTCAATGATTTACTTTTTGGGGATAAATTTTCCCGCAACTTAATTACGTCCATTTTGAATGCTACAGCTTTTCTTTAATGTAACCTCTTCTTTTTTGTGTGCAATTGTTTGTTCTTGTTAATTTTAGAATCTTTTGTTCAATTTTGATGTATAAGTAATTATTTAAGTCCCTTCCTGTGATTGGCGGTTTACCACTGTTGTTTGGTGAGAAGGAAACACAATAAAGTAAAAGAGTAAAAAGTTACTACTTCACATTGCTAACTTAACAATTTGTGTTTTGTGTAGGATCAGTGGTAAGCCTAGATTAACCCAGTTCTTAATTGGCCAAGTACAGTTGTGATTTGTAAACAATTGTAAATAACAAAAGCTGTGATTAACTTAACTAGCCAAGTATTGTTGTGATAACTTCAGTAGTAAATAACAAAGGCTGTTTATATTATTTGGTCTTTATCCTTACACTGATGGGGTTACTAAAAGGTGCAAACGTCATCATTACGATATTCCTCATAATATTAAGATCCTAGTTTCAGACTTTTGTTCTCCTCCTCTAGTTCGGTTTTGTAAATGTTTTTTTCTGTCTGTTCGCATTAACAGCAGCTTTCAAGAGGTAACCAATGAAGACATCGATGAATCGGCTGTTGAGAATGAAGAAGACGGTGACCAGAAATAAAGAAATAATGTCATCTCATTGTAAGATCATTTCAGATAGAATGTGATTGTTCAGAAGGAAAAAACACCGGTCCAAATGTCACAAAGCTGCTGATGATCTGATTCGTGAAATTGATTTGCAGAGCAATATAATAATGATATATTATAGGATTATTTTTAATTTCCCTTTTTTATGCGAATGGTGATCATAAATCTAATAAGATAATTGTAAACACAGATATTATCAAGTGAAAACATTTTACATTTACTTTTGACAACTTCTTGGAAGATACTCTGTGTCTTGTAAAAATGTCCGTGGATAAGAAAGATTGGAGTTCAAAATAAAAGAAAGAAATTGGTGTAATTATAATGTTTGAAGTTCCAAGCGTGTACTTAATGGCCATATTAGAACTGCCAAATTCTGTTACGAAGTGGGAAAGTTTTATTTGTGGTTTTCTGTTTCCCAAAAGTGTTTTGTCATAACAAGAAGAGATCTTCTCTCTGTACAGATGTAGTTATTAAGATGTAAAAGGGATATTTATTTTTTGTAACTGGAATGTAACAAAACGGTGAATGAATGATTTATCAATCAATTATTCGACGGAAGCTTAATGCTACTTGATTGAGGTTGGGCGAAAGCAATGATCACTCATGGAAAAGCTTAGTAAATAGAAAATTAACAATCAATCTCTTTTTATAGGTACTTTAGACCAAGTTCAGATATTTGATAGTACAAAACATTTAAGTGCATTTCTATCGTTGTTTTCTTATTTCTAATGACAACAATAACCAAAACTTTAAGATTTTGTCTTGGCAGCACAAAATTAAAAGTACTCTTAAAATAAGAGTACTTAAAGTTCATAATAATAATAATGATTGTAGAGGTTCGATTCAAAAAAGGAAACATACCGGCAGCAGTTTGGCAACATTACCATTGCTGTACCTTATCTTGATTCAAAGAGAGCAAACAATCTCGCGCAGTTCGGCAATATTACCATAATTGATCTTGATTTTGGGTTGAACAAGGAAAAATTTACTAGAGCGGGATTTGAACCAACGACCTCCGGATTGACCTTGATCTTGATACAAAGAGATACGTACCAGTAGCTGTTTGGTGTCATACAATCTGTATAGGGAGATAATTATCTTAAATACTTTTTTTTTCAAACTTGGTATGCGAATTGGTTTATAATTATTTATTTATATATCTTTATTTGAAATATTTTGGTAACATGTTCAGTTATAGTCGTGTATAAAGCACATTGTTAAATATATGAGTATAGTTCGTTTCTCATAGTAAAAATACCGCTTTTAACAATTTTGGCTTTTAATTGTTTGTGTTGTCAAGAAATAACAATTTTGCCAAAATATTATTTTTATACAAATATTGGATGCATATGAGTGCATTGTTGCAAAATATAATCATAGGGTAAAATCTGGACTGTTCCATTTCACAAGGCAAAGCTGTGTCAAATGAAAAAGACAGATTTCACAGAGTGAATGTGTTCTGCGACAATGCACACAAAAAATGCAGTCAGTATTTTTTCTCATATAACTCACAAAAAGATCCTTTTCAATTGAAACTTGTTCACAATAAACACAAAAAAGACACGGAATCTCGTCCATCCCATATTCTAAAAATTCTAGGGGAAAAAAAGCCCTTCTAAACAGCATGAATGACTCCATGTAAACACCAACCTTGTTGCCGTGATATGACCTTGCCTCATTTGTACAAATGGGTGGGGAACGATTGTTTGGGAACTACGCTGCATAACAACCTATACTTATCTATATTGAACTCCAATATTAAATTGTGGAGCGTCAGGGTAGTAATACAGCAATCCTTCACCGATCTTGAACTCTTGGTGGCAGCAGATACCGCCATTATTGCGGCGGTACCTGGGTGGTACTGCGCTGCCCTGCGACGGGTTTAAGCGATTTGCAAAGTAAAAGTCCAATAACCCGTGACTGATCAAATGATCGGCGTGTAGCCCAAACCTTATACCAGTCGCTAAACAGCGCAGTACGGTCGCGCAGTACCACCCAGGTACACCGCAGTAATGGAGGCATGTCTGCTGCCACCAAGAGTTCAAGATCGGTGAAGGATTGCTGTATACATGGCAAAATAATTGATGACATGTGATGTGTGTTCCACCAATAAGATAATAAGGATCTATGTGTATACGCCTCTCTTAATATTTATGCTCGAGTACGTCACAATTCTAACCCAAAACGAGGCCATAGGCGCAGCCACTGCAAGTGGTGGCGGACGCGCGCCTATAGCCTCATTTTAAGTAAGAATTATGACGTCATGCATGAATATTAAGAGAGGCGTATGGTATATAAAAGAGATTATTTTTTATTAAAATAATTATTTCATTTGGCAAGATTTTTATTTGTTTCTCATCAACTATTCGTAGATTTTTGCTTTGCCTTACGTTCCAGCTAATCTCTGGTTTGTCTGCAAATTTGTTTTTCTGGTAGTAAAGGGGAAAAAACACTTGTGCAATTCATTTGTACATTTTACCGATTCTTGTCATTCCAAATGCTTATTTTTTTATAGCCAGTTTCTTAGAGTAGCAAATAATGAATGTCAATAGATAAGTACCCTTCCTTGCTAATAATTTATACTTAAGTACATTTAATTTACACATAGTGTATGGTATTGGCTTTTCAATGACAAATCTATAATTTTTCTTTTTGAATTTTAATTTAAACTGTAAAAATGAAGTAACTTCCAATGCTTGTGTTAGTTTGTGTTCATTTATTTGTTGTTAAAATTGAAACTTGGTATAAAGGGTGTGTACAACATTGGTAAGAATGAAAATATAAAAGTTCACAGATTTGCACATAACTTACATGGTATAAAGATGGTTATGGTGGAAAACTTCCCTTGAAATAGTTTTGCTTGAAATGCCATAGTTTTTAGGAAATGAGTAAAATAACAGTATTTATCCTACGGGATAAATTCTGATTTTTGAAAAGAAGTTAAAACACATTTCTCATGTTTTCTCATGACTCAGAAGACCGATTTAGCTTAAACTTTCACAGGTTTGTTATTTCATGTACATGTTGGGTCACATCAAGTTTGGATACAGGTCTTTGGCAATTACCAATGTTGTACGCACCCTTTAAGTTGAAATGATTTGTATCGATCCCTGTTGCAAGAGTGTTTATCCATTGCATTTTGGAGTAGAGCCTGCAAGTTATTTCTCTAAACACACCTTGAATTTATAACATGCTATGGATTCATCTTAAATGGAGGGTAGACTTTTGGTAATCATTCCATAGGAGCACTGCAGCTGTTGGTCGATAATGTATAACATTTTAAGAAACAATTCCCTTCTAAACGATATGGTTTTAGAGAAAGAGATTCATTAAAGATGTCAATCTGAGAAACGTTTCAAGTTGTGTATTCCAATTACGGGTTATTCTTCCTTCATGGACATAACTGCTCCAGATTTTCGGCAATATCTCAAAAACGCTAACACCATTGAACCAAATTTACACAGGTTAGTTTTATTGTATATATCTACATTTGTATGGGATACAGAATTTAGAATTGTTTCTAATTAATGCTGCAATTAAAACAATTGTTCATGAAATTGAATCGTTAAACCTTCACTGAGAGACTATACTCCAATATATTCACCAAATACCAAGGGTTCAGTCATTTTATTAAGCTAGCAAGTACGAGAATTTGCAACGCTCAGAAAATCACTTTGAAGAAATAGGGTTCTGGCCAAAATGTGATGAGGTTTAACCTTCATTCATTCTGGCTGGTAACCTACTTCTGCTTAGCACTTTTTGAGTTCCACTCATCTTTTGCTTAGCGGGGAAACTTGCTAAGTATTATATTCTGTGCTTTGGCTGTGTCCAAATTTGGGTCTGCTGCTTTTTTTGTCTCATGAACCAGCATGGAGTCCTAATAAGCCATTTGTGACTAAGATTTGAATAATGTTTAGTACAATGACTTGCTTATCCCGCTCTAGTCACTTTTTCTTTGTTCATCCCCAAATTAAATTTGAATTCCTCAGACTATAGAGACTGTTGCTATCTCAATGGGGCAAGCTTTTGTATAGCAACTTCCAGATTGGCAGTACCATTGTGGCATACGCATTCATTCAAAATTGTGTATGAAGTTTGCCATCCCTTGTGCAACTACGCAAATGCTTGCCCCTAATCATGCGACTTAAGAATTCAAATTCCAGCAGTAACTTTTGATTAAGCAAGTCATTGTACCAGATATTATTCAAATCCAACTTAAAAATTGGACACGCCCTCATTCACAGCTTTTTAAGATCCAGCGCCCGACATGACACTTACTTTTTTCTGCAAGAAACTCATTCCAGTGAAATTGTCAAAATTACTCTATGGTGGGTTAAAAGCAATAAGATATGTTAATTATAGGACAGGGAATGGTATGCTAATTTAAGGTACAGTTTACAACCTTCTTGCAGAGCTGCCAACATTTGCATCTTGAAATCAGGGAGAGATGTAGAATTACATTCAACAAAAGTTTCTGCAATCAGGGAGATTGTCAAATTTGGAGAGATTGGCAGTTGGTTTATTTTCAGGGAACTTTCTGCAGAATCAGGGAGTTGGCAGCTCGTCCTCTTATTGGCTGAATGGCAGTAAGGGATATTGCACTACCATCAATATGTATTATGAGCTTTTTGGTGTAAGTTGTTTTTGGATCGATTTGTAGTATTTCAAAAATTAATCAGTGATTCTTGACTAATAAACAGACTGTGAACACTATAGAACATAGTCTGGACTTCCTGCAGGCATATTTGTACACAGCTCAATTGAAAGGAAACATTTATCAACTTTTAACATGGAGAAAGGGGGCACCCTAAAAACTTGTTCAGCTGTAACTTTTGAGTTTATGTGGAAATTATGAAACAAAATGACAAATTTCCCATATGATCAGTGTTGTATCTCGCCTGCCTGTAAAGCCCAGGAATGTACAAGGTCACTCTTTATGCATTAATCAAAGGTTACTTGGTTTATGTCCGGTATTATTTCGTAATACAAGATGTATGGGAGGTGACAACATTTGTAATAAGACACAAAAACTACACAAGATAAAATGTTTGGTTTCATTTTATTTGCCTCATCGAAGCAATAAGAAATTGTTCCATCACATTTCAGGAGGGCGTGACCAACTTCTTCAACCCTCTTTCCAATCTGAACATCCTCTTATAAAGAACTACTCAGAGAAATGATGAGATATAATGATATTCTATAATCTTCAGGCCTGATGCTTTGTTTTTTAAAGGGCAAAGACACCAAGGTTTGTTCTCCTATGCCTAGGGCACATCTTTGAGAAAATTGTGAATTTCAAAGAGTACTAAGGCAATGATCAGGGGCAATGGAGACCTCCTTGCCTCCTTGAAGTATCAGACCTGAATCTTAATTCTTTATAAAGCACTGTTTAACGTGAAGTGTTTTTAGCTTGAGTTCGACATACAGTTCATCTTGAAATTTATTTTATGTGCCGTCTTACAGATTTTGAAATAAAATTTCAAGATGACGTTCAAGTTTTATTTGCAAGAGAAATCTTGCGCCTCCAAGGTTTTAAGTTCCAGTAATTTTTTTAGGGTTTCATTGATTGGAAAGATAGCGGTTAATGCTTAGGTCTAGTTCCAGTCTTTGTTTGCGGCAACACCCCAGTCACCAGCATTGGGGGCAGGGGCGGGAGCGGCAGCAGGGGCGGTAGCAGACCAGTCCTTAGCAGCCGTGTCAGTGCCAGCCCCAGCCCAATCGTCGGCCTTGGCAAATCCCTGCTGCATGGGCACAGGTTGGACGGTCATGGACTCCGCGGCCCACTGTTAAAATAAAAATAAAGAGAGCACAATTTAAACTTAAGAACTTGTGTAGTGGAGGGAAAGAGGAGATTGATACTTTTACAAAAACTATTTTTTCTTCTTCAAGATTTCAAAGCAAAACTTGAGGACTTCCAACTTACAAACAAAATAAATATATAGATGAGAAAAACATCGTTGGAAAACTGTGTCCAGGAATGACCATTTCTGTTCAAACAAAACTATTTGTGGCAGCTATGTTCTTTGAAGAGTTGATCACCCTTAGTCTTTATTCAGAATTTTAAAATCTTGTTCTCGTTTCGTTAACTATGAGAGACTGAGAATGAACTTACGTCGGTAACCTTAACACCAGTCTGGTCTTGAGGAGTAGCGGGAAGGGCAGGAACATCTCCCTGAGCTCCCCACTGATCCTGGTAAGGTGCCTGGGGTTCTTCCTTAGCCTGGGCCTTCTCACGAGCCTCTTGCTCCTCCTTCTCAGCCTGAAAGAAATATCAAGAAAGGAAAGTAGTTAAGACACGTTCAATGTATTTTTATTTTTTCCCTCGATACATTTCGCTGTATCAGTGTTGGAATGTTGGTTTCGCGGATGAAGTACAGTCAACTCTCAATATGACACGATCGCTTAGACTGGCCAAATCACTTCTTTATAGCACTAACGTTGTAAAGAGGACAGCAAAACAAAGAAAGGCAAAGCAGAAATGAGTTTCAGGACTTCAGATTGTAAACACAACCTGTTTATAACTTATGGAACATTTCACAAGGCACCATGGCAATTACCTCCATTGTGCATCAAGTCTATCTATGACTTGAGAAACAACTCCTGGCAATCGCGTTTGCTGTGTACGAGATTTGTTAATACCACATTTGTGTCACAGGTTCTTCGCAATGTTGCAATGAATGATGTTGCTCTGTTCCATGAATGTCAAGTGAAGGTTGAAGTCAGAAGTTTGTTAAGCTTACCTCCTCGGGATCCCTGTAGAAGTACAGATCCACCATGATGTCCCAGGGAATGTCACGGCTGATGGTGCCTCTCAGGCGCAGAACCTCACGGGCCAACAGGTACCACATCAGACCGATAGACTGGGGACCCTGTCCGACGGCAAGGAAAATGAAGGGCAAAATAATATTAAAAGATGAAAAGAATATTATTTATTCACTATAGAGAAAAGAAATTATTTATACTTTTGATGATTATTCAAAGGTCTGTTTTCCTTTCTTTGTGAAATGGTTCTCATGACTTTGAGAAAAACATAAAAATTAATTAATAAAAATAAGTGCTTATTTCTTTTGCCCGAGACATATCTTAGGTTGCTACAACAAACTTCTTTCCTACCATTTTTGGAAAACGCTACAAGCTCCGTTTAGGAAACTCTTGACTTGATCTTTTTCATTGGAGCAATGAATGCAATCAGTGTTTTTAGTTGGCCATTCTTTGATCGTCATTACACAGTCTTGCAGTAAGGCTCACCTTGTTGTTGCATGGGATAGCGATGTCAATATGACGGAGTGGAGAGTCGGTGTTACACAGCGCGATGACTGGGATGTTCACATAGGATGCCTCAAGGAGCGGCTGGTGGTCAGTGCGGGGGTCGGTCACCACCAGCAGACGAGGCTCACGGAAAGCTGCCTGGATCTGATTGGTGAAGGTACCGGGGGTGAAGCGTCCCGCAATTGGGGTGGCACCGGTGTGGCTGGAAAACTTCAGGATGGCACGCTAATGGAATAAATCGACATCAATTTAAATTGATTTGAACCAAGTATTTAATCCTTAGAGCCTTTACACTACACACCTTAACCGGAGGCCCATAAGGTGGACTGTCATCATGATCTTAGCAGGCCCGTGGCTAGACATGGAATTAAAAACTCTAACTCATTTACTGAACGCGCGCTGGCTGTCACAAAACAAGGAGCATCGTCGTTATCATACGGTGATGTGATCACAAGTGCTGAAGCGGGGTTAGAGTTCACATTTCCATGTACAGCCACAGACCTGCTATGATCAAGACAACAGTCCCCCTTTAATAGTAACAATGTATGCTTCCAAGTGTACAATATATCCATAACAATCTCAAAGCACTGTGCAAAATTATCAGCAATAAATGTGTTTACAAAATACTGAACATTAAATAAACATGAATATTGACGACAAATTACGGTGTCTTCAAGAGGGAACACTGTGAGTAAAGCAACTTTTGTGAAATTCTCTTTGTATGTCCAATGACCAGGAGTGGAAAAAAAAATGAAACTGGGATCTAGATCTTAGGAGGTACGTTGAAATGTTGGTATTTCCACCTTTTGGTAACCCCTAGAGTTATAGATTCCTAAGAGCTTTGGGGAACAGTATCCTCAACACTAGAGAAAAGTTTCATCCCTGAATGACCACAAAGTGCCAGTCACCTGTCCATAGGGGCGAGCAGAGATGACGCAGACATCTGCTGGGTTCTCAATGGCCACGATGCAACGGGCAGCAAGCATCAGCTTCTCCCAGGTCTTGCGCAGGTTGATGATGTGGCTACCTGTTAGTCAATCACAATGAAAAATTATCTTTTTGTTTCTTCTTCCTCATCGTTCTCCCCAAATGCCAGTTATAACTTCTGAGGACCAGTCAAAATTCTGTCGAAGTGGTCCTGTTGGCTAGGTCGTTACTTCCAGATGCTACATGTAAACCACTGACGGCACTGATTGTGGCTTCAAACTCGGGTACCATACAAAATGAGTGTTGAAAGAAATTTGTTTTAAATAAGGACTTGAAAAAGCTGGTGGACTATTGAAACAAGCTAAACTGGTCCCGCTGGCCAGACACTGAACAATTAAGGGCAAACCCTGTTCCATTTCATTTGCTAGCTATTTTGATTGTTTCCACTTGTGTGTTTCCACTTGTGCAACAAGAGAACTTCGATTTTAATCCCAGATATAAAACTTTATCGTTGCAAAAAATGAAGAAATGAAACTTCCTTCCTTGTCTTCTCTCCGTGGGGTTCTTGGATAGTAAGATGATTACGTTTGCTGTTCTAAGATTCCTTGGCTTTACAACCAGAATTAATAAATGAAATGTGAGATCTAGACGAGAGAATGCATGAGGAGAATTCTCCCAGTGTCTTACCATCTGACTTGACCTTGTAAACATACTGTAACATCTGAAAGTCTGAGTTGTTAGCGCCGATGTGGGTGCTACAAGCCAAGAACTTCGTCACGTCCTCCTCCTTGAGGGCTAATATGTCCAAACCTCCCGACATTGTGCTGTTGAATCTGGTAAGTGATGGGAATCAACCTGCAACAAGAAACATCAGAGAACAAACTGTTAAACAAAGGCAGTGGATATTTACTAACATTTGTGCCCCACCCCCCTCAAAAACAGGTTCACAAAATTGAAAATTGTTGTAATTTTATAAATATAAATAATGTTCAATAAATAATTAGGGGGCTGTCGCAGCATTAGACCCTTTTACGGTCATTTCCCCCATGTTGAATTTGCCATGTGTGCCGTGATGATGCATTGTTAGTTTTGAACTCCGCAACTTGATTTGCATTGATGCACCACAGCATGCATAAGAATCGCATGTGAAGTTACATACAAGCCGTGTAATGCCCATTACAAATAAAGAATGCACCTAGATAGACCCAGTAACTGGGGCGCTGTACTCCTTTTTAAAAATTTTTTTACATCATCGGTCGTACTAGCGCCCCAGGTTATTATTGTATGGTCATGTCATGATCCGACTCTCAGTAATATCGACAGGTGCCCTGCCTCAAACCGCGTAGTCGTAACGGTTCAGGCAGGTTACCCGTACACAGGTGCCCTGCCTCGACCGTTACGACTACGCGGTTTGAGGCAGGGCACCTGTCGATATTACATTACTGAGAGTCGGATCATGACATGACCATACAATAATAACCTGGGGCGCTAGTACGACCGATGATGTAAAAATTTCGAAAAAAAGGAGTACAGCGCCCCAGTTACTGGGTCTAGAATGCACCATGACCCACAGGGAAGATTCAACATGTTGCACATTAGTTTATTAGCAACTGTGAAAGGGGAGAAGGGTCTAATTTTTAAACGTTATTATTTTGAATGAACAGTTATTTGAAAAACAGAATTGAAAAGATAGATATTAAAATAATAAATTTTATTTCGTTTGTGAAGCTCCCTTATTCCTGAAATATATTCCCATCCAGCTCATATAACATAACATCAAAACCAGTTGATTGAACTTTTTTTGAGTAAATCTACAAAAATGGCCCTAGAAATGAATAGAAATCTATTGACCCCGTGTTACTTTTAAACGAACGAGGGCGCCCTTCTTTTCACAATTTCGACCAGCATAATGTCCTGCACTCGCATAACTTTTCAGTAAAAACCATCCAAAATGGCAATACCACCATCAAAATATTTATTTACACAAGTCTTTATATAGTTAATATTTATAAAATGCAAACAAATCATGATTTCATTTACAATTTCGAACATAAATAAGTCGGGAAAGTAGAGGGAAAAGTCTTACACGTGCAAACGCCAATGGGAGATGGTTGGAAAAGGGAGATTGCGCGTTCACACGTTTCACATGGTTCCTTTACCATTGAAAGTAAGAGCATGCCAAGTACCAGCTAAAATAAAGGCCAACCCCTTCTGGCCAACAGAGGGCGCTAAATATCAATTTTCGGCCATGGAAAGTTTTGAAAGGTAGGTCCAGCAATTTATTTTATTAATGAGTTAATTTCTTATTTTTACCATAAAGCGATATTTTGTTTTTGTAAAAAATTTAGTGAAGATGTGAGTTTTGCTACGGGCCTTGCTACGTTGTCCTTTTAAGATCAGGGAGCATCAATTTTAAATATTGGTGAAAATAAAATTGAGACTTCTTGTAAATGTATTAAATTAGTTGTAAGTTGTCTTGAGTTGATCGATGGGGGACCAGCCAGATACTTTTTTTATTTAAAACTTTGTTTTGGATGGAGCTATGCACTGCCCGGCTGAAGTGATTAGCAATAGCACAAAGGTGGAAAGGCTCAGTGGGAAGGAAAAGGGAGCACCGTTTGTCTCCTTTTCCTTTTCACAGTGCCATCTGGATCTGACCATATGGAGGAAGGAAAAGTTGTTGTTTGTGTGAAATAGATTCCGGGGGCAGTTGGCCTAATTTAAGTAATTAATATTAGTGTTTGCGATGAGGTCTATCGCAATATTTTTTCACTTAAAAATAAGTTTTAGGTTAGCGTTTTTTCTCCCTGCATTTCAGTTTCACTTTGGTCAAATTTCATGGCACTGCTTACTGCGGAATTCTGCACTTGTCTTATGGTGCAATATGATTCTACGAGTACGAGCCATAGGCGTAGTATTCCGCAGTCACAGCAGCGCCATAAAATGGCCCAGCTCACCTCATCATTCATGATTCAGTGGACGCAGGTTTTAACTGCGGTCAAAGCCTTGCATCTGAAACTGACATTTCTTCATGGTTTTCTCTACACAAGTATCTTCAAACCTACAGGTTACTGTACGATAATTACCAGAACGATAATTATAATAATAATAACAATGAATTTTAATTATGAGAAGTGGTATTGAATCATTTATTAATATATTATGTTTCTTTTCCTAAACAAGGGTTGAACAATTAATTGCCGATGTCAACCAGTGCATTGAAACCAGCCAAAGCCTATGTGAGAGAGTCTGCCAGGATCTCCGCTCACTTCTTCATCAACCCTGGCCTCCTAAGGAAAAACCATCACCGAAATCTTCCTCTCATACGGATGACAGTGTTGGTAACCATGGTGATGCTGTATCCCAAGAGGATGCAGAAACTCTTGCTAAGGTTGAATTGACCTTGGTTAAGGCCCAGAAGGCTCGAGAGCTTCAGAAGAAGGTGAAAACTATTATCTTTTTGCCACTTTCTTTGACATGTTCCCAGCATGCATAATTTCCTGCTTGGCAAATTTAAGCAGGATACCAGTCACAAATTATACATGTGACATGGTATGTTTGCTGGTTACCTTGTTCTGGTAAGCAAAATTGTTTTGTGCTTAGTTGATTTTTGTGCTTAGTGCTTAACCCTTTCAGCCCCAACGGCGACTATAGTCGCCCGTGCACTATACCCCACTCGAGCCCCAACGGCGACTATAGTCGCCCGTGCACTATACCCCGCTTGATCCCCAACGGCGACTATAGTCGCCGCGCGCATATCGTCTTTTTCGAGATGCAGTAATATTTTTATTTGTCGCCCTCTGTAGTTGAATTTAGTATAGCCAGAAAGTTCGTTGACTCCTCTTTCGACTGGTGCATTATTCAATAGGGGTTGCCATTGCTATTTTTCGAGAAAACGACGCGCGAAAAAAAAAAAGCCTTCCGAACAAACCCAGATTTACTTCCGAAATTTCAGCAAAATGAGTGATCGAAATGCCGATTTACTTCGGGAGTTGTTTGCAGACAGTGATTCTGATATGGAATTATCTAGTTCTTCTGAAGAATCTGGTGTAAGTAGTGAGGATTCTTCAACTTCAGACGATGAAAATGCTGCTGGTCCGAGCGGCGTGACTGCTAATCATGGGCGCAGGCAGACCGGTCCGAGGGCTACCGTTGCCGGTGCTGCTCGTCGTGATTTGAGCTCTCGTGTAAAAACCAAAACTCAAATCAAGATATATTCGATATCATAAAAATCACCACATTGTAGCCATGAAATAGCATGCACAAAGTTTTTTGATGCAATAATTAGTTTGTGCAGAAAAACAAGTTTGAAAAACACGTTTAGTCCAAGCTGCAACTTTTCAGTCCTCTAGAAAAAAAACTTGGGCCACAGGAACTCCGTGTGCGTAAACAATGTGGTCACCACAGGATGCATGTAATAAACAATGTGGGGCTGAAAGGGTTAAGCAGCTCAAAGAAATTGGGCCCTTTGAAAGGGCAAAAGCAGAAAGGCGTATTCTCATTTGTAAAGGACACATTGTTATCTATATGAGGAAATTGGAAAATTCTATTGGAACGTTTCAAGGGACACCAAGGCAATGCCCAGGGGCAACTGGTGCCTCCGTGAAGCATCAGTTCTGAAATTAGATTGCTCATGAGATTTATAACTAATGTGCCTGATCATGTATGAAGAACTTGTATCGAAGAGGATGTTTTGCAATGCAATTCCTTTGCCATGTTAATCAGTTAGCAGGAATCCAACCTAAACTTATCGTTGAGGATTATTAAGGATTACAGGTCATGGTTCAAGTCCTGCAGATTGAAAGTGTACTTGTCGAGAAGTAAAAAATAATATGGAAAATATTACTTCATTTGTTTACTCCTTTAGCTGAATCCTGTGGTAGAGCTTCATCTAGAACACAAAACAACATCAGAACCTGAAGAAGAGAATCCTCAAACGAAGCTAAAAAGTCAAACAATCAACGGGCAAGAGTTTGCCATCATCTCCCAGTCGGATCTTCAAAAATTATTCAGAGACGACGAACTTAAACCTTCGGAGAAAATAGCAAGTGGTAAAAGGATTCCAAACTCTTTAGCTCTGAAGCCGAGAATTGGCACAGCACAGGCCAGAGCTGCTTATAGCGCCAACGTTCCTCGTCCATCTTCAAAATCCCGCTTCACAACCACCTCATCTGATATTGGTAAACCCCAAAATAAATCAAAAGCAACTTCTGCAACTGTCAAGAATGCAAACCCGAAATTGAAACCTGTGTGCGAAAAAGACGCCGTTGGAAAGAGGAGTGCCATCGTAGGTTTTTCAAATAACGGGATTAAGAGGCAACTAAATGTTGGCAATGAGAAACAACTCGCGAATGTTGACGATACGTTATCTGAGAAACCTAAGGCTGGAAACCCACGATCTGCTACGAAGCATGATAGAACAACCGTTCACACAGCTGCCCAAGAGAACCAGACAAGACTGAGAGACAAGAGAGAAGTTAAACAAAATTCTGTGAAATTTTCAAACAAGAGCAGACAAGAGAGAGAGGTGCATACTCAGTCGACCAATGGAAGTGAGAATCTTGTTCGTAAAACGGCAAAACTTAAACTGACCGATGAGGAGTCGTCGAAGCCATTGAGTGTGGAAGTTACCAAGGATGCAACTAGTGCAATGGAGCAGCAGTTAAGGCCATTTATGCTGAAAAAGGATGGGTAAGTGGGAATCCTTGAGCAAGAATTGTTTGCAGAATTCATTTGTGCTTTGGATAGGAATTTTAGCTACATAATTTTGTTAAGTAGATTAAGTTGTTTAATTGATTTTTGTTTCTCTGTCACCGTGTTTTTAATCTTGTACATGTAGATCTGATCTGAAGGTTTCTGGTAAGATTAAAAAGTCCTACTCCGTCATCGGCAAACTCCGATCTAAGCTCTCATCAGAAGTTGATTCCGTTAAAGAACCATCGCCATCACAGTATTTCTTGCATCGGTTGGAATCAAAGGTATATTACAATCCTGGACAACCAGTTACGACTTTATTTGGGTGATAATGATTTAATGCTTGGGCATACGAACGTTCCAAATGAGCTTCAGGGGGTAATAGGGAAAACTAAAGTCGACGGAGGGCGGCAGCGGTCCCTTGAATTCAAGTACATGTATGTATCTTGATTAAAAAATAAATGCTATCCCAACATAAATTTGCATTAAAAAAGCCCAGCCTTTTTCCTTTGAGTGCTGTATAACATTGGAATTCTTTGCCTGGTGCATCTTTCCCTCTATCTTTCAATTTAGCAAGAATCAAAAGGAATGTAAAGTTCCGTCTTCTAGCATCTTTTCTGTGTCTTTTGTTTTGTTTTTGAGTTTCACTCTAAACTAAAAAACTAAAAAACAAACCCAGAAAAGAACATAATTGTTCTTCTCTTCTGTTTTGATGCTTAAGTTTCAGCCGTCGCCCGCATTGCTGTCTTTTAGAGAGGTCCAAGAGAGAATGGAAGACTTAACCACGGAATGTAGTCATCTCTTACAAGTTGTGAAGACGGCTCTTTTAAAGAATCAGCGACAATCTGGTAGACTTCTTGATATTGATTAATTTACAAATTCTTGTCTTTTTGACTGGTGAAAATATAATTAAATTTTTTAATTATAAATATCTGCTAAGCAACATTTTGTGAGGTACCAGTCACAAATGCTGTATAATTTTATGGTATATGATTATTAGATGGTAACCTATTTCAGCTAAGCAACTTTCATTGGTACTTAGCAGCTGAATGAAATTGGTCTTATATCATATTCTTATTGAATTGAATTTAATTGTATGAATATTCTTTTCTTGATGTAGAAGAACCATCGTGGGAGAGTAGGTTTACAGTTAAACTACTCGCCCAGACTCTGAGAAGAAGGCTGGACGATCTGACAGTTGAAACTCAAAATGTCATTGCAGGTAAGATATACTGTGTCCAAATCAAGCGACTTTGGCTATGGCTACTGGCTTCAGCGACTACATTGAAAAATAGTTCAGCTATTCAGCCATAGCCACTGCCAAAAGTCATTAATTCAATTTCATGGCCATATCTTTTTTTAAACCAGGACTTGAAATTTACATGGACTGCAGGCCTTAGGTCAGTGATTTTAGAATCGAGCCAGTAAACTCATCACTAGACAAGTCTTCAATCTTCAATCTTCAATGGTGGAATCCTTATTCAGCTATATATAGCTATACTAGGATGGTGCAGAAGTGACGTCACAGGCAAAGTGCATAACAAATAAAAAGTGAAGATAAGGTGGCCACAAGACAAAAAACTTAGGGTGCCTAAAAATAAAAGTAAAAATGAATGATGAATTCCGGGGGTCTTGTATTTTTGTTCAAATGTTGACTTTTAGTCTGATAAATCTCTTTCAATTCTATTGAATATTGAATGATATTTGCCCACAAGACAAATGAGATAAATCTTCTTTCATTGCTTGTTCAAATGAAGACAGTCCCAATGTTAAACTTTGTAGGAATTTGTTTCTTATTTCAATTCTGATCTTGTAAAAACAAATCTGGTCCAGTAAAAGTTTTTGAGCTACAAGCCCGGTGGTGTTATGGATTTTCACCTCATAATCGAGCTCTGAAAATGTAATTCTTGAATGAAAATTCTCTTCAGTTTTTCTCTTCATCGGGCACGGTTATGATCTAGTGATCTGCTCTAAGCTACAGAGGGCTTTTGGTTCGATTCCAACCAGAGGTCTCAGCAAGACTCGAGAAGCACTTTAATCATCAAACCGCACCTGTTCAGGTTTTGAAATTTCTTTGTCTTGTTTTGATTTCAGCTGAGGAACAGTTACTTTCCAGTCAACACGAAAGAGTCCCGAGCTTGAATTCCTCAAATTCATTTCATGAGGGACGTCACGAAGGGGAAGCCCCCTGCACTCCATCCATCTCAGTATTCCTTCCTGCTAAACAATTTCAAGGTCAGTTTGAAAAGAAAATTGTGTCATTGATTTTGTCTCCCCCCCCCCCCCCCCCATCATTTGCCTTCTTATTATACCTTTGCAAACAATGATGTTATGGCCTAATGCTTCGACTCTAGCAGAGTCTTTCTTGAAGAATGAATGACAGCACAGGAACAGGTATACTAGTGTAACAGAAGCAAACAAGAAGAAAGAATTAGATAGAGAGAAGCAGAATGCAGTCAGAAGAAGCAAGGAATGAACAATGACAAAGGAGATAAAGGGACAGGGGTAACAAGAGGAGGGTTAATAATTAATAATTTTGGTTTGACCATTAATTTTTCTTTTTAATGGCATTTGGAAAACAACTATACATTGTTTTGCCCTTTCCTCACCAGGCAGTGTTAGCAAGCTCAGTAGTGGCCAACACTCCTACAGAAACATTGAATACAGTACTCTGAAGGAGCTGCGGATGCTTTCCACTCTGCAGCATGATCTACAGAGAGTGGCTCTTCAAATTCAAATAGAGAAGGTATTACTGAAAACACAAAGCAATGAATAAAGCATTCAGTGTGTCCACAACAAAGGAATTCATTTATGGGGCTTGTATTGTTTACTTACTGGTAGATGACCACATGGAACTGCTCTATTGTGAAGTAACTTAACAGTTCACAGTTAAGTAGGAGTTGACTCATCAAGGAAGTAGAGTCAAGTGAGATTTGTAGCAGCACCATAACATGAACGATTGTTTGAAATCAGATTGTCATTTGCTTACTGTGCCGTTTCCACTTCATAGCGCTGCTTATCGTAAGCACAGGAAAAGGCATGCTAACCTTCTGGTGCTTACTGAAAGCAAATGAATGACGTAACAATGCGAAAATCATGGTGAACGCGCAAGCTGGCCACCGAATTTTCTTAACCACTTGTGAAACACGAATGAGATTAAGCAAATTTGTCTACTAAATTGAGAAGAAAATTTGCTTACCGATAAGCAGCTCTGTGAAAATGGCCCCTGTAAATAAATAAATTAACCATAATTTCTGTATTCATTTCAGCTCATCGGTGCAGAGATCTTACCCATCATAGAGGCCCTCAATCCATCAGATAGTAACTTTGTGCCATTCTACCGATCAGTGTATGGTCTACTCTGTCATTGTGGACAACTCTACCCGTCCGTTATTACAGATAACGTTGATAATTCGAGTGAAGCGGACGTTGCTTGATCATCTTCACACCTTGATATTTAAATTGATTCAATGAAATTATTTTCAACGTTTCCTTGGAATTCCTTGGAATTTCCCAGAAATTACTAAAGCTGCCAAACTTCTGGGTAATAGACTGCTCAAAACTCACGCATATTCGAACAATTGGACTCGTTTAAGTGTGGCGTTTGTCCCCTTCGTGCCGCGAGTTAACAAGTCATTAAATGGGGCTGTAGTCGCAAGAGCAGAAGTCTCATAAGAGTATAGTTGCATGAGAATTGTTACGCTATCTCTTCGACAAACATTTAACGACTTGTCCACAAGTCTAGGCTACTTCATACTTAATGTTTTAACATAAAATGCATTCAGAAATGCTGCAATTTATTTTTGTATTGACTGCTTGAGAATTGAAAGAAATAATAAATGAATATTATTATTGTTTGTATTTTCAGTTTGGTTTAAAAGTGTGATTATTTGTGTACTATTATTATTATTTGTTTTTGTTTTTACATAAGTATAATACAATGGGTTACTTTACTACTTTCATATTCTAGAATAAGGTTTGGACTCTTGAACTTGTTTGCCTTTGAGCAGGTTTGCTGGAATTCTGGTTCATGGATTGGCAAATAATGCCCTGTAACCGTTGTTTTTATCCCCTTGTGGTTTTGGTGAACCAGTAGGATTGTGTCATCTTGAATTAGTTTATCCTGAGGCCAGCCAGATTTGTCTGAGTTATTCAGAAAATTGAGCAAGGAACCAGAATCAGCACTTTCTCTCTCTATCTAGCATATCAGTTGTCAGTAAAGCATAGTTTCTTGAACTAATGGTTTGAATGGAGCAAGCAGCCTAACTTTTTTCTGTTTAACCCCCACGATCAAGTAGGTCAGGTATTGAACAAAACCAGCGAGTAAGTGATATCACCAATCCACCTGTATGATAGTTAGCCAGGGGTGGGTGGGGGCGGTAGACAGTGCATGCAATACACATACACGCACACCACTTCACTGTACTGTGTGATGTGCATCATCAGCACACGCTCCCGCTCCCTTAGGCAGGATACCAGTCAGTACAGTTATCATAACACCACGCGGAAGATCGCCCCATCCCCTCAACACAAAACCAAGGTTGGATTTGATGGATGTCAACCAGTGAAAGGGGAGGCAACATGGCGGACGATTTGTCGTACGGTAAGTCAAACATGTTCACAACACATCCCACCCCTGTTCTTTAACCTCTTGGAACTTTTTCAAGTCAGTAAGTTGAAAAGCTCTGACAGTTGTGGATAAGAGGTATTTGAAGAAGTATTTTATTTTCTCCATTGTAGGTGTAGTGCCGGCGTATTACCGAGAGGTGTATGACATCGTTTGTCCGAACCCGCGGGACGGAAAAGTTGACCAAGATATGTTTGTGAAGATCCTCGTCAAGTCAAGTTTACCAAAGCAAACATTAAGTGCGGTGAGTTTTGTTGCAAGACACTGTTGTTTTGTTTACTTGTCGCAAGATATGTTAGACCGTAACATTACAAGCACAACATTAATTTTTTCAGGGTTGGGAAAAAAATATTAATGAAGGGGAGGGGCGCCGGGGCGGGCATGCCCTGGCATGGTCACGGTGTGTGTGGTGTGGACGGACGTCGGTCTTCATTGGACCATTAAATAATTGCACAGCCACTCATGTCCTGATGATGGGTAAAGCTTTTCTACAATGCAAAAAAAAAAAAAAAAAATCCCCCTTTTTTAGTATTCTAAACCACTCCTTATTATATTTAAATGATATCTTTGTTCACTTTCAAAGCTTCAGTTCACTATACTACTAGGCCTACTAGTACTAGTATAAAATAATTTAAAAAAATTAAATGCGAACTTGTTGTCAATCGTCCTGAACATAATGTACTTTCCGTGTGAAATTTCTATGTATGCACATATGCCAAATGCATTGCTCGTAAATAATAATATGTCGAGCACATTGTTAAAGATGATGCACAAATTCGGAACTCGGCACATTGATCTCCACAAATTATAGAGACGAATGTGCAGGCAACAAATTATGCACGATTGTTAAATTTGTGCACTGCGAATGCAAAGTAAAAAATGTGCGCAGCTGCTACGTGAGCTAGAACAATGCAAGTGCCCTCTTTTGTTTTTGCCCAATATGCATCATTTTTCGCTCATGCCTGTTAAGTGTTATGTGTTTCAAACGGAGCAGTAACTTTATAGTTTTTTTAAATTTCTGTTTCCAGACTTGTTTCCATTTTATTTTCATAAAGAATTTTTGCTCAAAACATTTCAAAGATTTGGTCTGCAAGTATTAGACACAAGGAATATATGAACAAGGTCTCAGCTAATTTAGTCGTTTGAAACTATTTTTCAATGAAAATGTTGTACCCTATTTGTTTTTTGAATGTAACAATTTACAATATAACAGAAAGACAATGAATCTCCTCAATTTATGTTCAATTTAACGTGAAGGCAATTTAAGCTTCCGTAGTTGAGTCCCTTTTTAAGATTGTTACCCAACCATTTTGGTTAACAAGAAAACATCGAAACCAATCCAACTGAATATTCAATCAATCATGCAAATCAACATTAGGCAAACTGATCGTCAAAGCCTATACAGTGATAAACCGCAAAGATCTTCCTTAACAGTTGTCTGCTGAGTGGCCAATTGCTAGTTAAAATATCTGAGAACCAGTCACAACTATCTCCTTGGTCTGACTGGCTAGTTCAATGTTAGGCATCTCTATTTAATTGGGAATATAGTCAAGTGAAAAAGTTGATCGACCAGTGAAAAACAAAAAAAGCTGATGGGGGCATAAATACAATATTGTTGAATCCTTAATCTTATCAATCGATCCCATGTTTACAAGTCATAATAAACAAATAAGTCCAGTCAATACGTAGTGTCCAAATTCCACTTACATTGACTTATAAATATCCCATTTTAGACACTATCAAGATTGTGTCGTGTTGGCTCAGTGGCTTCTTTCCCCGCTTCACTTCCGTAGACCCCGGTTTGATTCCCACCTCGGACTGCTGCCTTGCATGTGGATAAGCTTTTCAGTCCCTACCTGATTACATGGGTTTTTCCCATTTTGGTTTTGTTTTCCTCCCACATCTAAAACTGAACATTTCTCCTTGTTTCCTATTCATCCTGTTATTGGAGCTAATTGCGCTGTTGGATGTGTTATAAAATAAATAAATAAACAATTGACAGTAAAAAGCAGGGTGCAGTATTGACCCCAAAAAATTCTGCAAAAGTCATACCTCACCTTTGCTCTCAAAATTAGCCTGTGAATTTTCATTTTACTTGCACTTTTGCTTTGATAATCGTAGGCATCTGGATTAACTTGATTAAGGATGTGGCAAATGTTATTGCTAGACCATTCCAGTAATGCTTGGGTTAGCTCCTCTCTGTTTTATAAATGTTCTTGAATTTACAAATATACGTTAACACACAAGACCATTCAATTGCTTGCTCAAGGACACAAGTACCGCTGAACTTGGGCCAATTTCATAAAGTCTGTAAGCAGAATTGTTCTGCTTACTGAGTGGCCCTTAGCAGAATTAAGATGAGAAACATTCCACCAACAAATGGGATGTCAATCCTTTTCCCTGGCCTGGCCTAACGTTGTGAAGAAAAGGAAGGTTGCATTACATTCAGCTTGTTTAACCATGGAGGTAGAAATGTTTTAAAGGAAGTTTGGAAAAGGATTTCACTGTTTTTATAGTTAACCCTCCTACTGTCTGACCATTCAATACCATCCACTGTGGTTTTGAATGGTAGATAAACTATGCCAGCCTGCAATGTAATATCATGTGGTAAATGCATCTACACAGTACACACATGTTATGTGCACAGTTGTGCCATCATACACAACCAGTGCAGTTGAATGGTTTCAAATGGTTGGTCAACTCACTGGAAAATGTTACCAAGAGTAGGAGGGTTAAATGGTGAACTGTTAAATGTCCCAACCCTAATCAGGAATTTGTCTGACTTTGTTGAAGATTGGAATTCAGGCCAAAATAACAATTGCTTATAAGCAATTTCTTATGTTGGCCTGCAAAAGATACTTGGGGGAGGGGGTAAAAATAAATTAACCACCTGCCAGGTATAGGCCTAGCCAGATATGCATTTTATCTAAAATTGGTTTCATTAAAAAAAAAATAAAAAAAAAATAGAATGGTTACGATTATTACTGTCAGCTTTTCTATGCTTTGATAGATTGATTTCGTATTCACTGCATCAAAGAAAATTACTTGTTTGCTTGTTTTGATGGATTGTACAACTCGTACTACTGTATAAACTTCACACCGATATGTAAATTGACTCGTTACGGGTTGAACATTATCAGGATTTATGACCCTGTGAAATTATTATCATTCACAGTTGCCTAGGCATCTATCACTATCAATAGCACTACAGGTTGCAAAGTACATGTAGTGATCATAATGAGCTTGTTGAATTTATGCATTTAATACACAAAACGAACACATACATGTAGGCCTATAATGGAAAAAGTCCATCAATGCCAAATGTGTATGTGTGTATTATAATCTGTAAACCACAATTGAGCAAGCTGTTTGGTGCACATTTTTCATTCATTTAATTTGTGCATATGTATATTTGTACATGTAAGCTCAAGTTTCCAGGAAAGACTGGTTGTTGTTGGCATAAAAATTAACACAGCGCATAAAAGACGAAGGGCTCGCCCTTAATACTAGCCCAGCGTACATTTGTCTTGTAAAGTCTGCTACCAGCTTGTAGTCACCACTTCTCAACTTGTCTTGTGGGCTTCTAAAAACTGTGCAACCTACATGTTTAAAATGGTCATATTTCTTGCTTTTCAGATGTGAATAATGAATTCTTAAAACATGTTTTTTGAGTGTGTGAATGTAACTTCACAACTTGTTGTGATCGCTTCCATTAATACATCTGAAAGATACATTTATGAATTGTGACATATCTGCGCTACTAAAACTTCTTGGGGACAAGTAAAATGTACAGTGTACTAGCCCGGTGGGCTACTTTACAAAAAGCAAAAGGGCAAGGCCTAAGAATCAAGTACACACATGGATTCCTAGAAAAGCAACCCCACAGAATGATACAGCATTCGTTATTGATAATTTTTCTACAAAATTTATGTGTATCATCATTGTGTTTTTAATATTTTATTGTTTGTTCTAATGCTCCTTCTTTTACAGGGATTGCTCTTTTAGATAGTGATTCATTCGGTTTAGGGCAAACCTTAGGCTGCTGTTTGTTTTTTGTAACATCTTCCTGTGTTTTTGTAACTCTTGGTCTGATTGTTATTCTAAATCTTCTGTTTGTATTGAAATCTTTTTTAAAGCCTAAATGAATAAGTAAATGAGTATACAAATAAATAAATATATATAAACTACCAATGTGTAACCGTAGAGCAATGTTTTAATTTCACATCATTACTCATTGATGCTGAAGCACTGGAGATGGATGGGTTGGGGTAGGGGGGGGGGGCGCATCTGTGCATTTGAAGGCCATTTCTATTATCAAAGGCTTCCTGATGTCGTCATGACAGGTCAATAACGCTGAAATACATGTCTTAAAGCATAGTATGAAGGCCCATGAGTCATAAGTGTGAACACTAACAGGGGATTGTAGGCATATGTGATCATTCGATTTGGAGGATTTATAAGTGGCCAGCAAGGATCCAGCAAGGTGCCAGGGCCCAATTTAATTGCTCTGCTTACCAAAGAATTATACATTAATTGCGCCCTGTGATGAAGTGCATATTTCTATGATGTGTAAGCACAGATTTCCAGGATAAGCAGGACCTGGTCTTGAACCTTGTCTTGAACCTGGTCTGGAACCTGGTCTTGAACCTGGTCTGGAACCTGGTCTTGAACCTGGTCTGGAACCTGGTCTTGAACCTTGTCTGGAACCTGGTCTGGAACCTTGTCTGGAACCTGGTATGGAACCTGGTATGGAACCTGGTCTTGAACCTTGTCTTGAACCTGGTCTGGAACCTGGTCTTGAACCTGGTCTGGAACCTGGTCTGGAACCTGGTCTGGAACCTGGTCTGGAACCTGGTCTGGAACCTGGTCTGGAACCTGGTCTTGAACCTGGTCTTGAACCTGGTCTTGAACCTTGTCTTGAACCTGGTCTGGAACCTGGTCTGATTCTTCTAGTAGTAAAGTGCTGGTATAATAGACCTTTATCACAGTGCGGTCATCTTTGTCATATTCCCTGTATACACAATGACTCTGATAGTTTGAATTATGATTTTATAAGACAGGACCAGACTGTTTCCCCTTCCGGCCTCAGCTTTGATTACATTGATTTGAATGAAAGAAAAACAAGATGGCTGCTGCATGATAAAAGTCTATACACTGGCTGTCATCGTCTCATATCCAAATCCAACCTTAATCATTTTATTCTCTGTTTATTACGATTGATTGTACATGAATGTAGATATGGGAAGCTGCAGACAGTAAACAAGGCTATCTAACTAGGAATGGATTGTACAAGGCACTTGCACTAACAGCACTGGCACAACAAGGCAAACCCATCAGTGAGAAAATTCTAGAAAATTATGGCAAAGACGGTAAGTTTTTAATAATTTAAGTAAATTTTTTAAAAGTCATATTTGCTTCAGACATTTAACAATTCAGTAATTTGTTTGCATCTTTGTGTAAGTATTTTCTTGTGTACAAAAAATAGTGAGTGGCCTGACGTTTCGACCCTAGAAGAGTCTTTCTCGAAGGCAAATTTTCTTGTGTGTGTAATTGGCCTAAATGATGATGACATGTCATACTTGCGCTGCTGTTGTACAATTAATTGTGTGCATTCACCGCATAGTATCATATTGCAGGCTGGCATAGTTTTTCTATCATTCAAAACCACAGTGGATGATAGTGAATGGTCAGACAGTAGGAGGGTTGACTGTGTATTATGTAGATGCATCATGCATTCACCACATTATATCAGATTGCAGGCTGGCATAGTTACTATCACTCCAAACCACAGTTGGCAGTATTGGATGTCAGACAGTAGGAGGGTTGACTGTGTACTGTATAGATGCATTCACTACATAATTAATACCAAGGAAAGTTTAAATCAAATTTCCAATCACATTTATAATGTATCTAATGACAGAGTTGCCGAAGCCACACCTTGGTGACCTCAGTGATCTAAGGATACTAAGTGCTCAGGTCCGGCGGGAGAAGAATCCCAACGTTCTCAACTTTTCTTTCAAAGACCTTGTGGAGTTGGATTCCATTGCCATCAATCTGGTGCCGGAGAAGAAAGGGCTGCTTTTAAAACATGTAGAATACGAAATCAAAAGTGAGGTAAGAACTAGGAAAACTCACAAATTGTCTGATCTTCCAGAGTTTAAGATAACCAGTTGTAAATGAGAAGTATTTTGTCTTTTAGAAAAAATGTACAAAGACTTATTGGGGTCGAAGTATCTTTGAACAGAAGACTTATAAGAGAGAAACACTGTACTGACTAGAGCACTGATTTCCCATTATACACATTTATTAATAAGCCTCCTGAGTACAGACATGTTCAATGTATGTTTGGAAATTTCCTAGCGAGATTTTTGCACTAGATGGCAACTGCTCAACCCCGAACAGTTGATGCCAAGCCTTGCCGTCAGCCAGAAAATAGAATTAGCTGTTGCAAACTGATTACCAACCAAAAGGACCTGTGGTATAAATGCAAGAATTAGTTAGTGGCCTGACGTTTCGACCCTAGCAGAGTCTTTCTCGAAGGCTGAAATTAATTCTATTTGTTCACACTCTAATCCAACTAATATATTTGTACACTTTATTTACATTTCTCGTTACAAGAAAGTGTTTGCCCCGGTGTTTCTGGCAGTGGCTGCTAAATGCGCCACAGCACCTTGTAAACCCTTAAAAGGTGCTACATAAATTGGTCTCATAATAATAAAAAAAATCAAAACCTGTCTTAAAGCACTTCTCTTTTCTAAAAAGCATCTTGAATAGGCCTACCTTCTTGGTAAATAAATGCTCTTTATAAGACTAGATATTTTGTTTGTTATTTTTATGTGGAAATGATGTTGTTGTTTTCCTTGCAGCATCTCAACTCTTGTGTGATGCGAAGGTATAGTGATTTCGATTCCCTCTACGACATGCTGACATCTCGTTACCCTTACAGAATGGTACCTAGGCTTCCACCTAAGAAAATGCTTGGAGGTAAGGCTAAAGTAGACTGGTGACTTGACCCCCAATGTCATATAGTTGAATTCCGAACATGTTGCAAGTCTAAGCAAAATGTGGGCTGAGAACCAGTTGCAAAGAGCGTGTATAGCATATCATTTTAACTGGTAAACTGTTTCAGGCATGATACTCTTCCTACTTAAGTCTGATATGCCCAATGGAAACAATCTGAAAAATTGTGATTAAAAAGCCTGAAAAAGTCTTTTTAAAGAAACCTACACCATGTAGGTCAGCCCTTGTACTTGGTAAAATGTTTCTACTTTTTCCAAGGACCAAATATCATGCCTGCTGTTTCTGCTTAGCAGTTTTGATCGATAACTTCCTTTTGATTGTAATCAGTTGGACGTCATTTGATACATATTGATTAGAAAAACCAGGTGGAATTATCAGTGACTTACAACTCATCTGTTCAAGGGAATATTCGGACATCGTTTCAACTTTAATTAAAAATTGGCTACTTTACAGATGTCATCTCAATCACTTTGACAATATGATATTCTGCACTTGTTTCTGGTTACATGTGTTCTCTTATTTCAGCAAACCGTGAATTCATCGAAGGGCGACGGAAGGCCTTGGTTCGCTTTCTGACCTTGGTCGTTAGGCATCCTGTATTTCATGGGAGTGACATCATCAGGTATTTCCTCACTTATCAGGGATCGGTGAGTTTGCAATCTTGGTATTGATTTTAGGGTGTCCCTAGGATTGGCTTAAATAATAATACTATTAAATTGTACGACACTACACTGACATACTTAAAATGGACACGAGTCTGCAATCAGCAGATTTCAAGTCGGCAATGGGGGACAAAAATGCATGGAGCACCATCGTGATTCGAGGACACCACTCGACCTAAGCAAGTAAGCAAGCAAATTGTATTTATGTAGCGCCTTAAATCTTCAGGAAAAAAGTCTTTGAGCACTCGAAAGGAAACAATATGGAGATTTGCCTTCTACATAAATCATTGAGGTGTATGAATTAAGGTGTAGGCCACCAGCAGGGACACACCTCGCCTTTTCTAATACAAATGTATCATACAAGAATGTACAGGCTGCCACCATTGTTTATCATTGTATTCGGCTCAACAACATGTATCTATTACACTTATGGAGTTGGCAGCAAACACTGAATTGATGTACATTCATAACAGGACATGCAACACAGAATCAAGGAGCAGTTCCGAAGCCTGCCAGATGAGTACGTGACCAGCCCCCTTGCCCTGACAGCCAAAGACTTGGTTCCTATGGACACCCAGATGCAGTATGGTAACGCTAGGGAGCATATAAAGAGACTCTTCAACAGTGTCAACCAGCTCAAATGCATCGTGGATCAAATGACGATCAGATCAACAGGTGAGGGCGCTATACTCTTTTGGACTTCATTTCAACCAAAATTAGGATTTAGATTTAGGATTAGGATTAGCACTTGGCCAATCACAACCATGAACACACTCCCAAAGTCAAACAAAGTTCAAGCATGTTAAAATCCCAGCAAGTTAAAAGCTGGATGCACCCGTAGGACATCACTTCAATCTTCCTAATCAATCCATTTCCGACATGGTTTTACAGGGCATTGAGGCACTAGGTAACCACAGAGAGACTGTTAATCTGAGTAGGGAGAAACTGTGGATAAGGCGTCTCTAGCCATTCAACCCCATAATTAACTACATTTGTCTCTGCCTTCTTCTTTTTCCACAGAAGTTCCCCTATTTTAGTCTGTCATATTTACTAATTAATAACTTTTCCCCCTCTTCCAGCCTTTGATTTTGTCTTGTGTTTCCAACCTCTTGTAGTTAAACCAGCCCCTTCCCTCGACTCTCTTTTTCTGTGTGCTTTCTGCCTGTCTCTCTTTTCATTAAATAGCTTCAAGCTTGTACCATCAAACCTTAACAAAAATAGCAACCACCCTTAACCTGAGTTCATTTCCCAAGAGATCACCCTGGGGCCCCTGACATCCTGCAAACCTGGTAAACATTCCAGACTCATAATCTGTTTCTAATCAACTCCACAGCCAGCGCCAGCGACATGTTAATGATGGCCAAGGAGCTAAACACCCTCGGCAGTGAGACCCAGATCGCATCAACGTGGGCCATGGGAATCAACGAATCCTGGCCTAAGATCAAGACCGGCCTAAAGGCCATCTCGGTAGAGTTTGCCGCTCTCAGTGATAAACATGCGACACAGGTGAGCTTCTCTAGGGTTTAGACCTTATCAAACTCTGGTCAAATGTTCGTAGTGCCCCATGATCGTGGCACTGATAATCAAATGCTTATCTTCGCTCAGTATTTCCTTGTATGCCAGTCATTGTATGACCTTAACACAGATGCTGTCACCAAGCCAGGACAGACTTGCACAAAGCACATTACCTTGTTAAAGTGTTTTCCCCCTTAAGTTATTTCATAGGTACTAACACTATGTGTTGGCAACCAACCAGGAAAATGTAACAATTGTTTTATTTACTTACAAAGTTTTCTACTCTTTTCTTCTCTTTTCTTCTCTTTTATATTCCTTCAAAAAAGGAGAAGCTCATTTCTTTGTGTTTTGTACTTCATTATAATTCAGATAGAAATGAATTATGTGTGTGTTGTGTTGTCATCCTCCTACTTATGTTTGAATTACAATTTTTTTTTTTGCCCTTGGATTAAAAAAAAAATCAATTGATTAAATAGCTTTGTAAGTCTGTTAGAGCCTACATCATGTGTACATGTAGGTTAGCACTTGTACTTGATAAAGGGCCAAATATCATGCCTGCATTTAGCCATTGAGAAATACTTTGCTACGGTCGAAATGTGAAGCCAAATCTAAAGTTTACTATTCACAACTGAAAAGGAAGAAATAAGAGCATTATAAACAAGTAGGTTGCACAATTTTTAGTAGCCCATAGGGCAATTTGAGAAGTGGTGTTTAGCCCGTAGCAGTTTTTACTGGACAATGTACGCCGGGCTGGTGTTAACAGCCAGCCCTGTATTTCTTTTACTGAATCCTACATTTTTGTTTTGTTCTGTGTTGTAGGGCAAAAGAGAAGACAACAATGTTGCAGAGCGGTTAGCCTTAATTCTAGACCTCTTACAGTCGTACAAGGTGAGTAAGGACATTGTAGTGCTATAACTCTGTGCCTTCCGTTGGGTTGTCATTCCTGACTTAGTAACTCGCATTTATCTTTCTGGAGTGTTCCTCCCTCATTCAACCTGAGTTTTTCCTCACATTTTTTCAGTCAAAAGCTAGTTAGACCACTTAGCTTGGCATGTCCAGGAATTCTGCTAGCTTTTTCACTGGTCCATATGTTTCCCAACATTGTCGGTTGTTGGGACTTGAGTTTGAAAACCATATAAACAATCTGTGCAGGCAGTGGTTTATGCAAAGCATAAGGAAGCAATGAACTACCCATTTGGACCGCCGTGCCATTTGAAAACTGCTATTATTGAACACCTCTGCACTTTTATACACATATTTTTTCGTGAAGCCCACTTTGCACTATGCATAAGACTGTGCAATTCTCACTCACATTTGAACATTTTTGGTAACCGAAACATAGCTTTATAACCATCTTATTACAAATTGTTTAACCCTCTTGTTACAATCTATACAATATTAAGGGAAACCAAAATAATAATAATGTACTTTGAATACATTGCAGGATCTTTGTGACCGCCACGAGAAGGGTGTTCTGAAGGATCATCAGAGTGCTTTGGCCAAGATGGGGAACATTAAGAAGAAGAAGATGTCTGCGACTATCCGTGGCTCAGAACATGTCGGAGAAGTGGAGCAGCTGGAATCTAGGATCATTGAGGTCAGAACTCAGAATGGGGTCACATCAAGGTCATGTCAAGAGAGTGACAGAGTGACGTTGTCACTGAGTGTTTACTGTGTTGTCATTGTCTTATGTGACTGCATGTGTCATTGGCCACTGTCTTGTGTCATGGCCTTTGTCAGTGGCCACTGTTTGTTTGTTTTTTCTTAGTGATCTTGTACTTCTTATTTATTAGCACCATGAGCACTTTTGTGGATTTGTGCATTTGATAAATGTTTATTATTATTATTATATCATTGCCTGTGTCATTTGCCACTGTCTTATGTAATTTGCCTGTGTCCTTTGACAATGTCCTGTATTGTTATGTGATGGAGAGTTACAAGAGCCTGTTCATCACATTTCCTGCAGGATTTGTATCACTGTAAAGGATTCGTACTAACAACTAAAGTTTCTTCCTTTCTTACTCAAACATAATGTTACAAATCACAAGATCAAAATAGAAATGTTAGTGTCAAGACACCTTAACAAGTAACCTTTTCAAATAGAAACATTTTTTCATGAACTCCTTGCCTGGTTTATGTTTCTCTCCATCGTACAATCTAGACTGTTCTAAGAGGAATATCAATCCCTACCTTCAGCTCAATTTTCGAAGTTTTGGATTTTGTTCTGATTTGTTTTTTTGTCTTCTCCGTCAAACAGCAAGAGAGCCAGATTATGACGATGGAGAACAGGAACTACTTTTCCCTTCACTGCATACAGATGGAGACGCAGCTGGTCCACGCTAACATTGACATTCTGGCAGAGGTAGTACAGGCACTGGCCAAGACAGAGCTGCAGGGTCACAAAGAGGTAAGAACTGTAGATAGATATAAAGAAACAGAAAGACAGACAGACAAACAGACAAACAAAGGCTGACAACTAACCGGCCTGAGGGTGAATGAACTGAACTGACTTTAATAGATGCTGCTGCAACATATGATTGGAACTGCCTCTAGCTATCGGGCAATCTCGGTGGTCTAGTCTAATTATAAAAAAGTTTATGCCAGTGATTGCTGCGTCGTGTCTTTTGTGTGTGGGAGTCGTTGGTTGATAGTTGGTGGGTGGGGCATGTATCAATCTGTTGGTACCAATGTCAAGTTTATATAGATCTTTATCATGCTATCCTCATTGGTCATGTTCCCCGTATCCAATAACATTAATGGGATGCTGATATTCATCATACAAAAGGGAACCAGACTATTTTTCCTTCCAGCCTCGGTTTGGTTACATTGATTTGAATGGGGAAAAATCAAGATGGCCGCACCATGATAAACGTCCACAGCATGAGATTTTGGGTTGGAAATGATTGATGTTTTGTTTCATTATTTGCAATCATGTATCATAACTTGAATGCACTCACATCCTTGACTCTGACATGTTCCTCTGCTTCTTCTTGCTTCCTGACGCACACTTACCAGCTAACGCAGGTCTGGGAAGATACCAACACCAAAGTAAACACACACATGTCCGCAGGCTCAGCATCCACTTGACCTCAACTCAAACCGCCCCCCTCCCCCCTCGCCATCCACCTGATCATTTGTTAAAGAAAAGTCTCATGCAAGATCCGGTGACGGCCAGTTCCATCCAGATCCATCCAGTTTCATCTGGCATCTTCATGGAGGCACATGTCATAGTGATGTACGCCCTCACTGCCACGCTATGCTCATGGGGAAGTCATTTCATGAACGACCGTGGATTTTTTTTCTTCTTTTTATATATTTTGTAAATTTGTTTTATTTGTATTGACAGAAATAAATTTTATGTACTTTTCTTTTTTATGGATGAAAAGAATGTGCATGTTAAACCTTAAACCATTTCAAACTTGAAAAACTTTGCGGCTTGATAAAGTTGATATTTTTCAGCAGTCTGAATCTACAAATCAACTTTCAGTTAAGTGTTCTTTTAAAAAAATGGCTATCATCATAAGGAAGGTTTCTGATGATTTTGGTTCACAAGTTTTTAGTTTGTTCCAAATAGTCCCAAATCCATCAAATGTCAATTCAGTTGTCTGACTTTTTAGGATATGGTACTTCGGATCCAAATAACAGTCACTGGGCCAGGCAGACCAATCTTATCTAATTCTAAATATTTGGGTGTTGAGTAACCATAGTATGGAGTATGTTTGGGAATTTGGGAGGGTCCGTTGCCCAAAACACTTTTGGCTTTGAGTTGAACTCCCTGCAGAAAGTCTCATAACCATTTTCACACAAACACTACTGCTTTTCCTTATCTCCATGCCATCACTCATTTTCTTTGCAGTGGTACAAAGACAATCCAACACGTTTCATTATAAATTTCTCATATTTTTTATTTACAGACAAAAATATTTCCAGGAAACTAGTCACAGATAATAAACATGAACCAGTTCTGGGTTTTGTTCTTGTTTTTTTCCCACAATTTTTTGTGACTTATAGTTTGTGTTAAACAAACACATTCTTAGGAAGCAACTATTACTGATAACTTGTTGGCACAACCATGCATCAATCTCTTTTGGGAGGAGTGTTGGCTCGACGTTTCAAACAGTAGACTCTATTGTCTTCTCCTTTCTCTTGAAGACGAGCAGAACGTCGAGACCACACAGGCTCTTTTTAGAGCCAACACTCCCAAAAGAGATTCACACAGTGGAACCTACAAGTTTTGTTTACAGGGTATCTGCACACTTTAGCAAGGATAATGGGAATTACCTATTACTAGTAACTAGTAATAGTTACTTCCTATTGTCAACACCATGCAAAGCTTCAAATATTACTTAATCACATTCTTGAATAATTAAAACAAAGTTACTCATGTTGTATCATCCTCCTCAAACATTTTCAAGCTCGTAACTGTCTTCAATGACCTTTATTGTATTTGTACATTCCATTAACAAGGGCTTGAGCTCTATGCACTATTTTTGTCGTCTTCTTCAGATTCACACCAATGTGTAAATTTACTTTAGCTATTATGTTTATATTAGCTATATTTAGTTTATTAGGAAGAAGTTGATGTCATACGGATTGTTGATCAGTTGTTATTGCGTACTTCAAAGTGTTGATTACTGTAGCAAAGAGAAAGTGGTGGATAGCCGTTGTAGTTAGGTTATTCCGGCTGTGGGAACACAATCCAACCACACTGTATCCACGGCTATAACAGTATCACACAGCTTTTTAAGGGAAAGTAAGTCTCTGTCTTTTTGAATAGTAAATTAATTTTGTGAAAACAACGGAAAAAAAGTTTCATGTTGACTTTCATGTTTATATCAGGTTTGTTTCAACACTAGTAATAACAGGCATGATATTCAGTCTTCTTTTATCTCATTTCTGGGTTTTTTTCTTTTCCAATTTTCTTTCTACAAAGCCTATATATTTACCATATATTGGTCAGGCTGTGTACTCAATACAATTATTCTACATTTTGTTCCAAGGGCCAAATATCATGCCTGTATAAAATTGCAACCAAAATAAGTCACAATAATTTTTGGGTTTTCAAAATGTGCCATTTCCCAAGGAGTATTTCAGGCACAAATATCTCACAGGATTGGTATGACCTTTATAGACAGCGATTTTTCAGTTCGAAACATCAATTTTTTTTGTAATCACAGACCCCGTTATTTGTCTTTAACAATTTACCGACTGCATATTTAATATCTACAGTTATTCGAGCTGTGGGAAAAAATCCAGCCACAAGTTGAAAAGTTGAGAGCCACCGGAGATGTTGATGTACCGTCCTCACCGACCACCCCAACCTCACCAGGTCTCTTATCATCTGGTTCCTTTTAAACCCTCAGTAGGCCGTGTTAGTCATGACCTTGGCCTAATTTCATGGAGCTGCTTAAGCACAAAAAGTAGCTAAGCACAAAATGATTATGCTTACCAGAATAACATTACCAGCCGAAATACCATGTCACATGTTACATTTATGACTGGTATCCTGCTCCTTTTTGCTTAGCAGTTAATTGTTAAGCAATATTTCTTGCTTAAGCAGCTCTATGAAATTAGCCATAGAGCTGCTTAAGCACAAAAAGTAGCTAAGCCCAATAAAATTTTGCTTACCAGAAGAAGTTTAACAGCCAAACTACCATGTCACACAAACAATTTATGACTGGTATCCTGCTCATTTCTGCTTAGCAGAAAATTGTTTAGCAATATTTTCTGCTTAAGCAGCTCTATGAAATTGGGCCCTGGTTGGTTCTACATAGAATGCTTTAACGTGTTGGGGAACAAAACGGCACAGTTTGGTCCAAGTGTTTGAATACAGTGTAAATGACCCGTTGCACTAACGTCAGATGCTGCTGCTGTGTGCTCATGGTCCACCATTTTTTGAGTCAAAATACATGTAAAGATATATGGGCCAAATTTCATGAAGCTAATAAGCAGAAAACACTATTAAGTAAATTTCTTTGCTAAGCAAAAATAGAGCTGGGCACCATTTGTAACAATGTAAGCTTCATTGAATTTTAACTGGTTACCTGTTTCTGCTAAGCAATATTTTTCTGTGCTTAGCAAGTTTTTGTTCTTACAGTTTTTGTTCAAAAGAGCCTGTGTGTGTGTGTTGAAGCTGGACTAGAGGGCTCTCTACAGACAGTTACTCATTGGCCAATCATGTGTTCCCTGTGTGTATGTGTTGAAGCTCTCTACAGACAGTTACTCATTGGCCATCATGTGTTCCCTGTGTGTATGTGTTGAAGCTCTCTACAGACAGTTACTCATTGGCCAATCATGTGTTCCCTGTGTGTATGTGTTGAAGCTCTCTACAGACAGTTACTCATTGGCCAATCATGTGTTCCCTGTGTGTATGAAGCAACTTGTTTCCATTATTGCATTACTATTTTTACCTCAAAAATGGCCATGGGATGATAGCAATGCGTATTGTCAACTAGTGTCCTTTAAACACTGAATGGGGTTGGATGCTTTTTGGGGTTTTTGTTTTGATATGCAAGAAATGGTTAATGGCCTGAAGTTTTGACTCTAGCAGAGTTTTTCCTCAAAGGCAAAATGACAACACAACACACGCACCCAAGTGTGTAACAGCCTGCAATCGTGTACCCTCCTTTGTTCAACTCTTTGTGATAGCAACCGTGGACCACAATGCTTTCCTTTGTGATAGCAACCGTGGACCTATTGTCCTCTTTTGTTATAGGTCCCCGGTTTGAATGTGGTTACCTACTCACCCACACACATGTTTGTGAATCACGCTATCGAGGACTTCTCTTTGTTCTCCCATTGTTTGGACATCATTTTTTTAGCGGCGTTCCCATTGGTTTTGTACACGAAAACGAAGCGAGGACATCCTCGCTCTGTCAAACACCCGGATCCCTTTTTGTTAAAGTCCTCGGTTTCATCGGGTAGACACGCTCATGCACACAGCTCTGTGTTGCAGTCACTGTGTGGACATTCCTTTGTTCTATACACTTAAGGAAAATCCTATTCCTCAACACTGTAAATAACACTGTGTGGGCGTGTGTAAGTCCACATAGTGTTTCAAGTCCCTACATTATGTGGACCTCTTTTGTGCTCGGGTCCACACTTCAGATGTACACCTTTGCTTTTTTCTGTGTGCTTTCTGCCTCTCTCTCTCTCCCTTCATTTCTTTCCACCTAATGACTGCTTCTGTTATATCAGTATACATGTATATGTATGCTGTGTTGTCATTTTGCCTTTGAGAAACTCTCTGCTAGGATCTAAACGTCAGGCCACTAACTGTTTGCATTTATATCACAGGTCACAGTTTGCAACAGCTAATTCAATTTTCTCATTTTGGTTCAATATTCTTATCAATCTAAGTTGGACGTTGGGGATTGTGATCTTTAAGAATGAAGAAAGGAAAAAGCGATATGGCCGAGTTTGTGAAACGCTAAGTGTTTGAATTTGTTTTGGTCTGGGGTCCTTCTCTTTTTAAAAACTGTTTTATGCGCAATTTGTATTTACTTTTAAAAGAAGTTTTAAATATGATGAGTCATTTCTTTGAAACGGTAATTTGTTATATATCATCAATTCTTTAATATTAAGCCTACAAATAAATACTGGATAAGGATGCATGTCAGTTAAATAGGAGACTCTTTTGAAGAGAAAAATTTAAAATTACACTTGAATTAGTTTGCAGCCATTTAGTTAAGACCCATGTCAAACTAAAAAAAAAAGAATTAGTTCTTTGTCAAATTGTGATAAATATTTTTCATGGAGTGCAAGAACTTTGTAGAATCTATCCCAATTGGATACTTGTCTCCCAACGTGGATATCAGTGTAGGTAACAGCTTAACTACCCCAAACGGGATATACTTCTACCTTAATTTGGGGCACTTGTCTCCCAATGTGAATATAAGGGTTTATAATAAAGAAACTTTTGTGTTAACAACCAGACTATCCCAATTGGGATATACTTCTACCCGATTGGAAACCTCCCAATGAGGATATATATTGTTCCTATAAGTAAGCAAACAAACCATCCCAATGGGGTATACTTTTACCCTGATTGGGGCACTTATCTCCCAATGAGGGTATCAGTAGTCCTCGTTTGGGGTTTTACAAATAAATACTCCATCACTGATGTTTTTATGGCCCACCCAGGAAATTATCACAAAATCCAAACATCTTTTAATGTGAGTAATGCAATGTGCCTTGTAATTTGAATGGCTGTGTAAAATTAATGTTGTGTAAACTGACGTTGGTTGTAGAATATGGTGATGAACTTGACTAGAGGTCTCTGTAAAAAAGACGGTTTTTATGTCAAGCCTAGGCTGCTCCATCTACCTATAGCTATATTTCAATAACAAAAAAAGGCTGAAATTTATTACTCGATTGACTTATTTCATAAGTATATTTCATTGACTTTGTTTCAGAAAAACTAACAACACCAACTGCTAAGAAATCGATATCGGTTTTAAGTTGGTGTTCACCATGTATATTAATTTCACTATCTCTGCGATTTATCAAAATGGTTCTGAACAGGAACCACTATTTTATGTGATTCTTACAAGAACTATCTTGGTCTTCACACTAGCCTACTCAAGTCTTCTTCAAGAAACTAGAACAGGCTTGTGGCAACATTGATAAGATATTTTGTTCTTTTAAGAATCGCTATCAATAACAGTTCCTAGGAAGAGTGGTTATGGTAAGTCACACTTGGATGATAGTGAGATTGCCAACATGGTGTACCTCAAAACAAGAACCCATATTGATCCACCAACATATAAAACCTCAAATCCTGTACTATAAATCTTCTTTAACGAAGCCCTCATTGTAGTCAATCTTGCCAATAGACACTATCACTCTACAAAATGATGCAAAATTTGATATCATTCTTTACTAACATGAAATTGACAATAATTTTGATTTGTTACCACCAATTTTGTACCGAAAGATTTGAACGGTTCAAATCAGTGAGATGATGCTAGGCTAAGTTGTTGCATATGATGCACTGTTTGTTTTATTGCAATGTTTAGAAATTTAGATTGTTTATTAAAATGATATAAACAAATTGTTTAGTTGGGGCATTACCTTTGCTATAATTTTTTTAATTTCTAAACAGGAGTTGGTCATAATAAACATGGACTTGTTAAATAGATTATGAAATATTTCTGTACATATATAATCATGTTTTCAAAGTCAATTTGATAACTCAAATATTATATGTTATAAAAAATTTATATACATATTTGGGGGAGATGATTAAATTTAGCACCATAAAGAATATATGTTATTATGGTGTAATTTATATTAACTTGTAGTGATTGTGTTTTATTTCTAGATTATGTGAATATTATTAGTGCAAAACTTTTTCTTTTATCATATTTCGTTCAATAACACAGATCCATAAAACATATTTTTATTTAATTTTACTTAAAAAAGGAAATAGTTCCATCATGCAAGGACATAATTGCAAATTTTCACTTTATTTTTATAGAATATTTAAAAATAAGAATAATTATAGTGGCTTTTATATAGTGCTCAAATCTGTCACGCTCATGGCACTCCAACATTATTACCCCTGGTCACTGGGCCATTTATTTCATTCCTTAAACCATGGAGGTAGAATAATTCTACCTCCATGCTTAAACCATCTCAGCTCCCTTGAGCGTGAGTATACAGCCTGTGCTGCCAAGTATGTAGCGCACCAAGCTAAATCAATCACAAGAAACATCTCTGCCCTCCCATTTACCCCTGGGTGAAGAGAAGCAAGTGTTTTGCTTTAGGACACAAGTGTCATGAACCGGGATTCGAACCCACACCCTGATGACCTAACCACCAATATTTGATTCCAAGTGATTAACAAGAAAAAATAAGAGTCATCAAAAACGAGCAAATTTATCTGAAATGTTGCATTTATTCATCAATTGAGGTAATATTTACCAATGCAGACCTAAAGCAATATGAAGATGTTTGTTCTACACTCAAAAGAAAAATAGAATATATTTTAGTAAACAGTTTTGTTATATGGGAAGGAACAATGACTGTCATGTGTGTAAACATGATTTTGCAATAATAATAATAATGTTGACATTTGAATACTGTTTATATGAATGCTTTAATCTCTCTCTGCATTTAAGTGATTTTCAAAAATGTTCTACTACAGCATGAAAGAAGAAACCCAACCAAACTTAATTCAATTTGTTCAATTTACTTTTAGATATTTTCTGTCGGTTTTAATCAATGACTTTTCCCCATCAGGAAGTGACTTCCTTCTGATAGTCAAGCTGCACTCATTTTCCAGTAGATATAGAGTTCTTATGAAAGTCAAAGAGCAAATTACAAGTCTCTAACCTGACGCTAAAATGGTGTAAAATGCCATTTGCTTTGATACTCTTTCAGAGCAAATTTAAAACATGAAGTCATCGGACAGCAAAAACAAATAGGTCTGTACATTTTCAAAGAGGAATTGTTGCGCCAGTCAAAAGGTTAAATTCAATGCAGTTTTGATTGAATATCATCAAAAATTCAGGAATGTACAAAAATGTACTTAACATAAAATTTAAATGTGATGTCATTTTGACAAAAATTGCACTAGAAGAGTATTAAACACTGTGGCATTTTACAACTTTTTAACGCGAGGTTTAGAAACTTGTAATTTTTTCTCCATTTTCATAAGGACTCTATAGGAAAATGAGTGGGTACAAAAACTGGATTTGACCTTAGTGCCCCTCTTTAAAATAGAAAACACTTTTTTAAAAACCTGTATTCTCAATATCCTCTGGGTACACTAGTGACAAACAGTTTAAGTGAACACTAACTATTTTGCATATTTAAACTCATATCAATTAAGTTAGTTTAAAAAAATCATTTATTTACAGCTGCAAAACCTTTCATAGCTTTTAAAGTCAATATTATTACTGCAATCTAGGCATAATTTTCATCATTAATTTTCTTTTTCTTTTTTAAATGTTGCCTCTTTGCATCAATATTAAAATTAAAAAATGCCCAAGGACAATAGGGATTACAGTTGTTAGAATTGTCCCCCTACCTTGCCGGGCCTTGCAATCTTACCCCTACGCATCAATCTAGTGATACAGAAGTACAGGTGGGCCCACAATACATTGCCTGCCAATCTTTCTATTTACTGAATACTTAAAACTTTGTTGAACCAAAAATCTAGGTTTCATGATTTGATAATTTTTCCTCTGAATAATGAGAAATAATTACACAATAGGTAGAGATATATATTCTTATGAATACTGCATAATACTGAACAATACTGAGTTGAACTTTTAACATAATCCAGCACTCTTTACTGCGACTGTAAATAAAAAAATCCCCAAACTACAAAAAGGACTACACAAACTAAAATTCTTTTTGGAGAGTTGTCTAGCTTCTCTAAGCACTTACTCAAAAAGTTTTTCAAACCATCAGCCTGGCAAAACTACAGGACCCAATTTCATAGAGCTGCTTAAGCACAAAAAGTAGCTAAGCACAACAAAAATATGGGGCTACCAGCCAAACTACCATATCACATGTACAATTTGTGACTGGTATCCTGCTCATTTCTGCGTAGCAGAAAATTGTTAAGCAATATTTTCTGCTTAAGCAGCTCTATGAAATTGGGCCTAGGAGTGTTGAAAATAACGGACAACCGGCAATCCAGGCGTCGATTTCACCAAACTCTTCCTAACTTAGGGCAATGCTAAGAGATAGGACTAGTCTTAAGTTAGGACGAGTTACTCATCCTAACTCGAGATAGGATTAATCCTAGCGTTTCGTGAAATCGGCTGCAGGTCAATAACTTCTGAGTAATTTTGGCATAATTAGGAAAAGAAAAATTTATCAATCTTCTAGATAATATAGACCTTCTTTCTGCAACGTCACAGCCGCAGGTTTTACCAACCAGTAGATGGCAAATTGATGGTTGGCCTTCAGTGAAAAAAAATACAAAAATTTATTATTTGACCAGTAAAGCCTGGTTCATACTTTAATTGCAAAAGCGAAGCAAATTTCCCTGTGTCACAAAAGGAAAACAGCACGAACAAGATATTGTTTGCTCCTTGTAATTCACTTTGAATGAATCTGGCTTAATTCTATCAAATTCATACCCATATTACTGATAAATTTTTCATGTTTTACTTAAAAGGGAACATTTTTTGCCAGCCAGTTTATTCCGTTTGTGATACTCAAGGGCCTCCATTCAAAACAGGGTCCATGTTTGTAAACAAAAGAAAGGTCTATAAACTACCCTTCTAATAATGAAACATCTCAGTGGACACCAAAGCTTCAATTTATGAAAATAAACTTCATGATATTTTTTTGAAATATTGCACCACCACCATTTTAAATCAACCTGCTAATCTACACTGGAAGACTTTGAAGTAGTTAGTAAGTTGCTATTAAGTTGATAACACTCATGCAGGCATAAAACTTGGCCCTAGGAATAAAAACCCAGCAGGAACATTTTCTTTTAGTACAACCTCCACGTACATACGGTGTAGGCTTTGATAGCATTTTCAGGCTATTTAATAACGATTTTACTGGGTTTGTTTCTGAGGGAAAAAGAAACCGGAAATCAAACTAGAAATGTAGTGTTTGTAGGATTACAAACACTAGGTGTTCGGGTTTTCAATGAAAGTTAGTGGTAAAGCTTATGACCGTATGGTGCCATGAAAGTTTGTTTTTATATCCCATTCCGATAGTGAGAAGGATGGCGGAAGAAGGTTGGCCTTTCTAATACTTTGCAAACTAGGGTTTGTGAAAAGTTTTTTGACTTGAAATTGAAGATTGAACCAGAAGGCGAGTTTGGCAAGTTTAATTATTTTTTGTTTTGACCCTCGAACACGGCACCTTAATTGGACAAGCTTAAGTTGGTACGTTGTCAGCACCTTCAGATGGTTAAAATGGTCTGTTTTGCATTTTTTCAACGTTTTCTTTATCTAAGTGTGTTGTTTACATATCTATTGCCTGAGTAAATTAATCAGATTTGTTTGCATAATTAATTAGTTTTTATAACTTGGTTAATCTACCGATTGACAGACAAATGACGGGATATTGGTAGTATTGTCTTTCCCTTTCTATCCAAACCGCTATCCCATGTTGATCGCCATCTCCTAGGCGGCATGGTATGATGCGTTAGCGTTAGTTATTTGAATCGCTGAAAACAATGTTGATAGCTTTTGAAATTTCAAAGAAAGTAATGTGTAAATCTTCTACGTTTAAACGTTAGTTTATACACAGGAAATAAAGGCTACTCGGAATATAACATTTTCTAAATAATAAACTTTTGTTTAGCCAGAATTGAAAACCGATGGCATCATTATGAAGTTAGAATTTATTTATCGAGACATAGGTATTTAAATATGTGCCAAGTGAAAAACAAAGGTGAACTTACAAAAATAATTTAGCAAATGAGTACATTATTTAGATTATTTGAAAGGGCCAAGGGTCCATTGTCATTTCATAGTCATACAGAAGAAACATTCTCCCCACTTCCCCTTCATCTTGACTACAGATCTTGAAACGAGCCTTTGAATGACTCACAAGTACAATTATTAAGTATTATGTTTTCCATTCAATGAAGTTTATTTATTTTTCGATGGATAGGCCTATGCATTGAAACTCCAGAATGTGTACTAGATACACATGTATAATTTTTTGGGGTAAATAGTCACTAACTGAACTGATAGTTTAAAAGACTATCACTAACAATTCAAAAATAAATTTTATAAAACTACGCCTGCTTGCTACCTTTTTGTGGTGCCGATAACTGAAGCAACATCATTTGTCATGATTATGATAAGGGCATAAGAACCTACAGTTTACACGATGTGCAATTTATGTTGAATTTGTTTTGCTGTTCACATTGTATTTCTTTGAAGTATTCAACAGGATTTAAAAGTAAAATCTTGTAAAAATCGGTGTTGATTAGAGTCAAATTTATGTTGATCTTTTTCCGATCACATTTTCTCAGTTATCAACATTTATTAAAATCACCAAAAGAGTTCAGCAAAATACACTCGTTTTTATAGTTGATATTTACCACCAAGCCAACAAAAGGCTAACACGAAGGATATATGCACTGAGCAATTCATTGGACTACCGTCGAACGACGTACATTTCTGAGTCTGTTGCATTATAAAAAGCGCAGTACGTTAACAAACGACCATTAACACGGTATAGCGCCACCAGTGGATATGACATCAACAATCCGTTTCACGTTATGTGGATGTATACACTGTCTTCGTGGCGCGGAATGTGTGCTAGTGTATCGTGTATACACAGGTTACATGCAGGACCCTGTGCAGGACCTTATGAACAGGCCGGAAGTGGAGCAGCCAGCCGCGTGGTGTACTGGAACGCAACAGACGGCTACCGTGCCACTGGGTTAGATACGGTTTTACGTGTCTCAGTAGAAGATCTTTTCACGTGCTTTTAATGCGGGTCAATATATAGGCCTACATTGCCTTTAACACCCGATTTCGACCAGAAAGTAAGGTCAAACTAGTATCATCTCTGTGTAAAAGTTTGAGAAGGCACAAGATCCTACAACCTGGTGTAAAAATTTCGATTCAAGTACGAGAAGTTCTTTAGATATAAATTATTGAAATTTCAACTTCCGTTTTGGACCGGAAGTCAAGATAAAATTGGGTCACTCTTTGTGAATTGTTTGTTGGGTTTTCCAAGACCTGTCCGATGATGTATAGAATGTACAAATCCATTCAGCAGTTTTCGAGTTATGATTTTTTGAAATATTAAACTTTGATTTACTGTATTTCGACACCTGATGACGTCATCATGACGTCACTCTAGCGGTGTCTTCTACAAGTAACGATCTAACTATATGTGAAGTTTGAAGTTTGTGTGAGCTTCGGAAGTGTGCGTTTTTTTGCGGACAATCGCGGGGGATAAGCAGAAGAAGTATTTTTTTTAAAACGTACAAAAACAGGAGGTGTTCCGGGCGGATTGCCCGAACACCTAATTAAAGTTGGACAAATATCATCCATGTTCATGGTATAATGCTATGATGGTATAAAGCTATGGTACAGCTTGGGTAATGATACAGGGAAAAACAAATTAATCTTGAAGATTATTTTTCAAAAATATCCTGAGCAGTGTTTCCTTTGTTTGAAAAAATTGATCCCCCCCCCCCAAATGAAAAACAGAAAAGAAAACGAAAAGCTAATGAGAAACGGGTTTTATTTTGATTCAACTTAATCAAAATAACCATTTTTTAATCCCCCAAAAGAGAATAACCAGGGCTTGAATTAAGATGAAAAATCCACAAGATGGCACGGTTAGTAGCTCAACATTTTTACTTGAACAGAAATGTTCCTGCAAGACCAGAATCAAAAACTAGTTGAACAAGCGCTTTAGAAGATTTAACTCATTCTTAGTCAAGTATACTTCAATACTCAACAGAATTGAAATACATTAATTATCAGACTCAAAGTCAACATTTGAGCATGATTTTAGTTTTTAAAGATATTCATTCAATTGTAAACGCAAGACTGCTCCAGTTTTGAGTTTACTGGCCCGACACTTAAATCACGTGTCTCAGGCCTGCAGTCCAGTGCAAATTTTGAGCCCTGAGTTACAGTTGATTGGCACTATGTCAAACTCCTCACCACTTCATTTATGACACTTTTACAAATTTGACCTGACAAATAAATGAATGTACTCTTACAAAGTCATTGATAAACACACTCCTATAGTGACTGAGTATAATCACACCATTAAGTATACTAGTTACAAAATATAAATTGGAATCTATTTTGCATTATTTTGTTTAAGTCTTTAAAGGTAGGGTGGTCCGTGGTCGTTTAGTTTTTGTCCACGTAATGCTGATTTATAAGCAAATTTATCAAGAAAGGTACAATAAAAAGCACCTGTGAAAGTTTCAGCTGAATACAGTGCCAACTTATTGAGAGAACTGCACAAAACTGTCACTTCATTTTCATCAAGAACTTTGAATCCATCCATGTTTAGTGATCTGACAGTGGGCCGCATCTCTGGCCGCATTGAGGGCAGCATTCAACAGACACCACAGAAATGTCCAAAAGTCGCAATTAACGGGGGCACTTCAAATGAAAGATTTCACAGGATGCTTACTACCTTTACCATCTTTATAATAAAAGGGCTTTCTGATAAAAATTACACAGTGTCTTTTTTGAGGTCATGACCAGAGTATCACTCTACCTTTTAATTGAACAATTATAATCAGTTTTGCCATTCACTGATGCAGAATAATACAACACTAAAAATCAGTGCTTTCTGGATTCTACAAACAAATCCACAGGAGATTATTGTTAACCACTTCCTGTTGGTATTAAAAGATCTTTCTGCGAACCATTCATGATTGCGTTGACCTCTCATAACAAACCTTGCCTGGACAAAGGTGAGGTCATTTCTACTTGCAGCAAGGTGAATTATCTTAAGTAGGATTTGAAACTTTGCATGGTGGTAGTACAATCAGGTGAGGTTTGCGGTGACACCGTGTGTAAAATATCTTTTACAAATGGTTGACAACTCCCTCAGTTCTTCTCAGAACCACCAATACTCAAATGAGATTTTACACATGGTGTCACTGCAAACCTCACCATGATTGTGTTGACCTCTTAATGACCTTGCTCAGATACAGGCGAGGTCATTTCTACTTACAGCATTGTCATCATTCGGCATAGACTAGCGTCCGTGGCTGCCTCGTCCTCAGATTGTAATGGGGACGTATTCACGGTGTCGCCGCCATCACCTGTTCTCTTTCAATCGCCGCTATTCTCAGCTCTCGCACACTTCTACAGCTCCACTTTGTCACATTGTCTGTCCAGCAAGGTGAATTATCCTTGATTGTGTTGACCTCTCATTTGCTTGAATGCAGGTAAGGTCATTTCTCCTAACAGCAAGGTGAATTATCCTTGATTGTGTTGACCTTTCATAATAACCTTGCTTTGATACAGGTGAGGTCATTTCCACTTACATTACTTACACGAGATGAATTATCCATGATTGTTTTGACATCTGTTAATGGGTTTCCAATCTACTTATTTGAAAATCATTTTTCTCGTGTCCCCCCCTCCCTCTCTCTCTCTTTTCTTAAGACTTCTGTAGACTCAGACTTGTGAAGCTATTGAGTATCTCCTCAATTTGATCCACCTGTTAAAAGACAAATAGTACCCCCAAAATAAAAAGAATACCAAGTTTTTATAATTTATATCATGGGACTGAGGCTATGAATATGAATTGGGTGTAGGAAGAAGGATTGTAATCTTGGTGTTTGAGCTAGGTATATATGTAGGTGCTTGGCATGGGTGCCACATTGGATGTATTTAGTCAATACACCTTTGTGTTCTTCATGACGTAGCGAGTGCTGCCTTTAGTTCTAATCTATAACTCTCTGCAGATCTTGCAATCAGGGAGATCTTGTACATTTAGCATTATATTCTACATAATAGATGAAAAGTTTCCACAATCAGAGAGATTTTCAAATTTGTTCATCAGACCATGGAAAGATTGGTTTATTTTCAGGGAACTTTCTGCAGAATCAGTGAGAGTTTACAGCTCTGTCTATAGTGTGTAACCATCTATAAATATCAGGGGGCCATACCTGGTCGTTTGTTGCCGATTCTTGCACTTGCAATGTGAGTTGATCCAGACGCTGAATATGTTCCGCTAAACCAATACTCGTCATATATACCTTCAACATGGAGACGAGCTGCAAAAAAAAAAATTGTTGATCAATAAACAAAATATTGCTCCAAAGGCTGTGATTTGTTTGTTTGTTTTTGATATTTTCTTTTCCACTGGCTCATTTTAGCACTAGTTCAAATAAAAACAGCAAAGGTTTTTTCTCATTCTGATTTCAGTCTTGAAACAAATTTTCCAGTCCAGTAAAAACCTTCATCTACAACCCCTGCAGATTTCTTCTCCAAATTCGAGTCTAGGGTGGGTATGAGCCAAGAAGCAGTGGGTGTTGCTGCACCCAGCTTGTTCAGGCTCAGACGGCATTGTAATTGAGTCTACTTTAAGGGGGGGGGGGGAACCAACCTGTAATACTTCCCGCTGTAGCTGCATAGACGTGATACCGCACGAGGAATCTTTAATATGTCGTAACCTGGAACGTGCCAAATGAACGGGGGTGTGCCCTCCCCTGTCTGGCTCATGGGTGTTGGCGCCCGACTCTAATAACGTTGTGACCACACCCATGTGATTGCTGAACACGGCTGCAAGTGACAAATAAAAGTAGCCTAGACATTGAAAGTAACATAAGAACTGGAGGGAATATAAACGGAAAATCTGAGGTGCTAAAATACCACATTTGAAGGAGTTTGGACTACTGTCTGACCAATTAATATCACCCACTGTGGTAATGATAGATAAACTATGCCAGCCTGCAATATGATATCATGTGATGAATGCATCTACACAGCTCCCAGTACACACAAATCTGAAATTTCTCTTGTTGCGTTGTATACAGAAGTGCATTTTTTCCCCAGCAAAGTTATAATAATAGTGATTCATATTAATAGCTTAATATATAATAAATACTCTTAACTACCACCCCCCCCCCCTTCTGTTATGATGTAAACTTTATTTGCATTATTTAAAGCATTCTTGCAACCCTCCCCCAGGATGATAGTGGAATATGTTCCTATTGTGAAATAAAAAATAATAACAAATAAATTATTATTGAATGTTTCTGTCGTCATTGACTTACCTAAATGCAATGGTGTATTACCAACCCCATCTTTCAAGTTGACGTCTGCTCCTTTGTCTAACAGTATCTGAACTGTAATCAAATACAACCAACAAATAGTCAGAGAAAAAAAGGAAGTTCGCTTTAAGTTCAGGATGAGGAAAGAAACGACAGTTTCGGTATAAGGGATAAAAACTTGTGTCAATTCCTGGTTTTTTAAAATTCCATTTCTCCCCTCTGTTATTTTTTCCCTTTAGTAGCCTTTTACAGGGCAATCTTTATTAAAATCCTTGTTCCGAATCCTTCTATATCCTCTTGTCGAAATGAAGGATTGGATCAGAAGGACTGAGGGCTGTAGGCCAAAATAACAATTGCTTATTACCGGGTCAGGCATTCCTATCTTATCTGAAATCTAAACATTTTGGTGTCGATTGACAAAGGAGAGGAGGATACTGGAGGATTGAGGTCATCTGTAGGCAAATAGGCCAAGGGTGAATTATTGGGGAAAAATGGAAAGACTGGAGTGAATCTATAAGATCCCATGATGTTTTTGGTTTATGAAATACCTACCCATCTCATGACTTCCTTTGGTGACGGCAAAGTGAAGCGCTGCTCGGCCCTTTTCATCCGCTCTGTTTGGATTAGTACCATCGTCCAGTAATCTACGGACTTCGATCAAAGAATGTTTGAATCATTTCATTACCTGTTTGCAACTAGAGTTCGGATTTTTGATGTCCCATTTGACTTCAGTATGGATGTTACTTGTAAATACTTTGGTATGCTAGAATAGAGGTATTAACTAGATTAAACCCACAACAGCCTTACATCTCCATCTTCATTTATGTTTCTATAGCTTTGCTCTGATTAAATCTTTTTTTTTTTTTACGTTTGATTTGATAATTTTCAATAAGTCCTTACCATACTGAAAAAAATGCAACTACAAACGAAATCCAACACTTGAAAAAAGGAAGAAAAACACAAATAAAATATATTATGCATTATTACCTTCACAAACATCTCCCTTGCTGGCTGCAGTTCGAAGCTTTCTTTCTTCTGAAAATGACCAACAACAATCAGACTTTTCAATCTCATGATTTTTTCTAACAATTTGGGACCCTTTGTGATTAACATATAAATAAAGCATTTAATTATCAATCCTTTGTCCTTTAAATTTATTGTTTATTTGTTTATTCAATACATTTCCTTATCCAGACAGGCTATGCTAAAAAAAGGTTAAACTGTTTTGAAATTAAACTTTATAAATATAGGCAAGGCATGGGACGTCACAATTAAATTTTAATCTGTTTAAAAATTGATATTTCAACTGGTCAGATCACATAAGAAGAACAAATATTACCTTTTATATCCTTTCCCAAAGGATTCTTGTTGAGAACCACTGCTCCACGTCTGCAGTAGAGCCGCGACTTAGGGCGTCGGATCTTCCCAACAAAATCATGCAAAGTAGGACTGTTCTCCGGGGTTAGAGTTTCCTGGTTGTTGAACGTTGTTGGCAAGTATGAGAAATCCAGTCCAGGCGGAATGTCTGGAGACCAGTTGCTTATATCAAAATTCAGGTCAGAATGGTGTGTGTTTGTGTTCATATTGCCGTCATTGTCCATCTTGCAGCTACCTTTCTTGTCGGGGCTAGACCCCACGATTCCACAGGGTGGCCGAGGAAACAGCAGGTCATCGTTCTCGGACATCATCGGGCTTGCAATGCTAGCATCGTTCATTCTTCCTAGCTAAATCTTTGACTCCTGTCTCCCCTAAAACTCAGCACTCCTGGTGGGCCAAATGGGCCAACATAGAGTCGGGGTAAGCCGACCCATTTCCCGGAAAAGAATATTAGAGTGTCTGGGTATGAGTTAACGAGTGTTTTCCTGTTGCTATACGGGAGAAGTTAACCACTTCGTGGGCGCGGCCATCTTGTAATCTGAAGAACTGGGATTCATGGGAAAACAACAATAAATTCCCAAATTTTCGAGAATTCAAAATATTCCACAAACGAAATGATTGCTTTACTCTCCTTGTGTTAAAAGGTATTTCTGATGGCGAATAAATATATTTGTATGGAAAATAAAGGGAAATTCTTCAGAATATTCTGAAAACTGGGCATTTAATAATATAGGTCAAGGGTTACTTAAGGTCAAAATGGAATGGCAACTGGACTACGCTATATCAAAAGAGAATGAATAAATATCTGGAGACCAGTCTAGGTAAGTTAATTAGTCTGAGCGCAGCCTCAGCTATACGTAGGAGTATGTGCTCATTATGCGCTGAATTCCATGTGTAGCTCTCATCGTGTTCCAGACTATTGTTATTACGTGTGTTTTGCTCGCTGGAACCATCATCACTTGGGTTTGGTATGCAAAAGTTTGATGGAATACTTAATCACTCATGGGAAATTATCTTTCCTTCAAGAAAGCCACAAGGAAACCTCTCCCTATAATTCTTTCAAAGAGGAAACCTTGCTTCTGTAGTGATACTTGAAATAGATTGGCCAACAAATATGGCTGACAGTTGTTCAGATTTGCGGCAAAAACTTGACCACCATCACCACACGCATTCGTATGATGACACGAGTCGCAGACGGCCATTTGATGAGCGCTATGATACCTCCAGGAGGCGTAGCCATTGGAAGCAAGCAGACCATGAACCCCGCTCCTCCTTCGAAGACGACATGGAACAGGTGAAGAAAATTAACTCCGGTATCAAGCAAGTTCAACTCTTCTCCGACAGCGAGAGCGCAGAAATTGAGAAGAAGATTGACGAAGTCGTTCAAATCGGACAGGAGGGGAAATACCGCCAACACACTGTTGACAGAGCGCCGCTACGCAACAAATATTTCTTCGGGGAGGGCTACACCTACGGAGCACAGCTGTCCAAACGAGGTCCAGGCCAGGAGAGGTTGTACCCAAAGGGGGAAGTTGATGAAATACCAGACTGGATCTTTGAATTAGTCGTCAAAAAACTAGAAGATAACAATCTTGTTCCAAAAGGATTCATTAACAGTGCTGTGATTAACGACTACCAGCCAGGAGGTTGTATTGTGTCCCACGTAGATCCTATGCACATCTTTGACAGACCAATCATCTCGGCGTCATTCTTGAGCGATGCTGCGCTGTGTTTTGGTTGCAAGTTTTCATTCAAGCCGATACGAGTCACCAAGCCAAAAGTTAGCCTTCCCATGGCGAGGGGCTGTGTCACATTGCTAAGGTCTCTGCAAAATCTCTACCACTGTCTCTTCTCAAATCATTATAAATTCTCTAATTATTTGTTATTAATATTATCTATTTGTTTAGAAGTTTTATACATTTTGCTTGACATAGAAAAACATGTTTTACAAAGGTAGCAAATAATAATTCTACTGTTTAGTTTAGGCCTATACAGTTCTGGAGATTTTCTCAAATACTGCCCCAATTGTGCACCAAAAATGATTTATATTCATCATTCAATCATTTGGTTTAGTAAACTTCTTTTATCCCAAAATTAATCATCGTTTTAGTTTTTAATGTGATACAACTAAATTTAATATTAGCTCTACCCCCCCCCCCCCCCCCAGATCCCCCCCCCCCCCCACCAATTAAGGATTAAGAACCTTTTTAATGACCTGGGCTGCAGCTTAGTTCCTTTTACAAACGTTTTGCTGTGGTGTTTATTCTGTATAATATTTGCTTTGTATCTAAAATTTTCTTACATAGCGCTTTGTTGTAAAGTGCTTGTTTTTAATCCTTTTTAAATTTATTTATTCCATCTGTATTTCTTCCTTGTTTGGCGCTTTGGGGTTTATGCTTTAGATGAAGGTGCTATATACAAGTTTGATTGCTGTTATTGTTATTACTAAACCCTTCAAAATCTCTTGAATCCTGCAAAAGTTGTTTTTGTGTGTGTGTGAACCGTAACCATGGCAATAATAGGAAATTAACTGTTTAATTTTCTTAATGTTTGATTTTCTAAATGTTAGAATTGCATTATTTGAATTTTATTTGATTACATTTCAGTGGTTACGCAGCTGATGAGGTCACACATTGCATCCGGCCACAAGACGTCAAAGCAAGAAGAGCTGTCATCATTGTGCGGAGGTGAGATTCACCATGGAGATGAAAGATGGAATCTTTTAGACAAAATATAAAAAATTTGTGCAGCTTATTATTTATGTAACAAGTTTGAGCATGAAGCACTAAAAAATGATCTGAAGATGTGTATTCAATCTTAATTGCTGAGCACAGTGTTATTTCATGATACATTAGTAATCACTATAGATGCAATACTGACAACTCTTATTCTTAAAGGGGCATGCTGCCTTCGGATTGGGTGTTTTGAGCTATAAAAAGCTTTTGTTTGGAAATGAATTATGATTGGGAAGAGTATAGTGATTCACATAAATATCTCTTGTAATTAGTTTGTTTTATGTAATTTAGTGACAAAACTCGCTCCTATTTTGTAAAACCAAATTTTTGACTCCGGAAATTGGCAGACTGTATGTTATGCTGGTTATATTTCAGGTGGCAAATTTGTGTTTTGTGAAATCACAACTCGCTAATCACAAAACACTGTGGGTGTTTTTGTGCATGAACAACTCTTGAGAAGGGATATTATAAGGAGTAATTCCAAACAGTAGAATTTTGAGAGATTGGAAGGCAATGTGCCCCTGATCAGTCTTGGTGTAAGTTGGCAGAGTTAACACCAAGTTGTTCCAGGAGAGTGTGACAAAATGGCATAATATTGAAAATCTGCTGCCAGTGATCAAACCACTCGGTCTTTATTGTGAATCCAAAGAAATGCAACCTCTTTTTAAACAAATATGTTTTTGTCTACAGAGTTTTTGAGGATGCACCAAGGCTTTCGCGCCAGCTGTCGCTCAAAAGCATCCCAGCCTCATCCTACGACAAGCGACATGCATCAAGGTATAATCAGCATGACGACAGAACCCAGTACAACGATGACAGGCCCCGCAGCCGAGTCTCGCCCAACTCCTCCGGGGAGTCCAAAGGCAGTAAAGTCCGATCCACCGTCGCAATCGTTGAGAGTCACAAGAAAGCATCACCCACCAAGAACGGCAACGTATCCAGAGAGAGAGGAGAGGGTAGTGAACACAAGAGGGCGTCGTTGAAGAGGCAGTCAGACGATGGGCGGAGCAAGCAGGAGGAGTTGGAGGAGCGACAAGCCAAATCAAAGACCGAGCAGGTACCCCACAAAAAGGTCAAAATCAACCGACAGCAACCATTGCCATAGTAAGTTATTGATTTTGAAAAAAAAACGTGTGCGGTCACTTTGCAAAAATAAGGGTTTTTTTTCATAGTTTGTACAGGAAGTGTAAAAAGATGTTATTATATATATCAATATATAACAAAGCTTTGATGAAATGACTAAAGAAAACGGCTATGATCAATCCGATTTAGTTTTTTTTCCTTTATGGTGAAAGTTGGTATTATTTTGTATAAAACAATCACCATATATGTATATCCCAAGTGTATGCAATAACTCAAAATAAGCCCAAACATGACACTTATATGAGACACAATAGTACACAGACAACCAGACTTCATTATTTAAGATCAATTGATCGTATTGTTGTACACTAGATTGTATTTCCACCATGCAAAGTTTCAAATGGTGTTACTACAAACCTTACTAGATTGTATCTCCACCATGCAAAGTTTCAAATCCTACTCATGTACATGGTGTTACTGCAAACCTTACTAGATTGTATCTCCACCATGCAAAGTTTCAAATCCTACTCATGTACATGGTGTTACTGCAAACCTTACTAGATTGTATCTCCACCATGCAAAGTTTCAAATCCAACTCATGTACATGGTGTTACAGCAAACCTTACTAGATTGTATCTCCACCATGCAAAGTTTCAAATCCTACTCATGTACATGGTGTTACTGCAAACCTTACTAGATTGTATCTCCACCATGCAAAGTTTCAAATCCTACTCATGTACATGGTGTTACAGCAAACCTTACTAGATTGTATCTCCACCATGCAAAGTTTCAAATCCTACTCATGTATATGGTGTTACAGCAAACCTTACTAGATTGTATCTCCACCATGCAAAGTTTCAAATCCAACTCATGTACATGGTGTTACAGCAAACCTTACTAGATTGTATCTCCACCATGCAAAGTTTCAAATCCTACTCATGTACATGGTGTTACTGCAAACCTTACTAGATTGTATCTCCACCATGCAAAGTTTCAAATCCTACTCATGTACATGGTGTTACAGCAAACCTTACTAGATTGTATCTCCACCATGCAAAGTTTCAAATCCTACTCATGTATATGGTGTTACAGCAAACCTTACTAGATTGTATCTCCACCGTGCAAAGTTTCAAATGGTGTTACTGCAAACCTTACTAGATTGTATCTCCACCATGCAAAGTTTCAAATGGTGTTACTGCAAACCTTACTAGATTGTATCTCCACCATGCAAAGTTTCAAATGGTGTTACTGCAAACCTTACTAGATTGTATCTCCACCATGCAAAGTTTCAAATGGTGTTACTGCAAACCTTACTAGATTGTATCTCCACCATGCAAAGTTTCAAATGGTGTTACTGCAAACCTTACTAGATTGTATCTCCACCATGCAAAGTTTCAAATCCTACTCATGTACATGGTGTTACTGCAAACCTTACTAGATTGTATCTCCACCATGCAAAGTTTCAAATCCTACTCATGTACATGGTGTTACAGCAAACCTTACTAGATTGTATCTCCACCATGCAAAGTTTCAAATGGTGTTACTACAAACCTTACTAGATTGTATCTCCACCATGCAAAGTTTCAAATGGTGTTACTGCAAACCTTACTAGATTGTATCTCCACCATGCAAAGTTTCAAATGGTGTTACTGCAAACCTTACTAGATTGTATCTCCACCATGCAAAGTTTCAAATCCTACTCATGTACATGGTGTTACTACAAACCTCACTAGATTGTATCTCCACCGTGCAAAGTTTCAAATCCTACTCATGTACATTTCCTGCAAACCTTACTATATACTAGATTGTATCTCCACCATGCAAAGATTCAAATCTTGGTTTAGTTTGCTTTATTATATTCAACAAGGTTGGGTTTGAAGACTTGTCTTTTTTATCTTTGTCAGTTTTTGTCCTGTAATGGAGGTGTGCTTGCCAAATGCCAGTCGAATCTGTAACAGAGAAGTTAAAGGCATCGTGTAGGTTTCTAAGTTGCTAAAAAAACGCTTCCCAAATACTTTATCACAGAGCCATTCTCTACTGAAACACTGCATTATCAACAAGTAATGATTTGAAAAAAGGTTGAGGGAGACAGACCATGTGATCTGTGACATCACAGGTTTACAAAAGAACCACAGAGCTTGGACTTCCTGCAGACATGATTTGTAGCTCACTGGTGGAAGATAACATCAAATCTTACATTAAAGAGAGAGTTGCTGTCAGATTTGATCAACTTTTTTTATGAAGATAAGGAAAAACAACTCAAACTATTTCAGCTATTCTTAATTTTATGTGGTAATTACCGTAACAAATATAATTTTTTTCTTATATTTCTCACAAATGAGCAGGCCAGTGTTGTATCTCGTCTGCTACATGTATGAAATGTGCAAGGTTCAATTTCCTACATAAAGCTGCTTAAGTACATGTAGACAAAAGTGCTTACAAATTTTCTGCTGAGCAAAAGTAAGCAGGACACCAGTCAGAAATGATGTGTGTGTTATGATATTTTGGCTGGTAACCGTATTCTGGTAAGCAAAATTGTTACCTTTTTTGCTTTTAAGCAGCTCTATGAAACTGGGCCCTGCAATGTACATGGTTACCAGGAAATGATTTTGTCCAGCAACTTTGCGTGGCGAAAAATTTAGACTTAACTTATTTTGCACACTGAATTGTGAGCAGCAAATTGTGATTTTTGTGTAGCACTTTGCTCTGCTATACAGCAATCCTTCACCGATCTTGAACTCTTGGTGGCAGCAGATACCGCCATTATTGCGGTGGTACCTGGGTGGTACTGCGCTGCCTAGCGACGGGTTTAAGCGATTTGCAAAGTGAAAGTCCAATAACCCGCGACTGATCAAATGATCGCCGTGTAGCCCAAACCTTATACCAGTCGCTAGGCAGCGCAGTACCACCCAGGTACACCGCAGTAATGGAGGCATATCTGCTGCTACCAAGAGTTCAAGATCGGTGAAGGATTGCTGTATAGAAGGGAGTCACGCTGTTTACTTTTTTTATTTGTAAGCAATTCGAAATGGCCCATGTAGGACCCAAGTAGTTTACTGACATGCAAATGAACATAACTTTTTTAATGGGCATTTGGGTGTGAATTTATTTCGTTCACACTGGTTTCTTTGGCCTGAAATGTATTGCCTGGTTGTTTTAGTTTTATTCCATGCTGCAGGGTGAACTGCCACATCGTTTGAGTGGTCAGGCGCTTGTTTAAAAACTCTAAATTTACAATTTCCTTTCACAAAATATAAATGTACATGTAAATATTGTGATTAAACATAGGAAATGAGTTTTTCAGAAACTGTTGCATATTCACTCTGGGATTTTTTGTTTTTAATGAATATCGAAAATACATATGTCCTATATTGACATGTTTGTACCCAAAACAAGGAAGGAAGTCAATAATAGTCTGGCTGCTATTTGGCATAACATAAGCCGGTATTCATAAATGCTATTTAACACGAGGGACATGATGAAGATAGTAACTGCATGAGAAATGTCAGCGATCCACAGGCTTTTTTCTCTTGTCTCTCTCTCTCACTTTTTTTCACATTTGAAAAAACAAAGACAACTTTGACCTGCCCTAACCTCTAACCTCACAAATGGTTACATTTATGGACCTTATAATGTCACCAGAGTAAGCTGGTATCACAGAGAGGTTAACAGTCTCATTGGCACATCCTGTATGTGCGAGCTGTTCGTTTCCATTGTTTCATGATCTATGCACCTCTCAAATGTCAGCAGGACGACATCAATGCTCAAGGTCTTTTGAAAGGCTTAGCTTCAGAAAATGTTAATTTACATGTTCGCTGGTACTACATCAAATTTGAAAAATGATTGCCATTATTTTCCCTTCCTCGGTTTGGTTGTAGTTGTTTTGAGTTGAGAAACATGGTTGCTCCATGATAACAATCCATTGGGGGGGCAAACACCCTTTTTCCTAGTTTAAACGAGCGACACAAAAGTCGGAACTGTTTGTAGGAACGTTCAAATTGGATCCAATAAGCATTTCAGTGCGTGCGAAAGGACCGTTCTGTTGGATCGCCGGAACGTTCCAAATACTAATACGCATTTTCGCTTTTGTATGATTTCTCCTGTACTTCGGCACAATGATGCGGTATTGCGGAATGTTCTTGCGGTCCAATGGACTGCAGGTGTGTGCCTACAGGAACGTGTTTTTTTTTGCGCCAAGAATGTACCCTACTTTGGAACATGCGTGTAACCAAATATTTAGGTTGTATAACAGTTGGCAATCAGATTTTTTAAAAGTTTGAGAACCATAATTCTCAGAAAAAACTTTAACATGAATGTGGATAATACACAGATTTACACTTCTGAATCCTAAACATTTCTATTCATCTTTGGAATTTAAGCTATTTTGTTGCATTTTAATAATATATTTAGTAGCATTAAACTGGAATTTTATTATTAACATTAGTAATTAACCGAGAAAAGCATTCAATGCTGCAAACATGAGGCATTGCTCATGTTAAATTTCCCTTAACATTATTTCATTGCATAAATCTGATATTTGACAGTAATTTTCTTAATGATTGAAACATATCAGTTTAGTTGACTGATTTGCATAAATGTTCATTGAAATGCTCCTCAAGTGCCTGTTCAGATTAAGACATTGTAGATAATTTTAAAAAAAATTGTTTAATCTGAAGAATCATTGTAGTTAAAGCAAGAATCGTTGTCTATAATTATATTTCAAAATGGCTGGCCAGCTTTCCAGCATGTAAAAGATTGGAACTTTCTTTTCCTTTTAAAAATGTTTTACAAACGAAACAATATTTTTGTCTTGTTGAAGTGGAAGGAAAGAATATAAGAAAGGCTGCTAGGAACCGATTGTCGCCACGAAAAACAAAACAAAACAGTGATTGACTTTGAGAAACGGAAGTGCTTGATGCTTTATTGAATGTTGCTGGACGACAATTGGCCTAGATCCAAGAGGAGATATGACTAGCGTCTACTGTCTGGTACTATTCAGGAGACGGTGCTGTCTTGGTATCCCATTAAATAGCGCCCTCTTGTTGATAATATTATGAGCTGGATTTGGCCTTGCAACCAAGGCTAGACGGCAATTTGAATAACAATGCCTAATTGTTTCAAGTTCGAGAAAGCTTCAGGAGAAGATGTTCTTTGTTTTCGAATCTTTCTTTTGTAAGACTGCCACCTCTCTTTTTGTATTAACTTCAGAGTTTTAATCAATAAGTTAATTGTCACAACTGAACTGTACGAATATCCATAAGACGACGTCACACATGTATAATACGTAGTACAATACTTATTTGCATGCTAACGCTTTTACATTGGGAGACACCGAAGAGATGGGAGGAAGGAAGTGGCGAAGTGGGGAATAAAAAACAACGAGCAGTGTATAATAATAAATTATGTGTAATTAATCATTTTTATCGCCACACTTGATTTCATTAAAGCAGTGTTAAATGAACCTTGTTGAATGAAAGAAACTGAGTGTCATTTCGTTGTCAGAGTGTCTACCTATTTGTTCAAAAGGGGGGGGGGGGGTAAACCATGCCCATAATGGGGTCAGAGGGTACCCCCTTCCCAATGTTCCCATACTTTAAAACAATATTTTCCCCTTGTACCGAAGTACCCCCCCCCCCCCCCCCCTAAAATCCTCTAAAACATTTCCGAGATTCAAAGCAAACAATGAAGACACATAAGAGAGGACTGCTACGGGAGCACCAACTGGAGGTTGGATAAGTTGTTCTTTCCCTGCCTGTGGACCCCGGTTCGAATCCCGGACCGGAGCCTTGCATGTGTATTGGGTTTTCAGTCGCTGCCTGATGGTGCGTGTTTCGCCTATTCGGGGTTTCATCTCGCCCAACTAAGACTGACATTTCTTCTTATTATTTCTACACAGGTATTGTCAAGCAAACCGTTTACAGTTCTAGTCGCTTTCTCTTCATTTAATTAACAGAAAGATACAGTAATTAATAATAATAGTAACGAGACATGGCAAAACTCCTAGACCGACGTTCGAATGGTTATAAATTACGGTGAGGAAAAGGCAGTAGGTAATAGGCCAAAAACAATTCTATGTACAGTTATGATATAAATAAATAATCATTTTTATATAAACTACACATTAATTTGACTAATTCAACCTGAATGTGGTATTTGTTGACATTCAAGAATGTATATCAAAAAATGTAGGCCAACATATACATGTATACTTCTATTTTATTTTACAATCTTCCAGTTAAAAAAACACTCACAACGTCCCCCCCGATTCATGTTTGTATCATCAAGGCACAACGACGACGACGACGACGACGGCGGCGGCGGCGGCGGCGGCGGCGGCGGCGGCGGCGGCGGCGGCGGCAGCAGCAGCAGCAACAACAACAACAACAACATTTTGACTTGGTTCGTCTCACCCCTTAAAAGAAAATTGCACGATTTTTAAGGAAACAAAGCTATCGTACTAACGTTCTAATTAGATCATGTGCGGCCATCTTGTTTTCTTCCATTCAAACTGGTGTAACCAAACTGAGGCTGGAAGGACAAGAATAGTCTGGTCCCGTTTTTTTAATTGAGAATTCAAACTACCAGTGTCATTGTATAAACAGGGAATCTGACAAAGATGGCTGCAGAGTGATAAAGGTTTCATTACGAGTGAATCTCGGCGGGAAATTCAAACCAGGCGTGGCTTTGTGAATATTAGTTTCAACTGGCTTGGCTATAGGCCTACTAAGATAAATAAGCTTGAAAATTGTTTTTTAAAGATGTTTTTGTACTTTTGTATAGATGAACGATGTGGATCCTCATAATGAAGTGTAATTTACCAACCCGAGGCCCTGTTTTGGTACAATGATGTATCTGAAAAAGACAATTTCGAGAAAAATGGGGTTCTAAGATTGAATAATTGCCCTTTTTTTTTTTTCCTGAGCGTGAATTTATTCCGTTTTTTTTTACTCATCTACTCACTAAAGAAGGATTTCCAATACTTGTTTTCTCTATTTTGTTAAACATAAGTGAAGAAACTGAGGCAATTTATTCGTGGATAGGCCTACATCATTTCTTCAAGATAATACACACTGAAAGGAATAACAGAAGAAAACGTAACTGGCGTCAAACTGATGCATAAATAATTTACTCAAAAACCGTTTGGGTGCTGACTAATTTGCTAAAGTGGTGTATGTCAGAGAGATACACCACTTTAGCCTTATTTCCAGCTTTTTAAATAAATGTAAATGTGACATACACCGTTTCTGTGAATTAAAGTCATAAACTTTGTATTTTAAGGCAACGAAACGAAGCATTGTCTGATAATGATAGGCCCCCTATAGTTTCAAAATGGGGATGAGCTTGATCTCAAAATCTCAAAAACAAATTTACTTGCATCGCAGGAAGAAAAATGTCAAGGGTTGCCTAATGAAGCCCTCGGACAGACGATGCAACTCTACAGCAGAAAAACCACATAACAGTCACAGCACAAATCGACGTCCAAATAAAAATAGCGTTGACGATAATTATTTCAAGAACGGTGTCCGATTCAAAGATAAACGCTGTGGTACTCTGGATCGGCGTCGTCTCTAACCGCTTCTTCGTGTGGTTGGTCCTTCAGTGTTTTCTCTTTTCTTCTTGAATGGAAAAAGATGAAGGTAGGAAGAGAGTACGTCAGAACACTGGCACTCAGTAAGCCAATCTTAACCTATGGGTAAACAACCACGGAAACACAATTAGATTGATTAAAATAGAAATGATTTAAAGGCGTGTTTTATTGGCGTTTTTATTAAGCTATATAAATATTGCTTGTGAGTTCATTGGTGTGTTTTGGTATTTCTGTGTGTATTTGTAGTGGTGTTTGTCCGCTCGTCTGTTTGTTCTTGTTTCATGATTTTGACGGAGTCGTAACATGTGCTTACCCAAAAATCATCTCCATCGAAGACGTCTTGAACAACAACGAAGAGAGGATATTGAAGAAGACTGAAGACAGACGAAAGTGCGATCATCAATCCGTACACGGCACCAAAATACTCCCCAGGAAAACTGAATCGTAAACGGAAAAACAAATATTCGAGATGTTAGCAATTTTGACGCAACCGATGTGACAATTAACTTATAGAGCTGCTTATCACAAAGAATAGCTAAGCAGGAAACCATTGTTTCTCCATATTTTGTATTAACCAGACAGTGATTTCGGGCACTATTTGGATTTGGGTATTTAGTCCCTACCTGACTGCGTGGGTTTTCCCTGGAATATTTATCTGGGGTTTTCCTCCCACATCTAAAACTGAAACTTCCTTTTGTCTTCTCGCCATTGGGTTCTTGACAAGTACAGTGATTAAGTTCGCTTTTCCGAGAGTCCTTCACAACCAGAATTAATAAATGAAGTTAAAATGAAACGAAATGAAATTTCAGTAATTTCAAATAATTATATATCATTCTTTAAACTTTCCACTATCTTTGATTTTGATATTGTGGAAAATCGCAAATCAACTGAACTGAGAATCTATGGGAAAACGGTAGAATTCTTACAGAAGGTTTGTTCCGGAAGCAGTCAAACTGTAGACGAATGATCTGCTGAAGACAGACAAAACAAATGTTGCATACTGGACATCTAAGATTGGTACGATACCACAGGTACAGAAGACGATAACAATGGACGTGGTGATGGCGTAGACGAGAGCAGCGTCTTTGAGATCACTGTAAAGTCCACGCCGCCTGAGTCTCTCTGTAAAAAAAAAATGGGAACAATTTAATTGATATTATAACAAACCACAATGGAAACTGACAGGGTGAATTTTAAATAGTTTGGGGTTGAACAAAGATAAATTTACTAGAGCGGGATTTGAAACTATGGTTGAGATACAATCTATTGAGGTTTGCATTAACACCATACATGAGCAGGTTTTGAAAAATTTGCATGTTAGTAAAATTTACGGGTACATGAGTAGGATTTGAATTACATGGTTACATAATGTACACATGAATAGGATTTTAAACTTTGCATGCTGGAGATCTAGTAAGGTTTGCAGTATGTACATGAGCAGGATTTGAAACTTTGCTTGCTAGTAAGGTTTCAGTAACACCATGCATGAGTAGGGGGTTTGAATTGCATGGTGGAGATACAATCTAGTAAGGTTTCAGTAACACCATGTACATGAGTGGGATTTGTAACTTTGCATGGTGAAGATACAATCTAGTGAGGTTTACAGTAACACCATGCACACGAATCTCTCTTGAGTTCAATGAGCTGTGGTGGTTCGGTGGTTTTGGTCTTTCCTGAAGACCACCAGAGAACACTGATTGAGTTTTTACTCCACCAATTCCAGAACCATCACAACCAAAATAAGAGAGAATAACACACAAAGAAATATTCATTATGACAACTACGTGTTATGGGGTTAGCGCAAGCCTTACTATAGATCGTATTCTTCTAAATTAGTTTTTATAATTATGTTAGTCACAGTTGAATCGCTCATTGAGGTCGAGTTTCCCTAATGCGTGGACTCTACCTGTTTCTTTCTCCTTATTCTTGCATCTATTGCGACTTTTATTCCTGCTGAGAAGAAGACCACTGAACGGTGCACAAACAAGACCTCCAAGCTGGATAAATGCTAGGGCGTTGGTGTACTTAGAAACTGTGGATATTAAAACAAGTAAATGTGGATATCAACTAATAAGTAAACATGCGTTGATGAGATTATAACTGTGGATCTGGATACCAACATATAGTGCGTAGATGTGCTTATAAACTGCGGATATTAACAAAGTATTACAATATGGGTTGGTGTTAGAAACTGTGGATAAATTGTAAAAAATAAATGCGCAAGTTTTTTTATAGAAACTGTGGACATTAAATGCCTATAGGATTGCTTAGAAACTGTGGATACCAGCAAAGTAATTGCCTGTGGGAGTCAAAGTCCTTGATATCCTAGACTGGAACATTCCACATAGGCCTATCTAAAAGAGGGGGATCAGGTCCCAGAGTTGTGCAGGTCCGTGTGTTTTTTAGGGGCTGAAAATATGTTCACTCGTGTCTTTGTGCACAACATTGAACATACAAAACATACAGACCTAACCCAGCCCTAAAACTCTCACCGTTTTACCCAATGGATAATGATAAGTGCAAAACTCACCAATTGTTTCATCGTTTTCAGCAAGTCTTGTCAGCACTGGATTCAGTGTGCTGAAGAAGAACAATACATCGAGTTGAAGAATGGAAAACCAGAAGTAGAAGAAGATGAAAGACAGTGAGAAAAGGCATGATCTCAGCGATGGGAAGTCCTTAGAGAGTGGGTTGGACTCTATGACTTCGGTGTCTGTGCCGGAAAAAGTCGGTGGCATCCCATTGGTCGTCTGGTTTGTAGCTCCTCCTTTAAAATAGACCAAGAACATTGTCATAGATAATTTGACAGAACACAACACAAACTTGCATTGCTTTACAAATCTGTAGTAAAAACTATAATGCAATTTTCGTGTACTACATTGCAACTTAGAGTTCCAGATATAGTTGTATTAAGTGAAAAACAATCGTATGTGTCACTGTCGTCCACGAACATTATGTGTATAATCATTATCGTCCGGTAAGCCACGAATTAGCCCAGAGAATACCGGCAACCCGGCACTGGCACGTCAGTCATTCTGGTAAAAGCTACCTATTTGTGACCGATGATCTTGTCAACCTCGGTTTAGAACATGTTACATTTGTTTACAAAAAAGTGACCTTGTACATTCCAATTGATTTCCTTACACTTACAGACAAGATACATACACCGGTCAAACGGGAAAATTTACTTGTTTGTGTCATTGTGCCACATTTGCGAACGGACACAGCCCTCAAAATCTAAGAAATTATTAATGACTTTTTTGTATGAATAGTTTCTCAGAATCAAATATTTTGAGGGGAAGATTTATCCAAACCACATTCCTTAAAAGGGAATCCTTTCACTAAAATGTAATACTATCAACAGCTGCATGCGCAGTGCTTCTCATCAAGTAATGGACCCTTCCCATGAAATATGCTGATTACATTCACGCATGCGTACAGACCCTGCTGGTTGGCAAACGCCATAGAGTTGTGCACTAAGTAGACGCACAAGCGCGTCTGCGTCACGCCACCATCAGCCCCACACAAAAAGGGGCAATGTTCCATCATTTTGCCAACCAGCGGTGTAAGTGCGCACGCGTGAAGTGCAATTTAAATATTTCATGGGAAGGGTCTATTGTTTATGGTCATTAATTTTTTGAGTATTTACCAACCTATGACTCTGCCCTCAACTTTTTCAGGGTGGTCAGTTTTGGAGTTTTCATGAAAGTATCGCTCTCTCGGGTTCCCATCACCGATGTCGACATCATTGCTGTACACGTGCTTCGGTTCAACGGCGGCTAACTCCCGCGTAGTTCTTGATGATTCGTGGTACTCATCTTGGAGTGGTGGCCAGGGAAGGTGCGCCCTCTTCGGCAACAAGAAGAAAGTGTTGAAGGTGAAGAAGAATGTCGTCCCAGTCATGACGTAGAAAATTAACTGGACTGGGACGTTCAGATTTTCGTAAAGAGCCTGTTAAATTGTGGGAAATATACAATCAGTTTCAGGTATACTGTCTCAGAGGTAAAATGTTAGGGGCTCAGCTCAAATAATAAAATGCTCAAAATAAATCACCGCTTGTCTTTGCCTGGATTGGGTTGAAGTTTTAAGCGGCCTTCAATGTCAACTCGCCAAGGCTCTTGTTTCTATAATTATACGAGTGTTTTGAAAAGAAAATCCGGAATCACTCATTGCAGCTCAAATGTGTTTCAGTGTGGCAGACCACAAACTATCAACCACCATTCGTGACTGCTCTGACTTCCAGACAACCAACGGGACGAGCAGGGCTCATTTAGACCTCGACAAGGACACGCATCCAAGGATTTTACCAACATCTAAATTAATGTTCAACTTGGTCCAGATATTATACGAAAGAAGAAAACAAGAAACAATATAATTAGCTGTTGCAAACTGATTCTACAACAATAATGACCTACGGTATTTTTAAACGCACACAAAGTTAATGGCCTGACGTTTCGACCATAGCAGGGCCTTTCTTGAAGGCCTTGGAGAAAGACTCTGTAGGGTCGAAACGTCAGGCTTTTTACAACTTTTTTGCGTGTTTTAAAGAGAGTGATAAACGCTGTGTGCGACGTGTGAATACAACTCGCCAACCACTACATCGGATGAAAGCACGCCGTGCCCACAATCTTCAGCGCTGATACTAATAAAAATAATCGTTTCTGTAATTCTCAAACTACACATTCACAAACTTGGAGGAGGCGACACAATGCAAATATTTGTTGATCTACGAGTTCACACTGTACTGTTAAACACCGTGTGTGTGGCCGTCCCAGTTTCTTACCAGAACGACTATTTGAACAAATTCGACTGTAAATACACCGTAAAAAGTCACTGTGTAACTCGAAGTAAGTTTAATTTGTTATTAGTTAAAAAGAACTTGACTTTTGAGCCTTCCTTTTAGAGAAGTTTTGTTTGATTTGGGGTGAGGTGATGGAACACCGATGGTGCAACTTTAAGGACTCTAATGGTAACAAGCCGATCACTGAAAATGTAAATATTTGCTGATTTATTCGTCTGTGAACAAATTCTAAAGGTTGGGCGTTGTGTTAAAATGTTCCCGAGTTTCAAGTGTGAAGTGGATTTCCAAAGGACGGGCCAAAACACCTCAAAATAAATTTTGAGACAGTTAAAGGTACACTAACATAACCGGTTTTTTTTAAACACTTCATAAGCTCTTATCCTAGTTTCAACAAACACACAATTTTTTTAATTGAATTGAGGCACAGGGAAACCACAGAGAGATTGTTCGTCCGAGTAGGGAGGAACTGTGGATAAGGCGCCTCCAGACCATTCAACCCCATAGTCTGAACATCCCAGACGGAAATACCTGATAACTTGTTGTCCAGTAATATCCCTCTTTAATCTATCTCATTCACCAACTAATTACTTTGTCTCCCTTTGACTTGGTATTAAACCTGTCCCTCCCCTCTACCCCCACCCCGGTCTCCATTTCTTGTTCACTTGACTGCTTCAGTATGTGTCGTTTTGTCATCCTTCGACAAGGACTCTATTTTTACATTTCCTTTTGGTTGGTATTAAGCAGTTTGCAACAGCTACCTCTATTTTCTCTTTAAGATTTTCTGGTTGGACTGCGAGTTGAAATTCCAAGTATTTAGGCATAATAATCCGGTCTCTATTAAAACTACCTCCACTATTATTATTATTATGGGAGACTACCTTCATGGAATCGTAAACTTTGAATCAAGACTTGCCAAGAGGGAATTGGAATTGGGTTAGAGAAGAATATTGAACTGGATTCGGTAGAGTTCTATTACAGCAGCTTTTTGTTCGCTCGTAGTCAGGTTTAAAATCACACAATCGGGCACCCCGATCTTTTAACCCCTTCATTGAGGTATTAAGTCGGAGCTTAAAACGAATAGTAGGGTCAATATACAGTTTGACCCCCAAACAATTTTAACAAAAGGTTTTCCAACGGTTTCAGGTACTATTGGACATCAAAAATAACATATTAAAAATCTAAGAAAATCAGAGTACCGGAAAGCCGTTTTTTCAAAATGGCGTCCAAAATGGCCGCTATACTATCCTAAAATGACTATAAGTCAATCATTATTAACCCTACAGACGTAATGTTGGTGCCTATCCCCAGGTTTTAGGGGTCAGAGAACTCATTGAGACCAACAAAAGAAGCATTGAGTAATGAGGTAACATAAAATTCCAAGATGGCGTCCAAAATGGCCGCCAATACACTAAAAAGGCTATAAGTCATTTAATATTCACATTGGGAGAGGGGAAACATTGTTACAGTTTCAATTTGAAAGTTAGTGCAAATTTTAACCTCAAATATTTGCACTAACGTTTGGAAATTTGAAGGGAGTAAATTTCTTCAAGTAAACCACAAAAAAAAATTGTTTTCCCTTATTTTTGTTTATCCACATTGGGTTGATGGGTTATGATGTTTCGTAAGTTAATAATAATATGTAAACTTCTTTTTATTGTGGTGTTAAGTATTGCCCTAGTTGGACTTTTCACATGGAGCTGTCAAATATTTTGTAATTGCCTAATCTAAGATAAATAAGGTTGTTCGAATTGAATTGAATTGAAAGTGTTATTGATGTTCCTGAGATTCTGTTGATTCGACTTTTAATTTTGTTTTGATAAATTACTGTCCCGCCTTATCTCAGTCAATTTATTTCTCACTTAATTCCACTGTTGTCATTCCCATGACCTGGTCTGTCCTCCTATGTAAACGTTTCAAAAGATGGGGAAACAAAAGATCGAAACATGAACTTTTGTATCCCATTCAAACTTCAGATGTTGATGTTGGCTAACTGTCGAACATTAACCATACACCTGGTGGTTAGCTTTCAATGGTTGTCAACGAGATCAAAAATGGCTCTGGAAACTTATACTGTTGACCTTCTTCCCTGATTATGCAAAATGTTTAAGGTAGCCAGTTTAAATATTTGAAATGTGTACCCACGAATGTCACACGTGACACCTATAGTTGACGTCACTTCGAATTTAACTCTGTGACTGGAAAAGAGTGGTCCGTTTATGGAATGGACAGTTGGGGTGGATTGGGGATCGTCGGGGCTGGGAGTGGTCTCCAATACGGACCGTAACCACTCACTGTGGGACCCAGTATACAATTTTGCAATTGTCCAACGTTGCGATGTATGTTTTTGAAGGTTTCTATGTAATTCCTGTTTAATGCTGTACAATGATAACACAACTCATCTGTTTTCACATGATGAATAAATGAATCGAATTGAATTGAATTCACTTGAGAAAATAAAATTGCGAGGATTTTGAATGGAGTCGGTTACCTTGACAATTAGAAATACGACCGCCGATGAGTCAAAACAGCCGCAGAGTATCGTCATAACAAACCATTTGTGTCGCCCGAAGAGATTGGAAATCTGCACCAATAAAATGAAAACAAAATGTAAGAAAAGATAGATAGCTCATAGTTATCTAACATGTTTTGAATGTATCATTTTGGATTGGTAGAGCTGAAAAAAATAATCGCAGACAGTGTTCATGTTTTGTGTGATCAAACATGAAATAACAAACCTGTGAACGTTTGGGCTAAAACCGTTGTGTGCGTCGGGAATTTTTTTTTGAAAAGCAACGCACAATTTTTAGCATTTAAAAACACATTTTCTTAATTTTGGTTCTAACAACTGAAATCAGCTGTTAGCTAGATTTTTCTCGAATATGACTTCACTTCAGAATAATTCCACAGCAAAAATGGCTCTGGTATAAACTTCACAATCAGTAAGTTGAGACTAAAATTAAACAATGATACCTTTACATCTACAAAGTTCGTAAGCGTGATAAAATGGTGAGCATTCAAATTTATCAAAACTGGACTGTGACGTTTCTTCTTAAAACCAGCGAGAGAGGGAGACCCACTGGGTGAGGCACGGTCGTCTGCTGCTCCGTGGATGACGGCCAATAGCAAACCCTATGTAGTTAGGCCTAGGCATATAACCACTGATCAAGTTTCCGTCAGTAGGCCTATACGCCAATTTTTACTTCAAATCCAAGACGATGATTGAACTGTACCTGTAAGTTGACGACCAGTAGCTGCACTCCTCCCAGCGAAACACAAACTGCAGCCGGGAAAACGAGGAAGGGGTTAGAGCTAGAGGTAAATCCGAACATCAGACTACCGGCAAACATCAGAACACTACACCAAAATAGAAGCGGAAAGGGCTACATAAAATTGTATTTTTTATTATTTTGTTTCATGAATGGAATACCAGTACTTATCGAACACCCGATTCCACACCAAGCTCCTGCCATGAGTGAGCTACTAACTTCTGCTATAGACTGTACAAGTCTCGCACGTATTCGAACATTTGGACCCGTTAAATTTAGCGAGTTTGTCACAAAGTGGTCCCAAGAAAATGTTCGAATACGTGCGAGACCTGCACTGTCTATTCGCGCTATTCTCGATTTCGTGTACATCGTGTCTTCTAATATAATTATTCTCACCTTATTAAAATCCGCATAAAGAAAGTTCCAAGTTTGTCGAACAGCAGCCCAAGTGGAAACGCCGCCCCGGCCACGCAAAAGTTTGCGACCGTGAACACAAGCTGAAGCTGGCGGTCCTGCTCTTCGCATTTCCCCACCGTCACCGGCAGCATGGTGGTTGGTGACTCCCCCGGTGCTCCTGTTCGATCTTCCGGGACGGCTGTCGAGCCAGTGGTGTTACCGACCAGACACCCATCGGCGAAGTACCCTTCTTTTTTAAATACAAAGACCAAAGATGCCCAGCCGAATATCCAACCACCAAATAAGAGACACTCACTGGCACCTATGACCAAAAGAAGCACTCTTTTCACTTTGGGACTTAACATTTTCGGCAGAGTTTTTATTTTATGACTTTTCACTGACATTGATTCTGAAGTTGTGCTAGAAATCAAATTGATAGTACCGACCTTGTTATAGGTGTAGGCCTATTTATTAAGAACTTTGTTGTCACAAAGACGGCCTTTAACCCCAAGCGATTAGTTTTATTTGTGTGCCAAAAGGCAGAATTTGACAATTTTGTGGTTATGCGCGTGATACATCATACACTTTTGATCATAAATCGTACACGGACAAAATCCATCGTTAAAACTAGGGTAAAAACAGGGGGCAAAAATGCACCCTTGTTTCTGGGGGAACTTCTTGACAAATAAAGCTGTATGTTTTGTTTGCATTTTTTTCTTATTTTTAAACAAGCCCCTTTGCCGCTAGTGATATCATTATTGTCTGCGTGTAAATAGAAAAAATATGAAAACAATAAAATTACTATAGCCCAATAAAAATGTGTCAGTTTTTATATGGGTAGGCCTATTAAAAATGTTTTAATCTCAAATGTCCAGATTTGTTGCAGGTATACGATAAACTTACGTATTCAAGCTTATTTTCAAAAGCAATTATTTATATTTTCAAAATTAGTTACTTTTATTATTATTTTTTCGAAGCAATAATCTTTTCAAAAGCACTTATTTTTATTGTTTTAAAGCGGCCGTTTGATTTCTGGGAGCCATCATCTTCCATGGCTGCGGCAGCTTCGGACGCAAAGAGTCTACGTTTGATCCGGTGTTACTTTTTGTTAAGGACTTAATCATGTCGAATCACTCACCGAGTCCGTCTAATCATCAGACTATCTTAATCAACTATCTAGCGTGACCCAAACCGAAATTGCGAGAACTTGGCCTTTATCGCCAGAAACAACAACACAGCCCTCCTTGATGTTGCATGTTTGATTAGACTTGTGGACAAGTCGTTAAATGTCTGTCGCGGTGATAGCGGAACGGCTTTCTCGCAATATCCCGCGAGAGGGCTGCTCTGTGCGAGATTACTGCTCTCAAGACTGGTCACATTTACCAAGAGTCAGCAGCCAGCAACTTCGCGCGAGAGCAGTGATCTCGCGAGAGCATTCTTTATTAGGCTACAACACCACACGCGACTCGACTCACCGCGACCATCATTAACGACTTGTCAACAAGTCTAATGTTTGATAGAAGGGCAGTTGATTATCAGGGTAAATTTGTGGTTACCGGTGGACGCACCTGAGATACTGTCAGAATGGACTCGTGGTAAGCTGAGAAACAGTGTGCCGTCTTCAGAGATTGCTAGACCCAGAGAGAGTCGAACAGCTATAGTATTTTAAAAAAAATGAAAATAAAAATATCTGATTCTGAAAGTAAATATAACTTTTTGAACATGGAAATAATCTCTTTTGAAAATAAATTTATAGCAATGGCATTTTTTATTTTTTTATTTTTATTTTTTTATATAAATACCCAAGACATCAGTTTATCAATTCTGATTGATCAAGAGCGGTCTGCTCTATAATCAATCAGAATATGTCCTGTGATTTATGATGACTCCCCCCACCCCCCCCCCCCCCAAAAATGCACAAAAAAAACACGGTGTGGAAGCGAGTGTTTAAACAATCATACGCATGATCTGACGCGCAAGCTTACTCTAGGCACTAATTAGGCGTATAGAGCAATTAATAAAGTACCCGTAATCAATGTACAACCTATATTATTAGTGCACACGTCTACACAGCCGTAAAGCGTCGCATGCATTTTGACTCTTCTATAAAAGGAACCAGAGGACATGACAAGATTTGAATATTTTAGCCTGTACAGAAAAGTTTTACAGGTTGTCCAACTTTTTTTTACGCCAAGGGCATTGGACGGGATTAAAAGAGTGTTGACTCATTAGTCAATAAGGGAATAAAAGAGTGGTGACGAGTTCTTAAACGGCCGTTTAAAACCGGCAGGGTCGTGGCCGTGCGATAAAGGCCCGAGCCGAAGGCGAGGGCCTTTATCGCACGGCCACGACCCTGCAAGGTTTTAAACGACCGTTTAAGAACGAGTGCACTACTATTTTATTCCCATTCATAAATGCCAATTTGTTAAAAAGTGAAAGAATAAGGAAAATCGGTGGTAAAAAAGACAATATGTTTGTTTAGCGAATTTTCGAAGTTTGTACATTTTCAAAAACTTTTGTAAAATTCTGTTTTGAGCGCGCTGGGTTGTGTGCACGCGCGTGTCGAAAAGATTACGCGCGGGTATACTAATAGCTGTATATTGCGTTCCGCGTAAGTAAATTGGCGTAAACACGCTTGCGCGCCCAACACGCGAAGCCAGCCGTGTTTAAACACTTCTAGCCGTGTTTATATCACACGTTTAAACACCCCCACGTGACGTGCTCTCCACCAATCAGAATGGATAAACTGTCCAAGGTATTTATGAATGTTTGTTTAAAACCTTGCAGGGTTTTTGTGGGCGATAAGGGAACCCGCCTAGCCTTCGGCTCCATGGCCACGACCCTGCCGGTCTTATACGCACGTTCAATACCTCGACCAGTCTTTATTCCCTTATTATGAAGCAATTTTAATTGAGTTTCAGTCACCATTACTCACTGGTTTTACATTTTTATAACAAAATAACATAAATGTTAATTTCGTTAAAGTTTATCTGTTTAATGTTAGGGGCCTAAGTGTTTCAATTCCCTTCCAGAGGTTAGTGACGAGAGGTGTATCGACACAGCGCGCTGCCCTTTGGAAGCGAGGCTGTTCAAGGCCAGACTGGACAACTTTCCAGTTCCCGTTATCTAATATTAATACATACCTCGGAGAGTTTGTGCATTCTGATTGGTCGAGGACTGGTCACGTGGGGGTGTATTAACATAAATAGACCGGCTCTGTAAACTATAGCTAGCAAATAAATGGCCCCTAAACAAGCACAATGTTGTGTAAAAGTTCGTTTTGCACCGTGCTTGCTGCGCGGAAACTATCAAATCTGTTTCTTTGCGCGTATTGTTTTTGGTTATTTTTACGAGGACAGGATGGTGCCGCGTGTACGCGCATACCACGCGTGTTCGTGCATACCACGCGCGTATGCATAAACGCGCAGACAATGTATCATTTCGGTAGCTGGTACGTGCATGAAGCCAAGGTAATGCAAAGCATAAAGCCGTACACCAACCAAAGTGTTTCTATTTATAGTGCTGTTACTTTAAAAGTCTGGTTCTTCAAAATATGCACATTTCTTATATAGTTAATTAAGTGCAGGGGACTAGGAGCCACGCAAAAGTTGAACAGCCAAAAGAATGGCCCCTGAACATGAGTGGATTATTTCAAAAATTTACGGCGAAAGAAAATCACAAATTCTGATGATTACTACCCTTTTTCTTCGTTAAAGGTATTTATTAATGGGAATAACAGTGTGGGTAGCCGGTCTTCACTGCGTGGTAATGACCTTGGTTGGTGGCTGGCCGCTGTTAATGGACCTCGCCTTCGGCTCGGTCCATTAACAGCGGCCAGCCACCACCCCGGTCATTACCACGCAGTGAAGACCGGCTACCCACACTGTTATTCCCTAATTAATAACCCCTCTAGCAGTCTGATGATGTAAATGCATGTTTCATGTTTAGGACCATTGTGGGCCCGATCACATTTGTAAAGTTTCAAGGCCAATTTTGACAACTTTACAGTACCCGTTATTTCCCCGTTATAGCCCCCTCTATAGAAGTCCACTGGTGTTCATCACTGTTCAGGATTATTATGTAAACTTGTTCCCGAAGTGTTCGCAACTTTCTGCTGACACCCCCGTTATAGCCCCCTCTAGTAGTCCAATTATGTAAATTACTGTTTTGGACCAGTGGGCAACAGGTTCCAAAACTCAGCTGGTGGTGGTCGGTCGAGTTTGTTGTGGCAGAGTGGGTGGATAAAAGGCCGTAAGTAGCATGCACACCACACTCGGCCGTCAGAAACTCACTTCTGAGCTGAGATTTGGTGCTCCCCCTCAAAGTTTACCACAGTTGGCAGCATGTACCTCAGAAATGAACTGTGTTAACTTGGCAGCTGACTTGTTTGGCAAGTAGTTTATTGAAATTCTGAAAAGATTTCAGGTGAACTGTTCTGTTATGGAAGAAAATGGAGTCACCGTTTGCTTGCTGATGCGATTCAGAAGTGACGAATGATAAATCAATGTGGAACCAGCGGGCTTTGACTACAACGACAGAGTCGTGGTGGTGGTGGTGGTGGTGGTAGGTCAGTATGGTTTCATAGTCTGCCAGATGTATTCTCAACGTAAATGTTATGCCAAAACCGAAAGTCTTTATGAAGTACTTTTGAAGATTATGCACATTTTCTTGATGGAGTTTTAAAGATTTCATGAACCTCCTCAAGAAATGAACTGTGAACTAGTCAAGTCTTCATGTTTTACTCGTACAACAGCTGAATTGTTGACATGTATATTCGCTCGTCGTTTCGGAGGTGCAGATCGAAAATACAGAGAATGGCGGTTATCTTCGGAGCAGCATATTTGACTATGTGCGTTATTGCTGCCCTGTCACTTTTCCCATCAAGTGATTCTCTGGAAGACCTTCCGTCCAAAATTCAAACCGCCCAAGAAAACTCTTGGCATCACCTCCCCTCCAAGAAAGGGGCAAGGCCACGTAATATCATCTTCAGCAGTGAAGGGCAGATGCACGACGCAGAGACTGAGCAATCAAACTTTGACGAAACTTCAAACGGTTCAAGAAAGTTTGTGAAACCTGCTTTACTTCCAAATAATTCCAGTACTTTAGAAAACAATTTCAGGCCGACGGAACTTTCCGATATTTTTATCGGGTTGAAAACAACGGAAAAGTATCACGAAAGCCGCTTACTGGTTCTTTTTGAGACATGGCTTGAAAGTCCCGATGTTCAAGCACAGGTAAGACCAAACAAGAATTTGTGTTGAGATGAGATGTTGTGTTCGACTGCCACATTTTCACTCTTTATGTTCCAAAACAATCTAATTTCAGTGTTAAGATAATACCTTTGGACAATTCAAGTACAAAAGTGGCTGTCATTTATCTGTAATTCTTTCCATGTTTGCTAAAAAACAAGTGACACTATCAAGGTGCGACAACTGTACTTGAGATCATTGTAAAAATGCTCCGATTGGTTCAGAGAAAGACGGTTGAATTGACCGGTCGTGCGTACTCCTAGAACTATGAGGTTCGTTCTGCTATCGTCTGTGGAGACTGGAGACTACAGCGGAACGAACCTCATAGCTAGTTCTAGGAGTAGGTCCTGAGGTCCGTAGGTTTATTATCATCACAATCTTTGTTTATCACAGCTGGGGATTACATGGAGGCGATGAAGGCAATGACACCTGTTTCCCCATGTCTTGGTCTTGGTGCCTGTTCAAAAGTTTCCCATATAGTTTATCAGATTTTTCCGATGTAAATACCCTTTGCAAATTTGAAAATGGCAAGTTGCCCTCACTGAGATGAAATTCCAGGCCTGCACAGCCAGAACTCAAATTGTTGGTGAAAATCCACAAAATGGAGGGCTTGTACATTGTAGGTTAAAATTTTTACTGGACCAGATTTTATTTTAAAAGACCAGAATCACAATGAGTTGATCAGCAATAAGAGAAGATACTCAAAAGAGATTTGAAAGATATTTATCAGACTCATAGATACTCAACATTTTTGTCACAAATATTTTACACCATGAGGAAGCCCATCATTAGTCTATTGAAAAACATAAAACCACCAGGCTTGTTAATTCAGTCCTGAGTTTACTGGCCTGATGCTAAAAACACTGGCCTTGGGCCTGCGGTCCAGTGCTAATTTGGAGCCCTAACAGCAATTGGGGTTTGTTTCACTCTGTTTTGTAATTTTATTGGTTTCTGGTTTATTGACAACATTTCACAAGTCGCAGCAAGAGGCCAAATTGAATTTGAACTACAAAATAAAGATACAAATATGAAGGCACAAGAGCCAAGAAAAAAACCTACTCCAACTCTAATACGCTTGTTAAAATTATGTACAAACACAAATTTGCACAGAAATTACAACAATAAAAGGACGGAAAGCAAGTGCATGAAAATGGACCAGCCAAAAGTGATTTTTAAAAAGTCTAAATTGTTAAGCTCTATTTAAAATGCGAGTCTGTACATTGTAAGGGAAGCACTTTTGCTGTATCTATCAAGTTCGAAATAAGGTTCTTGAAATTGTTGCATGTAAAAAATGAATCATAATTTACTGAAAAGGTATTAGGCTTGAATGAGTGACAGCCAATCATACCACAAATGATCATTCAGCAAATTTACCCCAGTTGTTTTGAAATACACATCTGAAACAAAACATCAACATTGGAGTACAATATATATGCAAAATAATACCGACATAAAATGAGTTAGGCCCTAATGAAAAGCCAGTCCTGATAGTGCTACTACGTGCTTTCAAGGCAAATTTTCTTTTCATAAGAGAAGGAGAATTAAAGTTCCTGCAGGAACACTTCAACTTCAAGAGGCACCAAGGCAATGAACAAAGGCAATCGCCTCTATTGACACTGTAAAGAATCAGGCTTTAAAAGTAAAACAAAGAAAAGAGAATACTAGATCAACTTGTAACTTAACCCTCCTACTGTCTGACCATTCAATATCGTCCACTGTGGTTTTGAATGGTGGATAAACTATGCCAGCCTGCAATGTAATATCATGTGGTAAAATGCATCTACATGTACACAGTACACACATGTTATGTGCACAGTTGTGCCATCATACACAACCAGTGCAGTTGAATGGTTTCAAATGGTTGGTCAACTCACTGGAAAATGTTACCAAGAGTAGCTGGAGGGTTAAACAATAAAACAGTTGGCAATTCATTTAATAATTAAATACACAATAAAAACAGTTGCGTTACCTTAAAATCAAAAATAGGCCTACACAAAGAAAAGGAGCAAACATTTTTGCAACAATTGAACAAATAGTGCCTTACAGTTCTCCAAAAAGAACCAGTGCCATTGCAGTTTTAAAAACCCGAGTGCTATCGCAGTTCCACATGTGCAAAAGTAAGTTAAAGACTCCATCACCAGACAAATACATGTTATGAATTATTTTGAGCCAATTAATTTAGTAATTTTCCCCCGTATTTTCCAGATGGCCTCAATTTTTTGTCAAAAGGCCTGAGGGTGTTCATGTTTCTACTTTCTAGTTTATGCTGAGGGGCTAACATTGAGCTGTTTCATTTAAGGCTCACTGATTTACAGAAAAGCAAACCAAATTGGTGTCTGTAGAAACTGGTTACAATCAAAACACTGAGTGTTCTCCCTCTGGTCGGCTGGTCAAACACCAGTTAAAACACCAGAGGACCAGTCAGAATTCTCTCCAAGTGGTCCAGCTGACTAGTTCAGCATTCCTATTTAATATGAAATATGGACAGGTGAAAAAGCTGATCGACCAGCGAAATGACGAGCTAATTGGTCCAGCTGGCTATTCACTGAAAAAAATTAGGACAAACCTTGACTCTAAATTACTAAACTCCCTAAAACCCATGAGGAAAAGTGCTGCATCCATCCGCTGCTTCTTCACTTGATCTTCATTGTGTCCCATTTTTACAACTTTTTGAGTGAAAAAGAGGCAGTTTGCCCTTAACTTTTTCAGTGACAATCTAAAAGGACCAGTCCACTCATTGTTTCACTCGTCATCCAGCTTTTTCATTGGTCAATATTTCTTGTTTGATATTAAATAAGAATGCTTTTCAATACCGAACTAGCCATCCAGACCACTTGGAGAGAGTTTGACTTGTCTTAAAATTTCAACTAGCAACTGGCCATAAGACTGCTGTCAAAGGGGGAAATTTGTGTCCCTTTGTAGGAATTTCTGAAACATATTTATGTTTTTTGCAAACTATGTCAGGCTTCCCTCAGGCTTGGCAACCATCAATTCTCGGTTGTTTTGGAAGACCTTCAAATTGTTGGACTCTGAACCCTAAGCACACTGTAAAAACTTTGGAGCGTAAAACGAGCCTGGATGCTCATGGTATTTCATTCTTTCATGTACGACTGGGTATGCTCGATCAAAAACGAACAAAAGCTTGAGTATATTTTGGAAAAACAATTCCTTAAACTTTTTGTAATTTTTTGAAATGCATTGTTTACTCTTTCATCTAAAATACTTGTGTTGTTGCGTTACCATGGCACAAGTAGTGGGGAGTGTTCATAACAAAAGTTTGAAGTAAAGTTCCTTCATGCAATAACTTGACCTCTCAAAAAAATACATACCTTGTTTTTTTGTTAAGAAATGTAAACAAATTCACAACTTGCGTTAACAGATTTAAACCCTTTGAAAGCTGTTTACGCAATGCGTGAATTTGTTTACAATGTGAGTAAGAAAACAAAAAATTTGACTTATTGATACATGTAGGCACCACTGTTTACCCTTTACAAACTAGTTTTGAGCGCACCATCAAGATGTTTTTAAACGTTTATGGCTGTCTAACAGAAGGCTTTGAATTTCATCTTTGAGAGGGCAAGGCCATTTTCATTTTGCAAAGGACACTTTGGAAAAGCTTAAAGTCTATGGGAAACTTTTGAAGGGGTACCAAGGCCAAGACCAGGGCAGCAAAGGCCCCCCCCCCCCCCCCCCCCCCCCCCCCCCCCCCCCCCCCCGTCCTCTGTGGCCTCTGTGGCCTCTGTGGCCTCTGTGCCTGAAACAGAATTGGCCAAACAACAATCTTTGTGATATTGACAAAAGGTAGTAGGCCCACTGGTTTAGGCTTTCAGCTGAAAAGTAAATTGTAACAGAACAAGAAATAACAAAAGTGTTAAAAAAGCCCTGAAAACAGTTTTAGTAAAACCCAAATAAACCTTGAACAAATCATAACAAAATGCTTGACTGCCACACAAACATTTTGTTCAAAAAAAATATTTACAGATTGTTATTTATGGTTGAGGGTGTCAAGAAGACTGACCTAACTGGTTTAACTTACAGTATTTTTCACATGTTTTTTTAAATGAAAATGCAAGGTGTTGTGGTGATCATGTGACACCAGGGGTCGATTTCACAAAGCACTAAGATTCATCTTAAGATGAGATGCCAGTATTACCATAGTGTTTTGTATTGTGACATCACTCTTTGCTAAGCAACTACGATGGATTTGCAGTTACGATCAATCTTAACTCTTTGTGAAATCGAGCCCTGAACAATGACCATTGGATAAATGCCAGACTTTTCTCATGTGAAATCTTCAAATCAACAACTTGTGTGGGTACTCCTCATACCAACCTGGCTAAATGCTGGGTCTTTAGATTCTCCCAGCTTCTTGAAATCAATTAAGAATATTTTAATAGACAGCTAAATTTCTTACTTTTATCAATTTTTGGAAGGTAAGCAGTACCCATCAAAACTAAAAACACCCTGTAGGCTTATGAGTAAACCACGTAAACTGGCTAGATTCCATCTTAGCAGAAAGGGACCTTTCGCTATTAGTGAGCAAAATATAAAAGGTTTTCAGGGCATAGTGTAGCCAAAAGGCCCAAGGTTGAAAGTCCGCAACCCTGACATGCCTAAGCACAATATTTTTCCAACAATCTTTAAAAGTCATGACCTTCAGATTTTTTTCATTTACAAAAGTTTTGGGTTTACAAATTATTCATGAGACTTGGCGCATGATTCTGTCACGGTTTACATTTTGTAGGGTGGTGCACCTTTGTTTTCACTTCACAACAAACTTTACAGCACACTGACATCACATGTACTTATTTTGATTACGGACCTTCCCATTATACCCAAATCTCTCACAGTTTAAAGGTCTCAGTCGAATTCATTGTCCCCTCTGAAGGCATGCATGATTTCAGTAAATTGCAGCAACAATGAAAGAGCATCCCAGTGTTATTTTAACCATGTCGTCAACTTTGCATACAATACAAGGACAGGTTGTGTGTATTGAACATTAGTATGGTTGCTCATCCCAAACAATACTTGTCAATAATTTTGTAGGTTGTTGATATCGGTTGACTGAGGTCAGTTGGTGGAGTATTTTAAAGGGCCAGATCATAGTCTAATTTTTGGAGTTTTCAACTTGATGCATGAACAGTTTATCCATTCTGATTGGTCGAGAGGAGATCACATGTTCATAACAATTGATATAAACACGGTGAGAAGTGTTTAAAAATACGCCTAGCACCCAAGCTTACGCGTGGCGCTAATTTACGCACAACGCAATTGATATACCGGTACCCAATGTAGAATCTCTCAGCACATGCGATTACGCACAACTGTTGAGCGTCAATGCATTTTGAACCCTTCGCGAACTGGAGCTTGAGGACGTGACTGGAATAAAAAACTTAAAGAATTTTTTCTACTATTATGCTTTTTTAACAAAAAGGGCATGAATGGGAATAAGAGTAGTGACTCGGTCCTAACCAATAGTTTAAAAGCTTGTAGGGTCATGGCTGTGTGATAAGGGACCTTTTCGGCTTGGTCTTAGTACTCTTAAGACTCATATATCGCACGGCCAAGACACTGCCAGTATGAAATGGCCTGTTCTGTCATTACCTGTTCATTCATTCCCTTAATTGGGAGTCTGGAGTCTGGGAGAGCGCTCTTGCACAGGCGTGGAAACATTATCTTGTAGCTTCTCATGAGAAAACTTAATGTAATAAAAAATAATGGGCACCAAGGACAAGACCAGGGCAACATCAGTTGTGGCCTTCTTGAAATTCAGAGCATTTATGGCCGGAAAAGTAGACTGGAATAGCTTAGAGATGAAGACATACGATACAATGTAATGGTTTGGTTTGGTTTTTGAAGATACATTTGAAGATACATACATTGACAAATCTGAATTATTTTTTAAGCAACATTTTAGGACAAAAGTTCTGTAATGCATTTAATTGTGTTCATGATAACATCCTACACGTTTCCTCGCATGGTTTTATCCAGAGACTAATTGAAGATATTTTGTTTTCTTTCTCCTTTTCAGACTTATATTTTCACAGATGCCGACGATAGTAAATTTTATAAGAAAACAAGTGAGTAGAAATAAACAAGGCCTTATGGTTGTCAGAACAAATATCTTAAGGGTTTCTACATCTTGAGAGTAACCCTCCTACTTAAGGGTTTCTACATCTTGAGAGTAACCCTCCTACTTAAGGGTTTCTACATCTTGAGAGTAACCCTCCTACTTAAGGGTTTCTACATCTTGAGAGTAACCCTCCTACTTAAGGGTTTCTACATCTTGAGAGTAACCCTCCTACTTAAGGGTTTCTACATCTTGAGAGTAACCCTCCTACTTAAGGGTTTCTACATCTTGAGAGTAACCCTCCTACTTAAGGGTTTCTACATCTTGAGAGTAACCCTCCTACTTAAGGGTTTCTACATCTTGAGAGTAACCCTCCTACTTAAGGGTTTCTACATCTTGAGAGTAACCCTCCTACTTAAGGGTTTCTACATCTTGAGAGTAACCCTCCTACTTAAGGGTTTCTACATCTTGAGAGTAACCCTCCTACTTAAGGGTTTCTACATCTTGAGAGTAACCCTCCTACTTAAGGGTTTCTACATCTTGAGAGTAACCCTCCTACTTAAGGGTTTCTACATCTTGAGAGTAACCCTCCTACTTAAGGGTTTCTACATCTTGAGAGTAACCCTCCTACTTAAGGGTTTCTACATCTTGAGAGTAACCCTCCTACTTAAGGGTTTCTACATCTTGAGAGTAACCCTCCTACTTAAGGGTTTCTACATCTTGAGAGTAACCCTCCTACTTAAGGGTTTCTACATCTTGAGAGTAACCCTCCTACTTAAGGGTTTCTACATCTTGAGAGTAACCCTCCTACTTAAGGGTTTCTACATCTTGAGAGTAACCCTCCTACTTAAGGGTTTCTACATCTTGAGAGTAACCCTCCTACATGAACTTTTGGAACATTTTCCAGCGTGTTGGCCAACCATTTGAAACCATTCAACTACACTGGTTGTGTAAGGTGGCACTACTGTGCATAGAACTAAACTGTGTACTGTGTGTGCATTCACCACAGAATTATTCATCTGTCATTAAAAACCATGGTGAATGAGATGGAATGGTCAGACTGTAGGAGGGTTGACTTTGCACTGTGTACATTGTAGTGGCATTCACCACTTTTTAATATATCGTGGGCTGGCACAGTGTATAGCTATCATTTGTAACCACAGTGGGTGAAATTGAAAGGTCGAACAGTAGGAGGGTTGACTGTGTACTGTATGTAGATGCATTTGAACACCGTGTGATATCATATTGCACGCTGGCATTGTTTACAAACATTAAAATTTGTTTTGATGATATTGAAAGGTCAGACAGTAGGAGGGTTGACTCTGTGCTGTGTGGATGCATTCACCACAAGATATCATATTGCAAGCTGGTATTGTGGATCTATCATTCAAAACCACAGTGGATGATATTAAATGGCCAGACAGTAGGAGGGTTGACTGTGTACTGTGTAGATACATTCATCACATTCAAAAAGTAGACACTCTATTCTCCTGAAACTTTCACAGATGAATTTGTATTCTATCTTCCTTAGCAATTTTGCCTATAAATCAGCATTACATTGACAAAAATTAATCAATGACCCTACCTTTAAATAACTTGGCTAATATTTTCCATTTTCACTTTTTCTTTTCGTGATAAAGATGGAAATTTTATCAACACTCATTGTGCCAACCAACATACAAGGTAAGAAAATTTAGATTTGCAGATAATTTCAGTTTTTACTTGTATGCATCAAGTTTGAAAACTATAGACTGACTAGTTATGATTTTTTTAAAAATTCATCTTGCGTATACGCAAGAAGGCTTATGGTTAATTTCACTGCTTTAGTTTAGCATTGTGTGTGGAATCATAGTTCAAGATCGCAGATCTTTCCTTTGTTGAACACAATCGCCAAATTCCGCACCTCAGTAACTGAAATATGACAACAACAACTTTGTATGTCTGTGCCAAAGGACAAAGGGCTCAAAGGGTTTAGTTTATTCAGCTATTTTGAGTTTGGTATGTTGACTTGTTTGTGTGTCTGGGTTCTAGGTTTGAGTGGAAAAAAATCTGGCAAATGAATGGACCTTGAGGGGGCACAATAAAATCTTGAAAAGTCGTATTATTCAGAAAAAGTGATTTGTGCAGATTTGACATTTATTTTTATGAGTCAAGAGAGAAGAGATTGACTTCTTTGGTTAAATGACTATAAGGATATTAATATATCAAAGTATTATAAACCACAACGGAAACAAAGACAAATTGACAAGAGCAGGACTTGAACCTGTGACCTCAGGATTTATGTGCTGGTGCTCTACCAACTGAGTTATATAGACCTAGCTTTAATGTTGGCAATTTCCCAATTTTTTTTATTGAGGATCAGGTGACAAATTTTATGTTCTAATTCATGATGACTTACAAAATAGTTTTCTCTTTTTACTTAAGCCCCCCCTCCCTCGTGTAAGAGAAAGATTTAGGACCCTGTAGGGCTTGATTTTACAAAACTCTAAGAAATTCTGATTAATGTCCCTTGAGTTACAAAGGTTTTTGAAAACTAATTTCAAAGGTCTGTCCCAGTTTCATAGAGCTGCTTAAGTGTGAAAAGTAGCTAAGCACAAGAAGATTATGCTTACCAGAATAAGGTTACCAGCCAAAATATCATATCATATGTACCATCTGTGACTGGTATTTGGCTTATTTTTGCTTAGAAGCAGCTATGAAATTGGGACATGTTTATAAAAAGAAAACTGTTTATTTCCAGTTGTTTTTACTTTGTTTCATTATTCTTTTTCAGACAAGGTTTATGCTGCAAAATGGGCGCCATGTTCTCAATGTATTTGAAATCCAAAAAGAGGTAATCAAACTTGTCATTTAAATGTTTTCCTTGACTATTCAGAGCTTGTTTTGTTTTAATAAAAGTGAGTGTTTTGTGAGTTGACATGGATAACGAACCCCTGGCCTGATACTGCATGGAGGCAATTTCCTCCGTTGCCCCTGGTCATTGCCTTGGTGCCCCTTGAAATGTTCTAATAGAAATTTACAATTTCCTCATAGTGCCCTTTACGAAGGAGAAAATGCCTTGAATATTAATTAAGCATCAGGTCTGGAACACAATAACATGTATAGGGGGTTCACAGAAATGGCAAAAGTGCCATTCCATATCTCTGCAGACCTCTCAATAAATAGTTTTACAGGTTTTGTTTATACATATTTCTTTTAAATTTAAGATTTAGAATTTATTGTCTTCTAGTGTAAATATGTAGAGTAATTTTGTTGGTTCTTTGTTCTTATTATCAATTGTAGTTTTTTTGTTCAATCTTAGAATCTTGTTATCAATTTAGGTCAGCCTTTTGCTGTGACTTTTGTAATAAAATAGAAATATATAAAAGAATAAATTTTAAAATATCACCTTTTCAGACTGCTACAACACAACAGATCTTAATCATGCTTGTGTATTGTTCCCTGTACATGTATCTATTGATAATGAGGAGTGATTTTGATCCAAGGGGGGCCAGACTATATGTACTTCCACCCAAAGTTTTTTTTAGTTTGGCTCATCTGAAATGGCGGCTATGGCTACGGCTGTTTCTAAGGGTGTTGCTATGGATGTCCTATACCTCAAGGCATGATGCCCCTTTTTTCCCCAAAAGACCAACAAATTTTTGATTGGATTTCATCTTTTGTAATGTTGTTTCCGGTGCTTTTCTATTTTAAAGATGGTGGTGTACGTTAGATGACGATAACTACCTAAACATTGAGAATCTAGTCTCGTTATTACGATCGTATCGTCACGATAAAGATATTTATATTGGAAGGGCGAGCACAGCTACGGAGATAGTTGCTCACGATAAAGGAGAAGATGAAAAGGTGAGATGTCATCTCATAAGATGTTACTCAAGGAAGTGGTTAATATTTCATGGATTTAATAAGTGAAATTGGGATAAAGAATATCATTTTTGTTTTATCCTAATTACCAACGTGTGATAAGCAATGAAACAATCGGTTATTTTAGATTTCTTCATTTGGTGATCTAGCACTTAAGACATTTAGAGTGCGAGGGTCCTGGGTTCGACTCCCATCCAAGTACCCTCTGGATTTTGTTCCCCCTTCAGGACTCGGAAAGCAGCAAGTATAAGGATGGAACCAAAGTATTATTTGGGTTTTTTTATTTGAAAAAACTATCAAGCATGTTTTCGATATGTGTGGAAAATTATTTGAAAACAGGAAAGACTGGTAGCATTTTCTGCACAATATTGTTTAGATTGTAAATTTGAGAATTTATGTGTTAGATCAGTCAGGGGTTTTACTATGCTTTTGTGCGACCTAGAATTACTCCATGTCCCTCTTTGTTTGTTAACGAAAATAGAACTTGAAGCTAAATTGTTCAATTGTATTTCTTGCCCAAACCTGGAACAAACTGCAGGAGCTCATTTCACAGCCCCTTTTGATTCACTGAGTAATTTTTTAAATATATTTCAGCATGTCGTAACGAAGGGTCCACTAAAAAGTAGAGGGAGAGCAGCAAAATTTTGGTTTGGAACTGGGGGTGCTGGAGTATGCATCAGTCAATCTCTCGCCCTCAAGATGAGTCCATATGCCAGGTAAGAACATTTTAAAATTCAAGCATTAAGTTTAAAAATGGTTCTATCGGCCAATGCTTTGAGATATATTCTTCTAGCTTTTTCCCTCGTACTGGGCCCAATTTCATAAAGCTGTTTCGCAGAAAATACAAATTTCTTTGAAAAAAATGAGTGGGGCACCAGTTGCAACAATGTAAACTTTATGGAATTTTGGCTGGTAACCAGTTTCTGCTAAGCAATATTTTTCTCTGCTTAGCAACCTTTTGTGCTTACAGGCTTTATGAAATTGGGCCCAGGTTGCGCTTTGGAACTCCCTACCTGGGCCTTAATTTCATAAAGTTGCTAAGTACACAAAAGTGCTCAACACGGAAAAATCTTGCTTATCAGAAACTGGTTACCGGCCAAAATACCACGTAGTCCCCTGCTACTTTTTGCTTAGCAGAAAAATGCGCTTAGCACATTTTTCTGCTGAACAGCTTTATGAGATTGAGCCCTGCGTCTTCTTTTCCACCGTCTTACAATCTATTGCAGTTGAAATAACAAACTTGTGAAAATGTTGTCCAATCCATTGTTTGAGTCAGGAGAAGAAAACCGTGCACAATTTTCAGCATGTAAACACAATGTCCTAAATTTTGGTTGTAACAACCCAAATCAGCATGCATTTTTTTAAAGGTTTTCAGATACAGTTTTCTCAAATTCTCATTTTTCATTTCAGAGAGAAATATTTCAAATAAATTTTTTTTTCTAATATGAACTTCATAATCAGTAAGCTTTCAAACTAAAAACAAACATTGATGTTTTTTATCATTTTCATTCCTGTATAATACTTTAAAGTTAGAGCTTCATTTGCAAAGTGAGGCTCAAATTGCCCTTTGGGAAACATTGGGGGGGGAGGGTTGTAACCCGGACACCCTTAATCGCGCCCACAGTAGCATTTGCTTAGAAATTGTACTATCTTGAACAAGACAAGAATTATTTTAACTCCTAAAGTTGAATAAGTTATGAGAGATATAGTTTGATATTGAGAAACTCGGCTCTAAGGTGAAAAATAAACCTCATTATCGGCTTAGAATGGGAGATAAAACATGTTTTATAAAAACGTAAATATCCCGTGAGAATTTGAGAATAACCCACTCCAGGCTTGACTGATAATCACTTCCTTTGCTTGTGAATTGCCCTTTTCTTTATCATCATTGCCCCCATGCCGTTTCAGTTTGCTTTGTGGAGTGTGCTAAGCTCACGTGGGAAACTTTGTACCAACTTTGGGGTTTCTTTGGAAACTTTAGAATCGGTGAGAGGGTCTGGCCAAGGTTGACCTCAAACCAAGGTTCCTCAGGGTCTGTGGATTCTGCTTGATTATTTCTTAATATTTTATGACCCGAAAGTTTAAATAAATATCGGCATTTTTAAATAGGACCAGAGTTTGTGGTTGTTCTTTGATGAGAAATCTTTGAACCTTCAATTTATGTTGTAATATTTTCCCCTAGCTGACCTCAAAACTCCAGAACTTTTAACCTTCATACCCCACCTTCCTTTTCTCCATATTGATAACGCCCAAGAACTAGTTTTGCAAACTGCCTATCAACCAAAATAACCTATGGTATAAATGCAAAAAAAAAAAAAAAAAATGGCATCCTGTTTCGGCCGTAGCAGAGTCTTTCTCAAAGGTGAAATAATTGTTAAGTGCTGATTTTTAAAATTAATTGTTGAGTATACCCTCCCTTTAAAGGGTGTGTACAACATTGGTAAGATTTAAAATATAACTGCTCACAGATTTGCACATAACTTACATGGTATAAAGATGGTCATGGTGGAAAACTTCCCTAGAAATAGTTTTGCTTGAAATGCCATAGTTTTTATGAAATGAGTAAAACAATAGTATTTATCCTGCAGGATAAAATCCGATGTTTGAAAAAAAGTTAAAACATATAATGGAGTTTTTCACTGTTTTCTCTTGACTCCGAAGACCGATTGAGCTTAAACTTTCACAGGTTTGTTATTTCATATATATGTTAGGTCACATCAAGTTTGGATACAGGTCTTTGGCAATTACCAATGTTGTACACATCCTTTAAGCAGCTAATTTGTTTTCAACTATTAACATCAAAGCAGTTTAAAATTTGAAACTACAGAAAGCAAAATTCCTGGTCTCTCACAGGTGTTTAGGTCAGATGTTGACATCCCTCATGCAACGAGTAAACAACCTGACAATTAGTGCTTATTGTTTATTCATACTGATCCTTTTGCATTTTTTGTTGATCGTGTGCATGCGTTGATACCGGGCCCTCTTGCACACGCAGCCCTGTGTGGACAGCTGCCTGAGTACTTCACACGTTTAGAAGTTTTGTCAGACGCTGATCAATAGTTTTGTTGTGATTCTGTAATTGTTTGATGATCTATCCGTATCTATCCGTTCATGGAGATGTCAGTAGATGGGTGGTGTTGGGTAAATAGTTGTAACACTGAGAAATGTTGTGATTTGAAGATGAGTTTTGCTGACTAATCATTGAGAAACTAGAAAAAAGAAAGGTTTAAATACAAAGGCTTGCCTTGTGAAATACTGAATCACTTTCCATGGGTGAGAACATTGTTCCTGCAAATTTTTCATTCAGACTGCCAAATTGAAATAAGCAAAAGATAGTCATGATGATTGTGGTTTATAAAGAAGGATAAGAGTTAGCATGAAAGCATGCATTTTTCATAAGCAGGTACCTGCTTATGTTTTAATGAATGCGTGTACCAGGGGAAATAAAGTCACACTAATTACATGTGTCACTCAAAGTTTGTCTTTAATTAAATCTCTGAGAAAATATAATTAGCTGTTGCAAACTGCTTACCAAGTAAAAGGACCTGTGGTATAAATGCAAAAATTAGTTAGTGGCCAGACGTAATTAAATCTCTGTTTGTGTTTTTTATCCTATACTGTATTCGGGGCTTGAAATTGCCCTAGGACAGATCGTTGGAGCCCAGTGATATATGACCAGTAAACTCACAACTATACAAGTCTGGCAGTCTTGTGTTTTCCCACAACAATAGTGTTAATTTAATCAGATAAAGCTTTAATGAATTGTCCAATCTTGGATAATTGTTATTTTTTTTAAAATACAGAATTTGTTTTCTGAATGAATTGTTGCATATGATTTTGTTTCAAAATCAAAAACACATGGACAATGTGCAAAATACATGTAACATGCAAAATTGTTTGTATTGTACGTGGCTGATGGGCCTGAATTAATGTATGGATCCCGACAAGTTTCTACATGTACCTCTTATCGATGGCGTATTTATTTGTGCAATACTGTAAATGAAAGATAATAACTTTCTTGAACTTATACAAATAGCAATTTGAAGTTTAAATCTAAAATTTTGAGCTAAAACAGCCAAAAGTTGGACCTAGCAGTTTTAACCATTAGAGCTTGGTTACTAGAAGCGCTGTGGTCTAAATGAAATGGCGCTATATAAAAGCCAAGTGTATGTATGTATATGTAAGAGTGCCACCATGAATTCCAGAGCATTTACTGGCAGGCAAGATACAACACTTTTCATTTGAGCAAATCAACCTTTTTGTGTATGAATTACCATATAAAATCAAGAGTTTCTTAAAATAACAGCTGAAAGAGTTTTTAGATCTGCCTTTTTCTTCCTATCAGTTGTTGATAATAATAAAATGCGGAAGTGTAACCTCCATAAAATGTTTTTATACCTTTTGTGTTTTCTTCCGTTGCGCTGTGAACAAATCATGCCTGCAGGAAGTCCAGGCTCTGCGGCTCTTTGTCACAGATTATACGGTCGATCAAAACTGATTATTTTTTACAGTGAGGTTTCACACTTTACTTTCAACAGCATTTAACTACTTTGAAAGGGAATATTGGTTTTGTGAAAAAATAGTCCATTTCTGTACTTGAAAGTTAGCTATTGAAAGCCAGTGTTCTAGTACAGCAGTCTGCAAACTTTAGGCCAGCAACCCAATAAAAATGTCAGGCACTCGACTGCGACCCACCCAACCGATCGTCAGCCGATTGAACCCCCTCATGCAGAGGTATTATCATAAAAACATGCACATAATAAAAGTTAAGGAAAAATACCATGTTTTTGATGATGAAATGATTGAACGATGATACATTTTTGTTGCTAACAACGAATAATGAAAAGTGTGTACGATCAATTTTAGCGCAACCCACCAAAATTTGTTCGTGACCCACTTTTGGGTCACATAGCTTGCACCCCGTTGTTCTATTGAATATCTTCTCAAAATACAAGCCTGATAGTGTGTCCTCGTTTGTAGATTACATTTATCGGCATTGTTATGAAATTTGATCATTTATTTTAACCATTAGTGTTTTTTAAGATTGTATCAAATGTGCAAGGAGGTGGTTCGCTTTTAAGTCATTAGTAATGAGATACATGTTTGTACATTCCTAGACCCACCCAGTTATGAGATATACTTAATAAATAACTTGGTTCAGATTGAGAAACTTGAATCGGCCTCCAGGCATGTAACGTTTCTGCTAATCGGCTGATTTTTTCTTCTTTTTTTCTTCTTTATTTTTTAAAATTTTATTTTAAACTCTTAGACGTTTCACAATGAATACAAGTTGAACAGAGGCTGTCAAGGGTATTCAATAGTATAACAAACTGTGACCGAAACATGTGTACAACCAGACCCCTGCCAACGATAATTTTTTAAATTATATAACTATTGAAATGGAGATATAAAAATAAACAGGTGGACAGTCCATATGAGCTCCCCTTGGTATTGGAAGTTGTCAAACTGGTTCTCTGACTAGTTTGTCAACTCCCAATACCTCAGGGAGCTACATGTAATATCAACTGTCCACCTGAAACCATGTATTTGTATACTTTTTTACTCAGGAATATTGCATTAATCATGTATGAAGTTGATTGAAAATGACTGATTATTTTGGTGGTCACTGATGGGGCTTAGTGCCAACCATGAAACCTCTGCCCACTATGTCTCATGTCTCACCATTGAGCTGATAGGAGGGTCTAACCATAAAGCAAGGACCCAGGTCTTACCTTAGAGTTAAACTTTCTAAGAAACTGATTTAATTCGACTGATTTGTTGAGATCCTTCCAACCATGGACTGTCTGCCCCACTACAAATGATTGAAAGAACCCTGCCTTACCTTGGGATACTAAAGTTAAACTATTTAGCAAAATAAAAGACCTGATCTAACACAGACTTTCTGGGAGTGAAAATCCCCTGTTGAAAAGACTACAAGGTTATCTCAACAGGGTGTAGAAACCACACACCAGACACTGTGGACTGGCTGTGCAGTCACTGTAATCACTCAGAACATTCTGTTTAAAGTCCACCTCAATAGGTCATTATAATGGAGCATCCATCTTGGTTTTTCTTGCCATTGATATGCTTTCCTCAATGTATCCAAACAGAGGCTGGAAAGGGGGAAAAAATAGCCAGGGCCCGTTTTGGTAAAATGGGAATACGCATTCTTTACAAAGGGTACTAAACAAAGATAGTGGCAGTTTGTCAAAGAATTACACAACCTTTACTGCCAAAGAGCCTGAAGACTTGTCAAGTACGTCTAGGAATAAGCAAGCAGCTTATTCAGGAGAAAGAATTCACAAAATTAAAGGTCATTATAAAAAACGAGGGTTAAATTTGTTTTTAGTTTCGGGCTTCGAGTTGAGGGTTACCTTTTTCAAGTTCGAGTTGAAACTTGAAACTCGAAGAAGTCAACTCAAAACTCAAATGATTTAACTTGAAACTTGAAACAAAAAGTCAATGCAAAATCAAGAACTTCGACTTGAAACTTGATAAAGAATCAAAACGCAATAACTTTAACTCGAAACTTGGAAACTTTAACTTGAAATTCGCCAAATCTACACATATTATTTGGAAGATTTCCTTAGTTTGTATTGTAACAGTTTCAGATATAGGTTTATCTGCTGTATTAGGCCTCAATTAAACATGCGTGGTTGTTGCTATTGTTAGTTTTCCTTACATGTGTACTTGCCCATGTCAAATTTATAGAGATTTATATTTTCCGTAGGGAAGATTTTTCATGCTCCTTTTACTTTTTAGAGTAAAGTGGTTTTGTGATGTTTTCTTAGGGTGTACTTCCTGTTTTTGTTTTTTAGGAGTTTGGAGGGAGAGAGGGGATGGGATCGGATAATTTGGTGTTGGTTTAAGTTTTCTTGTGGCTAGATTCCCATGGTTGGAGAGGATTTGTAAGTTCATAACTTGCTCTTTAGGGCTTGAGTCTCCCTCCATGGCTTGACATACATGTAGCTGGGTTGTGACCATTAGTGACTCCTGACCTGTGCAGTGAGTGGAATGTACCACACTGCAGAGCAATCACTCAGTATCCCTCCATAGTGTGTGTACACCTACAGTGTGTACCTGTGTATTGTGTATGGCTTGAGACTGCTGCCCTTTATAAAATAGCAAGGCTCCAATTTATTTTTATTACACCAACTGAACAAATCAGAACTACCGATAGTTGTTCAAGTGATGTACAGTTAGAGTTCCACCATGCAATGTCAAGGGTTTGCTGGAGTTACCACCAGGGCAGTAGGACGAGAATCACCAGATAGCTTGCTCAGTCCATCAAGGCCCAATTTCATGGCTCTCATAAGCAAAGAATTGGCACTTACGGAAGCAGGGAATTTTGCGCTTACGTCAAGCTTACGGGTCAGCAGCCTGGACAGGAATTTTTTGCTTGTGCGTGTGCGTAGTCAACGTTACTAGGCATTCTATGCTTACACAGCTAGCGCAGAAATTTGGCGCTTGCTCGGTAAGCTGAGAATGGTGATTGCAAGCGCAGAATTCAGTGGTAAGCAGAGCCATGAAATTGGGCCCGGCCTTGTGCTTAAGCTTTTTGTAAAGTAGCCCATCCGGCTAGTAAACTTTGCGTTTTACTTACCCCCAGGAAATTTTAGTTGCCCAGATTTTAAACATGTATTGCCATAAATCTTTCCGCTGTATTAATATTCACACACTCAAAAATAATTTGACAAAAATATATTATTGACATCTGAAAAGGAAGAAATATGGGCATTTATTTTTAAACAAGTAGGTGGCACAGTTTTTAGTAGCCCACAGGGTGGGTTGAGAAGCGTTGTTTACTAGCCATAGCAGTTTTGCTGGGCTAGTGTTAACCCTTTCCTTACCGAATTGTTTGGACATAAACAACTGCTGATAACCGCATTGTTTGACCACTCAAGCGTGAAGCACACATTCTTACACAACAGAAAGCTTTCGTTCAAAGGCCATTTTTACAAACCCCATTATCTCCTTGAAGACATTGTTTTACAGCAAAATAAGTAATACAAAAGTTCTCACTCATTAAATTTCCTTTCTTATAATCTAAAAATCATTGAGATCGGTCAATAAATGTCAAAGTTCTTTGTCTTTCTTTCCTTGGTGTGATCTGTAATCTCAAATACTTTTTTGTACACAAGTATATGGCGCTCCGTAGGTGTTTGGCATTTCGGATCTTTCAACTCCAGTTTGAAGAGATTGCAAAAAAGCAAACTTATTTTATTTGACCATCATTGGAAAGATCCGATCTTCCCCTTTCCAATGATGGTATGCTTGGGTATGGAGGGCAAACATGGACAAAACTACAGCTTTATTACAAATGACCTTTGTGCTCAGGCTTGAGTGCTCTTTTGTGTGTAAGCTTGGTCGACTAAAGTCGCCAATGGTAAGGAAAGGGATAAGGGTCAGCCCTGCTTGCTGTTTTTTAAGTCCACAGGAATTTTCACTCACACCTGAGATTTTCTTTTCAACATTTAAATAGTATGTGACTTGAGTGTACAATCTCTCCTTGTATAATTTTGAAGATTTTTTTGAAAGGCCGATTATCAAGGTTTTCAGTGACTAACTATGAACCAGTTAGCTTGTCAATTTACTTGTTCTCCCGCTTTTTCACTAGTCCATAGTTCTCATTAGAAAGGGACGCTTTGCAAAACTGTTCAAACTATTCAGGTGGGCCACATGGAGAGAATTTGGACTGGTCATCAGTAACTTATAATTGTTCATCACACTGTAAAAGCATGAAGGACAAAATTAAAGGGAGAATGCCTGCTGGTTCCATTGGACATGTTGGAGAGATTTCTAACAAATCCTTGTGTGTTTTTGGTCCAGCCGGTGGTTGTTCAGGGATGGCATTGCCAGGTTGCCAATATGGTCTACATTTATGAAGTGTCAAAAAGACTATTGTTTATGGTTCGGAAATTGCGGCTTCACTCCAGTCTAGTGGGGTGTAGAGACAATGGGATTAATCCTTTTGTCTAAACCTGTGACTCGTGTATAATAGTAAAAAAAAATAATAATAGTAAAAATTTTATATAGCGCCAAATCCATCGAAAACAATGCTCCATGGCGCTTACAGAGTAACATTTAAAAACAAAAACCCTATAGATAAACACAAAGTCATTAACAGAATTAACAAGAAGGTATAAAAATAAGTTTAAAATCAGCAAAAATTACAAGCAAAAAATTACAAGCAATTATAGAAATATGCAATATTTTAAAATGCAAAGGTAAGTAAATGTAAAAACAGACTAGCTGTGACCACAATAAAATTTGTAAAAAAGAGACATACACCAAAACTTAACTCCAGAAAAAAAAATTAAAGAATGGAAAATAAGTGCTAAAAAGATACCTTTAGGGATAATAAAAACCACAAGAATAACAAAAACATGGGTCTATACAATCATAAAAATGCCTTTCGGAAGAAATAAGTTTTCAGCCCAGATTTAAAAACATCAATACTCTCTGTTTCCCTTAGGCACAAGTTCAGCTGGTTCCATAATTTAGGGGCAATGGCAGAAAAAGCTCTATCCCCAAATGTGCATAATCTGGTGTTACAGTGCTGTAGTCTGGTTTTATCACATGACAACCGTGTGTTTCTACGTGAACTGGAACCAGTAGTATGCAGTAATTCACTGAGATAAACAGGGGCTAGACCATTTAAACATTTATGAACTAACAGACAAATTTTATACATGATTCTATAATTCACCGGAAGCCAATGGAGCTTCATAAGTACAGGGGTTATATGCTCAAATTTTCTGGTTCCTGTGAGAATCCTGGCAGCATACCGATTAACATTTATCTATGATAAACTGAAATTTTTCCCCAAATGAAAATAATATCATTTACACATTTTGTTTTGATAAACAAAAAATGTTTGCATAGTTCCCGAATAGATATAGACAAAGCTGCAATCTCTCGCCAATTCTGCAGAAAGTTCCCTGAAAATAAACCAATCTTTCAATATTCTGATGAACAAATTTGAAAATCTCGCCGATTATGGAAACTTTTTCCCTGTTGCATTGGAATGTAATTCTAAATATCTCCCCTGATTGTTGTACAAAACTTCCCTGATTGGAAGATTCAAATCTCGGCAGCTCTGTAAAGATTGTATGTAGTCTGTATAAAACGAGCCAGTGGGTTCTTGTCGCATTTCCTTCTTTTGTTGTTATTCTTGGTGCCACATGACTCTCCACCTCTTGTTAATACCGATGTTAGTGTTGGATATTCTTGATCCTTTACATACTCTTATTTATTTAATGTCGTTCATTTCCTTCTTTCCTCCTGCAATTTTTATTTATTTTGTTGGACTTAGTTTCCTGTTTCAGATTTCATGGCTAGGTGGAATGTTTGTTTAGTGTTAGGAATTGCAACAGTCAAAACCATATTTTTTCTTGCACTGATTTTAGGTTTTTTTATTTGTTCTTTCTATGAAGAGGTGACAGTGTATTTTTGGCGAGAAAGACATACCCCTTGACCAAATCTCTAGATTTCTATTTGGGGAGCTGTAGAGGGTCTGTAAATCTCATAGATAGCTCAAACCCCATCTTTGTATTATTTAAATGATTTGGGGTTAAACAACGAAAATTACTAAAGTGGGATTTGAACCAACGGCCTCCTGATTAACATGCTTGTGCTCTACCAACTGAGCTTTCTAGCCCTAAATTGGCGGTCTCCCTATTTTGTCAATATATTTATTGTATTATTTAATAAAACTTGAACAAGTTAAGATGTGATGTAACATTACATCAGATCTGAACAGCTTTTTAAAATTTCCAGTAACACTAACTATTAATTCAAACGTTACAGCAGGGCTCAAAACTTACATTGGATCACAGGCCCAAGGCCAGTGGTTTCAGCATCGGGCCAGTAAATTCACAACTGGACAAGTCCTGTTGTCTTGTCTTTTTCAATTCAATAACAATACCTCATTGTGTAATATGTTTTAAAATATATGTTCAAGTATTGATGTAAAGTCTGATAAATATATTTCAATAAGAAAAATTAGATAAATCTGCTCTTACTTCTCTTAGAGCTCGTTGAAAATAAAAACAGTAAAAACTGTGCAGAAAGTTTGTCCTCATTTTAATTCTGTTCTTGTAAATTATACTCTGGTCCAGTAAAAATTTTGAGCTACACTCCCATTGGATTTCCCCCAAAATTCAAGCTCTGAGTCCAGTAACATCCTGTATGTTCAGCGAGTGCTTCATCTCAAAACCAAGAAGACACCACAACCCATTTTCTAGGACTTTTCATTTCTGTACACTCTCTCTCTCTCTCCTGAGTGTGGGAAAGTCCCTCCTGCTTGGTCCGAGTGAATCCTCGTATTAGCTGCACTACCTCCAGCCCATTGTATCATTGTTCACCCCTACACAATGTGCATTGTGCCGCCTGAGAATAGATTTGACGACTTTGCCATGTCGTTTTCAGGAATATCGTTCAATCGGAAATTGACAATAATCACGGCCGCGTTTGTGCAACTGTGGATGAATTGAATAATATTGTAATCTTTACAAGGGCTGGACCTCAGCAAATGTTGAGAGTGGGATTTGCTGGCATTTTAGTTTTTGATGGTTGCAATTTGGTGTTTCCAGTGTTGGTTTAATTGGTGTTTTAGTGTATCTTCCCACCATATTTTGTGTGTTTATGTGGGTGTGAACAACTTTAGAATAGAAAAAAAAAAATCAATTAAGCAGAGATTATTTTGTAAAGGCAAATACAATTGGCGGTTACATTGAAGAAGGAGTGGTTCTAGTTTAGTCAAAAATGGTGTAAGAAATGATTTAGACAAAAGAGTATTGTGTTGTCTCTTTTGCCTTGTTTCTTTATACACTGTAAACTAAAGGTGGCCCAAGAGGGGTTAGAACCCATGACTTTTTGTTTATGAGTGGTCAGCTGGTCAACGAACCAAGCTGGATGGCATGGGTTTGAATGAATCTAACTTGGCCCAATTCCATAACTTATTCTACAAGCATGTACTTTCTCAGGATTTTTTTCAGATTCATAATTATTCTTCAGAATGTTTTTGAAAGAAGCAAAGCAATCGCCAAAGTGAGAAAGAATTAGTCCACATTGTGTCCAAACCTTTAGTTTTGTATTTCTGGTGATGTGCAGAGTTCTTAATAATTATAACTCTTGAATTATAAAATCTTGTAGGTTCTAGGTCTAGAATAAGGGGGGGGGGACACCCAATCTGAAGGCTATATTTTCAGGAATTTTTACATGAATTCATTAAATCTTATCCCTGATACTACAGGTATATTGTATACCAATAATAATCAGCATTTAAAGATACTCTACACACTTAATAAACAGCGCTTACAGTAAACAATAAGTAAATAAAATAAATCAATTAATTGATGGTCACATCTGCTGCAATAAATTGATTAATTTCAACAGAGAGATGTTTGAATCATCCTTTTGAATCAGTGACTATGGGAGACCTGTGTAAGGTTGACTTGATAATTAGTGGTTAGACTGACCTACATTAGAACCAAGAACCAACCAAGAGCAAGTTCGAGTGTTAACCTTTAGTCAATTCACCGTTTAAATCTCGCATGTGTTGTTTGTGTTTCACTCGAACGCGTTTAGTCGATTGATTCTTCAAATTTGGCAACCAACATGGCGACGACGTATCGAAGAGAGAAAAAATGTATTGGTCCAAAACGCCATCTTGACAAAATGACGTAACTTCGTTAGTTGACTAGAGAAACAGTGCTCCGGTGCTAGTTTGATCCAGTTGCACTAGCTAGTTCAACCATGCAGCGTTCGATTAACATCTAAATTGAACATAGTTAAGTCTAGTCAACTCTAGTCAGCCAACTAAACTTGTTCAAAGCTGGGTGGCATGGATTCGAATCCGCTTCGAGAAAGACTCTGCTAGGGTCAAAACGTCAGGCCATTAATTGTGTTTTGCATTTACACCATACACGTAGGTCCTTTTGGTTGGTAAGCTTCCAAAAGATTTTAAAAAATCATCTCAAACATACCAAACAAAATCTGTTGCAGTTTGAGTTACAGTGTACATATACCATGCTCATGATGTTCATGTTAAAATTTTATTTTGTGTCCTGAATTCTACAGTACTGAAGAGTTTCCACGAATCTGCAGCCGGATTGGTCTACCTGATGATGTGGCTCTTGGATTTGTTATAGGTAAATTACAATATGTGATTAGGTAGATAGAGAGCTCGGTCTTGCCGTGAAAATCCTAAATAGTTTGCCGGAAAAAGTTCAATGTTCATCAAATGAACTGCTTGTTATTGCGGTCGGGGAAAAAAGTCTCCAAGTTAACGTTTGTATCGACACTATGTTTGAATAACCTCTTTAATGAGGTATGGTGGTTCTGACAAGAACTGGTGATGTACAAGTAGTTATTTTACTGAAGATAATCACGCATACCAATCAAAAGATTGAGTTGTACCACTGGTTTTTTCTCAGAACACCACAATTCATTAAAGGATTTGTTGCATTTATAAGCCGATTTGAGATATATGATGGACACAACACTATGACAGGTTTGGGTACGTTTGTCTGTAGACCCCCAAACCATACAGTGTACTCCTATAGATTCCACCATATCTCAAATGGTGTTACCGTAAATTTCACTTTCTAAATCTTGTTTTGATGGTGTTTCTGCTCCGCTGATTTCATACGATTCGTGTAACATGTTTGCTGGGCACATTGTGTTTTTACACTTTGAGCTACTCAGTTCAGTTGACATGGAACATAGCTTCAAACAGTCACGCTCAAATCATTATAATGAGAACATAACAAAATTGTGTAGAAAATGAATGAACTGTTTTTTGGGACACATCTAACTTGCCCTAATCACCCAACCCTTAAATTTAACTGCCCATTGTATTTGATTATGTTGGACTAAGGATTTTACTGGTAAACTGTAAATTGTAAAATGTAAATTTAGAATGGAATTCGGTCACTGGACCGCAAAGTTTGGGATGTTTTTAAATGAACAATATACCAAATTGATTATGCTTTACATGGGCACAGACATACCACCATAATCCAACAGTGTTAGTGTTGAGTTACTGAATGGTGTTGGACTGAAATATTATTTGAAACATTATTTCATTCCCTCTAAATATGATTTTGTTCCCTCGTTTTAACAGTTTTAGGGAATGAATTATTGTTTTGGGGAACAAACTATAAAAATTATAATGAAAACCTTGTCTCTTTATTCTATTTTCTTTGATTAGATCAAGAAGTTGAAATTGATTATTTTGTCTTAAATCACAGATGATCTCCTTGGAGTTCATCTTACCAAGATTTTGCATCTTCATTCTCATCTTAACTCACATTCCTTGAGGAACTTAAAAGATGAGCAGATTACTAAAGCTGTGAGTATTTTCCCTTGATGTGAGAAATCAATTTTGTTTACCCTTAAAAACGTCTCAGCCAATCGTCAAAATTTCAAAGCCTGGTTTATAATTTATGCCTGAATCGAAGATAAGTTGATTGACTACTGGTTTGTGCATGATCAAATTAACTCTTTTCGAAAAAAGGAATTACATAGACATAACAGGTGTTAGTTGTCAGGCAAAAAGGATGTGTTTTTTCAGCCTCTTTCTTTAATGGTTAATATTTTTGTGGAAAAATATTTTTGAGGATTGGAAAACAAGTTTAATAAATTCATTTTTTAAGTTTTTGTTTAATGCCTTGCTAATTTGGTTCCCTTTAATTGATATTTTGAGAGTGTTTTGTTTAACAAATCTGATTTTTTTCCCTTTGATGATTGTCACTACAGATTACTCTGAGCTATCGGTTACAGGCTGAGAAGTCGACTTTTGTCAACTTGAAGCACGCTGCATTTAATAATACACAGGACCCTACAAGGTAAACTTAGCATTCAAGTGTCTTGGCCTGGCCATCCAGTACACCCAACTCAGTGTCTGGTTGCTGAGTTATAACAATGTGGGTTCGAATCCCACTCATGGCACTTGTCTTTCTGAGCATTTGTGTTTGATACTTAATTGCAATAGTGCTTCTTTCAAGACCCTTCATAAGGATGCAGGGTGCGAATCCCGCTCAGGGTGCTTAACTTTTTGAGCCTTTGTGTTTGAAACTTCATTGTAATAGGCCCTTTTTCAAGACCCTTCATGATGATGTAGAGTTCGTATCGTACTCATGGCGCTTGCCTTCTTGAGCACTTGTGTTTTACACTTCATTGTAACGTCCCCTCTTTCAAAACCCTTCATGATGACGTGGGGTGCGAATCCCTCTCATGGCACTTGTGTCCATGAGTAAGATATTTAAATGTACACATGTATTGTCTCTGTCCACAAGCTTCTGAAGACTGATTTCTTTCCCAAATTACTGTTCAGTTATTTGACTTACTGTTTCTGTTTCCAATTTATTCATTTATCTCATCAACTGTTTTCTTATTTCATCTTTGTAAATATTTCATTTTCTGACTGTGTTTTCATAATTCTTATAAAGGCTGAGCCACTCATGGTTTGGTTTATCTTTTGTGTAATTGTAAGATTTATATTTGGCCATCTGTTTGAATTATTCCCTATTATTGTCTCATTTGAATACTATTCAATTCTTTTCTGACTGTGATTAAATCATAATTGTTTAATGTTTAGCAACTGATAATATTTATATTTCTTTAGTGTAATTTAAAAAAATGTTTTTTTAGCCTTGTTTTTAAACTTTTATTTTATATTTTTGTGAAGTGCCTTGAGCGTCTTTGTGATGAGATTTTGACAATGTACAATTTGTTGCTATTGTTACTATACCAAAATTGATCCCATTTCAGTATTTTAATTGTCATTTATCTTTCCGTTTCAGATTTAAATCGTTACATTGCAAGTTTTATCCGAAAGCCAGCATCTGCCCGAAGGTATGACCTACAGTATGTGATGTAACGCTTCAGTAAATGGCTAGAATTCCTGTGCATTAAGTAATAATGCATGTAGATTTTCAACAGGTGAAATGAATCTATGGTGTCTTCCATTCTTGCTTCCATCTTAAGATAATCAAACAATGCAGTGAATAACTTCTTCTTATGCTTCCTTGTCAACTGATTCTACAATTAACTTCCAGATATTTTGCCATAAAAAATGAACCAAGGCAAATTCTTGGTAAAGAACCAAGGCCAAATCTTAGTAAAAAACCAGAGGAAGTCTTGGTAAAGAATCAAGACAAAGTCTTGGAAGAACCAAGGCAAAGTCTTGTCAAGACAAAGTCTGGCAAGAACCAAGGCAAAGTCTTGTCAAGACAAAGTCTGGCAAGAACCAAGGCGAAGTCTTGTCAAGACAAAGTCTGGCAAGAACCAAGGCGAAGTCTTGTCAAGACAAAGTCTGGCAAGAACCAAGGCGAAGTCTTGTCAAGACAAAGTCTGGCAAGAAACAAGGTGAAGTCTTGTCAAGACAAAGTCTGGCAAGAACCAAGGTGAAGTCTTGTCAAGACAAAGTCTGGCAAGAACCAAGGCGAAGTCTTGGTGAGAACCAAGTCTTGACAAGGCATTGTCGGAATAGACAACTATTTGTGCTTCCGGAACAAGTGAATCAAGAAAAGGACATCATTTGTACTTCCATTTCATTTGAATTGGATGTAAGAAAAGACTTCCGAGTTACCCTCCCTCGAAATGTCTTCTTTCTTGTGTAATCAAGAAAGAAATAGAAGTCACCAGGAGTTGTTTGGAGTGAATCTTGACCATTCCATCAATGTCTTGACCAGTGTTGTAGTTAAGACCATCACCCCGAAGGCAAAGACCAAGGGGAAACAAGACTGGGAGCAGGAGGGACCGAGACCAAGACCGATCTAGACACCAAGACCTGTCTTAGGACCTACAACACTGGTCTTGACATGAACGTTTTTTTTTGATAATCAAGAATGCTTCCAAGATTATTAAAACTACGAGCTTCCAGAGCAAAGCGCTTCTATGTTCCTTTTTGAGGAATTTATTTTAATTTTATAAAAACCAGTTTGTATTCGAATAAAGCTGCAAGATTTGATAGAAAAATTTATTTCTAAAATGCGCCTAAAATGCATCGAACAATTGTTTAGAAAAATTATTTTCAGATATAGATATAAATTTTGTGTAGTAACTTTTAATGCTTAAAAACCAGAGGCTTAACTTTTGAAACAGATTTTCTTTTACACTTTTGTATTGATTTCTTTATATTTAGATAATTACTAGTTATGTGGTGTTAGGAATTAAGACTTTCAATTCAATTCAATTCAATGTAACATTTATTTCCATCTTGAAAAGTACAAAACAAAATGTTTTAAATAATGAGTTTCTTTGATTTTTGTTTGTTTCTTAAGCCGTCTTCGAATTAGCGGCTACGGCTACGGCTATGGCTACGACTGTTGCTAAGGGTTTGCTAAAAATGTCCTATACTTCAATGCATGATGACGCGGCGATGGAGCCGGAGCCAAAGCCGCCAATTCAGACACAGCTCTAGGTAGTAAATCTAGTGATATTTTTGTATTTGGATGGTGTTGGATGGGAGTTGATGGTTAGGGTACAAGCTATTTATTGAAGATGTTTCTTGTTTAGAAATGGATGAATTTTTTAGGGGAGGATGAGGTGATTTTGGAGAAGTTTTTTGTCATTATTTATTGGTCAACAATAGTCATGGAGAGATGGTGATATTGATTGGTATTGATGTTGATAGGACTCGTCCTGCAATTATTGTTTTCAGCCGTTACTGCGATCATGTGAAGAAAAAAAATCTTATGCCTGTTCACACAAAGCAATTTTTTGTAATGGGAGCTGGGATTCAAGGAAGTACACTGTAGACAAAAGGAACAGTTTGGCAGCACAGGAAGCAGGGTTTGCCTAGAGTTTTACCAGTGACTAGCCAGCAGGACCATTGCGGTGTTTCACCTGTCCGCCAGCTTTCACCAGTCCGCCAGCTTTCACCAGTCCTTATTTCATATTAAATAGGGATGTTTTCAACTCTGAACAGGTGTTTAACTAGCATTTTGCCAGTAGAACATTGTTAAGGGAGGACACTTGGAAGTCTATTTTTACAACAGTGTCTATTGTTCCCAAGACAATGTGAAAGTTGAAATGTGAATGCCTTTTTTTCTTCTTGGATATTGCTTGGTAGCCTGTAAATTGCCTCAAGTGACATGGTGTATAGAGCTAAGCAAAATTTGGCAGTGGACCAGTCACTGTTATACATAGCATGGTTTCTTGGCTGGTAACCTGTTTCTGCTAAGCAAATTTTCATAAAGCAGCTTTATGATCGCATAGATGTTAATTTTTGCATCAGGGATAAAGAATATAAATTTGTTTAACCCTTTCACCGATGTGTGTTAAGCACTGTATACTCACCCGAGTGATTTGCCTGTGGATTTTTTTCACAGAACTCAGGAAAGTACTGAGTATACAGTGCTTAACACACACCGGTGTAAGGGTAAAAACCTAATTATATCAACGATCGCAGTTATGGCTGAAATTAGTGGTTGCTGGTTAAGTCTTTAGTTTGGTTGAAAAGTTAGAAGTCGGGTCAGTCGGGAGTAGCTTGATTGCAATTTAGTTCTTTGTGCAATGCACCATCTTGTAAATTACGAAAAAGGATTATATTTTTATATGATATTATTATTAACCGAGTCAGTGTGTGATTACATTGGAAAGATTGAAGTGTAACGATTTGAGAATAAATTTGGGTTTGTTCAACGAGTCGTATGTAACGTGCCTTACCTCAAAACTTAACCCTTTGGAGACCATATTCATGAGCCAGAAAAAATGCCACCAACAATGTATGCCAAGATTGATCTTTACCATTTCAGCTAGAAAGCTCACAGCCTAAGTCATGTCCTCAATGGATTTATTACCGTTTGGTTTTTTTCCCCAGCCAATTTGACTGAAAAGTAAATTTAAATAACGCGCAATTGACCAAGACCCAATGCTAAGCTGTTCACAGTTAAGCGCAAGAATTTGTGCCTAAATATGGCAAACAAAAGTGATTGTAAACACAATTGTATTTGCTAAAAAGTTCAAGAAGATTTGGTGGTTGGTTTGCATTGTTGTGTCACTCATGTGCTTCAAGAATCACTTGCAACTTAGCGTGCTTTTTTTGCTTTGCTTTCGGTAAACAGAAGTAATGAAACATAACTCCCACTCTGCGTTGCTTACAGGCTTCCTAAAGATAACACCATGGGCCCAATTTCATGGCTCTGCGCTTGCAATTGCCATTCCTCGCTTACAGGGCAAGCACCAAATTTCTGTGCTAGCTGGGTTAGTAAGGAATGCCTAGCAACTTTGAGTATACACACCCACAAGCAGAAATTCCCTGCTAACCTGTGAAATACGCTGACATGAGTGCAGAATTCCCAGCTTTCATAAGCGTCAATTTGTTGCTTACGGTAAGCAGAGCCATGAAATTAGGCCCTGATGGCGTCTCTGAAGGGTCTACCATGTGATGTATCCAGCCTACAGGCTTTGGAACCACACCTTGTATAAAAGTCGCAAATAAATGAAGTAAGAGTTATTTGAAGGTTGAATGTGAAGCAGCTTTTTCCAAAGAAACAAACATTTTAAAACACACAAATGCTCGAAAATAATACTCTCAGATTTAACACGTGTAAGTATATGCCAAGGATTAAACAAATAATTCCGATTTAAAATTATATTTGTTGATACTCACATTTTGCTTTTTGATTAATTAAAGCCATTCCTTTGGCAGGGATTTTATTTTTTATTTTTTATTGTTTGAAGTGTTGTTTCTAGGAGCCACAGATGATTTTTTTAAAAGTATTCCAGTTGTACTTTTGTTAACAGGTGATATGAATGTACAACTTTGGTTTCAATGTTTGCTCTGCAGTGATTTTGTTTGTTAAACCATTATAATTGAGTGTGTATTCGTCGTCATAGTCATGATATCATACCAGGTCACTGAACCACAGCCATGAGCTACTGGTTCACGCCGTCCCATACAAAAAACAGTGAAGTTTTGTAATCAGCATCTTTCACCTTCAGGAACCAAAACTAACTGGACATGAGTTTCACTTGTATGATACCAGCCTGCTGCAAAGCAGTTTACCATATTTGACCGCTATTTTTGCCAGATTTTGTTACTATCAAGCTGTTAAAAAGTGTAAGTTTGTGCTCTGTGTTGAGTGTACAATCTTCTGCGTTGCTATGGAAGTGGCATGAACCAGTGTCAAGGAAGTGAGTTTGACCTTGAGAGGAATTGATGTCAGACGGTGACGGTGAATTTGTGTTCAACTTTGTTTCCTTTGTGTGACAGTGTGCCTAAAGTACTAAAACATGAAAGTTTGTGATGTGTGGGTATCATGGGAACAAGCAAAACAACCTTAAAGAAAACATTAATGTTAAAGCTGATAATCTGGCAGCAATCTTCACTTGAACTTATTTTGTAAGACTGGGGCCCAATTTCATAGAGCTGCTTAAGCACAAAAAGTTATAAATTTACCAACCAAAATGCCATTCCCCATGTATGATAGAAATTGTGTAGTAATCATTACTGCTTAACCAGCTCTATGAAACTGGGCTAGAAAAGTGGGGATACCTTTTGAAACAGTTTAGTATACTTGTTGCAGTAATTTTTTGTTAAGAAATTTATTTTTAAGTTCACTGGGGAAATAATGAAACTTAATTTACTAATTTACTATCAATGTATTAATCAACTTTTGTTTAGTTTATACAGAAGTAGATCTGATTTTATATTTTATACACAAAACTTGTTTTGGACACAAAGGATGATGTGTCTAAAAAGAAGGCCAAGTTTGTTTTTGTTATAAATTTGTTTTCAATATTTTGTATTTTAATACCAAAAATGCATCTACTGAACTGATGGTATGCATTTATATTGCTTTTTTGTATAATCCACAAAAAAATGTATGTTTAAGGGAACATGTATACAATATGACAATTTGTAAGGTACAAAATGACTCAAATCCCAGATAATATACTCCAGATTTATGTACTTTATTAATTTGTATACTTTATACTCCAGGCTTTTTAAATTTAGGTGGAGGATCTGGAAAATTTTCCTTTCTTAATTGAATTTTGTTGTTCCCCGCCCCCTTTTTGAGTAGGAACTTTCTAGTAAATAAAATATGCACCTTTAAAAAAATGTATACTTCATAATAATACAAGTGTATTAAGTCTGACATTACTTGTAATACTGTTTTCTTTTTGAGGACTAATTTTAATGTAGCCAGTTCTTCACCTTTTCTACCCTATTATTGAATATTTTGTTTTATTCTTAATTTACAACATTGTTACCCTCATGGGCAGTAACTTGCTGGGAGGGAAACACATGTAAAAAAAAATTAAAGTGACTATACATATAAGTGATTCCATGTTCTAATATTGTTTATATATTTGTTTCTACGGTATCCCAGTTTAATGAGGCTAAGAAAGTTGTTGACGACTTGACTATGTTTTTAACAACTCGAGTGAACAATCATGGTAGGCATGTAAATGCAGCACTGCCTGAAATGCGCACTACTCTGTATAACACCAGCATGACCAGGGACGTTGACTTCCAAAATAGTGCAACCAAGTTGGGGTGGCTGACTAGAATGCTGCAACTAGCCCCCGGTTTCTCTAGTCAACTAACGAAATACGTGATTTGTTACATCACTTTGTCGTGGAGGCCTCCATGGCAATCACGTGCAATCACACAAAAAGTGGGTGTAACGATAATTGGTAGGGTTTTTAATTTACAAACACAGTGTACCAACATAAATAACTGAATCTCATTCGTATGGATACGGGTTAGTTTACTATTGTCAAACATTATATTTACAATAATAGGAAATATAGTAAAATGGAAGCAAGAAATGTAACCAAACAAAAACTTCATTGCATAAAGGAAAATAATGCTGGTGTTAACAGCATACACTTGAATCCCACAAGATGTGTTTTCTGGAGAAAATGTCATTTTATAATGGCCCCCCCCCCCCCCCCCCCCCCCCACAAAGAAATTGACAACATAGGTACTTCAGTTGGTAGAGCGCTCTGGAGGTTCTTTGTTAAACTCTAAATTATTTGAAAGTATAGTACGTTAAAAAAGTTCCAGTTCACAGAGGTGGCTTTTTCCCCCCAAAGAATCAAGCTTATAATCTTTCTTCAATAATCCAATTAACATTAAACAAAAACTTTGTAACACGAAAATATATAAATATTTTCAACAGTAAGAAAAATACATTTGATAATTATTATTGAAAGAAAACCCTTTGGCTGGAATCATGTGATATTTATAATAAAAAATGATGGACGGATGTTTGACCTTGAAATCCAGTTTATTTACAGAAATCTATTTACATAATGCTTTCTATTTCACACACTGCAGATTTTTTTAACTCTCTATATAGCTTTTTAGAACTTCACATGTTACGTGCTACTTCAAACCAAAAGGTGTTTTTTCTCGTAAAGAAAGTGGCAAGCTTCAACAGAAACTATCGCTAAATTTGTGACATCAAAGCAAACTATTTCCACACAACTTGAACAAAATAAATCTTCCAAAAGAAAATAACTCATTTTCAGTTCAGCCACAACTTTATAAAAACAATCAAGGAAAAAATAACAAAAGCTTTGTTAGAAAAACAAATATTTTAAGTTGTTCTAAGGAGGCAAATATCTCGCAGTTTAAAGAGGCAGTTATTTATCTGATGATTGCCACATATACAAACATTACTTCGTTAAAACAAAGATTGTATTCTGACATATTGATATATTTAAAGCTCAAGTTACACTTGGTTGAGAAACCTCAGGAATGAAACGAAGTTCTATATAATGCTGAAATCCACACAGAAGTATAAAGCGGACTAAATCAATATTCTAATTTACAAAATCGTCATCCTTGGATTTCTTTCCGTACCTAATCGTCCAATTGGCAGAGTGAAGCAACACCCCGATTGATCCAGTAGGCTTCTGGTTTATCAGACAGTAACTCTAGCATCATGACGAAGTTAGTGGAGTGTCCGGTGGTGGACAGGGTACCTCGTCTGGCACTGGTCTTATACACAGGGCTTATGTAGGTGGGTACCTTCTTGAAGTCCGCCTTACGCCCTGGTTTCAGCCATGTGACTGGAATGGTGTCGTATAGAATTTTAGGATGAGATTCGTTGAGTTTCTTGAGTTTACGATCCCAACGAGCGCCTTCAAGGAATAACCCCTAGGATAAATGAGAAATAGAAAAAGTTAATAACTTATCTTATTTATCAATTCTGGTTGTGAAGCCAAGGAATCTCAGAAAAGCGAACTTAATCACTGTACAAGCCAAGAACCCAACTGAGAGAAGTTTCAGTTTTAGATGTGGGAGGAAAACCCCGGAGGAAAACCCCAGAGAACTATTCCAGGGAAAAACCCACACAATCAGGTAGGGACTGAAAACCCAATCCACATAGTGCCCTCGGTTGGATTCAAACCAGGGTCCTAGAGGTGGAAGGCGAGGAAAGAAAACCACTACTCCAACCTGACTTATTGGAATGCTCTAAGATGATGTTTCTGTACGCCCATGGTCTACCATTTCGGGTATTTAAAAATACAATACAGATGAACAAACATTTATTTAAACAAGTATTTAAAAAAAATACTTAAATACACTTCGGCAATGACCCCAAAATTTGTTGTGTAACTTCTATCCAAAAGCGTCCTTGCTATAAAGATGGTAATGGTAGTAATTAAGCATCCTGTGAAACTATTTAGTCTAAAATGCCGTTCATTAGAAATCAATCAACTAGAAATCTCTTTGAGGAAGATAAGAAATGAAGGAAGATAAGAAATGAATAGATAAAATCAGTTCCTTGTATATGGGATTTGAGGCATTGCATGGTGAGGTATCAATGTATATTTGGTTTGCGGTAACACCATGTGTATATCTACTTGCTAGGTAGATTTTGTTTGAGAACTTGTCTTGCTATTTATTCTACTGCCGCGGAGTAGATTATTCGGAATTAACTACTACCTGGGACTACTACTTTGGCTTTGCGGATCAAGGGGACTTCTCGTTATTAACTACACTGCCGCGGAGTGAGTTCCTTGTACTTACATAAACGAATGCTCCATCTTCAGCCTTGCTGTCCACAGTCTCCTCGTGGTCCGTGATCTCAAACTCAAAGCCCAGATGATCGATGGGGATGGTGTACTTACGAGCAAAGTTCTGACTCACACCTGATGCATTCAAACACAAATGAAAAGGTTGACTGGTTTGCCCTCAAATTGGGCAAAGGTTTTTGTAAAGTAACAACAACATCAATAAGTCCACACAAAAATAGTTGTGACTATCCAACAAGGGTACAGTTGAAGTTTACAGCAAACCCATAGTCTAAGAATGCAGTTTGTGAGTATTGATAATTACATGTACGTGATGATGCTTACCTGTCAGAAACGACTGCGTGAAGTAAAAACCTGACAACCAGAAAGCTTTTGGCACTCCATGATCTATCCAGTCTTGGAAGAAGTTCAGTCTGAAACAAACCCAATGAAACAAGAAGAAATATCATTAGTGTCAAAGTACGCAAATGTTCTTAAATCTATCAAATTACTCCCCAAAATTTCAAGCTAAGATCCAGCTTTATTGGAAGGATACTTATAATATAGCGTACACGTCTCAAAGTTTTACTGTGTTACAAAAAGTAAACAGAGCTGTGTTTGAATTATGAGACCAATTTATATAGCACCTTGTAAGGGTTTACAAGATGCTGCGGTGCAATCTGTTGCCATCCATGCCAGAAAACACCCGGGTGAACCTCTTCTCAACGATAAGTGTACATTTAGTGTTATAACACATGGGGCTTGTAGCTTTACATCCCAACCATACAACAAAGCAATTCTTGCGAAGGGTCTTGCTCAAGAACATAAGTGCCACTAACAGGACCTGAACCAACACTCTGACAGCACCGGAACACGAGTCTGGTGCTCTAGATTGCTTGGACATAACACTCCAAACTCTTATCTCACCTCGCTAGGAGATCAAGTATGTACCCTCCCAGCGGCTTCAAGGACGGATACGACTTAGCAGCCCACATCGCTGGTAATTTGCCAACCAACATACTATCAAACACATCCTCAAGCTCTGACGACATGACCACCAGTCCCTTAATGGCTTTCTGGATGTTCTGAAGAGATGAACGGACGACTGCCGTCAAACGATTGAAGCGGATAAGCTCTTGACGCAGCACTGTGTTCATGGACTCTGTGTAGATGACTGGGTACTTCTCCATCACCTGATAAGACAAAAAACACAAGAAAAAAAGTGATGAGTAAATCTTTGCGGTATGCAGTTTTATAAATCAGGATAACACTATAAATTTGTTGCATCAGTGAAACAAGGTCGTAACTCAGTTTGGTCAAAAGGTCGTATCTTGCATACTTGTAACTACACAATTTGCTTCATGCATCAAGGTCTCACTCCATAATCGAGCAAGTTTAAAATGAATCCATTCTTTAATCGGTAGCCAATAGAGTTCCCTGAGTAATGGGATAATATGTTCCCTCAAGGGTGTGGAACATACCTAAACAAGCTGATCTATTTTGTAATCTGTGAACTCTTCTTACCCCCTGATCATACTTACAAATTCCAGGTTGTAGTCTGCTGGAAGTTTGGACAGAATATCCGCAGCTAAATCTTCAATAATCGCTTGAGGAGATTTCCCGCCGCCTCCAGACTGCCGTGGCAATGTCAACAAAATGCCATCGAACAACTACACAAAACAACAACAGAAATTAAAAATACTTTAAATCAGGAATAAAGAGCACAATTTGAGGTGTCTAATAGCTGGACAAAATGGATGTTTGATCAAATCAAAAGTTCTTACAAGTACAGGCCTGTGGCTGTACATGGAATTATGAACTCTCACCCAATTACAGCAAGTGCACGCCGTCCATTTAACTGAAACAGTTAACAGATTCCTATTGGTCGTTTCCCTTTATATTTTTCCTTAGCATAAGCATTAATTCTAAGCAATATTTCAGGGCCGTCGTACCTGTTGTGTTTCTTGGTTGTCCTTGGTGATGTCAGCGTTCTCATGGAGACCAAACACCTCAGGATGAGGAATGATGGGAAGGCCACGGATGTAATCGATGTAGGTTTGGTACGGGCCGTCAATCGGACAATAATAATCGCCGCTGTCGGAAAACCTGCAACCAAAAATCAAAATGATTGGCTTAGCATCTCATTGGAACGAAATAAAGTATTCTTCATTTTGGTTCAGAAGCTGGACCCACTGTCATAATGCTGTTCAGCCATCATTGCTTAGCAAATCTATTCACTAAGCAAAAATAAGCTTGAGTATCAGTCACAAGCAATGTAAATTCCATGGTGGTTTGGCTGGTGACCTACTTTTCTGTGCTTAACACGTTTGCGTGCATAATAGCTTTATGAATTTGGATCCTGGAGGAAAATTGATTTTAATGTTCAGTATTGGCCTATATTATGGAGCAGCCATCTTGTTTTTAGTCCAAAGCCCTCAATGTAACCAAACTGAGACTGGAAGGTAAATAGTCAGGCACCTTGATGTGAAATGAGAAATGGAACTTTTATTATCAGAGTGAATCATAAGAACCAGACAAAGCTGGTTTTTCCTTAAGAGGCTTCTTCAATGACATCACGGAAAAATCCTGAGAATAAAGTTTATTTGCATTTCATGAATATTCAAATTATAATCAGAGGATAAAAAGTGGATAGGTCAAGGGTCAAGGGTCGACTTACGCAAACTTATCCTCGACGAGTATCAAGTCGTTGTAGAACTTTGATAAGAGTGATGTGAGAAGTCGTCTGTCTTTATCATCAGTGACACGCCCTCCGTAGTTACATTCACCGGTCAAGTAGGTCAGAGCATCAAAGGGTACATCATCATAGTCATTCAAGAACATCTACCCAACAACAACAATAAATCAAATCATGTGTTAAGGACGACAGTAATTAAGTAAATTCCTAAAGCCACTAAGTGCACAGATTGTGTAGGTGGCAAATGTGTGCAAGAATGTCTCAAGAATGTTTCTCTGTGGAGACATATTGTTCGTTCCTTTGTCCCTGTACTTCACATCATCACGTAGACGTTATTCACAATCTTTTGTGTGGAGCGCCCAAGTCTTTAGAATTCCCATCTGGAGACCTTTTGTTTTCCCTTTTTTGTTTTTTCCTTGGTCTTCAAAAGCTACCAAGTATGAGCACATAACTGTGTACATGTGTGTACTCTGTAGGTGCATTCACCACATGATATCATATTGCAGGCTGGCATAGTTTATCTATCATTCAAAACCACAGTGGATGATAATGAATGGTCAGCCAGTAGGAAGGTTGATTTCTGTCTTGCATTACAGTGATGTTTGATTATAGTCAGTGTTTTCTGAACAGCCTGTCTGAATACAAACAATGGTTCTGGAGGATTTTACTCTGGCAACTTTTATCAGAGTGTACAATCCGTCTTGATCTTGATCTTGATCTTGATCTTGATCTTAATGTTGATCTTGATCTTGATCTAAATCTTACCAGTAATTGTTTCATGCTGATCCTGAGATCTGACTCGTTGAACTCATACGGGATGTTCCATCCTAGTGGCCCAAACTTACGTCTCTCTTGCATCAAGGCGTGGAAGAAACACAAACCAAACAACAGCTTCCTCCAAATTGAAGGCTGGCAAAATCACACATAAACACCAATATTAATAAATCATGTACAATACAATATGAAAGTCAACACTCCAATGTTTCGTTGGTCGAGTGGTGAGAAGTCTGTGCCCCATTTCATTGTGCTGCTCATCGTAGAATTCTGTGTAGGCGCAGAATTCTGCAGTAAGCAGAGCCATGAAATTGAGCCCTGCTCCAGAATGCGGTGGTCGTTGGTTGAAATCCCACCTGAGAAGAATGCTGGGTTTTTTTTTACACACGTCTCGGGAAAGCATCGAGTGTAAAACAAAAACAATAATAAGTTAAAAAATGATAACATTTAATAAAACAGCATAGGATAGATTGCTAAAAATTTTGAGTGGTTAAAATTTAGAAAAAACAAATCATTCTTATATATTTTTTAAACAGATGGTTCACATCATGTGTTTTTTCGTTTACCTTGTTGCAACTTTCATAGAATTCTTGATCTGATATAGGATCATTGAGGTAAGACCGTAGCAGGTTTGCACGTAATCCCTTGGGCGGCTCGTTGGTCATCTTCACACCTGAAAAAATACAAAGTGGTCATTTTATTTCAAGCCGGTCCTCAGATAATATAATTGGTTCAATTTTTTCAACCAAGGTGCTGGACAATACTTTACTACATAATTTTTTTCATTTAAAAGCTGCAACTTTTAGCAAAACTGAAGTAGGAATTGGAACTTTGCATGTTGAGACTATGATCAGATGAGGTTTGCAGTTTGTGATTTGAGTTTTGACACAACTGGTTCTTTTCAGATTATTTCACTGGAAGACGCTCAGAATGCCGAGTTGTTACTAGATTAATTCATTTGTGTTACCATAAACTGCGCCAGACAGAATGAAATCCAAAAACATAATTCAAACGAATTCTGCAAGAATCAATATCCATAAATCTGAGTCTAGATTGAGTTGATTATTTACCGTTCTGTAAGATGGAGACAGGGAAGTCATCGGATGCGTAGCTAGTCAACCACAATCGGAATTCCTTATGAGTAGCCTCCGGTACGATCACCTCTTCACAGATCTTCTCCAGCTTGGGCATCCAGCTTGACGCAAGATGACAATTCTGCAGCACGACCCACGTTCCATCAATCAATGCATCTTCAATCATCTTAGTAGCAATAGGTCCTTGACCTTGACCCAGGGAAATCGTCTGGATACGACTGCCTCCGAATCCTTTATCCTCGGCGAACTTCAGAAGACCAGCCATGGGGTCAGCGCCGGGGGACAGTACAAAGATCAAGGGTGCGCAGCAGTGGGAATCGGCAAAGCTACCGGCGAGGTCAAAGGTTGGTGGCTCGATGTAGCTCCGCCCCATGCTGTCTACGATGTAGTCCTGGCTGGCCGGAACTAGTTTATCCGGGCGTAGGGTTCTGAGGATGATCATGCGGCTCAGGCCGCTTGTTGTGTCAAACGGAACTGGATATTTCAGTTCATGGGGTGTGGCAGAGTCATAGACCTGCTTCCATACCGCATGGTTCTTCTCAAAATCTAAGAATCAGAAGAAAAGAGAAACTAATTCAAATATATGAGATATTTAAACTTTTGTATTTGTTGATTTCCTGATCCCAGATAATCCGTTGCCAGGCATGGATAATCCTCCTCTGTACTTACGTTCTCTTAACCCATTCAAGTTGGTCAAGTTGGAAGCTCGGACAACCTCGGACCAGGATCTATCCGTCAGCCAATCAGAGCAGGGATTAGGGTAGGGATTATCCAAAGCTACTCCACCAGTCAGCAGGAATCTCCACTCCTCATCGTCAACACCACCCCTGATTACCAAAAACAAATTATTACATATCACTTTAAATTTGTCTTTCAATGATACGAGAGAATGCACAGTGGTTTTCAATCCCATATGACCCAGACACCAGTGAATTCCAATAAGCATCGGCAAATATCTTCATATATGTAAGAAACCACGTTAAAAGTAATTCAAGCTGAAAGGGTAGGCAGCAGGCTATACAACCAGGGTGTTTGAGTTTCATATCACATCTTATTCAGAGTGCTAAATCATTTTATGAATAAACCAAATTTTGAAATGTACACAATATAACTCTTTGCATGGTATCATTCATTTACTAAAACATACAAGAAACCAAAGTACATAACTTTTTGCTTCAAACTCGTTGAAAACTATCTCTCTAGATGCGTAATAATATATAGTTTGCTAAAAAAAATAAAAAAAAAATTTGACGAACTGTTTTGGTCTTAAATAACTGTGGAATGGCTGCATAGTCATACGTTGAATTTGTACCAGAGGTACATGTGGAACGGTTTCCACATGATTCACTTTCTGTTTAGCACGATTCTCATTCAATCAACTTTACTCTTCACCGCCTGGACCATGTCAGCGAGTAAACTTTACTCAGTCCACCCACCTATCTGACCCAGGAGTGATATTGAATGAAGTTAAACCTCATGCTAGAGTGAACCTACCTGCTCCTCATGATTCCGATACACAAGATGAACGAGAAGAGAAGTTTGTCTTTCTCAAAGAGCGAGCGGCAGACGTTCTTGTACATGCTGTCCGTGAAGTGTTCATTCAGGTTTTCAATTCTCTCTTCTAAGACTGAGGACTTCTTGCTGTTCTGAATGGACTGTCAACCAATAACAAAAACACAAACAGACGTTAGTGATAACAATTTGTGAACTAGTCAGGGGGTAAAGAAGATGAGGAAATTGTATCATAGACATGACCTTATCTTAAGAAATGTTAAAGAGCACCAACAGCAGCAGCGGGAGCAACAACAACACCAACAGCAGCAGCAACAAACACAACAGCAGCAACATCACCAACAGCAGCATCACCAACAGCAGCAGCATTGTGCAACATAAGCAACCGCACAAAAAGCAGCAGCAACTGCAGCAGTTTTATATGAAGTTGTCTAACAACTGCCGGGAGGTGAACTGTCTTTGCTCACAAGTTCAACGATTTCCGATTGATTTTGCTAAGTATCATAGCATTACAGTGGCACCAGCAACTGCAGCAGTAGTGGCAGCAACAAAAAACATGGACACCAGCAACGATACTATATTTCGCTGTCAATGAATGAATGTGTTCTTACCTGTAGGTACAAGTTAATGAACCATGTAAGTGAATATTGGTACATGGGTTCAATATTGGCCATATCCGAGATACAGAAGAACAATGTAGCTGAGTGGATAGCGACTGGTTTGTAACCATTCCTGGTCTCATCGATCTCTATCTCTGTTTTTGAGGCAATTTCCTAAAAAGAAAACACACAAATTTGAAAAGAGTTACGTGAATTATTCTACAATGGTTTTAAAAGTAAAAACATTCCAGATTCTGTGAAAAAACTGTCAAGTTTATTCCAACTCACGTTCCCCTCGCCACCAGCCCCCCATACCCCTTTTACCTACTCCATGCTCAAACAGAGTAGAGACAGGTCTTCAGTATCATGCCAAAGCTTGACCTCTATCATGACCTGACATAATAATTACATTTGGTGCTTGATATGAGGCATGGTGTACCCATTTATTGTGTCTTCATTGTGTTCTGGGGATCTCAAGAATTCTTAAGAGGATATTAGGGGGGGGGGGAGTACTTCTGTACAAGAGGAAGATGGTGTGTTAAGTATGGGAACATAATGGAGAGGGGAATACCCCCTGCCCCTATATTGGACATGGTATAAATAATGAACTGACTCACTTGTTTAGCTGAGATTTCTTCTGACAGTGTCTTGGACGAGGACAAGACCTTAATCGCCGTCTCGTCCTCCAAGATGTTACCCTCTGATGAAGACAACACCTGCAGGATCTTATCTTCAATCTCCTTCAGTTGTTTCTTATTAGCTGCACTCTCTAAGATTAACTGGTTCTTCTTCTCTTCTAGCTCGGGTTTCTCTTTGGCGGCGACGATACCAAGAAGCTGATCTTGTAGACCGAGGGGAGTGATCATGAAGTTCAGCAACACAACCTGTGAGAGGCAACAATGGCTTATTTTTCTGTAAGACTTAAGACCTTAATGTTGGTCTTGGTGTAGCGTGGCATGGCCGAGTGGTCTAGTGCATTGGACTCGTGTTCTGATGGCCTAGTCATTAAGGTGTGGATTTGAATCACGGTCGTGACACTTGTGTCCTCGAGCAAGACTCTTAACCATAATTTCTTCTCCTAACCCAGGTGGGCTGAGGTAGTTTTGTGTTGAATTGACCCCTCACCAGAAAGTTTGAGGAATGGTCCAAGTATGCCCGATGAACAGGGATAACAAAATAATGTTCTCAAGCGCCTTGATGTAAGATTTTTTATGTAACTTTTTAATTTTAAATTCAATGTAATTTTGGCAACCAAATTGGCTAGTTTTTACGCAGGGTGCACAAGTCTCAGCAACTGACCTAAGTGAGGGCGCTGTTAGGGTCTTGTAACGTCGTATGCAAGGGGTCTATTGCATGCCTCTATACACACTGACTTACCTTGACGGAGATCTCTGGGAGGTAGTGAGGATTTCTCAGGGTGGTTGTGATGTAGAATTTAAAATCATGAGAATATTCAATCAGATTCTCACCAAGACGAAGGTACTGTTGGGAAAAGAGTAGAAGATTTGTGTCAACACAATGGTTGAAAATCAACTAAACATTAGTGCAAGGTTTGATTTTGAAGAATCTTTGGCTAGCGTTTGGCCTCATATTCCCTTCTCTTGTCACTCTTTACTGTTTGGACATAGATTAAGATTGGACTGCCTGACCCTGTGATAAACTATTGTTGTTTGGGCCTACTGGCCCCAGTGCTTCTGAATTCTTTACTTTGGCAATAGGATATCAAAGAAATAGGGACTGTAAGAGTTATTAAAGTTAGATAACTTTTTCATTTACAAACAAAAAAAAGAAACAAATTGAAACTGTAAGGAATTAAAGAGAAACTAAAATAAAATAGTGGCATTTCCCAGGTGTACCTTAAACTTGGGTGTGATCCCTGGCTACATGGCAGTTAAAGGGGTATAACACAGGAGCGATGAAAACACAAGTGTAACAATCAAAATATCATACTGGAGTCTTGTACATCGTGCCTGTATCTACCAATAAGGTACTCGAGGCAATATTACTGGAGCCAATATTACTGAAGTAATATTGGCTCCATTTTGCTTCCCTCTTTTATGTTTTCCCATTATTCTTTCTTAACAATCCCGAACAAAGATATTGGAATAATATGGAGACCGCCAACATTAGGGCTAGATAGCTCAGCTGGTAGAGCACCAGCACATTAATCTAGAGATCGCTGGTTCAAATCCCGCTTTAGTAAATTAGTCTTTGTTCAACCAACAATTATTTATAATGTACCCAATCAGTTTCCCTTGTGGTTTATTACTTGATATTAAGAGAAACTTACTACAAAGGGAACAGATAAAGATTCATACACCAGACCTGCCACACAATCTTACCTCAACTCCTTGTTGTTTGAATGTTTGCTTCAGTAATATTGGCTCCAGTAATGGATCTAAGTCTTCCCCGACGTTCTCCAGTAGTACCGGTTTGCCAAACTGGATGGCGTTTTCCAGCGTGCGTACATAGTTAGCGTCTGAGAGCTTGATGATCTCAAGCTGGTTGGCTTTCTCCATGTTCTTCACCCACTTATTGGCCTGACCTGAGGAAAGAAAAAACAACCCAATCAGATATCAACAAATGAGGTTGAAATTGAAATGTTTCTTTATACAAATGTTGGATGCATTTGAGTGCAATGTAGCAGGTGAAATCTGGATTATTCCATTTCACGAGGTGAAGCCAAGTGGTATGAAAAAGCCAGATTTTAGTAAAAATAGACACGGAAACTCATCCACACCACATTCTGAAAATTCTATAAAAAAAACTTCTGAACAACATGGACAACACTTACAGTAACGCATACCCAAACCAGTTGTTGGCACAATATCATAGAGTTTCTAGCAGAAAATGAATTCGGCTAAGCAAATACTACCTTAGGCTTGGGCTTAGCAAATTGTCAGTCACTTTTATTTACCTTGTGGATCAATCATCAGTGGCCATCGTCTTGAATTGGACGTCACGATACCATTGTCTACAGAGAAAGAATCCACTGGTAACCCGGCAATATTCCATGCTCGAATCTTCACTGGTTCCCCGAGGGTAGCGGTAAGCGAGAATGTATCCGAGCAAGGAATCAGTCTCTCCTGACATAGCTTCTGCCATTCCTCGGTAGCTTGCTGTTGGGAACAGAAAACAAAGTTTGCTCTATTACCTTGCATGTGGATTGGGTTTTCAGTCCCTACCTGATTGCGTGGGTTTTCCCAATTTGGGTTTTCCTCCCACATCTAAAATTAAACATTTCTCCTTGTTTCATATTCATCCTGTTATTGGTGCTAATTGTGCTGTTTGATGGGTAATAAAATAAAATAAGTAAATAACAAAATTCAGTTGTATCATTAATTGAAATAAAATGTTTACACTTTTAAAATGTTTAATCTGCAAGACGGGGGGAGGGAGGAGAAAAAAGAACAAACAAAAAAATCCCAAAGTGAGAGTACAAAGAACTACAAATACCGAACACACACCTGTCTGAAATCCACAGTGAATGCTCCTAGGTAAGCAACCACGCCCGAGGAGATCAAGACGTCTCCGATGATCTTAATATACTTCTCTCCCAACTCCCTGGCTGCCTCCTCCCAGCGATCTCTCTCTCCTCCCAGACCACCAATCAGCTTCTCTGCTCTGATCAGCTTCTGGGAGCACAGCTCAATGTTGGCTTCTAAGTCCTTCTTCTTGGCCACCATGGCATCCAGTTCATCGTTAAGGGCTTGTAGTTTGTCCGTGACGGCCTTCAGCTGGGCTCGTTTTGTGTTCAGCATGTCCATCTGAACGGCAAGTTCTGCCTCGGCTTCGGCGAGCTTGGCTTTCTTTGGAGCTACAACCTACAAGGACAAATATTGCAAGCTTGTCAAAAGTTATACAGGCCTGAAATTACACAGAGGCAACGGAACCTCCTTCCTTGTCTTCTCTCCATGGGGTTCTTGGATAGTAAGAGACCTTGGCTTCACAACTACAATAAATAAATGAAATGAAATGAAACTCACCTTGGCCACTCTGTCGTAGACATCCATGGCACGTACCCATTTACACAGTCCCTCACAGGCAGTGGAGATGTTACGAATAACAGACGGCACAAAGTCTGGATTAGGCATGTACCTGAAGTCAACAATCATTGTACACCCGTTCAAATCAATAAAAATATGACACTGGACTAAAGAAAAAAATAAAATAAAATGTTCTCCATTTCAACTGAATCAATCAGGAATTAAGGCCGTATCCGAAGTGTAGCTAAAAGTGTTGCTAAGGGCATCCTTTACTTCACCCCATCCAGTCGTAGCCAGCCTGCCAATTTGGACATGGCCTAAGCATAACCCCAATGCTGCCACCATACTGGTCATTGTACCCTGTATGCATGAATACTGATTCTCAGTTTACAAAATGGTGACCAGACTATTTTTCCCTTTCAGCCTCGGTTGGGTTACAATGACTTGAAGTAGACGAAAATGAAAAAAGGTAAAAACACCCACCAGACTCATAACTATAATAATAACAAAGGTTTATAAATTGATGAGTTCTAGAAAGAAAGAAAAACATCAGGGCACATTCTAGCCCCCAGTGGACCATGACAATGTGCAGAACTACGGGTATATACATGAGGGAATATGAGCAATAGCATTTTGAAAGTTTCATTGGAACATCTGGCGGTCCAACAGACTAATCCATGTACTCCAGATGAAGTAACGAACCGATGTTCCTACCGTTTGGACTTTTGCGACATTCCTTAAGATGGGGCCAGTCTAATACACAGAAAGTTTTACTTGTACTACTGACCTATCCCTGATCTTCTTGATCACAGCTGGTTGGATGTTGTCCTTATCGTAGGATTTAAGATGATCCAGAAACTTCATGTCTCCAAGAAGCTTCTGAGATGGCCCCCAGTAATCCTCCACCATCTTTCCTGATCCAGAGGGGTCTGGTTTACGCTCTGGTTTGATGTTACGCATGATGCAGATTGCCTCCATTACTAACTTCACTCCACTTGGTGGATTCTAGTCAAATCAATCAATCAATCAATCAATCAATCAATCAATCAATCAATCAACCAACCAACTAACCAATCAATCAACCAATCAATCAACTCAAATCAAATCAAATCAAATCAATTTACATAGTGCTGGTATCAATACCAAAATATGTTCAAAGGCGCATTGACAAAAAGTACACTTTGCAAACATGCAAGCCCTGCATTAACTCTTACCTTCATGGCTTTGACCATGGAGATATCACTAGGTTTGAGTGTGTTGAGTGCTGTGATAGATGCTTCTAGAGCTGGAATCGCTTCAGCTAGATCACTCTCACACTCTGTCTTGATGGCCTGGGCGGCTTCGGCTGCTTTATTGGCTACGGCTTCATCAGCGGATACAACCTTAGATTTAAAAAAACATACAGTTGCATTAACTTTTCTAACAATTCTAATAAAAGGGGACATGTCAGTGTACTTTGCTATGGAGCTTGTGTTTGATGCACAGATGAAACCATTTATAAGCTTTAACAATATATGTACATGAAAAATGCATTAAATACAAAATCAAAAAAATAGTTGATTTGATTGATCGATTGATTGATTACCTCTTTCTGAGCTTCTACTTCCACGGTATCCTGCTCAATCTTTTCCATGAGTATCTCCGTTTCCTTGGACGTCTTGATGAGCTCTGGCTGCAGAGCCGTCAGTTCCTCCTGCATGATAGAGACTTGAGATGAGGCGAAGGCCAGCTTCTCTAAACCACCCAGGTAGCGATTCTTCAGCATCAAGATTTCAGCTCTCTTTTGGTTTAGAAGCTTCTTGAAGGTGAGGATGAGCTCCAGGTAGGAGGTCGGGGTCACATAGTTATGTCGACGGAGTCTGTCCAGGAATCTATAGAGTGTGGCAACCAGATAAAAGAAACTTATTTAACAACTCCTAAGGATGACTATAGCTCGTCGAAACTTTCAGACCAATTAATAACTCACTCCATGGCAGTGAAGTTAATAACGAGAAGTCCACTCAATCCAACTAAGTGAAAGTAGTAGCCCTGGCCGATTTCCTACCTCCCAAGGTAGTACTTAATAAGCAAGTAAATTCTTTTCAGAACTAATTAGCGGTCTCCCGAATTCCGAAATCTACTCCACAGCAGTAGAATAAATAGCAAGACAAGTTCTCAAGAGCGAATTTATACAGCAAAGTAGATGTATACACATGGTGTTGCTGTAAACTGAATACACATTGATACGTCACCATGCAATGCCTCAAAACCCATAAACTTGGACTTATCTAACTAAAACATTTTGCATCATGTGGAAAGAAAAATGGAAGATCCCCTTTACATGTTATCCTTTTATCATCGCGTCGGTTCAAAAACTTTGTATCTCAATTTTGCAAAAATGTCTTGTACAACTGAATGCTTTGTGCAAAAGCGTTGCATCTTGTTTTGTGTGCACATCCGGGCTATTATGACGTTTTGACAGTTTCAAATTTGCGCATAACTTAAGTGCTATTTTAGGAGATACAACGTTTTTGCACTGATACATGACAATATCAGAGTATACAAAATTCAAATTGGTGCAATAAGTGGTTTTTAATTTGTTCACTTACGATTCTGAGAGCTGTCTTACACTCTCATGGAAGTGTTTACACATGAAGACACATTCCTTTCTGACGTTATCATCAATGTCTTCAATATCCTCCAGGAAGGTATTGGCAACCATCTCAAGAGCATCTTCAGGCCACGCCTTAAGGAGACAGAAATATCAAAGACATTTATAATAGGAGACTCTAACTGATGCTGTGTGAAGATGAGGAGTATTCTTATGTATTGAATAATATGTATCAATCATTCTTATGCATTGATTATTCTTAAGTATTGATTAATCTTATGTATTGAATATTCTTATTTATTGATTATTCTTATGTATTGATTAAGTATTGGCTATTCTTATTATTGTATGTTCTTATGTACTGATTATTCTTATTTATCAATTATTCTCATGTATAAATTATTCTTATGTATCAATTAATTCAGAACCTTAAACTTTCACTTTAACTGTTATCAAATAAAAAAAATTAAAACATTACATTTCTTTTTCCTTTACAAGCAGAAACTAAAAATAGCAGTACTTCTTATCATCTCTTTAACCTGGGCAATACTTCATGTGAATTGCAAAAGCAAAGTGAATTTTCTTGTGTTATAGTTGGAAAACAATGTGTACTAATTGCTTGCATCATGAGAACCGAGCTTTACTTGGATGGCAGCCTGCATTATTTCATTTTTAGAGTGACATATTTGGTTTACTTAGAAAATGTTCCTCCCGAGGTGCCAGTGGAATTTTTCTCCAAGGCATGGAAAGTCACTGGATATACTTTGTATGGTAAGAATTCAAATTGACAGTGGACTGTTGTTATCAAGATTGGCATTGTGGATTTACCTGGAACCAGTCGATGGTGCAGCAGTTGATGAGTGAAGGAAACATCCTCAGACGGTTACGGAACGTATCTCCGATGGGACTCATGGCTAACACCACATGAAGATTCTTACGTACTTTCTCTATGAAGTAATTATACATTGCAAGAGGGGTGGCCTCAATCTTCCTACCCTGTTAGGTCCAAACAAATAACGAAACAATGAGAGAATTGTTTATGCTAATTTAGTATACAATTTTGATAGTCATTCTCCAAAATTGTTGAAGAAATTTCTATACCGTCTCAAGCTTTAGCAAATTTTAGGGGTCATTGCATCAAAGGTTGCATCAAAAGCCCTACTGAATTTAGAACTCATAGAGTGGAGAGTTCCGGCCCAACAGTCTAGTTCACCAAACCCAAGCTCTGGTATTGTCACCAGCAGAGTGTGGGTACGAATCCCAGTGGTGAGTTGTGTGTCCTTCAGCACAGCACCATAATTGTTTCTTCCTTCGATGGGACGTAAAGCCATAGGTCTTGTGTGATTTGTAACAAGAACCCAGAACTTTCATAATGAAAGAGAAGAGGCTTGCCCGGTGTTTCTGGTACGGTTTGGCAGCAATTTTTGCCATTTTGCTTCCCTCTTTTATGTTTTCCCATTATTCTTTCTTAACAAATCCCTAACCTGCTTGTTTATCTTGGTTCAAGCGCCTCGAGTACCTTATTGGTAGATACAGGCACGATGTACAAGACTCCAGTATGATATTTTGATTGTTACACTTGTGTTTTCATCGCTCCTGTGTTATACCCGTTTATGTTTGTTGTGATGTCATTTAGCCTTCGAGAAAGACTATGCTAGGGTCGAAACATCAGGCCATTAACTACTTTTTGCATTTATACCATAGGTCCTTTTGGTTCGGTAAGCAGTTTGCAACAGCTAATTCAATTTTCTCGGTTATTATAAAAGCTAAAACTGATTTTCAAAAAAAAAAAATTGGATTCTCAATATGTGGGAAGTCATCATGTAATATAGTCAATCAGCAAGATGTGTTAAGAAAACAGCAACCAGGGTTTTAGACACGGATTTAAAAAAAAAAAAAAAAACGTACCTCGATACGAGCAATCTGCTGCATCTTCTCAATGACCTCAGCCTTCTCATCAGCCGGGAAAAGATTCGGAACATCACCGGTGTTTAAGATCATATTGATGTCTTCAACAAATGACTCATCTTTGATTTGGTTGTCACTGAAGAGGAAGACAGTCTGTTTGCCTTCAGCGCCAGATTTCAGTAAGAGCTGCAAATTAACACAGAGGTTTTTCAATTCAATTCAATTCAATTCACTTCACTTTTGTCAAGATAATGGAGCTCCTAGTGCAAGAGGATTTACACCTCTGATAAAGAACAAGTGTTGTGTACCTGGGTCTTCTCTTAGTCTACAGGATGAAACCACCCAAACCTCTTGTGTGTTACCCTACCAAGGATTTACAGACTCTCTACATCACCGCTAAGAACAAGGGTAGTGGACCTGGGTCTCCCCTTGGTCTGGAGGATGGAGCACTTCCTTTCAGAGGGTTTACAGACTCTCTACATTACTGCAAATTGAGAACGAGGGTAGTGGGCCTAGGTCTCCCCTTGGTCTTCAGGATAGAGCCCCTTATCTCAGAGGGTCTACAGACTCTCTACATCCCCATAAATACACCTGGGGTGTTACATTTTGAAGGATTTTTAGACTCTACATCAACACAGATATAAAGCAAGAGATTCAAGCAACCCTTTCTTCACCCTGTGGCAACTTTATTGCTTTTCAATTTTTTTTTAGGTGACTTGATATTAGTACAAAGAAATCCTTGAATAACACAATTACCTTCTTGATGTCCTCTCTCCATTCAGTGCTGGTGTAGTTCTTGGTGATTTCAATCTGGAATAACTCATAATCAGCCATGAAGGTAGAAAGCTTGGCTGCACTCTGACGACCGCTACCTCCAATTCCTACAATGGGTAGTAACATGGAATCTTGCAATAAGACTGAAACTAAATTTGGTACAAAGAAGTCTTACATTGCACAATACTTATACACGGATTGGTTTAACGCATTCATTTGAATGCACTCAGTATAAAATAACTGCCTTGACAAAATACAAGTCTTAAGTTTGTCAAATAGATCTCAAAATTCCACTCTCAACCTGTTCCAAGATTAACAGTACGTACCTATCAGGAGGGCGTGTCCATTGTCTTGTTTAAGAACTCGACTGACTCGTGAGATGTGCTCGATGGCAAACTTAAACATGACAAGACTCATTGGTGCTTTGCTGATCTGATTGTACTCTCCTAGAAAGAACTCCATGGTTGTAGTCAGGTCTTTCAGATTAGTGACTTCATCATAGATCTTCTGATCGCTGTCTGGGTCCGTGTAGTCTCCAAAGAATAAACTCCTACAGAAACATGAACATACAATCAGTATTATAGAAAGCGGTTTGTTATAATTGCATGGATCTTGTACCAGTGTATTCTGTCATTGCTGAGATGCCTCACTGAGTAAACATCGTTCGTTGAAATGCCTGTACTGGAAAAGTTCCAACCCGGTAATGGCAGCACTTGAAAGCCGCTCGGTTACATCTATAGGGTCATACAATCAATACAAGTTATAGAAAGTGAGGTGTGTCATGGCCTAGCAAATAAGAGCACTGGACTCGAGCTCTGGTGTTTCTGATCAACAGAGTGTGGGTTCGAGTCCCGGTCTTGACACTTGTGTCCTTAAGCAAGACACTTAACCATTATTGCTTTGTCCTTCAGATGGGACGTAAAGCTGTTGGTACCATTTGTTGTGTAATGCACGTAAAAGAACCCAGTGCATTTATTATAAAGAAAAGGGGCTTGCCCAGTGTTTCTGGCTGGTCTGGCAGCAATATGTGCCACCTCACCTTGTATCCTTTTTTTAGGTGGTGTAGTATGGTTGCTTCGTCTCAAAAAAACATTCTTCAAACAATCTCCGCCAGATTTAATAATTCCGTGCCAGGAGTGTCATTTATGACAGACACAGCGCAATATAAATGTATATTATTATTATTGAAAGAAACTGTTGGTTTGTTTTTAATGTTTCGTCTAGTTATAGTCATCATCAGGAGACTGAAAATATTGATGTTGATTTTACCTGATGTTGTCATCGTTGAGCTTTCCACTGGGCGTTAGGTGACTTAAGACTTTATCCACACTCATCTTGAAGTGAGATTGAGTCATCTCCTTCACGATGTCAAAGAAAGTCAACCTGATGCACAAACCAAATCATGTCTTTAAATTAACTATGGTTTTACAAAAAATTGCCTGTGTTGATATTAACTGGGGCCAATTTCACAAAGAGTTAAGATCGATCTTAAAGGCAAAGTATACCTTTGGTTTTTGGAACTATTCGATCGTTTTAATTCTGTACAAATGTAGATATATACAATGAAACTAACCTGTGAAAGTTCCATTTCAAAAGGTGGTAGCGTTTTTTGAGATACCGTCAAAAAAATCTGGACCCGTAATGTTTTTGAATCCCTCTCTCTAAAACCACATTACTTTGAAGGGAATTGTTTCTCAAAATGTTATACACTATCAACAGCTGCAGTGGTTCTTTACAAGTAAAATTTTATGGTCATTAATTTTTGGAGTAATTACCAAAGGTATACCATCCCTTTAACTGTGTATCATTCTTAATCACTATGGTGATATTGACGACTCATCTTAAGATGAATCTTAGTGCTTTGTGAGATCGAGCTCTGTTTTCATTCTTAAATACTGCAATCATTGAGACAATTCAGAACAGAGTATGTTTACAGGTAATAACCATGCGTGGGTTTTCCCTGGAAAAGTTCTCTGGGGTTTTCCTCCCACATCTAAAACTGAAACTGCCTTCCTTGTCTTCTCTCCATTGGGTTCTTGGCTTGTACAGTGATTAAGTTCGCTCTTCTGAGAGTCCTGAGAACCAGAATATAAATAGACTTTTACTGACCTATCTTTGTCATCTATCAGCCGATCATAGAAGACTCGGTACACCTCATGAATCCAGAGACGGATCAGTTTATCTTTATCGTCTTCCTTCAGATGAGTGTTGGGGATGAGCAAGATGCCACGAATAACTCTTGAGAAGTCACGCAGGTTGAAGACGTAGTGAGATTTGGATGGCGTTGGGAGGAAGTTACTCACGGCCGCTTTGTACACACCCATCGTTGCCATTACCATAATCTAAAAAATAAATCACAATTAATTTAGTCCGGACTGCTTATGAAACTTATTGTAGAATCTAGAAAATAAAAATGATGTAGTGAGAAGCATTACCTTGCCAAGCCTCACAAAGGCTGGATCAAATCCCTGTCCAAAGTGCCAATCCGAGATTGACGTGAAGATCATGGTCATTGTAGCGTCATCAAACGAGTCAATGGCAATGATATTCATATGTCTAGTGAAGCGTCCACTGATGTCATTACGACCTCCACCCGGTGGTCCCATAGCGGCGACTAACAACTAGAAAATAGCAAGAACATCAAATTAATATCACACAGTGTGTGAAGTCAACTGAGCCAGCAGATAGAAAGAAATATTCATGGAATACATTTTGTGTAAAAAAGGACCATAGACCTTAAAAACCAGGGTTGAGAGTCATTTCTGACAAAAAAGTCTGAAACTGGGATCCAGATCTTAGGAGGTACATTGAAATGATGGCATGTCCACCTTTTGATAACCCCTGGAGTTATAGATTCCAGGCCGCTTTTGGGAACAGTATCCTCAGTGCTAGAGAAGTAGATCAAAGAGCCCGACTTATTTTATTTGGAGAAAAATACAGCATTTTTTGTTTACGAGGTAGTCTTTAAAAAGTCTGAAATCAGATAAAAGTACAGTTTATTTTCCTGTATTTAGTTTTGAACTCCTACTCACCACATCGACCATCTCAAGTTTAGACGTATCCTTCTTGTCGTACCAGTGCCCATGATCTACCCACTGTCTGAGTAGCTCTATAGGAGGTTGGGCACCATACTTCTCCTTCCCAGGCATGTTTAGATCGTCAACGAAGATCACACATTTCTTACCCATGGCTGGGCCATACACGCCTTTACGACGTCTGGAAAGACAGTGAAACAAAGAAACTCAAATTTATCAATAAGATATCATTTAAAATACGAGGATCATTATATCAATGAATGTATTTCAAAAGCGCTTATTACAAGAAAAGGAATTTCACTGAGGTTTCATGAATAAGAAGTGTTTAAGACGTTTCCTGAAAAAGTGAGTGATGGGGCATCCCTGATGTTGATGAAAAATGTGTTCCAAGTGTTCCAAAGACGTTTGTCTTTAGAGGATCCGAGTCCCGCCCAGCCCAGTCAATACGAAGTGAGTAGATCACACAAGTAGCGAGGTACAATACCATGTATGCACCTGTATACCATCAAAAGGAGTTTGAATGAACTCTGCTGCAATGAACAAACTCAGAATATTCTTTAAAAACTCTCTCTCATGAAGTACATACCTGTCCAGTTTAGACATGATGATATCTTGCGTCTGATTGGCCGACGTACGAGCTGAGAAGTTGATGTTGTTTGGTATGTAGCTGGAATAGAAAACAAGAACATTATTTATATTTAATCTTATGACCATGGGAAAGACTTCGCCTCAGAAAGTTGTTTAAAATACACAATGATTTCTTTGTTCACACCATTTTCGGTGAAAGCACATTTTTATGTAAAGCTTTTCAAGTTTTAAACAATTATGTCGATGAAATCCTGTTTTATTGGGCAAAGTATGATTCACAACCTTTTGAATTGGAAAATTAAAAAATATCATGAGCATGAAAAACAATTTCTCACATATTGTTTGCTATGTGAACCAGAAACATCAGGGTTAACCCCTACTCTTCCATGATAAGTGTTCTGGGTTCTTTTACATGCACTGTATACCAATCCTATGACAAGGGACCAACGGCTTTACGTCCCATTCGAAGAACAAAGCAATAGTAGTTACTTGTCTTGCTCAAGGACACAAGTGTCAAGACTCAAGACCACACTTTGCTGATCAGAAACTCCAGAGCTTGAGTCCGCTGCTCATAACCGTTCGGCCACAACACGCCACTAATATGCCTGACAAGGTGCAATCCCTTAGGACACTTACTGTTCTTTAGGCAGACCAATCAAGTAGTCGTTGGTGATGGCTGATTTGCCAGTTCCAGTTGGACCAATGAATAACATAGGCACCTCATGAATCAGGTAGGTATCCAAGAAGAAGAGCTGACGAGACGTATCATTGGTCTGAATTATTAAATCACTCACCTGTGAAAAATCAAACATATCATATCAAAATAAATTGTATCTGTTTTGGGGTAAAGGAAATTCCACTGACTACAAGGTACTAGTCATCTTGATATTATTATCGGTTTTATTTTCATTGTGGATTAATGTCTTACCGTGTTATTTATAGTAACCTCTTGTCAATTGGTTGTACTTTACATATTACTGTACTTTTAAGTAATGCTTATTTAGTTCAGGAGTTATTAATACATACACAGTGATAGCAACAACCAATTTCTCTCGAACAGAACTATTTCTGTGTCTTTGATTATGACTTCATATTATGACTTGAGCAGTGGATTGTCAAACCACTAGACCATCTGGCTTGCCCCGTAGCTAGAGGCCAGTACAAATCTTAAGAAGTTAGCGCATTGTACTCTGTAGCAAGATTCCAAACTTACTTTAGCACCTGCCGGGATCTTAAGCTTAGATTTATCCAGGTAGTCAATCCATTCACACCATTGACCACTGGCTTGCTTGTGGAAGTAGAAATCAAAAACACTGCCTCGCTCAGGGAAAGAATTACTCTGTAAAAACAAGAATAGATCAAGATCATGTTAAGTAAGACTTAGAGGTTCTTGTAGTGTAAAAACAAAACACACTAATAATATACTAAGGTTTGCTGTAACATCATGTACGTGGGAAATATTTTTCTTTTGAGTTGTGGTGGTTCTGAAAAGAACTGATGGTGTAATTTGTGACAACTCAACATTTCGATGCTCTGATCGTCCTCAGGAAAATTGTAGTCTGATGCTGCAAAATGTTGATGTACTGTAGGTGAGAATTGCTCTATGATGCGTGAGGGCGGGAAAGCTAGTACAGGATCCTGTGGGCCATTGTCATTGTCATTGTCGTTGTCATTGTCAGGGCTAGCTCAATGATGCTCCAAACACCACCCATGTAATAGGAAGACAAAAGCTGCACAGAAAATGTTGACTTAAATACCTTTGTGATTTTGATGCTCTTTGGTTTGGGATGATCGGGATGGGTTCCACTGATCAACAATCGGAAGAATTGATCAAACTTCTTACGACTGTCACCGTTCATGGTTCCTCCAAGAGACCAGACCACGCAGAAGAGGAACAGACCTTGAAGCCACAGGGTAATCTGCAGGAGAAGTGAAGGGAAAGGAGTTAGGTTTCAAGTCCGAGGGTCAGGCAAGATGGAAGCAGGGTAACCATTAACAAATGCGGTCTCTAAACCTGTCTTACAGTCTTAAGAAGTGTTTCTGCTTGTCCACGAGCCTTGACCACCTTATTGGTGGATTTATGCGCTATATAAGACTTCAATATTATTAATTTTATTTCAAAAAAGTTTGAATTCAGATAAAAGTTTGAAGTTTCTCTTTTCTGGTATTTAACATAATTAGGCATTTTAGGGGCTTGAATGACCAGTGCAGAAATTCTGGTGGCTAGTTTCATAAACACTTGTTGTTATTATTGTTTACTTTACCTGTTGGTTGCTCATGGTGTCGTGCCCCTCCGTGCCTGACATCTTAATCTCATCCATCAAACAGGTGTAGAGATTCATCAAGGAGTGTGCAAGGTGGATATTGGATGTATAGATGAATAGCTTACAATCATGGCGGATGAAATCTAGAATTTAACCAAATTTAACAATTTACCCAGTCAGTTTCCCTTGTGGTTTATTACTTGATATTTGAAATAAGAAAGTTGCTGCCACTTCCCAGGTTGCATCATAAACTTGGGTGTGATCCCTGGCTACGGCTATACGGCATTTACGGCATTTAAAGGAACTCACCCAAGCAAGGATCTATAAGCCACTCGAACAGATCATTAACGAGCTCTCGGTGTTCTTGAGTGAGTGACGCCGGTAGTTTCTCCATGTAGGACTCCTTGAGTGGTCTCCAGCCCAGCTGATGGGGCTCCATGTAGATCATACCACAACGGCTGACCGTAGCGGGGGACGCTTGCTCAAGATCAGCAGGCTCAAAAATGAGATTCTGCTTGTTGGACATCTGGATGATCTCACCACTCATTAAGCAAAGCTATGAAAAATTATCAATAAGAAGAATAAGGAGGAGGAATATACAAACAATGGCAACCTCTTGAGCTTATGAAAAAACAAATCCAGGTTCTCCCCAGGATTAAAAAAAAACTGTGGGGCATTCTGGACCTAAATTTTGCAATTTCGCTGAATTTGAAAGAAGGTCCTTTGAAAGTGTTTTACAACCATCAATTGTGAGTGATGAATGACCCTCTTCCACATTTATTTTTCAGTAACAAAATGTTCCAGGTGACATTATAAGTTTATCTTTATTTTATCATGAGTGATGGGGTCAAATAGCCTCCAAGCATGACAGTTGTTTTTTATTGTAACTTACTTTTTTGTTGTCGTCCAGGACTGTGTTCATATTCTCAATCCACACAGCATCCACAGGTCCATCAAATAATATCCACTTTCTATCTTCAGTCTGAGAGGACGCTTGCTCACGGAAAGTGTTCGCTAATACACCTATACAATACATCCACAACAATGAAATAGTAGTTAGTTGAATATTTGTGAGTTGATGCTATCGATCCACACTGCATCCACAGGCCCATCAAATATAACCAACTTCCTGTCTTCAGTCTGTGAGGATGCTTGCTCACGGAAATTGTTCGCTAATACACCTATACAATACATCCACAACAATGAAATAGGTTTAATTGGTTGAAAATTGTATTGATGTTCCCTATTATATCCACACCCTATCCACAAGCCCACCTATTAAAATCCACATTCCATTCTCATTCTGATAAATTGCTTGGTCTTTCTTACTGTCAAACTTGCCCCAAAGTTTGGATAGCCCCAGGGCCCGATTCCTTAAAACTGCTAAGCAGAAAATATTACTAAGCAAAATAATAACAGGGCACCAGTGGAAACAATGCGGATGACATGGCACTTTAGCCGGTAACCTGATTCTGCTTAGCAGGATCTTTGTATGCTTACCATCAGTCCATTCATGGGATACAGGATCAAAGCAGCCATACAGCTGGCCCATTGTTATAGCTTTAGGGTTGATGATTTGTAGAATGACACGGAATTCATTCATCAATCCAGCGGTGTGAAGATCACCAAGAGAGTCTGAGAGAACCCTGTAGGAACTGGTCTTGCCTCCCATTGGATCACCGACGATCATGAAGCCATGACGAACTAACATCATCTCATACACCTTGAGTAAAATACATAGTTAATAATAATAATAGTAGTGGCTTCTTATAATAATAAATAATAATAACAATGGACATTTGTAGTGCTCCGTGTCTGTCAAAAAGAAACTCTTGGCACAGAGAAAACGAACTCTGCTAATGACGGTACTTACATGTAAAGCCAAGACTGAACAAGTGAGTTTTCAAGTTAGTTTTGAAGCTGGAGAGAGTGTCTACTAGTCTGAGGTTCAGTGGAATAGCATTCTAAAGAGATGGTCCAGCATGTGAAAAGGAACGATCTACCCAAGTGTGTTTAGAACGAGGGATGTTGAGGAGAAAAGGAACGATCTACCCAAGTGTGTTTAGAACGAGGGATGTTGAGGAGAAAAGGAACGATCTACCCAAGTGTGTTTAGAACGAGGGATGTTGAGGAGAAAAGGAACGATCTACCCAAGTGTGTTTAGAACGAGGGATGTTGAGGAGAAAAGGAACGATCTACCCAAGTGTGTTTAGAACGAGGGAGGAACGATCTACCCAAGTGTGTTTAGAACGAGGGAGGAACGATCTACCCAAGTGTGTTTAGAACGAGGGAGGAACGATCTACCCAAGTGTGTTTAGAACGAGGGATGTTGAGGAGAAAAGGAACGATCTACCCAAGTGTGTTTAGAACGAGGGATGTTGAGGAGAAAAGGAACGATCTACCCAAGTGTGTTTAGAACGAGGGATGTTGAGGAGAAAAGGAACGATCTACCCAAGTGTGTTTAGAACGAGGGAGGAACGATCTACCCAAGTGTGTTTAGAACGAGGGAGGAACGATCTACCCAAGTGTGTTTAGAACGAGGGAGGAACGATCTACCCAAGTGTGTTTAGAACGAGGGAGGAACGATCTACCCAAGTGTGTTTAGAACGAGGGATGTTGAGGAGAATGGTGTTTATATAATATTACGCTCAAATCTGTCACTCAGTGACACTCATGGCACAAACATTATTACCACTGGTTACTGGGCAATATATTTCATTCTCTAAACCATCTTAGCTCCCTTGGGAGTATACAGCCTGTGCTGCCAAATATAAAACGCACCAAGCTAAATCAATCACAAGATTGATCTCTGCCAGCTAAAATACCATACAACATCCACCATTTGCACAATGCACCATTTGCACAATGCACCATTTGTGACTGGTATCCTGCTTATTTTTGTTAAGCACTATTTGCAGCTATAAGCAGCTCTATGAAATTGCACCCAGCAAAGTTCAGGATCTCGAGCGAAACCCAAACAGCCCAAGATGCGTACCTGGATGATCTTCTCTATGAACCAGGGCACAGCTTGCAGACCTTGCTTCTTGATGTTTTCATTCAGTGCATCTAAGAAGACGGCATAGTCTGGTGTCGGTAAGACGGTACCAGGGAACAAATCACTGATGATGCCTTCAAACAAGGGTACATCCTGAAGATAAATATAAACATAAAGTAGTCATCAGTCTTGTATGAGATTTACACACAATGGGTCTGTGAGGGGTTAGTGAAAGAAAGGGCAGACCCTGCGGGTACTTGTCAACAGTGCCCTCAATGTCCAAGTGATGTCAACTGCCTACATCAGGCTGGAATAAAGTCTACCCTCGATCTACTTGTACTTGCATATGGCTCCTTTTGGAACAGAACTACTTCAAACAATGGCCAAGTATAGAAAACTTATCTTTAATTTTGGCAAGCTTTAGCATGTTTTATTCTTGAACGACAATTAGCTAAATAATTGCATTTTTTTCTTCTTCTTTCTTTCTTCTTAAAAAACAAAATTTGTTATGGAAGTTCCGCCCCTCTTGATAAGGTGTTAATCTAATGAATGACTAAGACATGGTTTCTGCATCCTACCTGAGATAAGAACTTTGGAAGGTTGACATCTTTGATGGCTCTGAGAACCAACACACCCTCCTTCTCATCAGGGTACTTCAGCTTCAGATTCCCAGCTGCCGTCAGTACCGACTTGACGGCTCGCATACCGTAATCATAATGATGCTGTGATGATAACAGCTCTGAGCACAGCTTGTAGGTAGCTACAATCTTACCGGCGAGGCTACGAGCATCCACAAAACCCATGGAGTATAAGCTGATCTCAGCGATCAGGCCATAATCAGGGACCATCATGGCTACTGTGCGGAATAATACCTATGCAACAATAATCAAAAAGCAAAGAACATGACTTATTTTATTTGGCGATAAAACACAGCATTTTTTCGTTTACCAGACTTTAAAAAGTTTGAATCGGATCAAAGTCTGAACTTTCTAATCCCTGGTGGTTGAGCGGTGACCACATCTGAAGTTGATCTCGTTTGCTCACCTTGAGGTTATCTGGTAGATCAGAGCGTCCGGCATACCCAGGGTTCATCGTGATAAACATCGTACATGTTGGATTCAACGTCAGCTCAGTGCCTTCAAATAGAAACTTCTTCTGATGTTGCTGAATGGCTCGCTGGATGCTCAGGATCTGCTGAGCTACTACAGAGAGTACCTCCAGCTCAATACGGTTGAACTCATCAAAGCACGCCCAGCAACCGGCCTGGGCTAGACCCTTGAAGAATTTACCCATGGCTTTGTAGTCGAGACCATCGGAGCAATTGAAAACCACACACTGTGTTAGAAATGGAACAAGGAAACTTGGATTGTCAAAAACATGGTCTTCACTTGCTATTGAAGATGGGCCATGACTCATACAAAAGTAAAATAGTCGGAAAGAATGACCTTTAAATTACAGCGCTATCTAAACATGTTGAAATTAAAAACACTTTGGCTATGGCTATATATGGCTATGGCTATGGCTCAATGACTGCATCTGCCTACACCTCAGTGTTGCCACTTTAAGCCAACAGCCAAAGTCACCCAAGTCAGTCAAAGCCCATGCCTTGTTACATAAACTACCAAAATAAAGCCAAGGAAAATGTTGGTTTTTTTTCATTCCAATGAAATAGAACCTCAAGCCTGGAATTTCATCTTTGAGAGGGCAAGGTCTTTTCTATTTTGCAAAGGGCACTCCACATCGGAAAGTCTAACCGTCTTCGGGACCCTTTTGAGGAGGCACCGAGGCCAAGACCAGGGCAACAGAGGCCATGGCCTACAGTCAATTCCAGGCCTGGAACCTAGACTTTACAACCGTGAAGCCAAGTCATAAACTTGTGATTTTCAAACATCAGTCTTTGTGTTGGTGATTTCTTACCTGTTTAGCAACAGCTTTAGCCAAGTCTTTACTGGTCTCTGTCTTGCCTGTACCTGCTGGACCTTCAGGAGCTCCCCCTAGATGCAGCTTCAAGGCACCCATCAACGTCCTGGTCACATAAGGGTGAAACAGACCAACATGATTCAAGTTTCCACAAAACTCAAAAAGTATTAAGTGTTTCATCATTGCTATAGATAGACGCCATCTTTATTTTTGGCTCTGTCTGGGGTTTTGACGCTGAGCTGTGTCGAGCGTTCTAATTTTGCTACGAGGCCAACCGGTTCACTGACCAATCATGCAAGGAATTTGATAATCTCCTGTATGCTGCATGTGGCATTTAAGAAAAAAATGCATAGCTGTGCTTTCAAAAAGTTTTAATGCTTTCCCATAAAGACGGCCAACTTTACACTGTGTAACGTTAAGTGAGAACTATTTATATCAAACTTTAGTGAAGAACAAACTCCAAACAATTACCCAAATACTCATACCCATAGTCAATGTCTGAGTTAGTGACTCACCTATAGCATCTATCGGTCAGTGGAGTGATAACTAGACGACCAGAGTTACCCAAATACTCATACCCATAGTCGATGTCTGTTGTGATCATGTGAACATTAACATGGGTACCGTTGAAGTAATAACGCAGTTGACTGATCCAATTGAAGTCATTCACACTCTTTATGCTGAGATCGCCTAGCTGGGCCACAACATCACGAGCTGAGAACCAAAGAAATAAATATGTCAAGGCTATATGAAGAAAAAACAACAACATTTTTTATATCGTAGCATCAGTGCAAAAACGTTGTATCTTGATATTGTAATAACATTGTATCTCGGACCAGAGAGGCTCTGTGCAGAAATGTTGTATCTCGCTTTTGAAATAACATTGTATCTACCGTGAGAGAAGAGAGGCTCCATGTAGAAATGTTGTGTCTTGATTTGGTAACATAGCATCTCGCATGAGAGAGCCTGCGTGCAAAAACATTGTATCTCAACTTTGTAAAAACGTCAAACCTTGCATGAAAGACTCTGTGCAAAATGTTGTATCTTGATTTTGTAATTAAGTTGTATCTTGTATGAGAGAGACTCCATGCAAAGACTCTGTGCAAATCAGACGCATCTCGATTTTGTAATAATGTTGTATCTCGCAAAAGAAAAAGCTCTGTGCAAATAGTTACTCGATTTTGTAATAACAATGCATCTACCCTGAGAGAGGCTCTGGGTAAAATACGACTGTAGGAATGACACAACAACATTTATAACACATTATCTCATCATTTATTGGGTCATATATTATTTGATTAGCTTCACTACTTACCATGTACATCAATAACAGTCAGAGCTCCTAATGTAACACGAGAACCACCATCCAGCTTGCCTCGTACCAAGTCAACAATCTCAGACAACTGTCGATTACTCTGCTCAAGGTATTTCTGCAACAAGAAGAAATTCCATAGTCAGATGTGTTACATCAAAAGGGTCACAAAAGTATGGCCTTTTCGAAGCCATGGCTTCAGCTTCACCTTCGGCTTTGGCTGAAATTTTGAAACCATATACTTCCAGTGCAGGACTTCAGACAGGCAGACAGAGCCTTAGCCAGCCAGAGCCCATGTATAAAACGTGGTTTGGAAAACGACCAATAACTCTTCCAAAGATGTGGTTTTAACAACGATGAAAAAACGATTATTCTTATGAAAGTGCTGTACATCCTTTTCAATTTCGATGTTTTGCAGATCTTATTGTTTATGTTATTTGAAGTTTGGCCACTAAGGGACTAAGTTTTAACTCTTATTTCTCTTAAGGTGTTTAAGAGCAGAGCTGCCAAAATTTGCAACTTGCAATCAGGGAGATATTTAGAATTACATCCAACATAGTAGGAAAAAAGTTTCCATAATCAGAGAGATTTCAAATTTGTTCATCAGAACATGGAAAGATTGGTTTATTTTCAGGGAACTTTCTGCAGAATCAGGGAAAGTTAGCATCTTTGTATTAGTCCCAAGCTAGGTGAATCAATTTCTTGTGATTCACATCCCATAAGTTCAGTGGACGAAACAGGGTAGTTCATAGGTTCTTTAGTTGATGCGAATATCTGCCTACAAGTAGGGTAGCAGTACTTGCATATTAAGAACTCTAGCTCTTGGTTACCTTAAGACCACTAGGTTCCTTGATAGCCTTAGCTACTTCCTCAGTCCAGAAGATCTGAGTGACACACAGGACCACCTGACCAGCCCAGTCTAACACCCATTTATTACGAGGCAAGTTGGTATAAGCCGCTACACCTTCCTGGATGACCTTCTGCACGCTGGTGATCATCACTTCCTCTACTTGCCGCAGCCATTTCTCTACCATTCCCTGGAATCAACAATCAAGATTCATCAGTCGTCATAAGACTTTGAATTATTATTATTATATTATACATTATACAAGTGAACTGAATCACTGTAGCTTGCAAGCCTGAGGAAACCTGTAAACAAGGGTGCTTGCTATGTGAACCATAACACCAGGGTTAACCTCTACTCCTACTATTTATTCTACTGCTGCGCAGTAGATTTCAGAATTTGGGAGACTACTTAGTTCTAAAAAGAACTGTCCTGCTTATTAAGTACTACCTGGGGAGGTAGGAAATCAGCCAGGACTACTACTTTTACTTAGTGGATCAAGGGGACTTCTCGTTATTAACTTCACTGCTGCAAAGTGAGTTCTTAATTGGTAGCCTGCTCTAGTCATCGTCAGGAGACTGGAGAGTGTTTGAGATGCTGGTCTAGGGATTCAGAGGTTTTAGTGGTTGGTTTTACTCTGCAGTTCTGAATTCATCAGGTTAGAGACAGCCTCGTGCCTTTCCTAGGAGTTACCTTTGCCTTTGCAGGGAAGATCTTGGTGGAGAGTGGGACAGTCTCCTTCTCGGCACTGATCATACCAACAATCTCTTGTTGATCGTTGAATTCCAACTTAGCGATTCCCTCAAAGCATTTCTTAAGATGAGGTTGAACTCTAAGCGGATCTTTGGTTTCCGACAGAATCTCAAGAAGCTCATCGTTGGACAGGAAGAAGAATCTGAAATACATCAAGATGTGGAAAATTGTTGGCGGATCTTCATTGCTATATCCTGAAGGTAGTCAGAGCACACTGATGACAACATCGAGTCTGATTCACCACTTACTCTTTTCAGAATCAAACAATTTGTTCCCCCCAAAAGATATTCCTATGGTACTACCGTAAACATCCATAGAGTGTGGATTGCTTACACCACTGGTTCTTTTCAGAGCTACCCCAACTCTAATAAAGTGTTTCCAAGCTGCCGTACTGAACCTCTCTGGACATGTGCTTGTCTCAATTTTATAAAGAATGCTTTGCATGGCGTAAACTTATAGAAGAAAAAAAACTAGTACAGAGGTAATAACCATGATATGGTCATCCTACCTAGAAAGAATTGGTAGTTTTGAAAGAAGAGCAATTATAAATCTTGAAGATTCCAAGTTTCACCCGGCTCCAACTTTTGTCTGTTATTTACAAAATGAAGACACACTTCTGGGCCTGATTTCATGGCTCTGCTTACTGTAAGCAAAGAATTGGTGCTTATGGGAGCAAGGAGTTCTGTGTTTATATCAAGCGTATTGCACAGGTTAGAAGGAATCTTTGCTTGTTTGTTTGAGTACTCCACGTTACCAGGACTTTTTCGCTTACACAGCAAGCGCAGAAATTCTGCATTTACCCTTTAAGCAAAGAATGGTGATCGCAAGCACAGAATTCGGCGGAAAGCAGAGCCATGAAATGAGGCCCTGATCTTAGGTTTAGCGAGATTAAGTTATCTCCCTTACCGTGGGAAGTACAGTCTCTTCTTCTCCAGGTAGTTATTCAAACCTTTCTGAATCTCCTCAAGAAGCTGATTGGATTCTTGAAGTCTCCCCAACATGTTTGGCTGAGCAGTACAAACCAGAGCCTTGGTGTCTTTGATCTATGCAACAAAAATGCAACAGGAAAATGTAAAAAGAGGTTTTGAATGCTTAAAGTTGGGTCATAGATCAATTTTTGTCAACGTATTCCTGATTTATAGGCAAATTATAAAAAAAAGGATGCTGTAACAGTCACATGTGAAAGTTTCAGCTGAATATAGTGTCTACTTGCTGAGAAATCAGCCCAAAAATTTCACGATATTTTCACAAGAACGTTCAATCCATCCACGTTAAGCGAAGTGACCGCGGGTACCAACCGCATCTCTGGCCGCAACATTCCAAATGGGACACCAACACTCATAAATCTGAGATCATGCATGAACCCTCTCTCAGTTTCAAATGTTTTTGGTTGAAAAATTATCCAAACCATAATACTTCGAAGGTAATCCTTTCTCAAAATAGTTCATACTACCAACAGCTGCAGGGCTTTCAACCAAGTAAGTTTTTATGATCATTAAATTCTGGAGTATTAAACAATCTATGACCCTACCTTTAAAAATAAAAAGTATTATTACGTTTTTCACTTGGTTAACAAATTATGGAGTCATGTTTCTTTTTTACCGATTCTGTCATGATGTCCTTCCAGTAACTGTCGACGATTCCAAACTTCCGACCCTCTTCGGGCATCTGAGCCATGATGTCCTCTGAGCTGAAGATGGGCTCCAGATACAGCCAGGTAGCTTGGCACTTCAGCCATCCATCTAAGATGTCCTGCATTGTCACCAGCTTCTCCTCCCATTCCTAAGACGTCAGCATGAAATTGAAATCTTTACTAATAAAATAGCCTGGACTTTTCCACACTTTTCAGCATCACCACAACTCAAAGAGAGATTTCATATGTAGTTTTACTGCAAACCGTATTAGATGGCTTTATAAAGATAAGGTTTTTCTGTATAATCATTGCAAAAACACCATTTGATGCAGAAGTCCTCTTGGTCATGTTCCCTTGTGTGTGATATCAAGAGTGAGTAGTAAAAGGCAGTTTACAAACCGGGACCAGACGATAAGCCCTCCCAGCCTCAGTTTGGTTGACATTGATTTAAGCATTGATTAACAAGATGGCTGCATCCTGATTCAGTACACCTACCTTCATCTCAGTCTCAAACGGTTGGATGTAAGGAGAACCTCTCATGGTTTGTACTTTGACGATGTGATCATCCAGAAGAAGTTGAATCTCATCAATACTGGATAAGATGGACACACCCTACAAGAGAAACAAGCATTCAGTTTAATTCACCCCCATAACTACCATCACCATCACCATAATCAATGTTTGTCTACAGACAACTTCTGAATTATCTTTAAACATTATATTGTCAGCAATACCACAAAGTGCCAAACACATGAAAAATCGGTAGGAAACTCATTTTGACTTTCTTGGAGGTTTCAATTTAGTTGATCAATATCTAACAATGTATGAAGTTATAGGTCTCAAAATCATCCAGTTTCTTACTTATGCTAAGTTGGTAAAAGGCAAAATAGTTTACACACGACGCACTGCACACAGACCAGGTTTGTACAGTTTTCACGAAGAGACAATCTTGTTAATTAAATAATTACTCAAATTAGTTAAACACGATATGAACAAAATTCAATAACAGATATGTTTGATTTAAGATCTGCATACCCTGATATATAAAATTTCAAAGACTAAATGACGAACAGGTTTTGAACCAATGATTTCAAAATTAGTTCAACTTAAAATGCAGTTTTCTCCAAATAATAAGGTTTGGCTGAAGGGGCCTTTATGGCAATTTATTGATTCTTTATCTCACAAATACCAAACAAGATTCTACTGTGTTCAATTCCATAAAGCTCCTAAACACACTAATCCACTAAGCAGGCTATGTTGCTTAGTTAAAAAGCTCACCAGGCAAACTACCTATGCCAGGTATATTGTATGTGGCTGGTCCTTTGCTATAATTTGCTAAGCAGATATAGATACTAAGCAACATTTTCCGGTAAGCATGTTCCTGGTAGATCTAAAACTTACTGTATCTCTGTATGGAATGAACTCAAAGTTGACATCTGCCCATTCAATCTTCATCTTCTCCATGGCTTTCTCCAAGGAGTATTCCTTGCTAGCTGCAGCTCCAATCTCCTCCAAACTACAGAGTATCAAAATCAACTCCAAAATCACTATTCTTGCATCAAAATCAACTCCAAAATCACTATCATTGCATCAAAATCAACTACAAAATCACTATCATTGCATCAAAATCAACTCCAAAATCACTATTCTTGCATCAAAATCAACTCCAAAATCACTATTCTTGCATCAAAATCAACTCCAAAATCACTATTCTTGCATCAAAATCAACTCCAAAATCACTATCATTGCATCAAAATCAACTACAAAATCACTATCATTGCATCAAAATCAACTCCAAAATCACTATTCTTGCATCAAAATCAACTCCAAAATCACTATCATTGCATCAAAATCAACTCCAAAATCACTATTCTTGCATCAAAATCAACTCCAAAATCACTATCATTGCATCAAAATCAACTCCAAAATCACTATCATTGCATCAAAATCAACTCCAAAATCACTATCATTGCATCAAAATCAACTCCAAAATCACTACTCTTGCATCAAAATCAACTCCAAAATCACTATCATTGCATCCAAATCAACTCCAAAATCACTATTTATTCTTGCATCAAAATTAACTCCAAAATCACTATCATTGCATCCAAATCAACTCCAAAACCACTATTCTTGCATCCTTTTATTGTCCTTTGTGAATCCTGGTCCCAATTTCAATTTCACAGAGCTGCTTAAAGGGAGTTTATACTTTTGGTAATTGTCAAAGACCAGTATCCTCACTCGGTGTGTCCCAACATGTGAATAAATTAACAAACCTGTGAAAATTTGAGCTCAATTGGTCATCAAAGTTGCAAGAAAATAATGAAAGAAAAAAAAAACCCTTGTTGCACAGAATTGTGTGCTTTCAGATGCCTATAATGGAGTACCATAGATTATAATGAAAGATGTCCATAAACTGTAACCCTCACCTGTCGATGCATTTAGTGAGTCCAAGTTCCAGCATATGATACATGGATGTCTCTGGTTTAGGCGTCAATTCAAACCCAACCACCTCACTCATCTACAAAACAAGAAACCATCAAAAACACAATCTCATACATCCTGTTAATCTATCAATCCATTTCACATGGTCTGGCTGCAGCCATTATCAGCAGCCCATAGCAAATACGTCAGTCTGGTTTGTGGTCTTTTAGGATTTGTTAAATTTCTTGGAATGCCTTTTTGTATGTTTGGAAAAACCTCAAGGTTTTATTAGAAATGAGAAACTCTTCAATAATTTCCTGCAAAAGGAAACCCTTCGGATGATATTAAACACAAACCCAGCAATCTAGCAATAATCCCAGTGTGCAGTGTGTAATAGTCAAATTAATAATAAATAGGATTAGGCATTAGTTTGGCCCTTTGAAACTTTGTATCAAAGTGACTTCAACTGTTCATTGGGCCTTAAACATTCCTAAAAAGCAAAGTTTACTAGCCCAGAGAATACTTAGAAAAGCTCCAGCGCAAGGAGTGCAAGTGCAAAACAAACTTTTTCTAATAAATTGCTAGAAAATAAAAAGTCAACCTACCCGTTCCCAATGCCGATCCCTGATACCGGGATTACAGATGACCCCTAGTAGAGGAAGATGAACTTTGAACTTGTCGATCTTACTCTTGACATTGTTTGCAATGCGCTGAGGACCCGGCTGATCACCGAAGGAGCGACTGAGTTTGTACATGGTACGGAACATGCCGTCCACCTCGTCGTTTACTTGTTCAGCGTTTAAGTCTTGGAATGGACCTTGAATAAGAAAGACAATAGTTTGCATTGTTTTAGAAAGACAACAAATAGCACTGTTTTAGAAAGACAACAGATGGCACTGTTTTAGAAAGACAACATAAGGCATTGTTTAAGAAAGTCAACAGATGTCACTGTTTTAGAAAGACAACATAAGGCATTGTTTAAGAAAGTCAACATATGTCACTGTTTTAGAAAGACAAGAGATGATATTGCTTTAGAAAGACAGCACAAGTCATTGTTTTAGAAAGACAACAGATGGCACTTTTTTAGAAAGACAATAGATGCAATTGTTTTTGAGTCATCAGTTAGATGAATTGTACTGTATTTGTGACAGACAGTTTTTCGTTACCAGGGCCGACATTCATGGGCTAACAAGGAATGTTTTCTTCTGTGTGCGTGTACTTCTTGCTACTAAGCATTTTTGGCTTACACAGCTTGAGCAATCAGCGCTTACACTGTAAGAATTACACGGTAAGCAGAGACATAATTTTTAAGCCCGGCCATGATGAACTTGGGCCCAGCTAGAGTACGTACCATTAAGCCATGTCTCATATTTGGTGTGGAAGTTGAGTGCTGTATTCCACAGCTGGTCATAGGGCTGCTTCGATGCAAACATGACGGTAATGATGGGGAATTCACTAGGCTCCCATTCCAGCAGCTCTTCCTCTTTGTTCAGTCCATCGATCTCGTCTTGAGCTGCTTCAAGAAGCTGCTGAAGATCGTTCAGGCGTGTCACGTTGGTTGTCATCTCATCCATGCTTAGCATCTAAGAAAAAAGTAAATGTTTATTTTATAAACAGGGCATCTAGTGAAGCAGAAATGGGTTTTTGCCAACCAAAATTCAATGTTCAAAATTCAATGTTGATGCACGCATGACTAACAAACAATTCCATGGTACAATACATAGTTCTGGTGAATGCAGTTTTCACACGCATGGGAGAAATGTTTCTGATTTATTGAAATGTGCAGGAAACAGTTCGCCATGAATGAAAAGTTTGTGACTTTTTGAGATGTTTGATTTTAAGATGGCAGCAAAATGTCAAATCCTATGTTTATCTCGGGACAAAAACGTTTGGTGAAATAAACTACAGCAGAGTTTGCTAAGATGGATAGGAATGATTATAGAATAATAAACTTGTAACAAAATTGATTTATTAAATAATTTGGGGTTGAACAAAAAAAAATTAACTAGAGCAGGATTTAAATCAACGACCTCCGCATTAACGTGCCAGCACTCTATCAACTGAGTTATCTAGCTTTATGCTGGCACTCCCTATTTTGTCAATATCTTTGTTTGGGGGTGCCAGTCAGAAGCCATTCAACCTGTAACTGCCGTGTAGCCAGGGATCACACCCAAGTTTACGATACAACCTGGGAAGCGTTAGCCAAGGGATCACCTTAGGGGGATGTGGTTTATTACTTGATACAAAAATAATTTGCCTGTCAGCAACCTTATCTTCTGCTTAAAACCCTGTTTAATGTACACATCCCATGCTCTGTATCAAAATAGAAAATTCGGGGGTTGAACAAAGTAAGATTGACAAGAGCGAGACTTGAACCTTCAACCTCTGGTTTAACGTGCAAGCACTCTACCAACTGAACTATCTAGCCCATGCTGGAGGTGTGCCTAATTTGTCAATATATTCTATTTAATATAGAAAAGGCAGGATTCAAGGTATTGATGGTTCAGCCTCACCTTTTATTGTGTGCTCTTAAAATTGTCAGAAAAACGAAACATTTTAACCCTTTAGAGACCATTCATTTCTGCATAATTATCACCATGTGTCCAGGTGTAGGTCATAATTATTGTAAATTTGTTTAACACAATTTTTGTTCAGTAAAAATGTTTGGGGAAAAAATTAACAAGAAGTATGTTTTTGTTTTGTTTTAGAAATGTAGATAATACATTTACATGGGAATCATTGGAAAAGGTCAATTCAGGTCAAGAGCTTCACTTTGACCTTTTTGGTGAGTGAAAGTAGGTCAAATCTTAAGGGGGTGTTGCAGTCGCATTTTGGTACATTGTACAAGCCACTTGTGGCCGCTAAAATGGTCTGCAAAGAGTTAGGAGCATTGCCTATCTGAACTCACACTATATTGTATACAAATAAAAAGGCTGGACTAATTGTCTACTTTGTGTGCATATAATGCAAGTATTGAAAACAGCAAATATTTGGGGAAACTGCAAAGGAGGTGATAAAGACACTGTGCTTGCATTAATCAAACCTGGGGACGATTTTATGTGCAAAAGTTATGGAGAAAAAACGCACACAACAAACGCTGCAAGTATCACAACTTACCTTGCCGCGTAACTACACATGTGACAAAGTGAATAAAGGATACAAAAGTGAATATTATATATAAAACGTATACTGAAATGTAAATAACGCTGCATTTAAGTACATCTAACCCTTGATTACATAACACAGTACTGATTCATTAACTTCAAATTCAGTTATACTTTATGGGGGTAGTTTCCAAAACTTATTTATTGGTTACAGAATGAGAAAAATTGCCATTACATTTCCCTGCATCGTCTTTGAACCTTATGGCCCCAAACCCTCCGAAACCTTCCCCTCTTTCTTCCCGTATCCAGCAATTAAACATTTCTCCCAACAATAGCTAGTGGCCTGAAGCATTGACCCTAGCAGGGTCTTTCTTGAAGGTTAAAATTTCTGTGCTTCACAGCTAAAATTGTAACAATATGGATTAGATTTTAGAGAAAATAGACAGTATTCAGCCCCAAAATGCCAATTTCAATAACAATTTATAACATCAAAATTCACTCCATACCTCTTTCTTTCTGTAAGATTCCACCTCTTTGTTGAACTCATTGAGTTTCTCTTCGAAGCATTGGACTTTCTTGCGGACCTCCTCCTCGGCTTGCTCTCGTCTAATCATGAGACGATTACGGCACACTTCAAAGACGGTCTGAATGTGCTCTGGCCAATGGAACACTGTGCTGTTCAACTTGATGTCTTCATCTAAAAAGGAACAAATCATTTTGATGACCGTTATTTTCTCAACAATAATTTGTCTTGCAAGAAATTAGTGAGAACTTCAGACAAATTTGAGTTTTGAAATAACTAATAACGTTTTGTCTTTGCCGTCTCCTTTTCCCCTCAGATATCCCCCTGTTTTAGTCTGTCTCATTCACTAATTAAATTCTTTTCTCGACCTTCCCACCTTTGATTTTGTTCTCCATTTCCAATCTCTTGTGGTAAAACTAGCCCCTCCTCTCTACCCCCTCCCCCTTGTCACCCTCTACATTGGTCATCCCATTGCTTTTCCTGTGGGATTTCTGCCACCCTCTACCTTTTCATTTCTTTCCACTAGACTGCTTCTATTACACCAGTATACCTGATAATGTGTTTTGTGTTGTCATATAGCCTTTGAGAAAGACTCTGCTAGGGTTGAAATGTTGACAAGCCATTAACTTTTTTGGAATGTGAGTTTTCTTACATGGCAAATTTGCATAGTCCAGAAGGAACATCAAACGATTGGCAGCTTCATTAATCTCATCTTTAAGTTTAAAGACAGTCACTTCACTTGACTCCCTCAGGAAGTCGGACAAAGCAACGATCTCAGCGGTGGTGCTTGGCATCTCTCCAAGACGGTCAGCAATCTCGTCATAGCGGCGACAGATACTAAGAAGAAAATATTTAAAAATAGTCAGCCTGCTGAAAAAACCACTCTTCTCCTTTCTTCAGCATACAGAAATCACGCTCTTTGGCTTACTTCTTTCGTGCTGAACAAACCATTACCAAAAGCTCCTTGAAGTCTATAACTCTGGGGTTACCAAAAGTTTAAAATGAAATAACTTCAACATACCTCCTTAAATTTTGGATTCTAGATTCTGCTGTATTTGTCAGCAACAACTCTCAACCCCGAGTCGTAGAGAAACAAACACTAGACAATCAAAACTCACCCTTTATTCAACATCCGGTTCTCTTCAACTTCAAACAAGACGAGTTTCTCTTTGAGTTTCTGAGCTCGGGAGCACAGATCAGCGTTGAGAATGTGACAATCAAGACAGAACATACTCAGAGGTACCGTGATCCTCAACAAGGAGATCTCATCCTTAAGCTGTTGATAACTGGCGATCTTCTGAACGAAGCCTTGTAAGGAGTGGCGCTCCTTTAAAAAGGCCACAACATCGGCCTCTGCCTTGGTGTTCAGAAGGTCATTGTACTTCTTGTATGTATTCAGATACCTGCATTCAGAGTCAGATTCAGCTTTAAAACATTTTTGAAACATTCAAACTCAATTTCTTAGTACATTTGTTTGTTTCAATAAATCTAAATATGATCAGATGAACAATAATGTTAAAATATGGCTGTGTTCCGCTTGGCGGTTTTGGCTATGGGTACGGCTGGATCACCATGTCATCATGCGTTGAAGTATAGGATGAATAAGCCACACTCTTAGCAACAGTAGTAGCCATAGCTGGGGCCGCTAATTCAGATATGGCCAAATGCCGACACGTTTTCATAAAATGGAAGAAAAAATAAAACCCTAAAACTCTTTTCTTACAGAAAATCTTTCATCTGAATTTCAAAAATACTATTGGAAATTCCAAGAAGCATAAAGATTCATCTTAAGATGTATAATAATGATGACCTCATCTTGACCTCAGTATGTGATGACACAATGTAAATATCACTACGACTTTTGAGACCACCCGTAGCAGCTGAGACAAGATGAGTTTTGCAAATTAACAAACATTGCAAATTATAATCATTAGATTATTCTTAAAAAGCACACCTCGTAGGTCCGACTGTGTTCAGCTTGAATATCTGCATGGCCTTATCAATGAAGTCCTCTACTAGTGGTTCATCTACTTTGACTGATCTCAGAAGCAGGCACTGATTCTGCATTTGAGGGAAGATGGCACACTCAACCTGAAATAATAAAAGACAAAAATATACAATTAAATCTTGGTTTAGGAGTGTTAAAATATTCCAGTGATAGAGTTTCCACAAACCATAGCATTTAGTGACATACTTTGTTTTATTTCATATGTATATAAAAAGTTAACCAACAAGGGGAGTGATTTGGTGATCCCGACCAGAAACATATTTGAGCTTGGGTTTTGGTTAAGCATTTTCACGTGTTTGGTTAAGCAGCGGTGACGTAAGTAGCTGCTCCGACCAAACTGTAACCGAGTTGTTGGCTCGATTAGGTTTTGGTTCGAGATGGCAGTTTCTACAAACTGTGTGTTGTGTAATGCAGGTAAAAGAACCCAATTACAATTATCGCTAAGAGAAGGAGTTTGCCCTGATATTTCTAGCTGTGGCTGCCGAGAGCATCGGAGCACGTTGTAAACCCTTATAAGGTGCTACATAAATGGGTCTCATAATAGATCGATCCACCAAGCCCCGCCTCCGTACGAGTCGACCAATCACAGCCGCGAAACCCGATCACCATTAGTGCAAAGATCACCAAACGGCTCAAATGGTGATCAGATTTCGCGGCTGTGATTGGTCAATGAGAAATGGGCGTGGCTTAATGGATCGGTGTATTCACCATCTTCAAAACGTTTCATAAAAAGTGTTTCTCATTGTTCCAGTGTCTCGAGCACCTTATTGGTGGATACGTGCGCTATATAAGACTCCAATATCATTATTATTAAAACACAGACATTTTTCATGAAAGCAGACTGTTCCATTATGGTCTTGGGTTGATCCTTACCCTCTGTAGCTGGTCAGCGCTCGCTATGATCTCAGAGAAGCATCTTAAGATGATGTCTCTACACTCTCTGAACGGAGGATCGAAGATGATACGCGGCTCCTCTACCCTCAGCTTGACAATCATGATCTGTGCCATCACGTACTGTAGCTCTTCGTACTCGTCCTCAAAGTCATTCCCGTTCTGATCAAATAAGAATTAGTACTGGGATGAGATTGGGCAAACTGACAAATGTGAAAATTCATGAAAAATGTCCTGCAGGTCTGGGCCTCGTTTTCACAAAGTAATAAGATTCATGTTAAGATGAGTCGTCAATATGGCTTGCTCGAAAAGGTGCCTTTACATGCCCATGGCTCAACCATTTTGTCGCCACCCTCTTCACAATTCAGGTTCTCAGCTGCAAGTAAGAATGAATTACAGTTGTATAGCCTCCAAAATTATTACTATTAGTATTCTCATAAGATTTGGAATGTCATGGTCAAGCGGCTTAGCGCACCGGACTCACGTTCTGGTGGCCGAGTCACTATAAAGGTGTGAATTGGAATCCTGGTCATGACACTTGTGTCATTGAGCAAGACACTCAACTATAATTGCTTCTCTTCAACCAGGGGTAAATGGGTACCTGTGAGGGCGGAGATGGTTCTTGTGATTGATTTAGCTTGATGCGCTACATATTTGGCAGCACAGGCTGTATATTCCTGAGGGAGCTGAAATGGTTTAAGGAATGAAATAAATGGCCCAGTGACCAGGGGTAATAATGTTGGAGTGCCATAAGTGTCAATGAGTGCTATTATAAGAAGTCACTATTATTAATATTATTACTAAGACATTACCTGATGAATCTGGAAGAATGCCAGGAAGTCAGCCAGTGAATTAATGACCATACTCCTGAGCTGGATTGACATGAGGGCTGCTACACATGCAAAGAACTCTTGCACTCTCTGGGTCGAGTCTAAATCATTCTGAGGAACTAAGTAGCCCCAAAGTTCCTTCTTGGACATGAAGATTTCTGCACATGTTGGGATCCATCTATTACAGGGATTGAAATATCAAGAGAAAGGACTGTAAAAACTGACTTGAAGACGAAATGAGTTTTATTTAAACCATCCAGTTTTCCCAAGAGTTGACTGATTCCTTGTAACTACTTGGCTGCGTAGATCAGTAAGGACACTTGAGGCAGCTCAAAGCCAAAATTCAAAGCGCCTATAAAGATTGTGTTTTATTGGGAACTATCTATATTTCTTTACTTACGATGTCTGCAGAACTTGTCTAGCTTCTGCACATTGTTTCTTGACGAGACTCTCAAATTCATTGGGCAGAAGTGGAAGCTCAGCGGATAACAGATCCTCCAGACGAACAAAACGCAACATGCAAAACCTGAAAACAACATCAAATATTTCTTAAAGTTTGATTCAGGTTTAGTTTAAGTGGTGTGTCACGACCAAGCCAACTCGCACATCTGACTGAAGTTCTTATGGCCTAGTTGTTGGATTGTTGGTTCAAGTCCCGGTTAAGACACTTGTGTCTTGGAGCAAGACACTTGACCATAAAAACCATTAATTGCTTCTCTTAAACCAGGTGTAAAAATGGGAATCTATAAGGGCTCAGACGCTATTATGTAGGAGGAACCCTCTTTGCTAATAATGTACAGAGGTTGATGCTCACCAGGAAGTTGAGAAAGTTTGAGGAATGGTTCAAGTGTGGCTGATGAACAGGGATATATTAGTAACTGTCCAGGTATGACACCCATGATATAATGGATATGACACCTAGGGGCCTTTTCCAAACCTGGGCTTCGGCTCCGGCTCTGACTTGGGCTCAGGCATACATTTTGGGGAAGTGTATATTTTGCACAGTGTTTCCAACAGCAAACAGAGCCTAAGCCGAGATTTAGAAAACAAAACAAAATAAAATCCAGGTTTTGGCCGAGTCCAAACTGATAGCTTTGTCAGTGGCTATGAAGGTAACGCTTCTTCAATGTTGTCATTGCAGCCAACAGCCAAAGTCACTTGCTTCGGACACGTCCCATGTATCTGTCTAAGTCTGGTACCCTGTCTCCAACTCACCTGTCATACCACAGGTTCTGTAGCTCATGCATGATGTTATTAGTAATGAACAGATGCTGCATGTTGGTATCTTTATTGACAAGATAGGAGTTATGCCAAGGCATCGGGGCGCGGATAATCCGTCTTGAGAACGGCCGAGGGATCCAGGTGATGTGGAGCCGGGCTTTCTCCTCAGGATCTTTCAAGATGTAATCAACTAAACAATGAATAAAAAGACATCTTTTTGTAAACAATAGTTTGGGATTGTACTGTGATCACCCAAGGATTCCTAGAATGCAGGACATTAGCATTCTTACCCTAGCTGTACCCTCATCCCTCCACGAAAATTTTTCCCCTTGTTTTGCCTGAATTTGATGGATTTAGTACAGCCTGGTGTACGGCAACATAAATTGAATGGATGTAAAAAAAAAATTGAATGAATTTGTTAGAATCTGATGAGTTGGCAAGTGATTGGCTATATGATTGGAAATTACTTTGTCAAAGTGTCTGTTGAGTTGGTTGAGACTGTGTGGTTGGGGATGAGGCTATAGAGTAGGGGTTTGTGCCTGGTGAGGTGTCTGGTTTAAGTTTGGACTGTGAGGTTGGGGTTTGGGAATGTGGGGTTGGGGGTTGGGAATGTGGAGTTGGGCTGGTGCTCAGAACTGGGGCGTCTGGTTTGAGTTGGGACTGTGGAGTTTGGATTTGAGCTGGGGCGTTGGTGTTGGGCTAGGGCTGTCTGGTTTGGGAATGTGGAGCAAGGGGTTCGGAATGTGGGGTTGGGTTGGGGTTTTGGGCTGGGGCGTCTGGTTTGAGTAGGGACTGTGTAGTTGGGGTTTGGGCTGGGGCTGTAGGGATGGGGTCAGGGCTGTGATGTAAGGGATGTAAAGGGCTTTGGGTAGAAGTAGGGAGGTACAAAGTACCACCACCCTAGATCAATCACATAATAGAATGTTTACCGATTGCTTTCCTGCAGCTGAACTCATAGTCCCCATATATCTCCTCCTCTAGTTGGTTTCTCAGTTTCTGCAATCCCGTGTCCTCAAGGAGTGACTGAGGTACATAACACTGGACGTTATCCATCATGTTGTCAGGCGGTAAAGCCAGCATCTCTGGGGTCAATCCTTTACTGATGTAGTAGTGATATCTCTGTAGAGGGGAACATTTATTTTAAGAATCAATAACAATGTTGAAGGAATTAAGATGTGAATTGGCAATAGTGATAATATTCTGAAACGCTTTAAATCATTTTAAAGCACAACACCGTTTTTTATGAGTGTCTCAAAATCTGAACGTGAATATTTTCTTTCTTGGAACTGGTTGCTTGTAAGGTTGCTGTGTGACATGACCTTAAATGTATGTTCATAAATTGTTTTTTTTGTAGCTGTAATGTTGATTTATGGGGATTTTTTTTTAGAAAGATACAACAACAGTCACATGTGAAAGTTTCAGCTGAACACAGTGTCTACTTGCTGAGAAAACAGCAAAAGACTGTCATGGTATTTTTACAAGAAATGTTTTGTTTTAACACACACAGGAGGAAAATTTGTCCTTTCATTATTATTTGGTTTAGTTTCATTGTTTTGAATGGAAGCAAAGCATTATGGCTGTACCATCTGAACAGTCTACATATTGAATATATGACAGGAAACACAATAAATCGTGTACAAAACTTTGCATTCGTCATGTTAGCAGTTTTTCCAACGGTTGCAATGTTTTAAGTACCTGAAACCAAAAGTGTTTCAAAATGTGAATGGTATGCAGACTCATACTGAACTTATGGTTTTGTTTTTTTAAATTGACAGGAAAGGCATGTAATTTTTGTTCTGTCTATTTTTGATAAAAAGTTGAGGGTGATGAAAAAAACAAAAAACAACAACAACAGCAAATGATTCAACTCAATTGTTTTCAGTATAAGCCTGCATGTCCATTCACATGTTTGGTGTTTCAGGTTTATTAAGGTAGGTTCAAAGATTAGTTTTTGCCAACTTAATGCTGATTTATAGGTCAAATTATCAATAAAGATACAATAAAAATCACCTTTGAAAGTTTCAGCTGAATATGGTGTCTACTTGTTAAGAAAAAAATAAATAACAAAAATGAATGTCACAACAGCATTTTCATCAAAAAGGTCAAATCCATCAACTTCACAAGGTATTAGTGGGTACGAACTGTATCTCTGGCCACTATATCGATAAACGGACACCACAGAACTTTTAATCCCCAAAAGGGTCATCTTTGAAGATTAAAATCTTTGGACATAATTTGATTGATTTTTAACTAACAGGGGCATTTCAGACGACATGATGCTTGATACCATTACCATCTTTATAACTAGGAGGCTCTCGGATAAAATTACACAGCTTTTTTCAGGGTCAGTTACCAAGGTATGACCCTATACTACCTTTAAACAAAAATTACCATCAATGGAAAAAACTGCTAACACCATGGATGCAAAGTGAAACACTTCATTGTTTTTCCTGTTATATTTTAGTTCAAACAAGAGAAACATAAAAAAAAAAAACTTTTGTAAAAGAGTTTCTGTACACAGTTTCTGTTTCTATTCAAGTAAACATTAAAAAGCATTAAGCCAGTTTCAACTAAACAGAAAGTACAACCAATTTATCTGTGTTGAAACAAAACCGCAGGAAATGGCAGAAAGTTCATTACAAAAAGTCTGCTGACAAATGAGAGAGACAGAAATTATCAATTCATTTATTTGCAACTGACACACTTCACTTTATCCCACTGGGTTTTGACTTGACTTTTTGTGAATACTCAGAGGCCAGCTTGAAAGAGCTTCTAAAATACTGAAGTAAAATTTGAGAGTTATGGTCTTTTAAAACCAGGGGCTGATTTTAACAAAGAGCTAAGATTGATCTTAACTGTGTATCAATCTTAATTGCTAAGCAAAGTGTGATGTCACAACACAAATCACCATGGCAACACTGACAACTCATCTTAAGATGAATCTTAGCGCTTTGTGAAATCGAGCCCAGGGCCCAATTTCATAGAGCTGCTTAAGCACAAAAAGTAGCTAAGCATAATTAACCTTTGCTCACCAGAACAAGGTTACCAGCCAAAGTACCATGTAACTTGTACCACATGAGACTGTGATCCTACTGAAGTTTTGCTTAGTAAACAGTTATATAAGCAACATTTTCAGCTCAATGAAATTGGGCCCATGCTGTAGTGACTGCAAGTACAGACTATTATTTGAGGTGGCCATTCTGCAATTCTTACCTCCATATCTCTCTCTGATGGCTCGCCATGGTTGGAATCTTCATCTTTTTCTTGTTTTAACATGATGTGCATCTGCTCCATGGGGGTCATAGGTCGGCTGGATGGTAGTACGGCATGTCTGTAGAACAATACATGTAACATGTAGATTAGGTTCAAGAGGAAAAATGCAGTCAGAAAACATATGTCATTCAGTTACAATTCACTTTAAAAGAAATTCTGCTTAGCATTAATGAACAGGATATCTGTCCCAGATGACATACGTGGAATGGTACTCAGGTTTATAACTTTATTCTAGTAAGCAGAATTCTGTTATCCTTAGCTACCTTTTTTGAGCTTAAGCAGCTCTATGAAATTTTGGTAAAACAACAGTTCTTTCCATACAACTTGTTATTTTTGTAGCATCTCTGAAATTTTTACAATTTTTCCAAACAAGTACAGTAACCATTTTGGGGGTTGTAATGATTTATGAGCAAACACAATTTAAACATATTTTAGTGTCATTTTGGACTCACCCATTCAGTTGATTCTTGGTCCGTCTTCCGACAAACGCCTTGACTCTCGGTAACAATGGAGGAATGTCGCCTGGCCGGGGACTACGGGGAGATCTTTGAGCTATGTTACATTGTAGTTAAGGAAATTTTGTTTTCCATCCATTCAAAAAATCTCAGTAGGAATATTTGATTTAAATAAACAAGAAAGCTTTTTAGCTAGCAATTGTAAGGATTATTAATAAAATAAATGCACTCAGGATTATAATAAAATAAATGCACTCTGTACTTGTGAAATTTTTCGGACCAAAACAGTAAACTAAGTAAACAAAATTGATAAAAACACAAATTATTGTAGTGTTAACTCCTAAAAATGACACAAAATGCACTTTCAAAAAATGAATAAATACAAGTAATGACCATCATTCCAAGGCATGCTTTAGATTATTTTCCCAACATTTGTTCAAAATCTCAGAGTTAAAATTCGCTACTGTGCAATTGTGACTACTCATAGCTACCAGTGCAGCAAGTACCATTGTTGTAAATCATTTTGACAGGTGAGCAAGTGCTACTGTGCAGCATGTACCATTGCTGTAAATAGCTTTGGCAGGTGACCAAGTGCTACTGTGCACCAATTACTGTGTTGTAAATAGTTTTGCAGGTGAGCAAGTGCTACTGTGCAGCATGTACCATTGCTGTAAATAGCTTTGGCAGGTGACCAAGTGCTACTGTGCACCAAGTACTGTGTTGTAAATAGTTTTGCAGGTGAGCAAGTGCTACTGTGCAGCAGGTACCATTGTTGTAAATAATTTTGGCAGGTGACCAAGTGCTACTGTGCACAGCAGAAGTACTTGTTATATAAGTACAAATGCACTACTAGGGTCCTTTCCTTCTGTTCTGTGGGCTTAGTCCCTCAGGAATGTGATTGATATGTCACTGGTGTGCTTAAGCAGAGGGCATGTTGGTGTTAGTTTATATGTGGATGTTACTTCATTGAGGGCTAGTACCAGTTTGACTTGTATGTGGATAGTGCAAGTGTTTTGAGAGAGATAGCAAGTAGTCCCTACCGACAGCCGTGCAAACAGCATGGATGCCCTTGATCTGGTGAAGCTAAGGTACTGCAGAGGCACAAAGACAAGTAGGCACAGACTACAGCAAATTGTATGTTATCTTTTAAATTCATCATTTATGAAGAATATCTGTCACAATCTGACCTGCACTTTGTTTACTGAAGTAGCTTTTAAAAATAAAAGTATTTACTAGTTGAGGGTTGAGAGTTCAAATATGGCAATTTAGATAAAAGTCTTTGCTGCTGGCAGAGATAGTGTGACTCTCTTGGGGGAAACTAGTTCAAACTAACCACTCAAGTCATTAAAAAGAAATTATCATTGATAAGATTGTAACAAATGTACAAATGAACTGCAATGTCCAGGTGATAATCTGCAGTTGAAATCAATTTCAAAGATGCTATGTCAACTTTTTGGTCAATTTGACCCCCAAAATTACATTCAAATTTTAGATAGCCATATCAAAACTAAAAAGGTTATGAGCCTTCATTTAAGGTCTTGCATAAAAAACTGCCAATATAAAGTGATAGCTAAATAAAAACTTTTAACAAAAATTATTGTTGGGATCCAAACATTAAATTACGTCCATTGGCCATTGTACAAGCAGTTTTGCATGATACATGTATTTTGTGCATTGTACGTGGCAATTGCAAAAGTTTGTGCATTTTTTCATTTTGAACTAACTGTAAAAAATTGTTCTGAGAAAAAAAATATTTAAAACAAGTTTCATTCAGGGAAAATCAGTCAATGCAACTTTAAACATTAGCTTGGAGAAGACGAGTTGATGTAAATAGATTGAATAATTCTGTCAACACAATTTGATTGTTTTGGTACAAGGTTAATTTTGCTACAACTTTTTTTCACTTACCCTGATCCCACAGGTTGGTTATGATAACCAGTGCCACAATGTCATAACTCATTTCTGTTATTTTAATAAATTTGCATCAATGATAAAGAATGTTATTTATGCTTTTATCATTTCTGCTAAAAAATTTAATCTTGTGCAATTGCCAAAATAAAATGCAAAACGGCTGACTATCATAAACCACTTTTGTATGAACATTCAAGGTTTAAAAAACAAAGTCCTAGTTTTTAAAAAAATGCAAAAAAAGAATTGGCAAAAAAAGAATTGGCAGTAAAAGGGGTTGTAAGAGCAGTTGGTCATAATGGTCATATCATGGAGAAATAAACTAGTTATTGCTCCATGTTGTTCTGCTACTGTGTTGGTTCAAGCGTGTTAACAATTGAGCACAATTGATCGATAAAATCAACACCAGCCTATTTTTTAAGTGTTGTGTAAATACCCACAGGACTCTTTCGTCCTGCTGTGCTAGACAAGACTCCAAGTACAGCTAGTGTTGAATCAGGTAGCAATGATTACATAACTCTGTCAATATTACTATTTACTTTCCATCCACAATGAAGGCTGCATCCATTCAATGACATCAATTATCTACATGTTGCAAGTGATAATACTTTGATTAGCATACCTTGTGAAGGTACATAAGTGAAAAAAACAAAAAACAAAAAAACCCACACTTTCTGAGGGATCTTATTTTATTGTTTTGTTTTTTCTCTTTCCTGCATAGACAGATTTACAGAATGAATACAGAGACGAGCAGGCACTTTGAATCGTTACAAAGTGTTAAAATCATGAATAAGAAGCCATTGACAAGCTTATGGTGGTCTTGACAATGCTACTCGATGAGCCGTCATTTTAGTTTCTCAAGGCATGTGTGTCCGAGAGTTTGAATAAAGTCCAACTTTCATTAACAAATGTTTTTAAAATTCCTTTGAAAGGGTGGGATACAGCATTTCATACCTTCATTGGAAAATCTTAAGTCTATGGGAAACTTTTGAAGGGGCACAAAGGCCAAGACAAGGGGCAAAAGAGGTCGTGGCCTTCATGTAATTCCAGGCCTTCTGATTAGCATTTAGTGAGGCACAAAACCTGTTCAGCCTAACTACTTTGCTTAGCAAAATTGCTGGACAAAATCATTACCTGGATTTATGTTTTGATGTACACAGTCACAAAGGATACGTGAATGACTTCTCTTTCTTGTCATGCTTGGCTGTGTGATTGATCTAGCTATGTTGCTCCTTGGTAATGATTTGATATTCAGCTTGTTGGCCGAGGGGGTGTAGTTATTAGCTATGGACTCGCTGGGAGTGCGACTGTACTTCTGCTCTTTGAATGGTGCGGCTAGGGTCCACGACATGCCTTGCATTATTGGTGGATGCTCACTGTGTTTCAGAACGATCTAGGTTGCAAAAACAAAACAAAAATTGTGTTACTCCGCCATGGGCTTGGTTGATATTAACTTCTGGAGAAACTCATTACTGAAGAAGGAGCTTGTCCAAAAACATAGGAAATGTAAAGCAGAAAAGATTGGAGGATGCTCGTTGTTTTTAAAAACCTAACCTGAACTGCATTGATCAGAGACTAAATACAGACCATGGTTTCCTGTCCAACCACTAGTAATAGACATGATAGATGCTTTACTCATCAACTCCACTGTATACAGTTTAGCTACTTTGCTGTGTAGATTTTTCTTGAGAACTTGTCATGCTATTTATTCTACTGCCGCACAGTAAATTTCGGAATTTGGGAGACAACTTAGTTCTGAAAAGAACTGTCCTACTTTAGTATTACCTTGGGAGGTAGGAAATCAGCCGGGACTTCTACTTTCGCTTAATGGATCGAGGGGACTTCTTGTTATTAACTTCAATGTTGTAGAGTGAGTTATTATTTGGTCTCAATATTGGCCTCATTTGAGGTTTGCAATGCCACCAGCTCTTCTGGGATCTTCAATTCTTTTGATGGTAATAATGTAACATTCTCTAGAAAATACGTCTGATTTTTACCTTACCTGGTAAAGATCGGAGGGATTCTTTGCAACATCTTGAGGCAAAGGGGGAAGACCTGGTAAGCCTCTAGTCTGGCTGCAACTCAGCAGAGGTGTCCCAGTTATCTGAGTAATTGAATCAAAAAAGTACAGCAGTTAAATATAACTTACAACATTTGTAAATGATTTTAAAAGGAAAGTAAACAATATCTTAAAATGACACAGTTTAATACTTTTTACAAAATGGTTTGAAAATTTTGTTTCCTTTGAACACTCGTCACTTTTATTCAAATGAGATTTATTTAAATTCAAAGTATTTTAAGGTTTTTAAGTGACACCAGAGAAAAGGTGTAATGTAGAGTAACAGACTGCTAACTATTCCAAATATTGATGCCCATAAAAACTTACTTTTTGAGAAGCACTGCAGCTGATGATAGTATAAACATTTTTGAGAAAAGATTTCCTTCGAAGTAAAATGGTTTGGATAACTTTTCACACAAAAACATGTGAATCTGAGAAAAAATTCATGCATGAATCGTTTCTCAGATTTCTCAATCCAAGGTGTACTTCGTGAATGCTGTGGCCAGTGATACCCGCTGTCACCTCGTTAAACATGGATGGATTCAACGCTCTTAATTAAAATATCGAGGAAGTTTTTGGCTATTTCTCATAGAGTAGACACTGTATTCAGCTGAAACTTTCACAGGTGGTTTTCATTGTACCTTTCTTGATTGGCCTATAAATCAGCATTACATTGACAAAAAACAGTCTATGACCCTACCTTTAAAACAAAACTTATAAAATTGTATAATGAAATTGTAATATAATAATTACCCTTGCCCGATCCATGGTGCCTTTCTAATTCTAGTTTAACTTTGGAATGAACTTGTGATGCAACAGGAACCTCTGAGGAAGAAAAGAAGGGAGAGGGAAATTCACTATAATTACGAACTTATACATTGTCAAAATCTTGTCCTTTCAAAAGTTATAAAAGATTTTATTCATAACTTGTTGAAACCACAGCAACAGTTTTTATTTTGAATGCAAATCCTAATTAAAAATTTTCAACACTCAACTATTTTTACTAAACATCCTGGAAATTCGTTCTGCCCGACTTGCACAAAAATATGTCCATGTAACTTAGCTGCTATTGCGACATTCTTGTATTATAATTTTTATACTAATCATTGCAATATAGAGTAAGATCATCACATTTATAAATATGCAATCTAAAGTCGTTGGCAAGGACCTTGATTGCAGTGCATTAAATAAATTAAGAGAATGGGGAGGTTATAATTATTGCAACAAGTCATTTCTTACCCAAAATATTTGACCCATCAATCAGTGGGTAAAACAAACGACATTCCTTGAAACAAATAGACCCAACATTGATTTAACCCCCCCTTATCCGAGTTACAGGACCCAATAATGCTTTTTGAACATTTTGACATTACTTATGATTATCTGGCGCATTTGGACATGATTATCTTAGTCTATATCCCAATCCCCCCCCCTCCACATTCCCATGGTCCTGCAGTACCCCCCCCCCCCCCCTCTCTCAAATTCAATGCATCAGTGCATGGGTGGGTAATCTGATAATCACCGAGGTAATTATGTCTTATGTCATGAATTGTCTTTCTATATTCGTTGTCTTCTTTACAAAAATTGGTGTGATGTTTCCATTATTCATAATAATCATGTAGGGTGCTTGCACGTGCAGACTTTATTTTTATATAATTCAGATTCAGATTCAGAACATTTCTCACTAAATCACACCTATATCAATTATCTAATTCTAATTCTAAGACAGTATCACTCAGTAAGTCCATTACTCGGTCAACTCACACTACAGTCACACACGCCATCACCCACCCAACATGCTCAAACACTTTAAATAATGAAAAAACAATGCCCTTATGACCAGTAGTAGGCCTACCCCGTATAGGACAGTCTGCAATACCAATAAGGATCGCTTGTGCCAACTTGACTGCTTGATATTTAAAAACAAAAACATGTTGACTGATCAAATGACTGAGTAGTGAGTGACATTGACAAAACATGACAAACGTAAACACTAAACAAAAATCATCATTCATATCCCATTTTCCCCCACAACAAATTAAAAACAGCTATCATAATTCCTTACATGAAGTCCTGACATCGTCCTTTATGATGGAAGTAGTATGGATAGCATCACAGCACCAGAGAGACATTTTAAAGAAAAGTTTTCTAACTCACAAAGTTAAGTACCGATGTGCAAAGTTTATTTCACTACCTAAAAATGGCGAGCGTTTCGTTTAACATCCGGGCAATCTTGTTGCTATGCATACAGTGAATGGCAAATAGCCAGGTACATGTATATTGATGCATATCACCACGTACGCACTCGTTCAGGTACCAGCTCATCAATACCTATACAGTATCGATACCCATGCAACTAAAACAAAATCGATTCCTTAGTACTCGAGCATTAATGATGCCTGGATGGATGGTGGGGGCAGGGCAGCATCTCCTTAAAAAGGACTGGAAATCTTGAAAAAGCAAAGTTTGATTTGACTCGGTTTATACCAAAAAGAAAGAAAATAAAAACGACTTTTATTTGATATTTTCCTGGGATGGTGGTTGTGTGTGTTGAGGAATGGGGGGGGGGGGTCGGTTGACAAACTAATTTTTGCTCAATGACATTGACATTCCAATTATTCCAGATACAACATAATTCTGTATTTTATTCCATTACATGAATTCAACATTGCTGTAAAATATAAATTACACAATAGAAATTTTCAAGATATTACAATTTACTACACTGCTTTGTTTGTATTTTATTTAATTCCTTTTTTCTTTTATTCAAAGCAAACTCCCAACCCTGGCTGAATCAGCCCTTTCTTGTTGGATATTTTCAATAAATTGTGAGTGACCAGTAAAAATTCAATCAGGGAATAAAATGAGATTTGGGACTTCAGAAAGTACTCTTTATAAGCAGAACCTCTTTAAGCTTTATAACCTCTTTACAACGAAGGTTGACTGTGTATGTCTAGCTCGGAAAAAGCAGTAAATGGTAACAATATTTTTTGTAAGAATAAAATAAAATAATTACTTTTAGAAAATTTACAGGTATCTTAACAAGTAATATATAAAGTAAACAAATAATTATAAACAAACTAGTAAATTTAACTTATTCATCGACTAGTTTAAAGGTAGAGCCGAGAAAATGGCCAAGTTTTCATATTTTGTGTGCTCAACCATATAAATGAAACAACAAACCTAATAACATTTGGGATTAATCCCTAGTGTAAGTCAGGAGAAAATAGTGAACAAACATATAAGCAATTTTCAGCATGTAAACACATCCATTGCCTTATTTTTGGTTGCAATAACAAAAATCAGCTGTTGCACTTTTTAAAGTTTGTGTTAGGTTTTCAGATATATTTTTTCCGAATAGGACTTCATTTCAGAGTAAAATATTTCACAGATAATAAAGGTTCTAGTATGAACTTCATAGTCAGTAAGGATTCAGGCTAAAATTAAACAATATTTTTTATCCTTACCAATCCTGTATAGTACATTTATTCCAAGAAAAAAACTGATGACAATTTTGTAACTCAGTTTAAATCACACACAAATCTTTGCTCAGCATAGTAAAACTTGCACTTCTCCCAACAAAAGTTGTTTTGTTTCAAGGTAAGTCAAGACCTTTTGCAGTGACATCACACGCGGCTATTCTGACAACCAATGGTTTGCCATTTTGAGAGTCAAATTGGGAGTAAAGATATGCCATCTAAACATGCACGCAAAGTCTCTACCTTTCTATTGCAATGTCACAGCCCAAGTTTTTGCCAACCGAGGTTGGGAAACTATGGAAAGCCACATATGTAAAACAAAAACAGAAAGCCAGTTTGTTATCAATGTTATACAATTATTCACAAATAGTGTTGAATTTCTTGGAAACAAAACAATCCATCATGGGAGGTATCTTATTTAATTGAAAGTTTGCAGAAATTGTTGAATTTAGTTAAAACATCTGTTAACATGATTGAATGTTTTGCTAACATTCGGCCTTCCATGCCAATCAGCGCTATTTGTTTATCAACAGTGGAAAGGTCTATAATGCACATTGCACACTCCCAAAATGGCACAACAAAGATTGATTGTGGGTGATGACGTTAGGTGATTTAGTTTGACAGGCAATGAGCTTCAAACTTTGTTTAAACTTGATCCAAGGCACAAGATCAGTCACACCTGTGAAACATTAATACTTGTACCGCCATTTGGTTTTCTCTGAATCAAATCAATATTACAAAACCGAGGCTAGAATGGAAATATTAGTATGGTCTCTCTTCGGATCATGAGAAACACAATTGTAAACTGCTGTTGTACACAGGGAACATGCCACTGATGGTGGTTTAAACACATCAGTATTCATCATGGGATTGTAGATAGACAGGCTTGGCTTGCTGTCTCAGCCTTTCTTGTGCCTTCTTCCCTTTACTTACAGACTTTGGCAGACCCATTGGTGGAATATTCACCTGATCAAAAAGAAATCATCAAACATTTAAAACTTTATACACATTTAAAGTCTCACTCAATGGTAACTAATGAAATGGGAACAGCATCAAAAATACAAATTCTAGAGCATATCAAAACTTCCAGATTTTATATTTTTGTGGGGTTATTTCCCCACTGATTTGAACATTGTTTTGGGGATTTAGTTTTTGGTTTGTTTTAAATTTAGTGCTGAAAATTGTTGTTTTTATACTTTAATACGAAAGCCCATTAGTGCCATCAATGTTTTATTTTCAAAAGCAGGTTTTGGGATTTTTTTTCCAAAGGCAATTTTTTTGTCAAGTGTCAGTGCAATGGCACTAATAATCTTGCTTTGGTTTATTAAGAATGATAATTTACTGAACAAGTTTACTATTTAGTTCGCTCACTTACCGGTCGAGGATAAGGGCTTTTGTAGTGTAATGCTGTAGGCACGAAGAAAAGAAAATGTAATCTTTATAATTGGTGAGAAACGGTGATCCAGGAGTGAACATCATGTTTTTGTTTTCTTGTCATAATCTTCTGATGGTAAAATTGCTAGAACAAAGATTCTACAGAAACTCATTTTGCAAGATGTTGAATCATAGATAAATAACAATATGCTTACATGATTTAATAGACATTTACCTCTCAAATTTTGAGTGGTATGATAGTAGAGAAAAATCTGAACAATTAAATCACGTTTTTTTGCCATAAAATTGAGAAATTTACATACCCATGGCTAATCTCGTCTCTGCCTCATGCATATAGACTTTAATCAATTCTGGATCAGTCACCTTTAAAACAGATTTAAGAAATCTATTAGATTATGGAGGAAGGAAATGATTTAATGAAGTGATATTAAGTAAAACCAAATTGAGGCTGGAAGGCAAAACAGTCTGGTGCTCTGATCCTTTAAGGGTAAAGAGAACCCACAATTAAATTAGAACTACGAAAAGAGAACTTGACAAAGGACAAGCTTGATACAGTGGGAGGGCCGCTCGTGCAGTAACTGGGTGAGAGTTCATAATTCCATGTACAGCCACAAGCCTGCTTTGATCAGGTCAACACAGCCCATTTAAAGTTACTGCAGCTTATTATTAATAAATGTGTTTTGTTTGTTCACATCTGGGTTTGTTTTGGATGATTGTACCTGCTTGTTCTTCTTGAATAGTGTACATGTTTCATCACGGATGTAGCGTTGCTCATCTTTCGTATCTTTAACTAAGCCACTGGCAGCTTCCCACGTCTTGGCAGTGCGGAGCAGTGAGCGATATAAGCCAAGTACCTGCTGTCTTAATGCCATGAGAAATTGTTGGGAAATTACATGACTATGTCATCCAAGGGACCATCAACTGAATCAAGAGATCAGAGGAGAATAACATTAACAAAAGATTGATTAGCCACGTAAACAAGAAGGAAGTTGCCCAAAGCCTGCTCCATTATGAGATGTTTTTGCAGGCTGAATATTTGTCTCAATAAAATAATCAGTTTTGCAGTAGCTTCATTACAAATGCAAGGGTTTCTATGCAAACTGACCTAGATCAAAAGAACAATTATAACTGTTGTGGGTGGAGTGGGAGGGGTAAGTAGTTAGTAGAGGGAGGGGTTAGGAGGGGGGAGGGGAGGGAGATGTTAGGTTGAGTGGGGTTAGAAGGGGGTGGGGGTTAGGATTGGGAAGATATGTGATTGGTTAGTACAGTAGTGAGTTAGTGGGATGGGGAGGTTTAGTTTTGGATTATTTAAGATCTTGGGGGAAAAACAATGACACAATTTTAATTGATTAAAAGAAGCAATTTTTTAGCACTGTTACAGTGTTAGTGTTAGTGTTGATGATGCACAGCACACACAACAAATTAAGGTCATGTCCTTAGTTTTTGAATTTTGGGGAGTTATATTCAATTTCAATCCCATCCTCCTACACTAGAGTCCTACTATCCGGTTTTCATTGAACACAATTGAATTTAAACTGACGCCATTTCTGCTGGGAAAAAAGATGAATGAATTTATGCTCAGGATACGTCGTGCGTATGTTGAGCGCAAAGTGGAAACCCGCTCAAGCTGAAAAACTTACAAGTGCAAATAAATATATTTACAACTTGTCCGCGCGAACAATTTTCACCTTGCGCGCAAGTTTTTTACTCGGCGCTCCACAAACCAAAAACTCAATGATGATTGATATTCAGGTGGAAATATCTCTCTGAACGAATTGGCTTGAAACTAATTTGAAGTATAACACGAAAACTAAATTCCAACCGATGTTTACAGTAATTGTCAGTAAGCTATAGAAGTGCACTTTAAGTGAAAACATTTCATACTTTAGACACAACCATTTACTATTTAGGCATTACCATGGAAAATGTGCATACGCTGATGGAGGGAGGAAGGAAACATTATGGAGAAAAATGAAAACACCCAGACAAACAATAACATTTCCACTTCAGACTTCAGAGAAGTGCGTTCAATCATGGAATATTGAGTTTAGCCTACACAGACGTACGCTCTTTCATTGCAATTGCATGTCCAGCGCCGAAAATGGAAACCAAATCAACAGACCGCAGAATGCAACCAGCTTTACAACAAAATACTAAATTCTTACCCCTGCTGCCCTGCCTGCTGGTTGTCAATTTCTGCTTTGCAGAAAACTGCAAAATGGTCTCAACACGCTCAACGCTGTCAAAACATGCAACATGAAGTATCGATTTTTAAGTAGGAGTTGTTTTCGCCAACTTGAGGATTAGCCGAACTATAGATAAGTTTGCCCAATTATAGAATACATAATCCCAACTACAGTTGGGAAAAATATGCTTTAATTGGAACTTGCCCAATTACCATTGAGGCGCGCTAAAAATAATCGATTACACAAATCAAAGTGATACTAAAAAATCGAATAGTGTGTCCATACTGTGGTCACATGCCCCATCCGGGAATGTAATCTGCGCTAACAAAATGGCAGCGCCCTACTGTTCGTAACACTTTCCTTTCCGATTCAATGAATAAAAGCCATTTAGTTAGTTGTGTTGTGGGACTAATTCGAAGAAAGTGGTTTTAAATGTGTAGCTGTCATGGCCATGGCGGCGACACCACAACGCCATACACGGAAGCAGATCTCAACGCCTTCTGTCGCTCAGGTAAATTGTTATTTCAAATTAATCAAGACTAGTTTTTGATTTCAATTTTGTCGCTCTCTCCTCTAACTGTCTGGCAATAGTGGCAGTGATATGTCTGGTGATGAGAATTGGTGTTGTAAACGTCACTGTCACTGTCAATGTCTTTGTCGGGTCGTCGTAAGTGTATCGACGTGACAGCCGTTGGCTTGAGTTTTTTATGCTAATAAAATTCGTTTTAAAACTGTTTTAATTTAATTTTTATAAATTTTAGTTACCAATTGACAATTCGCAATTCTGTGAAAATAATGTTTTTTAAGAAAAAAGGAGAACAGATCCAACATTCATTTAAAAAAACGCGCTTATTTAATATTTGACAGTGTGGAATAAAACCCTTTCATGGCAGGTATGTAGGGTGCCATGTTCGAATCTGCCCCGTGCTCATGACAGTCATGGCATGTATTGTATGGTACACTGCGATGAGTTGTTTATTTCTAACTCTGCAACTTAATAATTGCACACACAAAATGTGGCAAAGTGTAAGAGAACATGAACTGTTGAAGCGTGCGTGAAGTTACGATCTTGTAAGTGTCTATTAAAAAAATGCACCACAGCGCACTGGGCAGATTCATCATGATCATGGAACAACTGGGGAAAGGATCTTTTCTAACGTTTTATTCACTTTCAGTTACATTTTAATAACATGAAGATTTAGAATCAAACATGTCTGACACTTTTCCACAGGTCCTCTCTAGTCTTACAAGTTCACTTTTTCAAAAGCTTCAGCTGTCAATTGTTTTTTTGTAGACAACTAATATAGGTATTATTATACAGGATCGGTAGAGCTGACAAAATAGTCACAGGAGTCAGTGTTCATGTTTTACATGAATAACAAACCTGTGAAAATATGGGATTAATCTGTTAGTCAGGAGAAAATAATGAAAAACCATGCACAATTTTCAGCATGTAAACACATAATTTGTTTTTATTGTCCTTAATTTTGGCTATGACAACCAAAAACAGCTGTAGCCATTGATTTAAAAAAAAAATGTTTTCAGATAGTTTCTCGAATATGACTTTATTTCAGAGGGAAATATTTCACAGAACAAAATTGTATGAACTTCATAATCGGATATCAAATAATAAACCACTTCATAATCAGTAAGCTTACATACTAAAATTAATCATTGCTCCTTTTTATCCTGACCAATCCTACGATACCTTTAATTGTATTATCTTGGGGTTAGAAATGTTGATTATTATACTTCTATTATTGCTTTATCTTGACCCACAGTCACCAGCTCCAAGTTGGACAGATGACCTTCCTGTGTGCCATTTCTCTGGAATTGGCTTCTCCACCAATCAGATCTATCGGCCAGATGGGGGTAGAGAAGAAGAGCATGATTGTGAGGATCGCTTCTTCCGTTTCAGGTACGTTTCCCAACAAGTTTTCTAACCAAAAAATATATTTTTTGCAGAAAAATAAATATTAATATAATAAACAAGATTTTAATTCAGTTTGTAACCTTTATTGCACAATATACATCAAAATACAACGTGGTGCAAAAGAAAACCGCCAAATAGGCATGCAGGCCCACTAAATGGGGACCCTTGATCACACATCAGAAAAAACAAAGATCTAAAAAAGACAACAGCAAAAAAGCTAAAACAAGTGTAGAAAACAAAGAAATATACATGTATGAACATTTATAGATGTAATAAAATAACAATTAAAAATATATTTGTAAGATTGTTTGAATGTGTGTTACCAAATGAACTGTCATTGCGTTTATTTAAAACCAAAATTCATTTCTGTTAGTTTGTACAAAAAATAAAATGTCTAGTGGTACCTAATCGCATCAAATATTGACAAATGAAAAGCCAGTCATGTATGTACTTGACAGTTCCTACCAATGCAATTCTTGTTAACAGGTTTGACGATGAGCACTACTTGTATGGTGTGTTTGATGGTCACGACGGAATACATGTTGCAGACTTTGCACGTCTTCGATTGCCAGCTGAACTTCTTCTCGGTCAGTTGATTGAGATCAAAGACGACGATGCTGTGAAGAAGATTCTCTTTCAGGCTTTTAATACGGTAGAGCGAGGGTACTTTGAGAGTATAGATGGTCTGCTGGCCGAGAGAACTAATCTGAAATTACAGCTTCCAGAGGTAAAAACAAAATCATTCTAAAAGTTCAGCAAATATTAAAATATTTTTGGGTTGAACAAAGAAAAATTGACTTTAAGAGCAGGAATTTGCTCTACCAGCTGAGCTATCTAGCCTAATGTTGGTGGTCTCCTTATTTTGTCAATATCTTTGTTCGGGTGTTTCTGATCAGCAGAATGTGAGTTTGAGACCCGGTCTGCACACTTAGGCAAGACACTTAACCATTATCGGTCCACCTTTTTGTAGAACCAAATTTTTGACTCCACAAAATTACTGTTCACAAAGAAACAGGAAAACCACATAATTTCGAGGGATATTTGTTTGAATCATTGTATTCTACCTTTTAAACATCTTTCCAACCATATTCATTTCATAACAATTGCTTTTTATAGCCAAAAGCGCCCAATCTGAAGGCAATGTGTTCCTTTATTATGATTTTATTACCAATTCCACAGGTGCTCCCTCTGTAATGACTTTATGAAGTCAATCAAATATAATTTTATTTTTTTTATTTTTTATGACTTTATGTGTTGAACAAATGATCTTTGAATTCAAGGAGCTTGATGTTTTTACAATAATTTTGTTTAGGACCTTAATGATTACGAGCTGTATCAGCAATACCCAACTGAAGTTGATAAACTACAAGTGCTGGATGATGACATCACTGGTGGTGCATCAGCTAATGTGGCACTCATCCTAGGAGGGAAACTGTATGTTGCCAATGTGGGTAAGTACTATGGCTTGATGGCTTTCCTCTGGCTCAAGACTTGTGTTTAAAATCTGTGGAAGTATTCTCTGATGAGTAGAGGTGGTTCTGACAAGAACTGGTGGATAGTGATGGTTCTGACAAGAACTGGTTGATAGTGATACATGTAGTTCTGACAAGAACTGGTGGATAGTGATGGTTCTTACAAGAACTGGTGGATAGTGATGGTTCTGACAAGAACTGGTGGATAGTGATGGTTCTGACAAGAACTGGTTGATAGTGATACATGTAGTTCTGACAAGAACTGGTGGATAGTGATGGTTCTTACAAGAACTGGTGGACAGTGGTGGTTCTAACAAGAACCAATGTGTAGTGGTTCTTGTTTTAGGGTGGGTTAATTGCAACAGGCAGGATCTATTTCTTTTGCCAGACTGTTGCATCATGTTTAATTCAGAGTGTTTTTGAAATGTTTAGGGGACTTCTATAAAAGCAAAATTCAAGCTATTTATAGACAATACATTTTACCCCATTTTCTTTCTCTACTAGTGTTATTCCCACCATTATCGGGAGTTATTTACACTTGCGTGCGCATAGTGCACATCATGCTGGAATTTCATATAGCCCTTGGCTTGTTGCAACAACATCATTGGTCAGAGATGCCTGTGATGGGTTTAAAAATTAATGCTTGGCGCAATATATGGCATGGGCCCTACCTATTAACTGTGGCTGCCATGATTGTTGCCTGGATTTGTCTGTATGTATTTGTCTATTGAGATTTGTCCATTGATTTGTTTACATTGATTTAAATGTTTAGATATGTCTGTCTGTCCTTACAAGATAGACATTGTGGGGTAATTTTTAGGTAGGAACTGTACTTTGGTTTTTGTTGTTGTTGTTGACATGTTCGAGTTAACCCCACATCCCCACAATGTTTTTAACAGGCAATATTTTAGAAAATTAGCAATTGAAAACGCATGGGGAAAGCCCACAATGTTCCTTCACTAAAGATGTCTGGATTTGTCTGTCTGGATTTGTTTATATGGATTTATGTAAGGATTTTAGACAAGATATTCAGACAAAAAAAATAAATCTGGATAATTTACAGAACCATGTTTTCAGTTATAAATAACCCAAACTCATGCCTTACAATGGTTTTCCTAGGTGATTCAAGAACGATACTTTGCTCCAAAGAACACGACGGTAGTCTGAAGATCAAACAACTCAGCATTGATCACACCCTGCAAAATGAAGATGAGGTTCTAAGGCTGACCCAAATCGGTGTTGATCCCATGCTCATCCAAAGAAATCATCCAGATGCCTGGATCACAACCAGACAAATCGGTGATCATCACTTGAAGGGTGGTTACAAGGAACATGTTATTCTAAGGTTGGTATCTTCATTGATTTAAAGCACTAAGATTCATCTGAAGTTGAGTTGGCAATGTTCACCATAGTGATGTGTATTGTGACATCACACTTTGCCTAGCAATTCAAATTGCTACACATCTTAAGATCAATCATAGCTCTTTGTGAAGTTGAACCAAGGTACATGTAACCCGTGTAGGGCAATTTTCCATTTCAGAGGATTGGTTCGGTTGTATTGAGTTGAACAGGAGAGCTAAGGTGGCCAAAGGTGGCCAAACCATAATATGGTAAATAAGGGAAGCATGTTAAGAAAATTTCCATTCAAACTTTGTTTTTCAAGGTATTATATGAACGTCACCGGTAAATTATTTTCCATGTATAGCATAGCAAAATCCTACACTAAAAATATCGGTTACTACTCAAATATCATCATTTGCTACTGAACAGTGTGGACAAAACTTGTTCTGTCTAAAAATTTTGCTTTGCAAAATTGCTGGGCGTAATTGTTGGTCTTGCCAAATTAATTGTGGTATTTGATTTATTTTCTTGCTTCTAGTGATGCTAAAAGTGAACCTGTAATCGCAGAACCAGAGGTTATAGGAGGGCTTCACCTGAATGGAATATGTGGCTTCTTGGCAATGTTTACAAGTGGACTTCAAAAATCTCTTGTGGATGCCACGGGAACAAACCAACCCAATGCGGATATAGCGCAGATGATAGCGGCGGAATTTAGCGTGCAGTCTACTCTGAGTGGCGTTGCTCAAGGTGTGGTGGATAAAGTTATTCGCATTCATCATGATACTTACTTAGGGAACAGTTCTCGTGCCAAAGCCTGTCAGAAGCGAGAGGATATTACTCTCCTGGTGAGGGACTTTGGTTATCCTTTAGGCACTAGTGTGAACAGCCCGACTATGCAGTACAATCCAGTAACGGTTCCTTACCAACCTGGCGTAACAAGTGGACATCCGCCAATGCTTATCATCCCACCAAGGCCAGTTTTCCCCGGCCAGGCCTCTCCCCAGCCCATGAACACCCTGAACATACTCTCGTTGGAACAAATGACGCCTCTATCCATAAATGTGTCGGATCCGATGTCGCCCACCTCATCACGCACCAGTACCATAGGATCTCCAACAAGTAGCAGTGTGTCTACGCCATGCAGTAACCTCAACGATACAGACCCTAACACCACTCAAGAATCCAGGAGCAACACCAACGATAGCGACACTCAGAACAGTGGAGAGGAACTCTTTTTGTTTCAGCGTTTACAAGTGGTAAGTCCACGCCCCAGACAGCCTGATGAGGAAGGGTATATTGAGCCTTATGTGGACTTCTCTGAGTTTAATGAAGCCTTCGCTGCGGCGATAATTGATCATCAATCATCTCAGTAGGAAACTGTTCATTACGTTAAACAAGTAACATTTTAAAATTATAAACTGGTGCAAAAGTGTCCAAATGGTGTAAATATTAATTTAATATTTGGTCACATTTATTGATTGATTCCAGTGATGATAAACTTTGTTTTATGAAATTTGTAAAATTAAATTGATGCCATCGACGAAATATGCAAATTGGCAAGCAAAAATGTCAGGAGTAACTGCTGATAGTCAGTATGTGATTTGTCAGTGTTACTGTGACAGGTTTTTAAAAGTCAAAGCCATCAGTCATTGTTGATGAGTGATCACTTTCACTGTGATTAGTCTTAACATATGGTAAGTCTTCTTGGTCACCATGGTCACAGTGATTGGTCGTCATCAATAATGGGTCAGTGTCATTGTCATTGGTCATTGTCACTTATTGTCCTGGACACAATGACAGCACATGACATATTGTTAATGCATTTGACACCGGTGCTTATAACTCATCAGTGAAATCCCATAGCTTTGCCATACGATGCCCCTCTGGAAGACCAGTTGTAACTTGGCAAGTTATGTCAGAACTTATCTCGTTTTTAACCCTCCTACTGTCTGACCATTTAATGTTACCCACTGTGGTTTTGAATGATAGATGCACTGTGCCAGCCTGCAATATTATCATGTGGTAAATGCATACAAAGTACACAGTCAACCCTCCTACTGTCTGATCATTTTATATCACCCACTGTGGTTTTGAATGATAGATAAGCTATGCCAGCCTACAATATGATATCAAGTTGTGAATGCGTCTACGCATTACACAGTCAACCCTCCTACTCTCTGACCATTCACTATCATCCACTGTGGTTTTGAATGATAGATAAACTATGCCAGCCTGCAATATGATATCATATGGTGAATGCATCTACACAGTACAGTTTAGTTCTGTGCACAGTTGTGCCACCCTACACAACCCTTTCAGTTGACTGGTTTCAAATGGTTGGTCAACTCACTAGAAAATGTTACCAAGAGTAGGAGGGTTAAATGTCAAAAATGTAATGAAAAATTAGTCTTAATTGTCGTGAAGTGGTTTTTTGTAAGAAATGGGGCTCTCCATACAAATTCTGTTGTACTTCCTTGTTTTTAATGTGACATTTTAATCAGTAAAATCAATGAATTTGTAATTGATAATCAATCACTGATTAGAAATCTAATCATGTGGAGACACAGCCTGAACTACATTTTAAGTGCCTTGTAACTTAAAAGCCTTTTTACTTTAAAAGAAAATAACATTTATAATGTGGTTTTTATTTGTATTGTTTTTTTTTTTACAGTTGTTATAAAGAACTATTATTTTAATTAGGTCAAAACTTCATATTAAAATACAGTTAAAAATGCAGCAGGGTTCAATATCTTCCTTACTGATACTTTAAGACTGAGCAAGCCTTGCAGAAGAAGGACTGAAGGACTGATTGCTGCTGCAGGATGTTTCTACTACTACAGCAGCAGAACACAGTTTATCATCATCATCAAGCCTTGCAGATTCGTTAAAGGATGTAGTTTGGTTTCCTACATCAGAATCTGTATAGTTTGGTTTTTATCCTTACACCGATGTGTGTTAAGTACTTTATACTCAGTACTTACCCGAGTTCTTTGAAGAAAACAAGTAAACAGAACTGGGGTAAGTTCTGAGTCTACAGTGCAATAACACACATCGGTGTAAGGATAAAAACCAAATTATATTCTTTATCTGCGATGCAAAAATTAACATCTACTAAATGAGAATCAATGTTTCCCAAAAATGGGAATTGAATGGGAATTGATGGCTTGAAGGAATCTGCCCCCTTTTCCCACGCTGCTCTCAACCCACTAACCCCCGTTCCCACCACCCCTTACCCCCAACCCTATCCCTACCCCTTACTCTTACCCTCTCCCCCTTACTCTTACCCTCTCCCCCTTACTCTTACCCTCTCCCCCTTACTCTTACCCTCTCCCCCTACCCAAATCCCCTACCCCCTACCCCTACATTGGCTTCAATGCTTCTTAACCACAAGTGACTCAAGGGTACGATTTTGATGTATCAATCATTAATGCAAATTTTTACAAGAAGAGTCCTTTAATAGTTTTAGGGCTGATTCCAACCCGTAGGACTATTTCTGTATAGCAGGTAAAGACACTGGATGTATTTTACACAAAAGTGGAAGTTCTTGAGTGCTAGGCTGAACTCAGTTAATATATAAAAGTAGACTATTACAGCAGATGGACTAATCAAGAGTTATCTTAATTTTCCTTGAAGACCAATAACATTGTATAAGCCTTACAGCTCCAGAGAGTGTTTTCTTAATGATTCATGAGACCCTTGCATTGGCCGGCATCGCTGAGGTCAAACAATGGAAATGTGCACTTGGCCCAATATCATGGCTCTGTTTACCGCTGAATTCTGTGCTTGCGATCACCATCCTTTGCTTACAGGGCAAGAATTTCTGCGCTAGCTGTGTAAGTGAAGAATGCCTAGTAATGTTTACTATGTACGCGCACAAGCAAAAAATTCCCTGCTAACCTGTGGAATATGCTTCATGTACAGTAAGCGTAGAATTCCCTGCTTCCATATGCGCGGACGTTTTGCTTATGGTAAGCAGAGCCATGAAATTGGGCCCAGGTGTACTTCAACTCACAGCCAATGATAGGTCTTAATTGATTTCAGTGAGGGCGCTGTTTGGGTCATGTGACATCATATACAAGGGGTCTATTCAAACGTTTGTGTCCGAGTGCTCAATTTCAAAGGCGCATGCTGTAACAGCAATATAAGAAAAGGCTTCTGAAGGCTGTCATTTGAATATCAATAAAGGCCCTCGGAATTTTTAACAAAATCTGGCAGTGTTGTTTTTTTAAGTTGACCCTGAGTTTGCAACCAAATTTAATTTGGTTGACAAGTGCAAAGAAATGTACAATATGTTAATTGTTGACTCTCCTCCAAGTGCTTATATGGCCTTTCTGTGGCAAACTGTGAACTTTGAACTCTGAATCAATCGGAGATCTACTCATGAAACAATATCTGTTTTTGTGCGTAATCTTTTTGTTAAAACCTATGGAGTCAATTACAGGATTAGGTTTTTTCTTCTTTTACTTCAAACTTAAATGAATTCATTTTTGGAAAGAGTATTCTGTTTGTAAGTCCATTGATTGGATTGTATTAAAACAATGTGAATGCATTGTCATTATTTATATCTTGTAATAATGCTGAATATTCACGTATGGTATGCATCGCTTGAATTGAAATAAACCAACTTGGAAGAAGTGTCATGAAAACTGAACATGTTGCTCACACTGTCTCCTTGTCTTTGCAAATCATCCATCCAGTCAAGCTGCGAAAGCAAATCCATGTGGAGTTTTCATTGTAATAACATTCTAGGTTAAAACTTGGGTTTCAGGTAAAACAGCTCCTTAATTGTAGGGTTGGTGTGGTTTTTGTCAATATAATGCTGATTTATAGGCAACATTATCAAGGAAGTTGCAATACAAGTCACCCGTGACAGTTTCAGCCGAATACAATAGATCGATCCATTAAGCCCCGCCTCCTTACGAGTTGACCAATCACAACCGCGAAACCCGATCACCATTAGTGCAAAGATCACCAAACGGCTCAAATGGTGATCAGATTTCGCGGTTGTGATTGGTCAATGAGAAATGGGCGTGGCTTAATGGATCGGTGTATTGGCCAAGTTCGCGCAAGAACCAATGGTTAACTAGTACTAGTAGTGGTTGTTTAGTGACGTACGTAGTACGTAGTGCATGCGCACAGAAGTTGTAGTGCAAACGAATGTCATGTCAACGCGACCGGCGACTTATAACTGGTCCACTCTGCACTGTGCTATATATATATATATACGGCTATTGATTACCAGCGATGCGACCATGCCCCGTAGGCTGGTTCCAAATCGACTAGCGTAGTCCAACTATCGTCGACTAGACAGAGTTCGGGCTAACTTAGTCGAACTATGGTCAACGATAGTCCTTGCGCGAACTTGGCCAATGTCTACTTGTTGAGAAAAAAGCAAAAGAAATCTGTAAAGATCAATTCAAGTTTAGGCTAGGCGCGAGGTACCAGCCACATGTTGGTTTTGAGGGCAGCATTGAAGCGGACACCACGGAAACATTCAAAAGTCATCTGCAGACGATCTTTGGCGATTCAAAGTTGTCCGAATTGGCGGCACAGCTTAAAGCTACGGCTATATTTCGGTGTCATCATGCGTTGACGTATAGTACATCCTTAGCAACACCCTTAGCAACAATCATAGCTGTAGCCGCCAATTCGTATACGGCCTTATTATTAATTCAATATGCCTCGAAATTGCGTGACTTCAGGTGAATGAGGTTGAACGAGGGATCACAAGAAAGCTGATTGTGAAGGGTATTGCAGAACCACAAATGCTGCTCCTGGGATTTGCCTGTGGGTCTGATGATCATGTACTCAAGCCTGTAAACAAGACAATAGGACAAATGGTTCAACTTTTCATAAAAGTAGTTTAATAAATAAAATTCAATGTTCTTTCAACTGCATCAATACAAATCACATTTTTCTAAAAGTAAAATGAATCAATAAAATTCTGGTAAATTCAACTACATCAGTACAAATCACATATTTTCAATTACCAATGATGGGACCAATGTCTACAATGTTAAGTCAACAAATTGTACAGCACCGAAAGGGTGTTTCTCCAGAAAGTGCGATAAGATTGAGATTTTACTTCATTACATTTTAGACCAACCTATTACAAGCCCCACCCCCCCCCCCCCCCCCCCACTGTACAATACAAGCAGCTCTCCAATTCTGCTCTATTCAAATGTGGATGCAACAAATATCCTCATACAAACTTTAAGTTTTAAGTGTGGAATCTTCTTTACAAAGTAAAGGCGTCCAAGGTGTATTATACAACAGACTAATTGCAGACCTGGCCCAATTTCATAGAGCTGCTTAAGCAGAAAAAGTAGCTAAGGACAACAAGATTATGCTTCCAGAATAAAACTACCATGTCACATGTACAATTTGTGACTGGTATCATGCTTATTTCTGCTTAGCAGAAAATTATTAAGCAATATTTGTTGCTTGAGCAGCTTTATGAAATGAGGGTCTGGAAAATGTTTAAACAGTACAACTTCTATTTACAATGTTAACTCCACAATGCTATAACACAAAGGTTTCTTAGTCTCTTAGTGATTTTTTTAATACTGCTCTCTGGGTAACATGAGATACAGGAAGGGTAGACCAGGTTGAAGATATAAAACCCAGCAAGATTCATGCTGTAAGTGGATAGCAGGTTTTCAGAAGGACACACAAGAACACCATCAATTTCAAGATAAAATGAAATTGATGAGACTGAGAGTAGACTTGGTCCATCCCCTTGAACTATAATAGATAGTATACACTATTTTTATAATGAAATTTTCTTTATTGGGTGAACATTCCCTTTAACTTATAGACTAAATTGTTTGTGGAATTTTCAATTCTATTGTTCCTTTTGTTTATGGTCTAGTTTCTCCAACAGAGATACGACAGCTCCCTCAGGCTTCAAATTATCCTGAATGTTTAGAATTACCTTTTGGTAGAATATCAAAGTTTTCTTAAGACAGGAAGGGTGGGCCAGGTTGAAGATATAAAATCCTGCAAGATACATGCTGATACTAAAGTGGATAGCAGGTCTTGAGAAGATTCAAGATGAAATGAAATTGATGAGACTGAAAGTAGACTTGGTCCTTCTATTCCCCTTGAATTATGATAGATGGTCTGCCCTCTGACTGTAATTATAGAAAAATGACATAAATTAAATAATATTTAGCATGACACCTGTACAGTAATTACATTCACAATGCAACATATCATATGCCTATACAAGTAAGCTCTGCTCCTAACTATAAAAATGGATCCCTATGCAGCGTCATGTTTTCATCTAGTTCTTGAAATCTATACTGTCGGACTGTAAAGTTGTATTCTTTGTACTGATCTCTTTTGAGTGATAATGTCTTTTTGGTTTTGGTGTGTGGAAAATAAATGAACCTTGAACGGTCGTGCGTGCGTGTGACAAGCCATGAAAAAGTTAATTCAATTTAAAAATGTTTATTTAACACAAACACAGGCCTCCCTCATAATACAGTATTTTTTACATTTAAATCTATAGACCCCTTGAACAACGATAAATAATTCTTACCTGTTTAGTCTCTACACTAGTAAGAACTTTTTTACAGCATCAAAACATAACAGCTAGCTGCACAGCGCTGCTGGAGAGTGCATACGTTTGTTTTGTGTAAACGTTGTTGTTTTTCAGTAAGACCCATTCGTAGCTAGGGATACAGAACACCACTTTTGGAGGAGTACCAGCTTGGTGAAAAATTCGGCGGGTCGCTTTTGAGTTCCGTCCAACTCTTTTCGCGGGAGTAAATCAGGCGGGAAGATGATTATAAATATTAGTCAAAAAAAGTCGAAAGCACGACTGTGACTAATTTGTTTCAGTCACACAAAGTGACTTACAAAACCTAGTCAGAAATAAGGTGCTGACTGATTCCGATTAGTCATTGAAAAACTCAACATATTAGTCAAAACCGCTGTTTTTGACTAATTACTCTTCGTAACAGCATATGACTAATAACATTTAGCCAAACTATCAACTTCTGACAATGGCGGATTTGGGGGGTTGTCAACGTACTAAACAGATTAGTTCTGCACACAACAAATTCGTCAAAGACTCTGGACTGAGCAAACTTTGTCATTTTGACTAATTTATAAGCCCAAATGACAAACTAAATTTTAGAGTGAAGCTGTACCGAATTAAAATATATATATTGTTTTTCCCTCGTTCTTCAATGGAAAAATATCTAAAGTTGTATTTGTCTATAAGAGAAACAGAAATCTGAATGTTAGAGGCTTAAACAGGAATGTCGAACTTTACCATGAAATATGCAAAATGAACATCGCGCAAGCGCACTAACACAATAGGATGGCAAAATGAGAGAAAATCGCGCCTTTTTGTAAAATGGGGCCAATGGTGGCGCGACGCACATGCGTTTGTGTGCTGTGCACGATTCTATGGCGTTTGCCAACCAATAGTGTCTATACGCATGGGTAAATGTATTTATCATATTTCATGGCGGGAAAGACTAATTCCGCTTCAGTTCATCCATTGTATCCTTGAACTTGGCTGCTGCGAGCTCCTTCACGTACTGACTGGTCTGGTACCGTAGATGCGGATTTTCGCTAAGTATTATCTCTAGATGAAACTGTGCTATTTCCTCAGACGTCTGGATGACTTGACTTATACCATTCAGGTTTTTGGAGCGAAAGGAAAAGAGTTTCTCCAAAGTGGCTTCGGAATCTTCGAAAAGTGGCCGCTCTTGACTGATCTTGATTAAAAGCGGCGTCGCAACTGGTCCCGGCTCAACGATAGAAACTCTGAGCAAAATAATATAAGACGGGAATAATGAGAACAAGAATAATATTTGTCTGGGCTAGCATAAGATTTAATGTTAAGTTCGCTTTTCTTAGAAACCTTTGCCTCACAACCAAATAATATATAGGCCCCTATATTGTGTTTACCTGATATTGTATCCTTCACGCAGTATCGAAGCAATGGATTCGGAGAAGCCCTCAACGGCAAACTTTGAAGATGTGTAGGTGGAATAGAAAGGTAGGCCTGTAGCCAATAAAAACGAACAAACAATCAAGATCATGGTTTCGTGATACCCAGAATATTGAGTATGCAATTGTCCGTAATTGTTACCAATCACAGGTTTAATGGCGACGTATGAACTGACTTCATCACTGCATTTTATTTTGTGTTTTTTTACGGCATTTTATTTTTATGTTTTTGACATTTTGTACAGCTGTACTTATCGCAATTTAAAGCTTTTGTTGTGTCACTGAAAAGAGTTTTTTCACTGGGAATCGATTTCACGACACAGACATTATTAGTATTAAAATGAGCCACAAGTGATATACAACACGATAATTATGGTTTATTATATTATGCGCCCAATAAAAGCCTTTCTGTAATTGGGCATCACCCCTCAGTGTAGTCATTCCTAAACCATGTGTCGTCATCAATGACGACACACCAACGTCATCACCAACTGGATTCGTCTGATCATGTATACTGCAAACTCATGTACGGGTAGGCTACATGACCGATTGCAGCCAAACGACGACACCCCGGATCTCGACCGTTCCACCACTCAGGCATTCATGATAAGCGCAGTGGCATCCCAAGCCTGGTTAGGAACACCCTAAGATAAACTCATGCTAGCCAATGTAAAACAAAGCATTAATAGTTAAACTATAGACATGTACCGGAACGTCTCTTTCACGCTATAGTAATTTTACGACACAGTTGGTTCACTCATGGAGGAAGGAAGATACCATGGTTCACTGTTCTCGTTTTTGTTGAGTAATTTAGTTGGTTTGTTTGTCTCTTATACAGGCTCTCTAAAAAAATAGTCTGACAATATCAGTCAATACCATGACAATGTGCAAGATACGATCAAATTGTTTTTTGTCTCTTGTTTTTTGCAGTTTTCTTTTTCCTCTTTAAAAGTCGTTATTCGAACAAAATTACACGATTTTCCAGGATTACGGGAGCTCACTTACAAACGCGTATATGTCACTATACCAAACCCATATACTCCTTGCCGGTTAACTTATAATATACGTACCTTGGAATCCAGCCAGGCTGGTTACATTGAGGATGCGACCAGAGTTCTGTTTTTTCATGGCTGGCAGCACAGCTCTTACAGTTCGAACCACCCCCCAGTAGTTCACATCCATCATAGACTGGCAAAAGTCCAGCGACTTTTTGTCAATCATATCCAAAGTGCAGTATCCGGCATTATTTACTAGAGACAGAAATATTTAAATTATCGGAAAAGTTGTGTATATCAGCAATTTCACGAAGGGCCAAAAAGTCCCCTGCAGTCAAAAATGTATGTTCCGAGAAAACCGCGTTTGAAGTTTAGCTTAATTTGAAACTACTGGTTGGTAGACTATTCGAAATCTTATCTTGGAAATTTTTACATGTCAGGGAAGTAGAGATCCTAAATCATACAAATCTGTTTCAATTTTATCCATAACGTGTTTAATTATTGAGTATTTAATTAATTAACAAAAATTGTCTCTTCGTGAAAACGTTACAAACCGTGCTTTGTGTGCAGCGCGTCGTGTATAAACTCTTTGGCTGTTCGGATCGGGATCGTGAAAACGCAAAAGCCGGAGCACCCACTTTTGGCACCGTGCCAAGAGATAATTCCACGCGTTAGAGCAATACACTTTTTGGCACTTCGTGAAAACGTAATTCCGGGTTGTGGTTATTTTTTGTCCTTTAAAGGCACTGGACACCTTTGGTAATTGTCAAAGACCAGTATTCTCACTTGGTGTATCCCAACATATGCATAAAATAACAAGCCTGTGAAAATTTGGGCTCAATTGGTCACTGAAGTTGCAAGAAAATGATGAAAGAAAAAACACCCTTGTTGTACAAATTAGTGTGCTTTCAGATAGGAATAAAAGGCTTCTGGCCAGAAGTCTTTTATTATTTTAGTGAGAAATTACCTCTTTCTCAAAAACTACGTTACTTCAGAGGGAGTCGTTTCTCACAATGTTTTATACTATCAACAGCTCTCCGTTGCTCGTTACCAAGTAAGTTTTTATGCTAATATATATTTTGAGTAATTACCAAACGTGTACAGTGCCTTTAAAGTTTTTGGCTCTACGTGAAAACGCAAAAGCCGGCGCGCTCATGACTGGCATTGTGCCAGCTGTACAATCAACGCGGTCGCGTATACACAAAAGTTACAAAAAGGTTTTTGGCTCTTCGTGAAAACATAAATCCAGGTTCTCGAGGTTTTTGTCATTCATCAACTTAGCGTAATTAAGAAACTAGACGATTTTGAGACCTATAGGCCTAACTTCGTAAATAGTAAGATCCCGATCACCTTAGTCGAATCCACCCAAAAAGTCAAAATTATTTTTTTATTGATTTTTCAGGTTTTTGGCTCTTCGTGAAATTGCTGACGAATATCTATTGACCCTCATCTTGGTGCCACCATCTTAGTCATGTGCCCTGTATTCAGTAACAGTAATGGATGCTATAGTATGCATCGTACAAACAAGAACCAAGCTATGTTTCCTTCCAGCCTCGGTTTGATTGCATTGAGTATGAGTTGAAAAGGAAAAAAATCAAGATGGCTGGACTATGATTAAAGTCTATTAGCTTTAAACAAAACCGTGTATAAAAACTTGAGTTTGTGTTACACCAAAATAGTATTTATTTGGAACAATGGCTGTTCAAAATGCTTCAAGTACAGAGTCTGTACGTGGAGTAAATCTCTCCTTGGATAAAACCATGAGGGGCATTTTGAATAGTAGCACTTGGTAAGAATACATTTCCTTATCAATTTACCAGAAATGTCTTACCTGTGATGTTTAGGATATGTTAATTTGGGAAATCAGTTTCTATGACCTTTAAGTTCTCTCTAAAGTGGGTGTAAAGATACGGAGCCCCTAAAGGGACAGGTAAAAAAAAAAGTTGAAAAGGGGGGAAAAAATATATACATATTTCGTTCCCTCGAAATATTATTTCGTTCCCTCGAAATATTATTTCGTTACCTCGAAATACTAATTCGTTCCCTCGAAATATTATTTCGTTCCCTCGAAATCATTTCGTTACCTCGAAATCATTTCGTTCCCTCGAAATATTATTTCGTCCCCTCGAAATATTATTTCGTTCCCTCGAAATATTATTTCGTTCCCTCGAAATATTATTTCGTTCCCTCGAAATATTATTTCGAAGGAACGAAATAGATTATTTCGATCGAACGAATTAATTTATTTCGTTCCCTCGAAATCATTTCGTTCCCACGAAATCATTTCGTTACCTCGAAATCATTTCGTTCCCTCGAAATCATTTCGTTCCCTCGAAATCATTTCGTTCCCTCGAATTATTATTTCGTTACCTCAAAATCCTTTAACTGCTACGGAGTCCATGAAATGCCGTTTCATTTATTTCAGTATGCAAATAATATTGCGTTCCCTCGAAATAGCATTCCTAGTTGAAAACAAAAAAAAACAACTGTTGCATGCTGCACGTGTTTCTCCATGCAAGATCGGGGTACGATTCGGGCACGGTGTTCAAGGTGTTCGAGGGAACGAAATGTCATTTCGAGGGAACGAAATACATTTCAATATTGTTTCTCTTACCTGTCTCCTCAATGGCTCATTATTATGGCCTAATCTGAATATTATTTGCATACTGAAATAAATGAAACGGCATTTCATGGACTCCGTAGCAGTTAAAGGATTTCGAGGTAACGAAATAATAATTCGAGGGAACGAAATGATTTCGAGGGAACGAAATGATTTCGAGGTAACGAAATGATTTCGTGGGAACGAAATGATTTCGAGGGAACGAAATAAATTAATTCGTTCGATCGAAATAATCTATTTCGTTCCTTCGAAATAATAATTCGAGGGAACGAAATAACATTTCGAGGGAACAAAATAATATTTCGAGGGGACGAAATAATATTTCGAGGGAACGAAATGATTTCGAGGTAACGAAATGATTTCGAGGTAACGAAATAATATTTCGAGGGAACGAATTAGTATTTCGAGGGAACGAAATAATATTTCGGGGGAACGAAATAATATTTCGAGGGAACGAAATAATATTTCGAGGGAACGAAATATGTATATATTTTTTCCCCCCTTTTCAACTTTTTTTTTTACCTGTCCCTTTAGGGGCTCCGTATAAAGAGAGCCACGAGGTGAAAAGATCAACAGCCAAAATCAACCATAATTTACTATATGTGCCAACATTTCAGACGGTTACCGCTTGAATAACAATTAAGTTCAAAGACTGGAAAGTATAATTATGTCAGAGAAAGAACACTACCAACCAAGGACGTCGATAGACCCATTGTCTCGCAAAATCTCGTCGACCACCGATGCGATTGTTGTCTCTTTGGTGACGTCAAGTTTCCTGATGAATAGGGTCTTATTTAGGGTGTCCCCTGCGGCATTCTCCAAGTTAGCTTTTGACTGCAGATTTCGCATCGTTGCGTACACCTGTGACAATGCACAAGATGTTGAATGATTGTAGTTAATTACTTCCCAAAAGATGCCGTTGCTATGAAAAACCCATAAGGTTAGAAAAGAAAAACGTACAAAAAAAATTGTTTTCGATGTGATGTGTTTTGACGTTGTACAGGACTAACAGTGTGTGGTGTGCGCGATCCTATTAGCAGGAATCAGTGGCTGCCATTGAACTTTGTTGTTTTTATTGCAAAGGTCCACACACCGTAGACCCTGACAATAAACCAGCCTGGACGAGTAGGCCACAGAGCATCCCAGGACACTGAGAGTTTAGGACACTAAGAAACTCATTAATGAAAGTGCCTTTTCCGTTAGTTTGCCAATACTGTTCCCATTGGGAACCCCCAGAGTATATGCTTAACAAAATATATATTATCCTATATGCTTAATGTTTTTGCTTTACCTCGATATCATTATTGCTCTCATTGTTGACTCAGTGAAACTTATATGATTGAAGTTTTGTAATCCGCTGAACTACTTTGGAATCAAAATGGCAAAAGACGACCTCGCTTTGTGCATCACCGGCCGTTACAAAGCTGGAAAGTTGGGTTCCGTTATACTTGGTGTCAAGAGTACATCTCTATCTCTACAAACAGTCTTTCAATAACCATCTTCGTTTTTTTGCCACGCAGTCATGAAGTAATTACGTCAAATTGTACAAAAACAGGTTTGTTACACCTATAAATAGAGGCAGAGAACGAGAAATCGTCACCGATTTCGCGTAAAGAACTTACTATTGCCCCTGCAGCCAAACTTTCATGTTTGGAGAAAATCGCACTTGAAATTAAACTACTTTTGAAATAATTGTTTCGGACACTGTTTGTCATTTTAAACTTTTACATTTATTTTTTCACCAAATAATAAACCACAAGGAAAACTGACTGGGTACATTTTTAAAAATGATTTTGGGTTGAACATTTAAAAAAATGTACCCAGTCAGTTTCCCTTGTGGTTTATTATTTGATATCTGATATAAAAAGTCGCATCCCCTTAAGGTGATCCCCTGGCTGCCGCTTCCCAGGTTGTATCGTATACTTGGGTGTGATCCCTGGCTACACAGCAGTTTGCGGTTGAATGGCTTCTGACTGGCACCCCCCGAACAAAGATATTGACAAAAATAGGGAAACCGCCAACATAGGGCTAGATAGCTCAGTTGGTATAGAGCGCCGGCACGTTAAACCGGAGGTCGTTGGTGGTTCAAATCCCGCTCTAGTCAGTTTTTCTTTGTTCAACCCAAAATCATTTATTTTTTACCAAACATAAAATTGGACAGATTAAATTATGCAAATTTGTTGCTATTTTCTATCATAGTAAGTTTAATTAAGGAGGAATTAACTGTTTAATAGTAATACGAGTGTCTCTTCGTGGAAACTGCGCAAACGTGGTCTGTGTACCCATGCGTAACGAAATTATCTGCTCGTGAAAACTCAAAACGCAGAGAATTCGTTTTATGGCACCCATGCCAGCGCTATGTAATCTAATGTAAAAATATGGCAAATCGAAATGCGGCTCTTCGTGAAAACTAAAAGCTGTTAATTTGAGGAAATGTTCCTTGTGCTAATTAGTGTAATTACGAAACTAAAAAGTTTAATTGTTACTTGAAAATTGAGGAAAATGTTGATGTCAACGATAACATCCAATGAAGAATTACCTCTTCGTGAAAACGGTGATCTGACGGCATGTACAACATCAAAGCAAATAAATATAAGAAGTGTCAACTAAAAGAAAAGAAAGTGTAATTTCAGTAAGAAAAAGAAATTGACAGAGAGTAAGATCTTTGATGCAAAATCTCAGTCTTATAACTTGAAGGCCTACTAAGATTTTACCTTAAATTCATGTTGTTTCTCCTTCGCTAAGCATAGCGCCGTAGCCATACCAATTCCCGACGAGCATCCAGTAATTAAAACAGTTTTTGGAGACATTTTCACAACTTGCTTAAATTATAGCTACTACAAAGATAAACGAGAGGTGGATATGTTTTCTTTTTAGACAAGAGCACGTGAATGGCTGGTCTAATAAACTCACCTGCCCGCAGAAAAGAAGAAAACCTACCATTCAGTATTATTAGTATTAAGCAGTCAAGAAGGTCACGTTTCCCAAATGTTTCCTTGGATCGGCCTCGAAATTGCGTGGTCAAATTTTTGACTCCCATAAATTAATGGCCGACCGTGTTAGTTCGCAAAGTAAAAGGAAAACCACGCAATTTCGAGACATATTTGTGTGGATCATTGTATTCTACTTTTAAAACATCTTTCTTTAACCATATGCATCTCATAACAAACTGTTACAAACGCTTTTTATAGACCAACTCGTCCAATCCAAGGCAACGTGTCCCTTTACAGTAAGAGCACGTATTTTGCTGGTCCAACTTCACAGAGCTGCTTAACGACCTACTTGACTTTTTGACTTTTCAACTGAATCTTTATTGTCTAAACAATATTAAATCAATACATACAACTAAGTGACAATTTCAATTGAAAAATACAGCAATAGCAAGAAAAAACACAAAAAATAGAAACACAACATAATGGGTTGAGTAAGAGACACAGCGAACACGTGACATGCGTATGAACTGTAGATAACCCTTTCAGTACCAACACATATTTGCTACTAATGCAATGGTGACCAGAGACATTTCCTTGACATGGCTACCTGGTGACCAACACTTTTAGGAAAGTTTTAGGTTACAGCGCCCTCACAAGGCAGATTGGGGTCCTAGTAACATAATGCAAGCTGTACAAGCAAGCAATTAAATTACTGTTTCCTTTGGCATATTGCCTTGGACTAAATCATTGCCTTTAACATATATTTGAGGTATGGTATTATGACCACTAAATACACAATTGAGTAGTTTAAATGTGAAAGCTAAAAATTTGTCAAGTAGCTGTTCATACCAATCTGCATGAGAATTATTTTTGAAACGTTAAATAAACATAAGGTTTTAAGAAATTACTTTTGAAACAGCATCCTCCCCCCCCCCCAAACCCGCCAAAAAAATTAAAAAAATTGGTTGAGCCTCACAGATACTGGGGGTTGGTGACTATACCCATGTTTTCAGGATGAAATAGTTGATCAATTGGTTAAGGCGGCCATTTTGATTTTTGGCAAATTATGATTCCTCAAAAAAACAGAAGGTTTGAATAAATTATTTTGGAAGCACCCCCCCCCCCCCAACCCGCTCCTAGGATAGGACATTAAAATAAACAAGAGAGTTTGGATTACGCACAATATGACTTAGAAATAAATTACTGCTAAAATCAAAACTATTATTTTTTTCAACATTTAATGACAAAGAAGGAACTGACATAAAATAAAATTAAATATTGCCCATTTCAAAATGTCCGCCAATCAATTTGGTTTTGGCCCGTATCTCCGTCTACGAGCCTCACATAAAAAAATTATAATTGCCATGCTTTCAGGTTGAAGGAACCCAATGAGAGCAAATACACAAATGGTGGTTCAGTCGCTTTTAAAAGGCGGCCATTTTGATTATTATAACATAATAAACAGAAATAAACAGAAGGTTTTAATCCAAAAAAATTGTTGTTACCACATTTAATGACAAAGAAGGAACTCGCATTAAATAACATTATATATAGCCAAAGTGCTATACTTGTACTTTAAAACAATCATCCTACCCCCCACCCGCCTCAATGTAGGAAACTTGGATTAGCGCTCATAGGATTCACCGGTATTATACATTAAAAATAAACAAGAGAAGTTTGATTAAGCACAATATGAACGTTACTCGAACAAAATAACTCCTCAAATAAATGTTTTACCTATCATGAACCAATATGTAAAGAAGGAACTAACATAAAATATTTCCAAAGTGCTATACTTGTATTTTCTAAGTACCATCCTCCCCCCCCCCCGCCTCAAGGTTGGAAACTGGAATGTATTAAGGATCCAGGAACCCAACAAGACACATAATTAAATTATTGGATCAGTCGGTTAAGGCGGCCATTTTAATAATCAAAATGGCCGCCAATCAATTTGGTTTTGGCCCGTAACATAAAATATTGCCAGGTTTTCAGGATGCAGGAACCCAATGAGACCAAATACAAACAATGTGGTACAGTTGCTTAAGTCGGCCATTTTGATTATTTTAAAATTTGTTTCTGAAACCTAAAATAAACATAATGTTTTAATAAATTCCTTTTGAAGCACCCCCCCCCCCCCCCCAAACCCGCTCATAGGATTGCACATTCAATAAAAACAAGAGAGTTTTGATTACGCACAATATGAACTGGAAAAAAATTACTCCTCAAATCAAATTTACACCTATCATGAACCAATATGTAAAGAAGGAACTAACATTAAATTTTACCAAAGTGCTATAGACGATGTGACCTCTGTTTACATTCTAACCGCCCTCTGTTGACAAGTCTTTTGTCCAAGTCATGTTCCGCCGGGCAAAAAGACGCGTAGTCATGGTAATATTGCGTGTACTTTCTAGCTGGCTGTCAAGTACACAAAGGTTTTGCCCGGCGACATGCGCGCGCATCATGTTATGATTTTCAAATGACGTCAGAGGTCACATCGTCTATACTTTTATTTTCTAAGTACCATTCCCCCCCCCCCCCCCCGCCTCAATGTTGATTGTTGGCAGGCATGCGATTGTGGGATTCAACATTGTAGCGGGGGGGGGGGGGGGGGGGGGGGGGAGTTTTCAGAAAGTATTGAAAATTATTAGTTTGGTGTGGAAATTCTCCAATAATGGTATAACAGCTTTACACATTTTTTACATAATTAACTTTATAGTTTAATTGTTGACCTAATTTATCGCTTGGTGTGGAAATTCTCAAAGCATGGTATAACACACATTGGCTTGATACACTGCTTACAAATCATGCGAGTTTGTTTCCGATTAGAGGTGGAACTGCATACAACACAGTCACGTTTCTTCCCGCCAACATTCGGACCCGGAAAGTGCTGAGTTGAAAGGGCGTTTGAAGCACTTGACACTTGACGGGCATGGTCAACTGGGTTGTTCTCGAAGCTTGAAATAAGTGCCTCTATCACCTTGACCCGAAAATCCAAAGTAGACAAGCTCTTGTTTGTATGGATGCTGTTGTATGACGACATTAGCATTAAGCAAACATATGTCTAGGATTGTCATAAATACACGTTTCCACCATTTGAGTGTTTTGTGGGTATGAGTATAGTACGTGCATAATTGTCCTGCCAGATCCGTGCCCCCCCATGTATTTATTGTAATCCTCGACTATGCACGGTTACGACGAAGTCCTGTTGAAGTTTTCCGGCTGCGAATCTTTTTACTAGTGACACTGCAATCGCCATGTGTATGACATTATTGTATCGAAAACATTTGCAAAATTGCAAGTTAGGACCTTTTTGTCAAGGTACAAGTTATAGTATCCTTTTAAATCATTCAAAGCATAAACGAGTAAAAAGTAACTACAGTTTTATAATGAACGCTCATATAAATTATCTCGATGATGAACTAGTTTACAGTCTGAAGTAATTATACACAAATCATAACCAAACCAAACAGTTATACTAATTATTTATTTATTTATTTATTTATCTTTAATATTTTTGTACAATCTCTACATCATTATGGCGACGTTCATCATAACCAAACCAAACAGTTATACTTGTTTATTATTTATTTTATCTGATGGGGGGTAATAGACCTTTCTTTTGTTGATAAACAAAGTGCGCCGGTTGGCATGGACAGCCGAATGTTAGCAAAACCTTCAATCGTGTTAAAACAAAATAGTGACCAAATTCAACATTTTCTGTAAAGATTCATGAACTGAAATACCTCCCATGATTGGTTGATTTGTTTCCAACAATTTCAACACTATTTTAGAATATTTGTGTAACACTGCTTCAAACTATGGCTATCTGTTTTTGATTGGCAGTTATGGCTTTCCATAGTTTTCCAATCTGGGCTGTGACGTTGCAATAGAAAGGTCTATAGTATAGTCTTGACTGGCGACGTTCATTTTTTTAACGTAGTCGCCGATATGACAGCACGAATTACTGGAGAAGAGACATCTGTATCACACCTGGCTCAATGCAAGATTCGTAAACTTGTTCAGTCCTTACGAGTCAGCCTCAGAGCGAGTCGATGTTGCACCCGTCTACCAAGTGGCCAATCGAGACTAGTACTTGAGAACCGTGGAGGAAGGAATACCAAGCCATGGAGCTATAGCTCCATGACCAAACTAAGATTCGCAGTTACTTTTACACCTATAGAAATAAGCATAGTAGGCCTAATTAATGTCATGCAAAGTTAAACTACCCTGATGACGTCATGAACCGAGAAAGGCACCCGCTTGTTTATCAATTTGCTACGGTGTACCTGGTTTCTATGGATCATGTTGCTACGGGTTATAGTTGGTCGCACTAGGGTGGCGTTTTAGGCTAAGTTCGCGCATAGTATAGACTATTGTTGAGACCATGTGTGACTATAAGTTAGCCCGAACGATGTCTAGACGACTATTTGGAACCAGCCTACGGGCATTGGTCGCATCGCTGGTTACCAATAGCCGTTTTCATAGCACAGTGCAGAGTGGACCAGTTATAAGCCGGCGGTCGCGTTACGTAGAGTCTAGTCGTTCGCACTACAACTTCTGTGCGCTTGCTCTACGTACGTCACTAAATAACCATATTAACCAATGGTCCTTGCGTGAACTTGGCCTTAGTACTAGTAAAACCATGGCGTAATGGACTGTGTAAGTCTCACACTTAATTATTCGAACATTGGGACAACTTTAATCAATGTACACTCGTGAAGTAAACTCTCGCACTGTTCTCGAACACGGAAGACCCTTGCATAACGTGGAACGCTGAGGTCACGCGCACGTTTTTACGCACAAAGAACATCTATTGTCCAATGATCTGCCTCCTTTGGCCTCAGTGAGGGCGCTTTTTTAGAGTGTGAAGTCATAATTATGCAAGGGGTCTATGTGATGCTCTCTAAACCCATAAAATAAAATACAAGGCTACACCGAATTAAAATAATTTATTTTTTCCTCGTTCTTCAATGGAAAAATAGATAAAGTTCTATTTGTCTATTTTAAGTGAAACAGAAATCATATTGTTAGAGGCAATGTCGACCTTTTCCATGAGTTATTATGTCAAATGCACATCGCGCTATAGGATGGCAAAAGGAGAGAAAATCGCGCCTTTTTGTAAAATGGGGCCAATGGTGGCTGGCGTGACGCACATGCGTTTGTGTGTTTGCCTTGTGCACAATCATGGCGTTTGCCAACCAATTAGTGTCTATACGCATAATTGTCACATTTTTTTCAGGACGGGAAAGGCTAGTTCCTCTTCAGTTCATCGAGGACATCATCTGTACATGTATCCTTGAACTTGGCTGCTGCGAGCTCCTTCACGTACTGACTGGTCTGGTACCGTAGATGCGGATTTTCGCTGAGTATTATCTCTAGATGCAACTGTGCTATTTCCTCAGACGTCTGGATGACATGACGTATACCCGTCAGGTATTTGGAGCGAATGGAAAAGAGTTTCTCCAAATTGGCTTCTGAATCTTCGAAAAGTGGCCTCTCTTGACTGACCTTGATTGCAAGCGGCGTCGCAACTGGCCCCGGCTCAACGATGGAAACTCTGAGCAAAATAATATACGGCGGGAATAATGAGAACAAGAAAAAATATTTGTCTGGGCTAGCATAAGATTTAATGTTAAGTTCGCTTTTCTTAGAAACCTTTGCCTCACAACCAAATAATAAATAATTGTGTTTACCTGATGTTGTATCCGTCACGCAGTATCGAAGCAATGGATTCGGAGAAGCCCTCAACGGCAAACTTTGAAGATGTGTAGGTGGAATAGAAAGGAAAGCCTGTAGCCAATTAATAACAAAACAAACAATCAAAATGGTTTTGCGATACCCATAATTTTGATTAAGCAATTTTCCGTAATTATTGTTACCAATCACAGAATTAATGGCGACGTATGAACTGACTTTATCACTGCATTTTATTGGGTTTTTTTTACGGCATTTAATTTTTTTTTTTTTGTCATGTGCTTATCGCAAATTAAAGCTTTTGCTGTACCATTGAAAAGAGTTTTTTTCATGGGAAATTAATTTCATGACACAGACATTCTTATTAATATCAAAATGAACCAGGAAGTGATATACAACACGATCATTATGGTTTATCATTATAGTATGCGTCCAATAAATGCCTTTTTGTAATTGGGCATCAGCCCTCAGTTTTTTTCATTCCTAAATCATGTGTCGTCATCAATGACGACACACCAACGTCATCACCAACTGGATTCGTCTGATCATGTTTACTGCAAACTCCAACCTACATGTACGGGTAGGCTACATGACCGATTGCAGCCAAACGACACCCCGGATCTCGACCGTTCCACCACTCAGGCATTTACATTAGAAACTCATCATGCTAGACAATGTAATACAACACATCAACAGTTAAACTACACCTGTACCGGAACGTCTCTTTCACGCTATAGTTGTTTTATGATATAGTTAAAGTTCATTGTTCACTGTTCTCGTTTTTGTTGAGTAATTTAGTTGGTTGGTTGGTCTCTTATACAGGCCCTCTAAAGTCCGACAATACCATGACAATTTGCAATATACGATTTTTGTTCTTCTATTTTTTTGGGCAGTTTTCTTTTTCCTCTTCAAAGTCGCTATTCAAATAAAATAAAACGATTGTGCAGGATTACGGGAGCTCGCTTACAAATGCGTATCGCATTATACGTATGTCACTATACCAAACCCATATACTCCTTGCCGGTTAACATACGTACCTTGGAATCCAGCAAGGCTGGTTACATTGAGGATGCGACCAGAGTTCTGTTTTTTCATGGCTGGCAGCACAGCTCTTACAGTTCGAACTACTCCCCAGTAGTTCACATCCATCATAGACTGGCAAAAGTCCAGCGACTTTTTGTCAATCATATCCAAAGTGCAGTATCCGGCATTATTTACTAGAGACAGAAATTATCGGAAAAGTTGTATCATATCTATTGACCTTTATCAATATCATGCTGCCACCATCTTGGTCATGTGCCCTGTATTCGGTAACAGTAATGGATGCTATTATGTATTCATCGTACAAAAAGAGCCAAGCTATTTTTCCTTCCAGCCTCGGTTTGGTTGCATTGAGTACGAGTTGAATAGGAGAAAAATCAAGATGGCTAGACTATGATTAAAGTTTATTAGCTTTATACAAAACATTGTGTAAACTTGAGTTTGTGTCACACCAAATATTTTATTTGCAACAATGGCTGATCAAAATGCCTCAAGTACGGAGTCTATACGTGGAGTAAATCTCTCGTTGGATAAAACCTTGGTAAGAATACATTTCCCCATCAATTTACCAGAAATGTCTGTGATGTTTAGGATATGTTAATTTTGAAAATCAATTTCCATGACCTCTCCAAGTTCTCTCTAATAATGGGTGTGAAGAGAGCCATGAGGTGGAAAGATCAAAAGCCCAAATCAACCTAAATTTACTCTATGTGCCAACATTTCAGACGGTTACCGCTTGCATAACGATTAAGTTCAAAGACTGGAAAGTATGTCAGAGAAAGACCACTATACCAACCAAGGACGTCGATAGACCCATTGTCTCGCAAAATCTCGTCGACCACCGATGCGATTGTTGTCTCTTTGGTGACGTCAAGTTTCCTGATGAATAGGGTCTTATTTAGGGTGTCCCCTGCGGCGTTCTCCAAGTTAGCTTTGGACTGCAGATTTCGCATCGTTGCGTACACCTGTGACAATGCACAATGTATTGAATTATTATCTATATAAGGCTTCCAAGTGGTACAATAAATCAGTGTATTTAATACCCGGATGACAGATCAATATTGTTTTCGTATTGCTCTGTCATCCGGGAACTTCGCGCAAGTACCCGGATGGCAGATCAATATTGTTTTGTGAAGTTTTATGTCTGTCTTTTTTAGCATTTAGGTAAGTTAAATTTGGTTATTTCGCTAGTCAGCCTGATATAGATAATAAATTGTATGGCTTAGTTTTCGTGTGATACAAGAATATATTGCTCTAGCTATGACAATATTAGACTCGTCTTCGACTCGTCCAATATTGTCATAGCTCGAGCAATATATTCTTGTATTACACTCAAAGCCATCCAATATTATGTAATGATCGGTAGTTAATTATTTCCCAAAAGATGCCGTTGCTATGAAAAAGCCAATAAGGTTGGAAAAGGGCGGCGGCGGCGGCGGCGGCGGCGGCGGCGGCGGCGGCGGCGGCGGCGGCGGCGGCGGCGGCGGCGGCGGCGGCGGCGGCGGCAACAGCAGCAGCACCATCAGCAATAGCAGCAGAAGCAGCAGCAACATGCAACAACAACAACAACAACAACTATAATTTACAATAGTGTACCTGTGAATTGGTTAGTTCAGTCTGTGAACAATGGCATAAAGTGAATAATTTATGCAAATCATCTGTAATCATAGTCAAACTCTCCAGATCCACGAAACCAACTGGTTTTTTAGTCGCGCATTGTTTTCGATGTGCTGTGTTTTGACGTTGCACAGTGTGAGGGAACAATGTGTGGTGTGCGCGATACTATGCCTTTGGCAGTAGACAGCGGCTGCCATTGAACTCTGTTAATGTTTGTGCGAGGCTCATCTCCCCAGGTCCACACACCGTTGACCCTGACAATACAACCAGACACGTATTCGTATAGTATGCTGGTAGACCCAAACAAACATCTTTCAACAATCATTAATAAGTTGGAAATACAAGTTTGCTTTTTCCTTCACCTTGCACGTTTCCAGTTAAATTATACACGAATAGAAAAAATTGTAACTTTGAACGCGGACAAATGCTGGTACGATATAGACCATGTTACATTGTTTACAGAGTGGTGACCTTTTACATTCTAAAGCGTTTCCTGCCGGGCAAGATACTACACAGGCTATATATGGGAAAATTTACATTTTGTGTCATAATTTTCACATAAATTCAAAATTTACAAAAGCAACAGCTGTACAGCTTTTGAGATGTCCCCCCTTTCTTCATATCAAAAGTTGAGAAAAATCAGACAGTGCAATCACCATAAAACATAAGATTTGTTGTTTTCTTCCATTGAGCTGTGTACAAACTGTGCCTGCAAGAAGTCCAGGCTCTGTGGCTCTTTTGTAAACATGTGATGTCACAGGTCACATCGTCTATAGGCTGGAGTTAGATTGAAGTATACGTGTATTCTTTAGATTACATTACAACAGCAAAAGTTGAAAATCAAATTATACATGAGACGGAATAGATTCAAATTTTTGAACCGCATAACAACAATACCAGAGTCTGCGGAGACAAACACACTTCATGATAATTGTCTTGTGTGAAGTGGATAATGCCAAAATTGGCCCTCATTTAATAATTAGAAACTCATTTAATAGTGAAAGTGCCTTTTTCCGTTAGTTGGCCAATATTGTTCCCATTGGGAACCCCCAGAGTATAGCTGTAAAAAATATATACTATCTTACCATTACCTTGATATCATTGTTGCTCTCATTGTTGACTCAGTGAAACTTAAATGCGTCAAATGCTTTAAGTTTTGTAATCCACTGAACTACTAGACTTGTTGACAAGTCGTTAATGATGGTCGCGGTGAGTGGAGTCGCGTGTAGTGCTGTAGCCTAATAAAAAAAATTCTCGCGAGATCACTGCTCTCGCGCGAAGTTGCTGGCTGCCGACTCTTCGTCATTAACGACTTGTGAAACCCGCCGGCGGTTCATATTCATTTATTCATGTACGAACGCAGTGTACATTACGGTTGCTGTAGCGACGATCATGAAGACGAGTCCATTTTATCTAAGGGTAGTACTAATTTTAGTTACTGTAAATGTACTGAATGCTTGCGCTTGAGACATCTGTGGGTGTGTTTTGTGGGTGTTAACTCCTTCATTAATTTAGTAACTAAAGAAATAAAGTAAACTTATCTTAAAATTCATTATTATAATAATTGTTTAAGATGTGTGTTTTGCCTCATAAAAATAAATAATGCCTACCGTGAATAGTTACTGATACGCTCCAATCATTTAACCCGATGTGTTCTACAGTGATTGTGTTATTAAGTGTGTATAAACAACAGACACGGAAACCAGTCAACTCGCCCCCCTAGCAAAGTCGCCAATTTCAAAAAACACATGTACAAAGTCACCAACTACAAAGTCGCCCCTAGCAAAGTCGCCCCCTGACAACAAACTCGTCCCCTCTCATAGTCGCCCCTCACAAGGGAATTTAACAAATTTGTGTGATTGGACTACAGGGCTTCGAAAGCTATCTTAAGGGAACAAAAGCTAGCTATCTTAAAGGAACGAAAGAGGAATTTTGGGGAACAAAATCTCATTGCGAAGGAACGGGAGCGTATATTAAGGGAACGAAAGCATATTTCGGACGAATGAACGTATATTTCTGGCAACTAATTCAAAGTCGTATTTTGATGAAACGAACGCTTGTTTTTAGGGAAAGAAATCTCCTTTCGGTGGAAAAAAATCATATTTTTATTGAACGAAAGCATATTTCGGACGAATGAAAGTATGTTTCGGGCAACTAATTCAAAGTCGTATTTTGATGAATCGAAAGCTTGTTTTCAGGGAAAGAAATCTCCTTTCGGTGGAAAAAATAATGTTTATTGAACGAAAGCATATTTAGAGCGAACAAAATTATATTTTGTGCGAACAAAATCATATTTCGAGGAAACGAATGCGTATCTTTCAGGGAACAAACGCGTATTTCTGGGTAACAAAATCGTATTTCAGGTGAAAGAAGGCGTGTTCGAGGGAACAAAAACGTATTTTCTAGGAAAAATCTATTTTGCTACCTAGAAAAACGCAACTTTGTTTACAAATTTAAAAAAATTGAATTTTATGTGACAAAATTATATTTTGATTGAATTAAATAATATTTTGAGGAAACGAAATGACTTTGTTGGAATTTTGTGTGTCGAGAGTGGAAAAAGAAATTCAGAGTGAGAATTTTTTTTCACATTTTAATTTTTAATTTATTTTTCACCTGTTCCTTCAGGGGCTCTGGTTTTGTGTGGTTTATTTTTTTTGGGTGGGGGCTCGTTTTTGTCTCACAAATTGTTTAACTTAATTGCACCGTCAATATAAGAGTGGTTTTCCTATTTATTGACATAAATCTTATTTAATTTCCAAATCGGGGGAAAGGAATGTACACCGAACATTGAAACGTAACGATTTTAAAACAGCGGATTCGATCAGCGAGGTTTACCGACTAACAAACCCGCAATGACAAGGTAGTTGGTGGTCTGGCTCCCTACCCCTCCCACATGTTCATGAGCTTCCAGGTACAGCTATCTCTTGGCACGCTAGCTAGGGCCGGGTAGGGGTTTCCGTCGTGCTGAGCCTCGGCCGAGAGAAACTCTGCGCGCCATGGCATGCAGCTACACGATTTGCCCGTGTGTTTTACGTCATGTCCCCACACGCTGTGCACTGTCAAACACGCTCGGACTCTCTGAAATAAAATCTTACGTTCGATTTTTTGTAATTATTTACAAGTTGTACCCATAATTTGAATACGTATTTTCTTGTGTCAAAATATTCATGAACACAATCACTCTCACCACTCAGTGTTTGGTTTTGATCGTGCATCATGATCAAAGCATGCAACATAAAACTCCATCCAGTACAGGATTTGATGTTTAATATTCATCTACAGTTTGAATATTCATAGATATAATGAAATTGACCAATCAGATGCGTCCGTACGAAATCGGCTGAAGTGGCCATAGGCCGTGCACAAACCGTCAGCGGGTTTCACAAGTCGGTAAATGTGACCAGTCTTGAGAGCAGTAATCTCGCACAGAGCAGCCCTCTCGCGGGATATTGCGAGAAAGCCGTTCCGCTATCACCGCGACAGACATTTAACGACTTGTCCACAAGTCTACTGAACTACTAACTTTGGAATAAAAAATTTTAATGGCAAAAGACGATCTCGCTTTGTGCATCACCGTTACAAAGCTGGAAAGTTGGTCTCCGTTACTTGCCGTGTCAAGAGTACACAGCTATCTCTACAAACAGTCTCTCAATAACCATCTTCGATATTTTGCCATGCAGTCATGAAATAATTACGTCAAATTTTACAGCTTTAAAAAACAGGTTTGTTACACCTATAGGTAGAGACAGAGAACGAGAAATCGTCACCGATTTTGCGAAAAGAAACAATGCCCCTGCAGCCAAACGTTTATGTTTGGAGAAAACCGCGCATTTGAAATTAAACTACTTTTGAAATCATTGTTTCGGACACTGTTCGCCATTTAAACTTTGACAGTTTACCAAACATGAAATTGGACAGATTAAATCATGCAAATTTGTTGTTATTTTTTATCTTAGTAAGTTTAATTAAGGAGTAATTAACTGTTTAATAATGTATTTTCGTTGGGTCAAGCCTGAGCGCGTTATTTGAATAGGTATGTAAAGCAGCAAGGAGCTGCAGTGCTTTGGAAGGAGGGTGTTGGCACTGACCGAATTCAATGCAAGCAAAACAGACGTCTTATTTTATTGCTCTAGTTTCTGCTACTCTAAGCAGCGACATGCCGAATCCGAAGGCAGTTCAGCAAGACCAAACCCCATGGATGAAGCTTCATTGCCCCTTAAAGCTATAGGGGATACCATAAAGACAGCATTGGCTGAATTCAAAGGGTACTTTGATTCTTCACTTACAAAACTGAAGCAAGAAACTGAAAAAAGGCAACAGACCACTTCAGAGAAAGTGCAGCAGCTACAACGTGCAGCGGAGTTAACCTTTCGTTTTAAAGGTAACAAGTCCCAGTTTGAGTTCAACGCAGGGGTGCTCGAGAAATTGGAAGGAGCTATCTCCCTTCTGGAGGAAGACGAACCCGTAAACGTAAGTTCTGCCATTACGGAGGCCATCAAAAGCCTAAAGAAACGTAATAAACTTATCAGAATTGCAGACAAGAGCGACGCAGGTTGGACCGCTCTGTAGACGAGTATCTCAGCGATGAACTCGCCAGTGACTCGGATGACGAGAAAAGAATACGGCAGGCTCAAGCCAGAGCAGTTCGTAAGAAACGGGTTAACAAAGGCAACTTGGGAACAACCAAGCGCCCACGCCAAGGGGTACCACAGACAGCGGCAACTGCTAGTTCTTCTACCAGTGCTGAGTTTTTTTCGTAGCCCTTACTACAACCGTAGATACAATGCTGGGGTTACACAAAACTGGACTCCAACACCAAAATCGTCCGATCTCTGCTTCGGCTGTGGCAAACCCGGACATTGGAGAAGAAATTGCGGCTAGCAGAAACCGACCAATCAGTTTCCATACAAAGATACGGCCATCAGAAACCCTATGGAGGACCAAAAGTGGACAACCCATTTTTACCAAAATCTGATAGAACAAAAACAGAATTCATGTTCAAATCAAGTCCCTTTTCAACATTTCATTTTCTGCTATCAGAAATTTGGAGTTTTCATTTCTCCATACACCGGCGGTCCGTAAGTGTACAACGCAAATTTCCAAATTTCTACTAGCAGAAAATTTGAATGAACGTTTCGGACCGAACCAAATTTCCAAATTTCTACTAGCAGAAAAATTGAATGAACGTTTCGGACCAAACTTTTTTTTAACTATATAGCTATAGGGTATAATTTTGTGAGCAAATGTTGGTCGTTTTGGGCTACTCCATAAGTCCTGTTTTAGGGTTAAGGAACCTCAGCAAAGTGTTTCTTATTCAATGACGGAACATCCGATGAGGACACCTGGATCATTGCAAGGGAGCAAAGAACCCCCCCCCCCCCCCCCATCTCGAACGGTTCCAGTAAACTATTCTCGCCCAAAGTCCAGATACGAAATTTAGCGCATTTTCAGTTCCTTTATATTATCTGCCGCCTCCGTGGTTTGAGAATCGTATTGTGCCGCGTTTGAGAATGTTTTGAGCATTGGCACATCTGCATCCAGTCAACCACGACTTCCCCACCCCTATTTTTCTCTAATTTAGGCTTGGATAGGAATCACTTATTTCACCGTTAATTAATAGTGTAAACTTGCAAAGTGATCATTTAGAAAATTTCCTATTTTGTGCCTGTAAAATGTTGGAATGGAGATGTTGGCTCAAACATTCTTCCCTGATATTCTGCTATAGTAAAAAGTTCGAATTTTGGCTTTGTCCAAAGGTTGTATCAAATTGTTTGCTAGTAAAAATTTTGAAAGTTGGTTTGGTCCGAATCGTTCATTCAAATTTTCTGCTAGTAGAAATTTTGAAATTTGTGTTGTACACTTTCGGACCGCCGGTGTATGGAAAAATGAAAAATCAAAATTTCTGATAGCAGAAAGTGAAAATGTTAAAAAGGGACTTGATTTGAACATGAATTCTGTTTTTATTCTACCAGATTTTGGTGAAAATGGGTTGTCCACATTTGGTCCTCCATAAAACCCCCAGTGCATGGTAGCCTAGTTGGCGATCAGACGGGTTTGGAAATGGAGGATTCCAATCCAAATTCCAAGAATAACGGGTATGAAAATATGGAATTTTACATTGAATATTACTATGAATATGAACAGGGTAAACAAAGAACCAATTGTAAAAGGCAGGTTAAAAGCCGCCATTGAATTCTGGAAGGGAATTGGTGCCAATCCCGTAGTACTGGATATTATAAACAAAGGGTATAAACTTCCCCTCATATCCACACCGGGCCCAAAAGCCCACAAAAACAACAGGTCAGCTATAGAACATTCAGAATTTGTCTCAGAGTCCATCGCAGACCTTTTGAATAAAGGACTGATCCAGCAATGCTGCAACATTCCAAACATAGTCAACCCCCCAGTCTCTGTGCAAAAATCAGGCAAGAAACGCCTTATTCTAGACCTAAGATATGTCGATAACGATGTTCGTGAAAACTCAAAACGCAGAGAATTCGGTTTTTTGCACCATGCCAGCGCTGTGTACTCAAAATATGGCAAATCGAAATGCGGCTCTAAGTGAAAACTAAAATCTGTTAATTTGACAAAATGTTCCTTGTGCTAATTAGTGTAATTACGAAGCTAAAGTTTTGGGTGATCTGACGTCTGACGGCATGTACAATATAGTCAAAACAAATATAGGTTTTCCCGGCCAATTTCAACAAAAATCCATTCATTTTAACTCCTAGCTCATTCAATTTCGTTTGAAAACGAATGCTCCGTTGAAGCAGCATTCAACAGTTTAAAGGAGTCATTCAATTTCACCAGTTTAGCATTCACTGGTCAAATAAGATCATTCAATTTCATCAGACCGCAAGACTCATTCAATTTCGTAAAAGCCAGCGGCAAGAGGTGGTCAACCATTCAATTTCATTAATGGGCAATCTTTTTCAAAATGTTTGCATTCAAATTAACATTCTATGCTATAATTATGCCTTCTGATTCGTAGCTGCCTGTAATAAAGGCAAATATTTTTAGGGAAAACTCATTTCGACACTAGTTTGGCGTTATCTCCAAGTATAGGCCTTAGCGATTTTGAATGAAAAGGTGGCTGCCCGTGGTCGGTACAGAGCAGTGAATAATGTTAACAGGGAGATAATGATTGAAGCATTCGGGCAGGATGACTAGGCCTACCTACAACTAGCAGGTGACTCTTGGCATAATCATAACCAAACTTACATGCCGAGATGTCTGGCACGTCGGATCATTGAAGGTTAAAGAAACCAACTTCAGATAAAAATAAACGAATAGAAGAAATGTATATCAAACACACGAAGAAAAGGACTTGTGAACAAAACCCACAAGAAAACAAAAAGATTAATTTATCTTTAGATTTTATAACGACCCCTTATCATTTTAAGCTTTTGTTTCCTTTAAAACATTTGTTAACTTCAAATTTGACATGGTCCGGGCATTAGCAGAAAACAAAGACAAGAACATAAATACCAGGGCAAAAATTATCAAGCCTTTCGCGAAAGAGTTAGTTTTCATTTTAAAGTTATTGGGTGCAGGTTTTAACTTCGAAGTGTATAACAAAGCAAAAGGAACAGCGGACTGTTTAAATAACGAAAAACAAACGATACAATCAAATAAGTAAAATACATGGAAACACCTCTTACAAAGTATGTGCCATATGTGCCAGTAAAGGGGCTATAATTTCCAGCTTACTCGTAAAGTCATAACTCATGTTTAATTTGAATGCAAAGAAGTTGAAATTGGTTGCCCATAAACGAAAAAGAAAACGCAAACTAGCAACAAAACCATGTTCGCTTCAATGAGTCTTAATTTGAATGCATCAATATTGTGAATACGTAGTAGAAATTCAACTTAAGAGTCAAAGTGTTGTCTTGAATGCCTATAAACGAAATAGAATGCCCGAAGCGAATCTGGACGAGAAAAACGAAATCATGTTTGCACAAAAACGAAATTGAATGCATTTAGAGCTAAAAAGAAACCCTAGTTTGAGAGGATTAGGGGAAAATGCATGAATTTGAATGTATGTTAATGAAATTGAATGAATTTTTGCTGAAATTGGCCGGGAAAACCTATACATAAGAAGTGTCAACTAAAAGAAAAGAAAGTGTAATTTCAGTTAGAACAAAAAATTGACAGAGAGTAAGATCTTTGGTGCAAAATGTTATAACTTGTAGGCCAGTCAGGTTGGTGTAGTGGTATCATGCCTCGCCTTCCATCTCTGGGATCCCGGTTCGAATCCCACCAGGGGCACTATGAGGATTGGGTTTTCAGTCCTACCTGACTGCGTGGGTTTTCCGTAGATAATATATCCTCCCACATTTAAACTGAAACTTCCTTAATTCATTGTCTTCTCTCCACGGGGTTCTTGGCTAGGTAAGTTCGCTTTTCTGAGATTCCTTGGCTTCACAACCAGAATTAATAAATGAAATGAAAAATGAAATACTATTTTACCTTAAACTCATGTTGTTTCTCCTTCGCTAAGCATAGCGCCGTAGCCATACCAATTCCCGACGAGCATCCAGTAATTAAAACAGTTTTTGGTGACATTTTCACAACTTGCTTAAATTATAGCTACTACAAAGATAAACGAGAGGTGGATATGTTTTCTTTATATATAGCTAGACAAGAGCACGTGAATGGCTGACGTTTCCCGACGTTGTTAATATTGGTGACTGGTATGATCATTTTATATCAACAGTAAATAAGAGCACGTGATTTGCTGGTCCAACTTCACAGAGCTGCTTAATGACCTACTTGAACGAAAACGACAACAAGTGGTTTTTGCTGAAACTTCATTTAAAATGTTTTCAAGCAATAAAGATATTGAGTTCACATGAGATTAAACAGATTTTAATGTGAAAACAGTAATTTTGAATGACTTTCTCCGGTACTTTTCAGAAAGATTCGCGAAAAGCCCTGTTACTCATGTTACGCATTCCCGTTAAAAAGTTCGCTCAAGTATAGCTGTTTAAGCACAAATTCTGCTAAGCAAAAATAAGCAGGGAATTCCTTGTCAGGAAATACGCATATTGGTTTATGGTCAATTTCGGCAAATGAGCAGCCAATTTAACCACGACGCTATTCTATTTCGCGCGAAATCGAATGCTACTGAAAAGGGTCATTCGATTTCGTTTTATGACTAGTCAAATGTTCTGTTGTGTCATTCGATTTAACAAAATAATCTTTCAATTTAACAATTCAACAAAGCAGCATTCAAATTCGCAGGAACTTTTTGAGGCGTGTGTTTTGTCATTCAAATTCATTTATGGGCAGTCATTTCGGGAATTTGTACAATCTAAAAAACGCTCTGTTAAACTTTTGTTTCCTTTCGAATGTTAAGGGCATAAATAGGGTTAACTTATTGGCACTAGTTTAACACGCATATTTCTAGAAATGGCAGCTCGTGGTCCCTACTCCCCATTCCTGAACAGCACGGAGATGGCACACTCTGCATTCAAGGCTGCAGTTAAACGCATCCTTGGGTTACCTGAGTGGCAACAACGTGTCGGAGACAGACAGGCTGCCCAACAAGCAGGAATGAACATGCAGCAGTGGAGGTGCAATCTCCTTCCAACAAGCAGCCATTCAGAGCGTTGATGCCATCACCCAAGTGAAGTGCATGCAGTGGTACAACCATACCCAAACGTATATGCCAAGATGTCTGGTTGATGGTTGAGGAAGAAACATCAACAATGAAACAAAAAATAACAAAATTTAAACATAAAGAAACAACCCATTCAGACACAAAAACAAATTAGGTCTCGGTCAGTTAACCAAAGATCCCCCCCCAAAAAAAAAAAAAAAATAAAATAAAATAAAGAAGAAAACAAAGAAGAAGAAAAAAACCCTCAAGGGCCCCATGTAAAATGTACTGGAAACATAGGCCTAACTAAAGAAAATAAGGTTTGCCTGAATTAAAGTGAATTAAAGTTTATCTGTTTATTTGTATTTCTTAAGTCGTACTTATTTGAATTCTCATTTAGCGAAATTGATTGGCTCTTTACGAAATTGAAAAAAAAAAATCAGTAAAAAACTCCAGTCGAACCAGCTTTGCTAAATTGAATGATGATTTAGTGTCACGAAAAAGAATGACGATATGCTAAATTGAACACAGTGCTAAAGGAATTTGAATGCCTCAAAACTAAATTGAATGGCCGAATTCTGAATTTGAAACGCAGTAACAACTGCAGAGGCAAAATAGCTTTAATTCGAACGCACGAAAATGAAATCGGCTGCTCATTTGCTGAATTTGACCGAGAAAACCTATAAAATTGGCTGGTTATAACCTCTTTCAGCTCTTAGTTCAATGTTTATTATCCACGAGATCTTTTAGGTGGAGGTTGAGTTGGTATGGTGGCCCTGAAGGGACATCACATATCGCAAATATCTTTGCAAATATTTGCAATGTCGCAAATATCTTTGCAAATATTTGCAATAACAACAAACTTGCACGTTTTAATATATTCACTTTCATGCTAGGTAAATCAAAGTTTAAATGGCAAACAGTGTCCAAAACAAGGTTTTTAAATAGTGTGACGGAAATGCATGTGAAAGACATGTGATTGTGCTATTTTTAGGTTGTGTATATAGGGTTTGCTGCGTGACGACTTGGCAGTGCAAGTGGGCGGAGCTTAGCGCTTGCAGTGACCCGGTCTGGCAGGGTGAGCGTGCGCAGTGGCGGTGTAGGACCGCATGTCTGGGCCAGGCAGAGCGGGGCTGGCGAGATTGCGGGCACTTGGAGAATAGTTGTTCAGAAAAGCAGTCGCAGAATAGTTGTTCAGAAAAGCACTTGGAGATTAGTTGTTAAGAAAAGCGGTTGCAGATTAGTGTGGAGTAAGGCAGTCGGAGTTTCTAGTTATTAAGTAAAGATAGTCCCACAATACGGTGAATAGTTAGTGTTGGGCGACGACGGTAAAATATTAGTGTTTGTAGGATAGGAGACGGGGTTTCCAGCGGCAGTGGTAAATCGAGAAGCAGGGAAGATCGTAAGTTGGACTCAACTGGTGTTTATTATATTGTGTTTATCTTGTATTTTGTGTGATAGGCTAGGAGCCTTCAGACAAGTTTATCGTTGCATTTTGTATAATGGGCTAGGAGCCCTCTTGCAAGATGATCGTTGCAAGAAATTGAGGAAGATTGCTGTATATATAATTTATTGTGTTTGGTCTATTAGACACGCTAGAGGAGTGTAGTTGCCGGTCACAAAAGCGTTGGCTTGTGACTAGGGGAAAACGCACCTTCTAGAAGTGTGGGAGATAGTTAGGGTACATAATTAAGTAAAGGCACACTTGGACAGCGAGAGTCGCGTCCATTGAGGGTTATTAAGCAATCATTGTCTGCAACCGTGACCGGTATTTAGTGTTCCGTGCACAGTAGGGGTCTTCTTAGACCACACTGTTCGCGGGTACACGAGTGCAAGGTTGCTTACATAGGGCCTGTGTATTGCTGACTAGGGCCTGTGTATTGCTGACTACGGCCCGTGTTGCTTACTACGGCCTGTGTTGCTTACTACGGCCTGTGTATTGCTGACTACGGCCCGTGTTGCTTACTACGGCCTGTGTTGCTTACTACGGCCTGTGTTGCTTACTACGGCCTGTGTTGCTTACTACGGCCTGTATTGCTTACTACGGCCTGTATTGCTTACTACAGCCTGTATTGCTTACTACGGCCTGTGTTGCTTACTACGGCCTGTGTTGCTTACTACGGCCTGTGTTGCTTACTACGGCCTGTGTTGCTTACTACAGCCTGTATTGCTTACTACGGCCAGTGTTTTTATAGACGGCTAGTAGTGATTACATGGGAGTGATTACATCCTAGGGTCACTATGGTTCTCTGTTAATGTTAGAGATTATACCGGGCTGTGTCTAGGGACTCAGAATATTGGGATGACAACGTGATATTACATGTTCATTGGCCCAAAGAAACAGGTTATAATAAAGAAACCCCTGCCCAATTTTGTACACTGCTGATTAATTTGTTGATTGATGCAATAAACGATCTTGTGATCAGTTCACCGACAGTTCTCTCGTCAAGGTGTCCATGTATTTGGGTAACCGTGTAGCAATAGGACTAGACGATCATTACGCAATCGGCGGTATATTTCCTCCAAACGGACCTTGTCCCTTTGCCTTTAGATCATCGAGTGATCTGAAGCCTGAGGTATAAGTAGGCCCAGGATCAGATTGTAATTTGCCCCTAACAAATGCAATTCCGCCACAAATGGTGTCAGAAGTGGGATGATTGCGAATGATTAAGTCTAGCTCCTGTTAAGGTAACGCCTCCTTCTGTGGAAAGGCGAGTACACAAGTTACCAAGGTTGGCGATGAGATTGTGGGTTGTTGTGCTTCTGTTAGTGATTGTTGTCATTGTTGTTCTGATTGCGACTTGTCAGTTTGCTAAGACTCGTTTGGAGTTGAGGCGGTTACGACGAATTGCAAGGGATCAGAACTTGATACTGCTGAGAATTAACAGTCTGTCTGGTCAAATTGGCAGTACCAGGGTTTCGCAAAGTTTGGAATTACAGAGAAGTGCGACACAGACTGCGATGCTAGAAGTGACTCAGTCACCTAGTGGTCCGTGGCCGAGTGTAGCAACTTTGTAAGTTCTAGCAAACTTTATGTTGGTGTGGTAGATTTGTCCTGTTGTGTCTTATACTGGCTTGTCTGGGTCTGGTGATTGTGCTGTACTTTTGCGGTTGGCGCTTGATCCAAGATCAGAGGCGGGGTGTTCGTGGGTGGCTTCGGCTACACTGGGGCAACCCCCAAAGTGTATGAGACAACAGTATGACCGAAGAAGCGAAGAGGAGGATGGGCACCTCGGGTGTTGAGGTAGAGGTGCAGAGGCTCCGCATGGAAGCCCAATTTCTGCAATGGGAGAAGGATCTCCTTGCAAAGAAGTTGGAAGCTGCCTTGAAGGGGTCGTTCCAAGGGGACATGCCAAGTGAGGATGGGCATGTGAGGCATCAGGTAGATTCGGAGGTGGACTTTCGGTTGAGAGAAGAGACATCTGGGTATGTCTCTCCCTCGTTGGAAAACCGAAGCTCTGTACTTGATGAAGCACCCAGGGTGAGGAAGGAGGTTAGCTTCGAGGAAAGTACACCTTTTAGGCGTGGGGGCTCAGGGATATTTTCCCGGGCACCAGAGGTTACTCCCATAGCTAAGTCATCGATCAGACCAGGGATCGATGATTTGTCGTTGTTCCTATCGGGTCAGGGTGTTGCGGAACAGGGTAGACGCAGTACCAACCCGTTCCTGGATGATCACGAGGCAGTTCGACCCAAACGGACCAACAGCGAACTGTTAAGTGACATGACCTGCCCAGTGCAGAAGGCATGTAACAGCAGCTCAGCTGTAGAGATAGTTGACCCCCCGGTGAAGCCCCAGCCACCGGGAGGGAGTTTGTTGGGTAGTAGTGACGAAGGAGATCAGAGGGGATTGGTGGATCGGGTGAATCGACGGCCATACATAAACCCTGATCGGTATGGTGGTAAGGTGCTTTGGAAGGAGTACTACCGCCATTTTGAGTCGTGCCGTGAGGTCAACGGCTGGAGTGACACACAGGCTGCAAGGTTTTTGACCGCAAGCCTGCAGGGTAATGCACTCCGATTGTTGGGCGAGACAGGGCAAACCTATGAGTACAGTGCCCTTGTCAAGTTGTTGGAACGGAGATTTGGCTCTGGTCGTCAAAGTGAGAACTATCTGGTTGAATTGCGACACAGACGGCAGGGGACGAAGGAAACCCTGCCAGAGTTGGGCCAGGCCATTCAGGAGCTGACGGCTCGAGCATACCCTGAAATTGAGGAAGTTGCTCGTGACCGGTTGGCCAAGAACCATTTCATTGATGCGGTGGATAATCATTCCATCCGGGAAGGCATCAACAGGGCCCGTCCAACGAATTTGGACGAGGCTATTCAGGCAGCTTTAGAAACTGAGAACTTTGACAGGGTCGAACGACAAAGGTTACTAGATCGACAGCCCGCCAAGTTGGCAAGGGCTGCAGACGCTGTGGGTACGGAGCAGAGGCTGGGGAGTTTGGAAACGAACCTCAGTGAGCAGGCCCGTACTTTACAGACGATGGCGGAGATGTTGAAGTCGCTGGGGAATCGGAGTTCCACTGAGGGTGTGTCTTCATCATTGAAGAAGCACAAGCCCCAGGGGACGGAACCCGGTCAGAGGAGGTGCTTCAATTGTGGAGGCTTGGGGCATTTCGCCCGCGAGTGTCAGCAACCTCGTAGACAGTTTACCCCGAAGCAGGGAAACGACAACCAGCCTCAAGAGGGACCCACGGACAGGCTGGTTTTACAAGAGGGTCCAAAAGACAAAACAACGGCAGTAGTGGTAGTAAAGGGAAAAGGTCAAGACAGGGAGAAGGGCGAGTAATTACACTGCCCATGTCAAGTCTGAGTCCCCGCTATGGACTATTTGTTGATGGATTGGTAAGGGCTACCAAGTGTCGGTTTTTAATTGACACGGGGTCCACCGATACTTTAATAAGTAGTGCCATATACTACCAAATACCAAAAGAGTGTAGACCCGTCTTGGAGACGGAGGGTGTCCAGGTTAAACAGATTGATGGTAGCCCTTTGGCAGTGTTGGGCAGTGCTTTGGTTGAGGTACAAGTTGGTCGGACGGCTAGGTTGGTGAAGGCGACGTTTACCGAAATGAAGTACCCAGGCATCCTGGGAATGGATTTTCTGGTGCCCACCGGAGGAAATTTGGATTTCCAGTTGAAGGAACTTCGGCTCAGTGGAGAGCGAATCAAGTGCACCAGTATAGCTGGTGAACCCTTCATTGGGCGAGTGGTAGTGTCAAGGACCACAGTCATTCCTTCAGGCCACGAGGCAGTCGTCCCTGGTGTGCTTTCCAGAGGAAAGGTTGATGTAGCCGGTCTGGCTATTGTTGAACCTTTAGAGGGTGGTGGTGAGTTGGCTCAGAAAGGGCTGGTATTAGCCAGGTCCCTAGTCAACATGGAGTCGGAAGTAATTCCATTGAGACTGTTTAACCCAGGGCGAGAAAAGAGAGTTGCTCGGGCAGGAACGACGGTGGGTGTAGTCTCTCAGGTGGAGGATGAGGCGGTCATTGGTGACACTGAACAGACGTCAGGGGCAAAGCAGGGCTTGCCCATGCATTTGCATGATCTGTTTAGTCGGGGGACAGCCAATGTGGAGGCTAAGTACCAGGGAGAGGTCCGGAAGTGCTTGGCTAACTTCCAGGATGTTTTCTCGAAAGGAGATCATGATATTGGTAGGACTGATATGGTGCAACATCATATTAAGACAGGGGAATCTCCGCCGGTCAAGGAAAGACCAAGGCGGCATCCCTACTGCAACCAGGAAGAGATTCAAAGGCAGGTCGGTGATTTGTTGAAGAGAGGAGTTATTGAACCCTCTGATAGTCCTTGGGCGGCGAATGTTGTTTTGGTTGGCAAGAAGGATGGGACTAAGCGTTTCTGTGTTGATTACAGGAGGTTAAACGCGGTCACCATCAAGGATGCTTATCCGGTACCCCGGATTGATGAGACGTTTGATGCCTTGAATGGGGCCAAGTGGTTTGCGACGCTTGACTTAGCATCGGGGTATTGGCAGGTTGCCCTAGATGAGGATGCTAGCCAGAAGTCTTCGTTTGTTGTCAGGAACGGACTTTACCGTTGGAAGTGCATGCCGTTTGGGCTATGCAACGCTCCAGCCACCTTTGAACGGTTGATGGAGAAGGTCATGGCTGGGTTGCAGTGGGAGATTTTGTTAATCTACCTGGATGACATCATTGTGTTTGGGCAAACCGTAATGGAGACCCTAGAGCGTCTCAAAGTAGTGTTGAGTAGGCTCCGGCACGCTGGGCTTAAGCTTAAGCCAAGCAAGTGTCACTTGTTTCAGAAGTCGGTGGCTTATCTGGGGCACATTGTGTCCGCAGAAGGGGTTGCTACAGATCCAGAAAAGGTCAAGGCAGTTTCTGACTGGCCTGTTCCGAGGTGTGTACGAGACGTCCGAAGCTTTTTGGGCCTCGCCTCGTACTACCGGAAATTCATCCAAGGTTTCGCAGAGATTGCGAGTCCACTTCATGCCTTGACAGAGAAATCGAGGGTGTTTGGGTGGACTGAGTCATGTCAAAGGGCGTTCGACGAATTGAAGGACAGACTTCAGTCTGCCCCGATTCTGTCGTACCCCAACCCCGAAGGCGATTTCATTTTGGACACGGATGCCAGTGGGGAGGGCATCGGGGCAGTCTTATCCCAGGTCCAAGATGGTGTAGAAAGAGTTGTGGCTTATGCGAGTCGAAAGCTCAGCAGACCTGAGCGGAATTATTGTGTCACCCGAAGGGAGTTGTTGGCAGTGGTTGTCTACTTGAAGAATTTCAAGCAGTACTTGTATGGTCGCAGGGTTACAGTCAGAACTGACCATGCTGCGTTGAAATGGGTTCTCAACTTCAAGAACCCAGAAGGTCAGCTGGCCCGATGGATGGAGGTGATATCGCAGTACGACTTGATCATAGAACACAGGCCAGGGAAAAAGCATGGAAATGCTGATGGCTTGTCTAGGAGACAGTGTAAGCAGTGTGGCCGGGAGGAGCCAACAAGTGACGAGTCAGGTCACCAGGTGCCCGAGGTGGAAACTCAGGGTAGAGAGTCTTTGGTGAGGGGTCTGGTGGCCCAACCAATGATTCCTGGAGAGGAGATGAGGGCGGCTCAACTGGAGGATGGGACGATGGGTTGGCTTATCAAGTCCAAAGAGGAGGGAAATGATCGGCCTGAGTGGAAGACTCTGTCCCACTCTTCCACGGCCTCCAAAACCTATTGGTCTCAATGGGACCAATTGGAGGTCAGGGAAGGACTGTTGTGTCGGCGCTGGGAGTCCGACGATGGGAAGTCGGTGAGGTGGCTGTTGGTTTTGCCACAAAAGTTGAGGAAAGGTGTCATCGAAGAGTTGCATGGTGGACAACTCAGTGGTCATTTGGGTGTCAGTAAGACGTTGGCTAAGACGAAGTTCAGGTACTTCTGGGCAGGTATGTCGGCAGATGTACGGTCGTCCCTGCGGGTTTGCGACCTCTGCGCCAGAAGGAAATCTGCTGCTAAGAGAAGGCTCGCCCCTCTAAGGCAGTACAAGGTCGGCGTTCCAATGGAACGGGTGGCCATAGATTTGCTTGGGCCACTGCCCACATCGGACAGTGGCAATAAGTGGATTTTGGTAGTTGGCGATTACTGCACCAAGTGGATGGAAGCGTATCCCCTTCCTGATTCCACTGCGAGGACTGTTGCTCTTAAGTTGGTGAACGAGTTTGTGTGTCGATTTGGAGTGCCCCAAGAACTGCACTCAGATCAGGGTAGAAATTTCGAGTCTGAGGTGTTTGTGGAAATGTGCCATCTCCTTGGCATTACCAAGACTCGAACGACCGCATACAATCCTAAGTCGGATGGTATGGTCGAGAGATTCAACAAGACGTTGGTAAACATTGTCGCGATGTTCATTGATCCAAAGAAGAGGCAAAGGGATTGGGACGAATTCCTCCCTTATGCCACCTTTGCTTATCGATGCACACCGCAAGAGTCGACTGGGGAGACCCCCCACATGATGATGTTGGGTCGTGAAGTTAGCATTCCGGTGGATCTGGTGACTGGGAGTCCTGAGGTCGAGAATGACGCCAGTACCGACTTTGCTGAGAAGTTGCGAGGCAATATGCAACAAGCTCATGAGAGAGCAAAGGTCTGCCTCGGGAAAAGTGCCCGCAGACAGAAGCGAAACTACGACCGACATGCATCGACTCATGGACTGCGGGAGGGTCAATTTGTGTGGCTGCATAATCCTGCAAGGAAAAAGCATGTGTCTCCCAAGCTTCAATTGCGTTGGGAAGGACCATGGCTTATTGTGAGGAAGTTGTCAGATGTGGTGGTGCGCATCCAGCTTCGGCGAGGAGGCAAACTTAAGGTGGTCCACGTCGACCGACTAAAACCGTATGTCGGTGATGAATTGGAACCTTGGGTCAGTCAGCTCAGCGAGGGGGTGACAGAAAGCCCTCTCGTCGAAGTAGCGACTGGTCCACAGTTTGAGGTTCAAGAGGTAGAGATTATTGAATCTCAAGAGGAAACCCCTAGGGAGGGAGGTAGTGACGGTCCCGTGATGGTTGACACCATCGACGGTGACCCGGAGGTCGAAGGTCAGCTGGGTAATTCACCAGAGGTCAATGGTGAAGCACTGCCGAGGCGGTACCCAGGGAGGAAACATAGAGTACCCCTGCGGTTTCGTTAGGCAGGGAAGCAAATTTGGTTGCTAGGGAGAGATTTAATCTTTCAAAAGGAAGGGGCGTGAGCAGTTTCCCCAGTCGCTCCCAATGGAAGGGCAGTGACCAGTGAGAGAAGGGGCGTGAGCAGTTTCCCCAGTCGCTCCCAATGGAAGGGCAGTGACCAGTGAGAGGAGGGGCGTGACCAGTTTCCCCATCACCCTAGCAAGGACGATGGAAGACAGCGATGGTGCCGAGAGACACCTCCTTCAAGACCATCCGGGATGGCAGAGAATTGTGCCACTGCGAGGAGCACCATGAGCAGATGCTGATGGACGTGGACGACGAGGGACGTTATATCCAGGGTTCTGCGTTGGGTAACTAGTGTTTTCTTGGTTGTGGTATTCCTATATCTTTTTGTTTGCATTTATCCAAAGTTTCTTATTGTCGGTGTTCTCAATTGTAATAAATAATAACCTTGCCAATCTTAAAGTTGTATAAAGAAAACGGGTGACAACCAACTGTATTTTTGTATTTTCTTCCTGCCAGGTTTATGCAAATAAGTTATTTGCCGAACTACCTCCATAGATTTTGTCAAAGAGAGAAGTAACTCTTTGAAAGTTGTATTTTTGTATTTAAGAAAAGGTGCTAGTGTGATTTTAGTGATTTTCAGAGACGTCCTTAAATCTGTATACATTTTGTGATTATGTGTTCAACTTGAGATTTAGGCGGATCATGGTGCAAATTGTATTTCTTAAAAACGAGTCCTTTTTCAAACTGTATAAATGGGGTAAAATAGTTTTGAGGTCAAAGCAGACCCCCCCCCCCCTTTTAAGTGTTGTATTGTTTTGTAAAGAAACACTTAAGAACTAATGCATTTCCTTTTTTATTTTTGTTAGTCATGGCTGGCGAGTCGGGGACGACTCGGCCATTGCTTGGGCCTTTGTGACGGAAATGCATGTGAAAGACATGTGATTGTGCTATTTTTAGGTTGTGTATATAGGGTTTGCTGCGTGACGACTTGGCAGTGCAAGTGGGCGGAGCTTAGCGCTTGCAGTGACCCGGTCTGGCAGGGTGAGCGTGCGCAGTGGCGGTGTAGGACCGCATGTCTGGGCCAGGCAGAGCGGGGCTGGCGAGATTGCGGGCACTTGGAGAATAGTTGTTCAGAAAAGCAGTCGCAGAATAGTTGTTCAGAAAAGCACTTGGAGATTAGTTGTTAAGAAAAGCGGTTGCAGATTAGTGTGGAGTAAGGCAGTCGGAGTTTCTAGTTATTAAGTAAAGATAGTCCCACAATACGGTGAATAGTTAGTGTTGGGCGACGACGGTAAAATATTAGTGTTTGTAGGATAGGAGACGGGGTTTCCAGCGGCAGTGGTAAATCGAGAAGCAGGGAAGATCGTAAGTTGGACTCAACTGGTGTTTATTATATTGTGTTTATCTTGTATTTTGTGTGATAGGCTAGGAGCCTTCAGACAAGTTTATCGTTGCATTTTGTATAATGGGCTAGGAGCCCTCTTGCAAGATGATCGTTGCAAGAAATTGAGGAAGATTGCTGTATATATAATTTATTGTGTTTGGTCTATTAGACACGCTAGAGGAGTGTAGTTGCCGGTCACAAAAGCGTTGGCTTGTGACTAGGGGAAAACGCACCTTCTAGAAGTGTGGGAGATAGTTAGGGTACATAATTAAGTAAAGGCACACTTGGACAGCGAGAGTCGCGTCCATTGAGGGTTATTAAGCAATCATTGTCTGCAACCGTGACCGGTATTTAGTGTTCCGTGCACAGTAGGGGTCTTCTTAGACCACACTGTTCGCGGGTACACGAGTGCAAGGTTGCTTACATAGGGCCTGTGTATTGCTGACTAGGGCCTGTGTATTGCTGACTACGGCCCGTGTTGCTTACTACGGCCTGTGTTGCTTACTACGGCCTGTGTATTGCTGACTACGGCCCGTGTTGCTTACTACGGCCTGTGTTGCTTACTACGGCCTGTGTTGCTTACTACGGCCTGTGTTGCTTACTACGGCCTGTATTGCTTACTACGGCCTGTATTGCTTACTACAGCCTGTATTGCTTACTACGGCCTGTGTTGCTTACTACGGCCTGTGTTGCTTACTACGGCCTGTGTTGCTTACTACGGCCTGTGTTGCTTACTACAGCCTGTATTGCTTACTACGGCCAGTGTTTTTATAGACGGCTAGTAGTGATTACATGGGAGTGATTACATCCTAGGGTCACTATGGTTCTCTGTTAATGTTAGAGATTATACCGGGCTGTGTCTAGGGACTCAGAATATTGGGATGACAACGTGATATTACATGTTCATTGGCCCAAAGAAACAGGTTATAATAAAGAAACCCCTGCCCAATTTTGTACACTGCTGATTAATTTGTTGATTGATGCAATAAACGATCTTGTGATCAGTTCACCGACAGTTCTCTCGTCAAGGTGTCCATGTATTTGGGTAACCGTGTAGCAATAGGACTAGACGATCATTACGCAATCGGCGGTATATTTCCTCCAAACGGACCTTGTCCCTTTGCCTTTAGATCATCGAGTGATCTGAAGCCTGAGGTATAAGTAGGCCCAGGATCAGATTGTAATTTGCCCCTAACAAATGCAATTCCGCCACAATAGTTTACATTCAAACTGCGCGAACGAGGACTGTGTGCAGCACGTCGTGTATGTACAAACCAATGCGTAAACGCCAATCCGGGCCCAATTCACTCTGCTTACCGCCGAATTCTGTCCGAATTCGATCACCACTCCGCTTACCGAGCAAGCGCTGAATTTCTGCGCTAGCTGTGTAAGCGTATGCCTAGTTACTTACGTGGAACGCAAGCGCACAAGCAAAAATTCCCAGCTAACCCGTGAATTAATACGCTTGACGTCAACCTCGTCCCCATGGTTTACTTTATTTCCAACCATGTTTACAACCTGGTACTGCTCGACACACCCTGGGGACGAGGTTGGCTTGACGTATAAGCGCGGAATTCCCTGCTTCCGTAAGCGCCGATTCTTTGCTTATACGGTAAGCAGAGCCATGTAATTGGGCCCGCAGAGAATTTGTTTTTTGCCACCATGCCAGCACTTTGTACTTTAAGAATTGGCAAATCACAATGTATAGGCCTACTTCGTGAAAAATTAAAACTGAAAATTTGATGAAATTTTCCTTGTGCTAATTACGAAACTATAACGGTTTTGCAAATGCAAGAGAGTGTTTGTTATTTTATGAGTGGAATTTATAAATAGGCCTAAAAAGTATGTGTACTGCATCCAGGCGGTTACCAGCAAAAGTAGACCGTGGGCTGTAAATCACGAGTGAGTGCTTTTTGGTGGAAATTCTACCTGTATTTTATGTGGGGGTTTCTCTTTCACCTGATCATATACCTTTTTCACCTGCTGGTGCGACAAATCAATTCAATTCAATTCAATTCACTTTATTATCCACGATGGGAAATTCATTTCGGCCTTTTAAACAACATTTTTTACAAAATTTACGTAAGATTATTTAAAATATTTAAAATATTATATAAAACAGAACAAAAAACACTACAAGCCACAAAAATCTATAGAAATATATATATATTACATGAAAAACTGGAAGTATAAAAGATTGATTTTACAAAAATATTTTAACGTTGCAATTGTTCATTAAAAATTCGGACACCTGAGGGGACAAATGAATTAGCATATCGCTTTGTATTAATTCTGAGCTGTAACAGGCGGTTGCTTCTAGCACTTCGATTGAACTGTACATTTAGGGGGTGGGTTTCATCTGACAGAATTGATTCAACTTTATTTAGCATTAGAGATTTGTATAGACCTTCAACCATTGACCCATCAGTACCGGTTATTCTATTTGCTTGTTTAATGACCCTGTCCAACTTGCCCCGATCCTGTGCCCGCATATTCCCAAAAACACTAACAAGACAATAATTATGTAATAATACTTTGCAGGGCAGACTTATAAAACATTTGCAAAATGGTTCTGTCCACATGGAATGAATTAAGTTTCCTTAAAAAGAAAAGACGCTGCTGTAACTTATTGTATTTAGATTTAGCACATTTATCAAAAATCAACTGGTTATCAATCTCAATTCCTAAGTACTTAAACTCAGTGACCCTTTCCAGAGATTCTCCTTTGATCACAGTGGCCGGAACGTGCGTTTTGTTCCTTCGAAAATCAAAGACCATATCCTTAGTTTTCTTTGTGTTGATCTCTAAGTGGTTTTTGTCACACCACTGAACAAATTCAGAAATCTCGTGATCGAATGATGCTAAGCTATCCCTTTTTGCAAATAAACGGCCGACCAGTGCAGTGTCATCTGCATACTTAATCAACTTGTGGTTTGTATTCAGAGATCTACATTTAGGCCTATTGGTGTATAATGTGTACAGAATGGGAGAAAGAACACAACCCTGTGGGGCCCCAGTACTTATATAACGGAGAGTTGAGAAAGTGGAATTTAACTTGACCTGTTGCCCTCTGTTAGTTAGAAAGTTATTGATCCAACGTATAATATTAGAATTTACACCAAGATCCAACAGTTTCTGAACCATTAAATACGGCTGAATAGTGTGTTGAAGGCACTCGCAAAGTCCACAAAAACAACTTTAGCAAAAGCCCCTGTCTTCTCCAGGTGTTCAAAAATACCATTAATCAAAGTCAAAATTGCATCCTCTGTGTTTCTACGTGGTCTATAGGCAAATTGATACTCATCCATGGAACCCTCAACTTCATTCATTAACCTGTTCTTAACTATTTTTTCTAAACATTTCATGGGTACCGAGGTGAGAGCTACAGGACGAAGATCGTTCATAACTTTAGGGTGAGCATTTTTTGGAATAGGAACAATCACTGACCTTTTCCATAAAGCAGGAATTAACGCCCTATTCAATGATTCCTGAAAAAGTGACTGAAATGGTGACGCTAATTGCTCAGCACAGAATTTCAGTACCCTGCAACTGATCGAGTCGGGCCCATGAGCCTTTCTTGTGTTTAACCTTTTGAACAGCACCTAAACATCAGACCTAAACATAACCCCAAAGGTCTGCCAGGAGTATAGTAGAATAAATCATGCAATTTTGAGCATTTTCCAAAAAATTAAGGTCACGTGGTTTATCCAAACCATGTTTTTTACGGGATATTTTGAGGGGAAAAAATTGTTTAGAATTCTTTAGAGCGCACAAAATAATTTAGTTCAAGCGTTCAAAATAAATGATTTCGAATAATATTTCACATGTTTTCGAGTGCACAAAATGATTTCGTTCCCTCAAAATTCCCCTCGGGAACAAAATAATAGTTCGTATTTATCAGAGCGCTCGAACAAATTTATTTTGAGGGCACGAAATCACCTTTTGTACCAAAAGGGAGCACAAAATATATAAATTTTTTAGCTTGATCGCATCACAAATTTGTTTACATTTCTGTCCCCTTCTGTCTCGATCCCTTTTCCGGCTCCCAACCAAAAGTATAATTCGTGCTTCGTCGCAGATCGCATGCAGCGACCGTTGGTGGGAAAGGGGGGGGGGGGGGGGGGAGAGGGTTGCGATCGCATCAACTGCTTTTGGCTTTGCTAGTGTGTACTACTAGAACTTTGTAGAAGTACTACATGTGCATGTAGACTACTTGACGCCTTCAGATTTATCATGCTTATTTTGTACGTTTTATACTTGAATGTTCTACCATATTTTGGGTTTGTTTCTTTAATGATTTCTGTGACGATCTTTGGAGTCGAAGGAACGTAGGTTGGACTATAAAAAACACTTTATTTATTATTCTACAACACTAAATTACGTAATGATTAAGCGGCGTTCCCCTTTATAATGGGCCCCATGTATCGACTTTGCCGAATTTGACCGAGAAAACCTATACTACTAGGGGCCTACACGTGTGGCGGCAACCAGAGAAAGTGATTAGAAACACTCAAGAACGGTATCTTCGCGGTGCTGAGGGCTCTTGGCGTAGGGGGCGCCGTACCCTCTACAAACAAACACACGTTCGTTCGCCGTCAGAGACTAGTAGGGTACTGCTGTTTTGTTTACTCCTGACTGTATACTACGTTTCATGTAAGTGTACAGTACGATTTACAAGATTCGAAGTTGTGATAAACTTCAATCATATTATTGTGTTGTTTGTGCATTTACTCCAGATCTCAGGTCGGAATCAAGTGGAAGTGGAGCACTTTACCGTCAGGTAAACATAGCCCATGCAGCTACGGTAGCCACACACAGTATTGTAAGTGTGGCCAAGCTGCAACAGTGCAAGGATTCAGCTCTGAGCTTGGCCACACACAAGTGGGGCTAGCAGATAGCAGGTAGCAAGCAGTTCCACCGTGCACCAACACTGGCACTGGCACTACACGGTACACCACTCAAGGCAGTAGCAACTAGCAATAATAGTTTTATTCAATCACAATTCAATTCAATTCGAGTGCATTACCACTCTGTACCACTCCCGATCCCCAGGCATATCGTTAGAACTTGGACATAGAGCAAGGACATAAGGTTTATCGCGATTCAGAATCGCAATGGATCATGGGAGGGCAGAGGGGGCAAATGCTACAGTCGGTCGTCGTGCGCGAGTTCCCGGGTTGCCCCCTTTCACTACACTATCATGCGCGGCAAAACAGCGCCCTCTCGTGGTATTTTGCTATTCGCGATAAACCTTATTAATCGATCACTCAGTCAATAGTCATACGACTCGTATAGCTACGTACTACATCCAAGTTCTAACTAATGCCTCGTACATTACACTAACACTTTACAGGGAACTGTGGACTAAGGCTATTGCACTCGAATTGAATTGATTATGTGGCTTGTCGACTAGCACACAGAATTCAAGTTGTAGTGGCGGCTGAATCACCACAAAGAATGTGGGTTCAAATCTCGGTCCTGGCACTTGTGCCCTTTGAGCAAGACACTTAACTATAATTGCTCTTTAGTCTTTGGCGTTGAAATCCTGACTTAATGTTGGATCCAGTAACTCGGACTAGGCCCAACTAAAGCTAGGACCCAACTATAGCTAGGACCCAACTATAGCTAGGACCCAACTATAGCTAGGACCCAGAGAACACTCGCCCCTAGCCCCCCCCCCCCCCCCCAAAAAATACCAATACACTAAACTCCCTCCGCGGTAGAAGTCCAGCTATTTATTGGGTTATCTCACCCCGCAAGCAGGAAACCATGAACAATTTGAGAAGAACTAGTTAACATAGCTACTCACGACAATTGGCACAAAAATAGTTGTACAGCACGGTCAGGCAAGTAAAAGAAAGTCAAATTCAAAGACAGTTTTCTCAGTCAAAGACGACGGCATCCCGGTAAAAATAATTATTGGGATGGCAAGGAATAGTGCAAATTAATTTGTTCTAAATTTTTTACTGATAATCTGAAATTTATTATTTAACTTGTTTATAAAAAATAGAAGATCTTTTGATATAATTTAAAGGTATTACAGGATTGATAATGATAAAAAACATTTAATGTTTAATTTTAGTCTAAAAGCTTACTGATTATGAAGTTCATACTAGAACCATTTTTGCGAAATATTTCCCTCTGAAATGAAGTGGTATTCAAGAAAACTGCATCTGAAAACCTTTAAAAAAGAGCCAACGGCTGATTTCACTAGTTACAACCAAAGTTAAGGACAATGTGTTTACATTCTGGAAATTGTGCATGGGATTTCGCTTTTTTTCTCCCGACTCACACAAATTAACACTAAATTTCACAGGTTATGATTTCAGGTAGGCCTGTATGGTTGATCACACAAAATATTAACACTGTTTGTGACCAGCTCCACCAATCCTGTATAATTCTTTATTAAATCAAATAGTGCTTTTAATTTAATTGCTACTTTTTATTCTTCATAATTTCTGCAGCCTGGTGTCATCTGGAGTGTTTTTGAAATCAACTGATCAACAGTCTGGATTTACGCTGACTCATCATGGTTTTTAGACTCCATATGAATTCTGTTGCCTTTGCCCTGACAGTCTTTGGTAACAAACTGACATCCTCCGTGTTTCAGTTTTATTATGTCAAGTTGTTTTTGACTCGTTATCACATTTCCGAATCTTGGTTTGCGGCGGCTCAGGTGATTTACCTCATCTGGAATGCCCTCAATGATCCCCTCTTTGCATATTGGCAAGATAATTCCCAAATCAAGGCATTCCGTAGTCGGAGACATGCCATCTTATACGGAGCTCCACTGTTCAGTCTCTGTTTCTTGTTGCCCTGGTTTTCTTGGGGTGACTATGATACCTACGGTTGGCTTGCCGGGATACATTTAATGATAACTCTCTGTTGCTATGATACATTGTTTACTTTTGTTTTACTCGCACACTGTGCAATGTATGCCGAGATTTCAAATGTTCATGAGGACAGACTTCGTCTGACAAAGTATTGCCAGGTTGCGTCGATTTTTGGTGCGACTAGTGTCTTTTGCGCTGAGTTCATATCCTCTAGTCTGGAGAACTTCAGGGCCTTTCAGATGTTCTGCCTCTTTTTGGCGTTTGTGAGTTGGCTTGCCATGCATTACACAGGCCGCAATGTGGTCACAATGTATGATATTGGGCACCTTGTGGAGTCATCAGTCAAACCTGAAGATTCAGCAGGTAAGCTGTCTTCAAAGCTAACAGCTTGGACCCAATTCAAGCAAATCGTCACTGAGAAGAATTTTCTCCGATTTGTGATGATGAATTTCTGTCAGATACTTCACTGTACATATGAGGCTAATTTCTTATCCATCTTCGCTGATCAGCTCATCCCATCCTCTGATGTCACTCCACTTGCAAGAAAAATGCTCTACGGCTCAGCATTTATTTTACCTCAGGTACTTTAATAAAAGAAAATATTATTATATATTTATGGTAATGAAACCAAGGATGCATCATAAGTGAATGAATTCACTGTTGCCCGCAAGCCTGAGGCATCCTGTAAACAAGGGTGCTTGCTACGTGAACCAGAAACACCAGGGTTAACCCCTACTTATCCATGATAAGTGTTCTGGGTTCTTTTACGAGCACTGCAAATCCTAGTACATGGGACCTATGGCTAAATGTCCCATCCGAAGGACAAAGCAATTAAGGTAAAATCTTTGTATCTTTTTGTTTTCCTTTCACAGATTTTGGTTCTGGTGTTAGGTCCAGTGGCAGGAAGGTTCGGCTATTACAAAGTCTTCTTGTATTCATTTGTTGTCAAGGTAGTCAGTGGTGTGACCATGTACATCATTGGGCAAACTCATACATGGATACTGACACTTTTCTTTTTGATTGACATGTAAGTACGGCGAATGATTCTGTTCTTAAGTGTTCAATAGGATTAGCCCTTGACTGTTTCAGTGACTAGACAGCATGTCCTAGGAGTTAGTAAGTTGCTTCACTAGTTTACCAGCTTTTTTACTATATTCTATATTTTGAAGCGTGTCCTGGGTGAGTAGTTATTAGCACCAGCCCAAACTCTGGTGTTTCTGATCAGCAGAGTGTGGGTTCGATTCCCGGTTCGAGACAATATCTTATTTACAATTGTTCAAATTTCTGCCAAAACAATGTGCTAACCTGTTAATTGATTGATATACTTTGTTGCAGGTCTGGTCCAGATGCCATGTTTTCCTTTTTCAATCTACCTCTCTCTGACATCATTGATCATGATAAAGAGAAATACAATCGAAGGTAAAGCATTGATCTTAAAGACGGGCTCCAAGATCAAATTCAGATACCTGATCCATTCATTTAGTCCTCATGAAAATGGGGAAAAATTACAAGTCTCTAACCTCACAATCAAATGTAAAATGCCACTATCGCGTCCTCATACGTGGGATAAGTCAAAAGTGTAAAAGTTATATTTAATAACGAGGGCTACTATTTTTGTTTTTGTGTACCGGAGTTGAGTAAAATGAGAATATCAGCTACGACTGGACGCCCCATGGTCTATATGTTTGATACCCTTCAAGTGCAATTGTTGTCATAAATCCAAAAATGTTTGAGGAATTCTAATGATATTCAATGAAACAGCATTAAATTGAGCTTATGATTGGCACAGAAACTCCTCTTTGGAATGTGCGACCCTTTGTTTTTGCTGTCCGATGACGTCATGTTTCAAACTTCACTCAGAGAGAGTATGAAACAAAATTTTATTGTACACCATTTAAATGCGAGGTAGAGACTGGTAACTTTTTCCACACTTTCATGAGGACTAAATCTATTGGAAAATGATTGCATTACAAAACTCTGTTTGACCTTTGAACCCTCTTAAAAAATTACTTTTTGTTGTTTGACTCTTACTTCAATATCAGTGCATTCCATCTGAGTCCTGCTTCACATGCAGGGATCGAGGGTTGTTGGTTCGAATCCCACAAGGGTAGCTTTTGGACTTTTTCTGTAGACTAAGAATGCACAGAGAATAAAGTGCTTATCATACATAGGTGTAAGGATCAAACAAAAATACTGTTCTTTTTCCCAATGCAATTAATTAAGCAATTGTATATCCATAAACATATTTAATTTGTTGAAACTGTGATGACGAAACAGATGTCTCTATCTGGTGCTACAGTTGTTTTGCATTTTACTTGAAAATAAAATCTTGAATTTTCGCCAGAAACAGTTTTTAAAAAGATGTTTTTTCTCTGAGTGAATTTTGAGAGATGATGCTTTTCAAATAGAAAAATAGACAAAAACATCTGCATATATGCCACAGACAAATTTCAAAATACAAGTAATATGCAAAGTGTTTGTTCATGGCTGATGGACGTGATTTGATGTCAGGATCCCTACTATAAATATATTTTTATTTTTTGATAAACTACCACTAATAATAATTGGCAGATTTTTTCGTGCAAAACCTTGAAAGCTTGTAACTCTATTGAATCTATAACAATTCAGATTCTATTTTCATGTCAAAGCGGCCACAAATTTGATTAAAGCATCTTTAATCATTCTTCGCAGAAAGTGACTCACTCAAGATTTCTTCTTTTATACCATTTTGTATCCTCATTTCCAGGACTCCAATTTCATCCAGTGTGTTTGGTTACAATGCCTTGTTCACGAAAGCTGCGAACTCTATTGCCCCAATGATCATCCTGAACATACTGAACCGTCACAGCTACCAGTCGTTAAAACTGGAGGAAAATGCCAACAATGCAGACATCGCTGCCCCACTTGCAGATCTTCAGTCGGCCATGTTTACCGTGGCTTGTTTGATTCCTGTTCTAATCGGCTGTCTGCAGATTCTAGTGTGGTACCCATATACTATTCGCAATAGTCATATCATTGCACCAAAACATATTGAGAAATAATTCTAGTAATAAACCACATATAGGGAAACTGACTGGGTAAATTAAAAACAAAATTGGGTTGAACAAAACAAAATTTACTAAACAGGGACTTGAACATGCGACCTCCGATTAACGTGCCTGCACTCTACCAACTGAGCTATCTAGCCCTATGTTGGCAGATTCCCTTTTTTGTCAAATCTTGATATTTGCCGCTTCCCAGGTTGTGTTGTAAACTAATTGGGTGTGATCCCTGACTATACGGCAGTTACAAGTTGTATGGCTTCTGATTGGCACCCCGAACAAAGATAATGACAAAATAGGGAGACCGCCAACATTGGGCTAAATAGCTCAGTTGGTAGAGTGCCAGCACATTTATATGGAGGTCTCAGGTTCAAGTCCCACTCTAATAAAGTTTTCTTTGTTCCTCGCAAAATTATTTGAGAAATAATTCTCTAAGTCTTTGAAAAACTCTGCTTTCAATTGATGAACAGAGTCCAAGTAAAAAATATCAAAGAGGAATTTCTACTGAAATCGTTAAGGGAAAGGTACATCTTTGGTTGCAAATTGACTTTAACTCAGTCATTGCTTGTTTGTTTGAAACTTCACTTCAAGTGACGATCACCTTTAGTAAATTTTCATTCAATTTGTTTTTTCGGGTGAATTTTCATTCAAATTTTTTTTCAGCCGGCTTCACCATGGCTATGGCTATAAATTGGCTTAATATTAGTGGTTAAAAGTTGTTAATGTAGCCACTTGCCAAAGCCATTGCAAAAGTCTTTCCATTTGAAAATACTTTATCTGCGGTTTAAACACTTTTTTCCGCTCTACATATGGATTAAGAAGCTGAAACAACCGACAGTTGGAGTTAATTTATTAAATGCACCATACCTTCCCTTGTTTATGTTATATATTTTTTTAATAATACAAACTTTATATAAGAGGTGAAAGAGGATCTCCATAATCAAATTCAGTTTTGTTTATGCACTTAATTTTCCAATAGATAGAGTCCTCATGAAAGTAGAGACAACATTACAAGTCTCTAACGTCACATTAAAATGCCATTTTATTTGATACTCTTTCAGAGCGAAGTTTGAAACATGACGTCATTGGATATCAAAAACAAATAGGTCTGTACATTTCTAAAAGGAATTTTTGGGCCAGTCAAAAGGTCAGATTCAGTGCATTTTGATTTAATATCAAAAATTCAGGAATGGACGGTAAATTATCTGTACAAAAATTCGAATGTTTTTTAGTTTTGACAAAAAATTGCACTTGAAGAGTGTCAAACACAGTGGTGGCATTTTACACCATTTTAACATGAGGTTAGAGTGTTTTCCCACTTTCATGAGGAAACTCTATTGGAAAATGAGTACATCAGAATTTGACCTTGAAGCCCCCTCTCTAAAGAAGTGTCAGCCATGGTTGCTGATTGTATCACAGACGAGAGGCATTATTTATTTATAGAGAAAATGAAAATAATGGTTTTGCATTTTAGCTTCAAGCTTTTTATCTACTTTTTATTAACAAGGTTTCAGTAATTATTGATGAACACAACTCAGTTGGTGTAGGGTTCACAAATTTTGTTCATTCGTTTTGTAATGGTTTATTTAAAAAATTGACAAATTGCAGCACCGTCGAATTGCAAGTTAATTTACAATAGAAGTACGAACAAAAATAACTGTAATATGTAAACGCATAACAGGTTTTATGTCAATGGGTATTTTGATTATTAAATATTGGGTTTCTATATAATGGTGAGGGAAACTGCTTTAGCTGTAAAAGACAATTTCTTAAAATGAGATATATCATTTTTAAATAGTACATCAATGCCATTCTTGTGAGCATTTTGATAACTCACAGACGTGCAATTTGGTATTCAATGTTTTTGAGTTTGTATTGGGATGATGATTTTGTACTGACCAAAACTGTAACTAGACTCGACCAACAAGTCTAAATCTGCATCCATGTTACAAACTTGGATTACAAAGACGAAAAATCTAAATGAAAACTTTTTACATAATTTTTGTTCAAGTCATTAATGCTTACTGTTTATAATTCAGTACTTCTAAATAGTAATTTCCTTATAAAAATAAAAAAGAATAATGAATAATGAATAGATACACTTTTCGTGGTTATATTTGTTCGTAGAATTATACAAAACTTTGTTGGGTTTCAAGGTGATTGCTTTCCGTGGTTTAATCATAGAGGTGTCCTTTCTCTATCTTTTAATCCATTTCATCAACAGAAGTCAGAGGCCTTTTTATCGCCCCCAAACTGGCCTTGTAAGTTGTATGATTTGGGGATTATCACTGTTCATTTGCCCAGTTATATGTTGATTTAATGAATGTTAATGAGACATGCAATGGTAAGAATATTTTCATGAACATTCCATCTTTCAACGAATGAAAATATTCTTACTATTGCACGAATGAAAAACATTCATTATTTGTTTTATATAACGTCCAAGTAGATCCTTGACATTTGATTGAAGGATAACACTATAGACCATGTGACCTGTGACATCACATGTTTACAAAAGAGCCACAGAGCCTGGACTTCCTGCAGGCACATTTGTACACAGATCAATGGAAGAAAACAACAAATCTTATGTTTTATGGAGATTGCATTGTCTGATTTTTCTCAACTTTTGATACGAAGAAAGGGGGGGACATCTTAAAGGCTGTACAGCTGTTGCTTGTGTAAATTTTGAATTTATGTGAAAATTATTTCACAAAATGTAAACTTTCCCATATAGCCTGTGTAGTATCATGGAGCTTCCTCCATGGTAGTATCTTGCCTGGCAGGAAACGCTTTAGAATGTACAAGGTCACCACTCTGTAAACAAATGTAACATGGTCTATACTATAAAGGATAATAATACAAAAATTGCACAAGAATGTTTTCTCAAGCGCACCACTACTTGCGAGCGTGCAATAGAACAAATCGGATGGAACGAAAAATTCACGGTGAATGACGTAGCGTTTATTTGCTATCACGTGACGGACAATCCCCCAATCAAATGGCAAGGATCTGCTTGGGTGTATTATAAAGAACATCTTTTTTGCACAAAATGCGCTTTGAAGAAGGGTTCTTATTTTGTGGTGGTAAGGAATGAGCGTCTTTTTAATTCGAGCGGATAACAAGAATAATGGGAGACGTTTTCTTTTGTCGCCATTTCCACATTGAAAACAAGAATTTAGTGGCAGCGGTGGGATTCGAACCCACGCCATCGTAATGACTGGTGCCTAAAACCAGCGCCTTAGACCACTCGGCCACGCTACCTCAGAACGAGGTTGGGATTCCATGGCTTTTATATCTAAATACGTTGTGCGCACAAAATTTGAAAAGAATAATAGTGAATTTTAATTAAAAATTTGTGTTAAATTTGTAGTTAAATGTTAATACCGATTTTTTTTTTTAATCCACACTTAAGATATGAATTATGCATGCTGCTAGTAGTGCGGCAGTCCATGAAGGTGGGGGGGGGGGGGGGGGGGGTGCAGACCAAAAGCCCACGTGTATCCAATTCAACCAATCAAACGTCATCCCATGCAAATTCAATACGTGCAATTTTAATAAGTCTGGTTCCGTACCACTTCCGATACAATTAGTTGTATTAGAATAGTCTGGTTCCGGATAATTAAATATCCGCAGCTCGCGCAACGCACAACATGCACTCTGTACCAAAACAACAACATCGTACTCAGTATATATAGAGAGCTACCTCAGACGTCAGTGGCGAGAGTGAAGTCATTTTGATTGCATTATTCTTTGTGGTGGACTACAAACAACACAGGACAATTTCAACGGTTTTCTAAAACTTCCCATGCTTCAGACGAGAGTCAACAACTCAAGAAAAAGACGTTCCCCGAAACTGGCTTTTTTTAAAAGGAGGTCAAGATAATAAACAAACGACTTAACAAAGAACACCGCTGTCGCTGCTGTATGTTCCTTGGGGGAGCTCACGCTGTACGGACGGAACGGAGTTTTTAAAAAAGAGAAAAGGCAAGAGGGGGGCCAAGGTAAGGCCAGCCACTCACCCACAGAGTGACGGTATTTTGTTCCCGTTTTATCTTTGAGTGAATAATATGTTTAGGTTTCATTAGGCATGCGAGCTACGACGAGACTGGTTTCAATTTCATTGCCAGAAAATAGGAAATTATGTAGCAGTGTGAGTGTAGGCTTAATTCATTTTATGAAAAGTTTCAGATTGGATTGATTGCAGCAGGAAAAAAAAATCAACAACATTTTCCCTTTCAAAAGTATAATTTTAGGCCCAACGTTTAATGAAAGGGATGAGTTTGCTATCCCCAAAAGTCAAAACAAAACCAGTGTTGATGTCCCTTTACTTTTTATTACTGGGCTATGTTTTATGTAAATTAAATGTTATCAAAGTTTAAGAAAAGGTAGCCTACAAATATTTTATCAGATATGATTCTATCTGTATCTGTTGTTTACTGTACAAACTCCTTGAGAGGATATCTCGCACAGGGCGCAGACGCGGCTCGCAGGCAATTAAACTTGTTTATTTATGAAGAGCTCCCCTTGTGAGATACGATACATTGCTGAGTTCTAAATGGTTCTTAAAGGATTCGAGTGTTGGTGAATTTCTAATTGTGGTCGGTAAAGTGTTCCATTGTGCAACAGTTCTTGGCAGGAAGGAATATTTGTAACAGTCCTTACTGGTTAGCGGGTGCTTGAATGACAGGGCTGATGTTTGTCGTGTCTATCCCTATATCAATCATTTATATTATAAATGATAGGTTAATATTAAACATAAAATCAGTACTACTGTACTTGGGGTCTGTGGCTTTCGGGCATACTAAATTATAGTAAATTAATCAATTATTAAATACTGATGTGGTAGCTCATTGGTGTTGTTAAATCTGAGTCATCATTGATTATGTCATTGTCCAACATTACCGGTATACTAGACACTGGCTTTAACCAAAAAGCAATTTCTGTCTGTCAGTGACTGTCAGTGACTGTCAGTGACTGTCAGTGACTGTCAGTGACTGTCAGTGACTGTCAGTGACTGTCAGTGACTGTCAGTGACTGTCAGTGACTGTCAGTGACTGTCAGTGACTGTCAGTGACTGTCAGTGACTGTCAGTGACTGTCAGTGACTGTCAGTGACTGTCAGTGACTGTCAGTGACTGTCAGTGACTGTCAGTGACTGTCAGTGACTGTCAGTGACTGTCAGTGACTGTCAGTGACTGTCAGTGACTGTCAGTGACTGTCAGTGACTGTCAGTGACTGTCAGTGACTGTCAGTGACTGTCAGTGACTGTCAGTAACTGTCAGTGACTGTGGTGCTGAAATTTATGTTTACTAAAATAAAATGATATTAATGAACTGTTTGACGATGGGGCTTTGTCACATCCAACAGTGTCTGATTCTGAAATGTTATGGAGTTATGATGTAGCCTATTCGATTGCAACTTTTTCATGTGATATGGCCAAAAATAGAACATTTTGGGCAAAAAAGGTACAGCATCATTTACTGGCTAATTTATCAATCCTAACCTGGCTAGAATAAGCTGTCTTCATATTTATTTTTGTTTATTTTCTTGGACTAAAAATAGTAATTTTAATTTTGTACAAAGTGTGATCTTTGATTAAATTATAATGTGAATTTATAAGTTAATCTTACTTTTACTTATGCTTCATAAAGTGTCTTTATAGGACCTGCTAGTCTACTACATGTATGACAAAATACTTGGTGGTTTAAATATCCACTCCAACTATTTGTTTTAAAATAATTTTTGAGAAAGAAAAAAAATCAATTTTGTTTTCCAAAAGTTTGTTCAAAATGGTATTCTTTTCTTTTTTAAAGAAAATGTATGTTTGGTAAACAACATTATTTGAATAGAATCTGAAAGCTCACTGATTGTACAAAGTATTTATTTTTATTAATCATCTCCAGAAGTATTTTAATCTGAAAATGGAGAACTCAAAGTGGAGCATTTGAAGAACTTCATAAACAGCATTGTTGTTATAGTTGATTGCAACAATTAAAACAAGCATGAATACAAATGTGCACAAAACAACGGTGAAGTTATTTGGACTAAAAGTTTTAAACTGGACTAATTTGATGAAAATTTTATTATTACCCAGATTGGTTGGTAACTTGTATTGGTGGTGTGAACTGTGAATACTCATAAAAATATAAGTTCTTCCAAAACACTGATCTCCTTTTAAATGAACTTTTTATCCATACACTGACAGTTTCATTGCTGATCGATGCTTGTTTTTTTCTGAAGATCATTTATGTTACATTTCATTTCCCGGCAGTAAGCTTCAAGCTTTTAGCCAGGATTTGAAAATAGGGTGTCCAAATTTGACTGGATTGAAAAACAGGGCGTCCAAATTTTGGGGGTAAATTTTCAGCAAGCATGTACCACAGAACTATTATTGCATTTACTGTGTACTCGACGTATGCTTTGGGTCTGGGCTAAAGAAAATGAAATCAGCACCGTACAGCCCTAAGAATCGTAGTATTTCGCGCTGTGTTAATATTATTTTTAAAGTTTGGGCGGGGTCACGACTTTTTCATATTGATTTACCCCGTACTACTTGAGTCGAGTTGCGGTATTCTACACATAGCCCACGAATTATATACGAACGGAACAATCGTTAATATTTCAATGTACATGTACATCATGTACATTTACAGTGTACCACTACGAGGGATAGAGTGAGGTGAACATGTAAGCAGTACTGTGCAGGAGTGAGCATTCTTTATTAAACCTGCATTACCCATACTCATGGTGGGAGGTTCACACATACATGCAGACACGCACGTTTTGACTCATATACTGCGCATGTGCGATGTTCTGCATAAATTAATATGCACTGAAAGGTTGCGGCAGCCAGAAAAGAGCGGGAATGACGTGCCTAGACTTGGTTCCAAGTCTGTGCTCGTGGTTTTTAGTTTACCTGCATTGCCTGAAATAGCGCCCTCTTGTGGATTAACCTCCGTCTTTAACCTACGAGTTAGAGCGCGTGATAGCCAATCTGCGGGGGGATTTTGTGTGGCTGATGCAGAGAAATAACCGTTATCTCAGACTTGAAATCAAGTCTACAACACGTGTGTCTCGAGTGCTGCCGATCTATCACACAACCCTGGTACATGTAGGTACACGACATGTATGTACATGTACTTTGTAAACTACTGCGTGGCGTTTCACCGCTATAGTTTCAAAAGCCTTTGCGGTTGTTCAAGCCTTCCCACCACTCGGGGGCACTGTCTGATGTTAAATTTGATCCCTTTGTCGGTAAACAATGAATGGGCGATCAGTATATTTAAGATAAATTGGTTGTATCTTGCATAAAGTTACCTTCACTGCAGCTGGCAGGTAGTAATATTTTTGGATTTGCGTTCGTTTTGCTTACAATTTCAGGTATTCGGATGTAATTTTTTTTAATGTACAAAAAACAGGGCGTCTTCAAGGGCGTCCGACAGTTTTTCGGGGCGTCCAAAAATAAAATAGGGCGTCCAAAAGACGCCCGGACGCATCGCTGGCTAATAGCTTGGTAAGCTTACCCGGCAGTTTTAACTATCCCCTATTCACTTGCAGTGCTGTAACCAAGAGATGGGGTTGGAGGGGGCTCAGTTTGTTTAGGGTGCCTGGCACTACCTATAGTCCTCCAAAATCAAACAATGTGAGTTGTGTAGAGTACCTGCTGCCTGCATCCTCCAAAATCAACCGATTGAGGTCTATTAGTTGTGTAGGACCAGGGGTCGATTTCACAAAGCACAAAGATTCATCTTAAGATGAGTTGTCAGTATTACCATAGTGATTTGTATTGTGACATCACTCTTTGTTAAGCAACTACGATGGATTTGCAGTTACGATCAATCTTAACTCTTTGTGAAATCGAGCCCTGCCGTCGATTTCACCAAACTCTTCCTAACTTAGGACTAGTCCTAGGCATTGTCAAGAGATAGGACTTAGTCTTAAGTTAAGACCAGTTACTGGTCCTAACTCGAGATAGGATTAATCCTAGCGTTTCGTGAAAACGGCTACTCTTGTCTAAACAATTTTAAGAGGGCAAGGCTATATATTCATTTTGCAAAGAGAACTTCCATTATAAAAATCTGAAAGTATGTGAAACTTTTGAAGAGAAACTGAGACCAAGACCAGGGCAACAGAGGCCATACAATTATAGGCCTGTAGGATTCTTCAGGTGTGTACCTTCATTTACATATATGGGGAATTTACGATACATCTGATTAATCTCATGATTGCAGAAACTTGGGTATAAGGTGTAAGGGTTAGGCTCAGTAAGGGTGAGAGTAAGACCAAAATGTTTTTCATTAATTGTTACTAAATTTAAAAAAAAAAATTTCCAAGATAAACATGAAGACTAGTGCATGAGGCTGGTTAAAATGTTAATGAAACCCTGAAGCATACAACTCTAGTAGCCATCCAAATGGGAAATTTTGCAATTCACTTCCCAAACAGGCATATTTGGTCCTTGGAGAAAGGTAGGAACATTTCATTGAGTACAAGGGCTGACCTAGATGTAAACATGGTGTAAGTTTTTTCAGGCTATTTAATCACAACTTCTCCTGTTTGAAATAAGACTTAGGAAGAATCTTATGCCTGTACTCGAGTAAAGCTACAAGAAATTAATGTGTTTATTTGCTGTCAAGTCTTAAGTCTCAAACACCAAGTCTGAATCAATCTTTAAAAAGTGTGGGATAACATTTAAAACTGCATGAAAATGATCTTGAAAAGACTTTCATTTGAATAAAAGTAATGGGTAATATAATATTAAATAACCTGTTTTTGTATTAATTAGAGGAAGAAGGTTGAAGGAAAGGCAAACAAGTTGTTGTCTTTCCTGGTGACGACCTAATTCCTTAGTGTCGGTATTTGTTTGTGCACGGTGCAGTTTTCACATGGAGGAAATCATCACCACAACACAATGTGTTATGGGGCAGACCATAGAGCAAGGGCAGACACAGTTTAAAGGTCAGAGTGGAGGGATTACCACAGAGTGTATTACCATACTATATTCATTGTGCAGCAAGGATAATAATAAATAATAACAACATTTATAATGCGCACATATCCATCCCAAGGGATGCTCAAGGCGCCTAACATACTATTACCCCTGGTCACTGGGCCATTTATTTAATTCCTTAAACCATCTCAGCTCCCTGGGGAGTATACAGCCTGTGCTGCAATATATGCGCTACTAGGCTAAATCAATCACAAGAACCATCTCGGCCACGACACGCTATATGGATCTGTGTGTACCAAACATAAGTACATGTACATGAAACAAATTTGCACTCGATTTATAGAAAGGATACTGTGTGGCACAATACACTGTACATGATGGGATATGATACTTCTTATATTTTATAAACCATGGAGGAAGAAAATATATGCATTATGCACAAACATAATCCTTATTATCCAGTGAGTTCGTAGGTTCATGGCCCACATGGTAGGGTTATTAGCCATGGTGGCCAACCCCTGCTTCCCAGTCATCTCCATTGATTGAGGGAGACTCCAGGTTTAGTAGTCTAAGGTCAGCCTGGGTCAATCAGTGATTCAGGGGTCAGTTGAGGACAATGCTGCTGATGTAGCATGCACACTAATTGGACTACTGTGTGTGTTTGTGTTGATACTGTAGTCTGGTAGTAGACAGCCTGAGGTCGATTTCACCAAACCCTTCTTAACTTAGGACTAATCCTAGGCAATGCTAAGAGATAGGACTAGTCTTACTAACTTAGGACTAGTCCTATCTCTTAGCATTGCCTAGGATTAGTCCTAAGTTAGGAAGAGTTTGGTGAAATCGACCCCAGCTGGTCTCTGGGTGGAGAGTTAGCATGTGGTGCTGGTAACAAAGGCTCCATATGGTGTGTAGTAAAAATCTTCATATTGCTAGGATCCTGCTGTGGTGATAGTTGTACAATACAAGTAGATTGTTACAGTAAGATTTACTTTTGGTTGCTCTTTTGCACATTGTTTGTATGGGATTCGTTTTTTATTCTTAATTGTTGATGTTGTCAAAGAAAGAAGTGGTTGCTTGTTGCAATGTTAGCTACAAACTGCAGTGTCTAGCGTCTAGTCCCCCTTCCTTCTGTACCTTATTTTGTACAGTGGTATCATCACTGGGCCTGGTAGATGATGAGCAGGGCAGCTTTTAATTCCTTAGTAAAGTGCACCTCAAATGGGGGGAATTTAGGTTTGTGTTGGAATGCACCAAGGCATTTGTCTCCATAGTCTCCTTGAAGTATCAGGCCAGGTGTTGCCTTGAGAAATGCTGTCTTTGTGTCATTTTACCTTTTCCCGGCCAGAAAAGTACAGATCTCTACAAACAGAGACCAATAATCCATCCAAACCTCAGTAATTTTAAGGTAAATTTAATCCCAGAATACCACTGTGAGAGCATTGACTGATTTCCTTTGTTTAGGATACCAAAATAGGCAAAAGAAATCCTCATTGTGATTTTGGGGATTTTTTCTTTGCAATCGCCGTAGAACATTTTTTAATGTAAACAAAAGATGAGTCAGTGCGGTGCATTAAATGCAGTGATGAGAGGACCATCTGGAATATGCAGAATGTTTTTAATAAAATAGCTCTAGCTGTTTTTCACGTGACGAATATTTGTACACATGCAATGGTGTATACATGTTTATTACAGGGCACATGCATGGGTCTTCTGTTCCCAGTCCCCCCCCCCCCCCCCCCCCCTTCGGCCCTTTCCCCTCAGGCCCCTCTGCATATAGGTAACTGTACTTCATTGACCCTGTGTAGTTTTTGTGCACTTTACACCTTTCCATTTTGTGTGTTGTAGTGTACACTTAAAAAAGCAATCTGATAATGACAACTTTGTTTGCATTGGTGCTACTGGCCAGTGATGCATGGACGTTTCAGTCCGTATTTGACATGTTTGAAGATTAATAATCATCTTTATGAATTTGTTATGTTATGTTCTGGTTGAATAGATAAATTGAGTTTCTAGATGTATTATAAATAGTGCAACGTGTACATGATATACCATCTCTTCATGTCTGCATAAATCATAAATTGCATGGCTCAATGAGACCATTGAGATGCACCCTAAGTAAACACAATACTCCCTCATGTCACACCATGCACACTGTCCCTAAGATATATATGGCCTTGTTTTCTTCTTTAATCTAAAGCTGTCCAATACATTTTTTTTGAAAATTTAAGCAGTGGGTTATAAGTAGGGTCATTATTTGGTTATGACCCCCCCAAAAAAAAAAATTGTGTAATTTCTATCCGAAAGCTTTATTTGCAATTAAAGATGGTAATGGTAGTAAGCATCCTGCAAAGTTGTTTCGTCTGAAATCAATAAAAACATTTGAATCTGAGAAACGATTGCATAATTCGTGTCTCAGATTTCTGAGTGTTGGTGTCCATTTGCGAATGCTGCGGCCAGAGGTGCAGTTGGTACCCACTGTCATCTCGTTTAAACATAAATGGAATTTGACGTTTGTGTGAAAATCCTGTGACATTTATTTTGCTGTTTTCTCATCAAGTAGTGTCGGTAATTCCCAAACTTCTCTGAAATCAAAGTACATGTAGTTCCCCAAACTGTTTATTGATTGGATTTTCTTAAAAGTTATAACACAATAATAACAAGTAAATTTGTCTTACTTTGTCATTTCAGGTGGTTAAAAGACCGGTAACCAACTTCAAGTTCACAGGGTTCATTCAGTACACTAGCAACGATACATGTAAGCTGTCAGATTTTAAATCTGACCAGTACCTGAACTTGACAGTAAACACTGTGCAATGATCAACACGTCCTTTGCATCTATGAATGTCTATGTGCTCGTATGTATATAAACAAACCTTCCAGCATGTCTAAGATCAGTGTACCAACCATCACTCATAACCTAAATGAGGAGGTACATATTCACCCCTCAGAAGATGATGAAGAAATGCATCTCGTCTCATTGGTGGATTACCTTCTGAGCGGAGAGGATAGCCTGCAACCTCCCTCCAAGCAGGAGGAGTTGAAGACGCAGAAAACACCCCCGCTGAAGAGGAAATGGAAACATGCGATCAAGAAGGCGCAATCTGTGGAAGATCCGTGGCAGGAGTTCCACCTGGAGAATTACCCGACTGAGATCGCCGTTCGTCATCGGTACAGCGCAGGTACCAACAAATGGGTGATTGATAACGTCAAAGTCAAGATGGCAAAGGAGGTAAGAGAAATTCATTGTCAAACTCTTGTGAGTTACGTGAAGTAACGAAAGTATACTTGTGATACTTACTTGTGAGTGAATGTACAGTTGTAATATTCATTTTAATGTCTGTATGAGTTTGCTGGCTGACAGACAGATAGTTTCAAATCCAGACAAAAGTTCTTTTCATTTTATTTTGGTTTCATCGACTGAATCTTCTGTAAACGCCAATATTCCCCAAATCCTCTCAAATCCAGTAGTCTGACTTTATGTGATATGGAACAAAAATTTTCTTAAATTATTGGAAAATGTATGAAAGGCCTACCAATCTTGTAAAAAGTCGAAACATTTGGTGTTAAGTTACTATTGAGTGGAAGATGGGTCTCTAGCCAAAGATACCAGGAGGTTGTAAACAATCTGTAGCTGATAGTTTCCTAAAAGCATTTTGGGTAATGATTAATTTCAAAAAATGCGTACAAACATGTACAGTAGGATTGTCCCCATATAGATGCACGAGCTAGCTTGTGGTGTAGGTGGGGGAGGGAGGGACTTCAGACCAAATTCACAAAAATCATCAAGATAAAACCATTTAGAATGCCCCAGATTGCACAGTAGGGCTTTTCAAACCAAAGATAAACACTTGGACGACTGACTCCGACCTGTGTTTCAATTGAGTGGCTGCTAACATGGCTGAAGGCTAAATTTTGAGTTCAGAGTGCCCCAGTTTTGAAAAATTCTGGGGACAACCCTGATAGTAATACAGGACCCTTCACAAGAGTGAAAATTCTTAATGACATTTTTTTTGTATGTTTAGTTTTCACTTTGTAACCCTTTTACTGGTACAAGTGAAATTAGTTTGCAATTTGTATGATTGCTGTGGTTCATTTGTTTGTTTCAGTCCTTTGCTCGTGGAGCCATGCGAGAATGTTTCCGATTGTAAGTATTCTTACTCATTCTAAGTGTCTTTTTTTCCTAGTTTAGTTTAAGGGAAGTTTTTATTGTTGGTTTTTACCGATTCTGGCAATTATTTTATACATTTTATACTTCTAAATATTGGGGCAGACAGGAAATATTTTGGGGAAATGTGCCTTTGATGATACAAGAATGGATTTTGGCACTTGGACAGAGTGTGTCATGAGACAGATATTGATCCATCACAGATTGTATTGCGCTTTATCCTACATAACAAGTTTGATATATTTTGACTTTGTTTATTTATTTTTTTCTTGCAGGAAGAAGATGTCTCACTATGGTAGACATCGCACAAACTGGAAATACGCTCCCAACTTTGTTGTCAAGTCTTATATGGAGACGGTTGATCGTGAGATCTACTTTCAAGATGTCCGCCTGCAGATGGATGCCAAGATATGGGGAGAGGAGTTTAGCAGACACAATCCTCCCAAAAAGGTGTGTATGAAACTTCAATCTCTTACTACTCAAAACATCCACGACTCACCCCAATATATTTCACAAGCGTGAAATAAAAAATTCCCTATACTTGAATGGTTTTTGTTTTTTACTCATTTATTTGGGTCCTACATGTAATTAGCAACTTATTGTCCAATACAATTCTGTATTATAAAAAACAATTATACTATTTGAAATACACTTTCAAAATTTTCTTTATTCCACAGATATGTTTGTTTACTCATTAATTTAGATCCTACATACACCTAACTAGCGATCTATTGTCGTTAAACAATTTTGCATGGAGGTCAGTGAAAACGGGAAATCTGTTTATAAAATGCCAGGGCAGTTTTCCCCCAGGTACCTGCTGTACACAATCCAGGGACGGATGCACACTTGCATGCATATGACATTTACAGGTGGACGTGCAACGTTCTTCGAGTTCAATTAATCTGTCAAGCCCCATTGTTGGATGCGTCACTTTGTATGGTGTTCTACACTGCCAGATTGGCACACGAACATGTACACACAAGGAGCCAATTCAATGAGATTTTAATTTCAATATAATGTGTGGGTGGGGAGTGAGTGTTATGTTTCTGTCATAGGTGAAATAATTTGAAGCTTGTGTCGGTTAATCTTGTATAATTTTTTTCCAATTTCCATCTGATTCAGGATAATTAGATTTTAAGTGCATACTAATTTTGAGTTTTGGGTTATTCATTTTCATTTATGGCCTAGTTGCATATTCATAACATTCTCAGGTAACTAATAAATTTATCTCAAATTATTGGAGAAACTGCAATTCTCAATCATGTAAACGCCTCCCTTAAAAAAAAATGTTTGGTTTTTTATTGACATGTTTAATTTTTTCTTTTAACAGCACCTACATTGTGTTTGACTTTAATGTTGTCCAAGTTTTTATTTTATTTGTCAACTCAATCAAGTTCTTATGTGAGTTTTTAAATTTATTTTTTCATTTTTTTATTTGCACATTGTATATATTAATTCACTCTTTGTAATTGTATTTTATTATGGGGGTCCCAAAGCACTTGTTAATTTACAACATCTATACTGGAGCTATTTTGAGTTTGATGAGACCATTTGTTAATGCTATAGCGCTTTGTAAAGGGTGTACAAAGTGCTGCAACACAATCTGCAGCCAACCATGCCAGAAACACTGGTGCAAACTCCTTGTCATAACAATAAGTGTACTGGATTCTTTTACATGCAGGGAAATATGATCAACATCCCACCGGAAGGACAAAGCATTTAGGGTCAAGTGTTATGCTCAAGGACACAAGCGCCATGACTGGGACCGGAACCCACACACTGTCAACACCAGAGCTTCAGTCTGGTGCTCTAGACTGCTCAACCAGACACCCCACAATAAAAAGTAATATTTTTTGTGTGCGTTCTCCCTCAGGTCGATATTGTCCAGATGTGCGTCTTGGAGTTTAAGGACCGCCCTGGGTCTCCTGTCTTTCATCTTGAGAACTTCATTGAAGGAAATTATATCAAATACAACTCCAACTCTGGCTATGTGAGTGACGAGAAAAATAGACTGACCCCACAGGTGAGTAAAAGACACCATGACGATTCTAAATTCCTTCCTCCATGATGATCCTAATATCCTTGCCAAAATGCTTGGGCCACCTGACAAAAATTACCCTCCTGTCCCCCCTCTCAATGGCGTTATTATTTTAGATAATTTACTTGTTCAGGATTTTTCTCCCATTTTAAGATTGGATTAATAATAATAGGCTTTTGAGTCGCAGTGATTCGGTTCACGTTGATTAATCCTGGCCATTTTTAGAATGAGTTTGTCTTGTCATCTGATTCCAATAGTTGTTCTTGCCTTTCTGTTACTGTTCCATTACATCATTAGTAACGGAACAGTAACCAATATTGATTTCTTGTATTGTTGCATGTTACTCAAAATCTTGGCTGAATAAATCATAATAATGAGTGTAATAATTATCATAATATTAACCACCTCAGCTGGAGAACAGACCGCGTAATGAGAGTCAACATTGATCGAGGGCCGAGGCCCATCGAGTTATGACCAGAATTTCTCTACCACAACCCATTTTCATTTTAAAGCTGTTTAGCAGAAAACATTGCTTGACAATTTCATATGCTAAGCACAAATTATCTAAGAATCTGTCATGAGCATTAAACATTACACTGTATTTTAGCTGGTAACCCATAAATGCTGAGCAAAATTGTTGTGTACTTTGCAAATTTTTGCTCATGGTTACCCTACAAGTGTGCAATCATATTCCACAAATTATTATTATTATTATTTTTTTTTTAACTTGCAATATTTATGGTTTATCTTTATGATTGTATAAGACCCTTCCTCAATGATTTAACCTCGTAAATTGCTGTTATTTTCATAACCTTTTTATTTGAAAATTGAATTTTTAGATCAATTACATTGTATGGTACTCTTCTATTTCATTTTTTTGTATTTCAAAAAGCAGTTTTTCAGATTTTCTTGTATACCTATTTTCATTATTTCTTGACTTTTACTATTAATTGGTACAATGATTTATTTTTCTCTTGAGTGGATTTTAGCATTACCCCCTCCCCTGCAAGACTCCGAGTTTTTTTGTGTGAGACTTTTTAGTGTTTACTTCAATGTTTAGGGGAAAAAACAAAAAATGTATCATTGCTTTGAACCAATGCATTTGTAACTTGGCAATTTTGTATTTCATCTGCGCTCAATAAATAGCTCTTCAGTTGAATTATTTGGTTCTTGTTTATATTTATTTAGTCTGGGGAAACATGTACATAATCAAATGTCTACTGAGAATTAAGTGTACCTAGACTTGTGTAAGCAGTGTATTAGCAGTCGTTCGGCTACAACATTTAATTGGCTGCAATGCAAAGTCCAATGTTGTCGGACATGCCAGATGTTGTGTTGATTGATGTGTACATCTGGTTAATGCCTAACTTGATTTTCCGTTTCAGGCATTCAGTCACTTCACATTTGAGAGGTCTGGGCACAAGTTGATCGTTGTTGACATTCAAGGTGAGCGTACTGACCTACATCTTGCTATCAAATTCAAAACAACAACAAAAACAAAGACTCCACCTGGGACCGAGTTCACCTTCTCCAATTGCCAGGGCTTTGTGCCAAGTTACACCAGATATGCACTAGATACCAATGGGTCTAGATTCCAAAGGTTGTATTGAATTCCCAATCGAAAGCTGACATTTATGATGTCTACATTTTCATTGTAAATAAAACAAAACAATGTGGTGTATGAATTTTATGAATATTATTACAATTTTTTTAATCAAGTTTTGATAATATTGATTTTTAATGCAGTTACTGTATTTTTCTGCATTTAAGACAAGGTTTATCTGATTTTCAAAGGCACAAAAGCATCACTGCGGTTTTATCTAATAGAGCGCCTTATCTGGTGTCACTGGAGGTCGAAGTAATGATCAATATGTGAAATCTTGAATTTTCTGTAATATAATCCTTTCGTTCGTCCAGGGTAATCATACATGTTATCATTTGACTAAAATAACACGTACACTTGCTGTGTAGTTTTTAGTAAACAAGCTATGACACGTAAAAGTTACCAAGGAACTATGCGTTGCTGACAATGCTGCTGTCCCACGCTATAATGGTTTTAGTTTCTTACACCAGTGATAAACTAGTCTTTAGTTATCAAGTTATTTACAAGCGTTTTTGTATATTATTGTGTTATGCACTTGTGCACTTGTGCATTTTATATGCCATAGCACCTACCGCGCCTTATACGTTAACACTTGAATTCTATTTTGGTGATGTGGGATACTGTGCCTTACACACCGACCGCCTTACTCGAAGGAAAATACTGTACTAGTCATGGCTTTATGTAGTAGTTATAGTATCATGGACAAGGAAAATATCATGGGATTTATTTTAATTTTTATAGAATTATTATTTTAAAAACATGGGAGGTTATCATATAGAAAGACAAGCTTACAGGTATAATTCACCTCTGTAGACAATGGTTCGAATCCACACTTGGACTGATCCTGACATATGTTTTCCCTGCCAGCACTGGGCCCAATTTCATAGAGCTGCTTAAGCAGAGAATATTGCTTAACTTTTTTTGCTTAGTAGAAGTGAACAGGATACCAGTCACAAATTGTACATGTGACGTGGTAGTTTGGCTGGTAACCTTATTCTGGTTAGCATAATTTTGTTGTGCTTAGCAACTTTTTATGCTAAAGCAGCTCTATGAAATTGGGCCCTGGTCTCTTGGTTCAATTCCTGTGTGTACATGTACATTTAAAATAATTGTGCACATAGAATTCAGACCAATTCATATTATTTCGTATTCTATGGGGGTTTTTTCTCAGAAAGATGAAACATTAACAGTTATTTGAAGTAAACAAAACATTCCTTATTAACGATGCTCTTGATTATCTTTTCCAGGGGTAGGAGACCTGTACACAGATCCGCAGATCCACACAGCTACAGGCACCGAGTACAACGAAGGCAATCTAGGAACTCGTGGCATGGCATTATTCTTCTCTTCACACATCTGTAACGAGATCTGCCGTGGGCTCAGCCTCACCGCGTTTGACCTTCATCCAAGTGAACAAGCTGATCATGAGAGTCTTGTTATCAGATCGGTAAGTTGATTGCATGGGGGGTTATGGGATGGGGGGGGGGTGGGGTCTGCTACTACCCACTGAAATGAGTAACATGCTGAATACCATTTAGGTACAAGAAAGGTTCTGGTGTACATGTAGATCCTTGTTTAGGGCTGAGTTTGATTTGGTACTGCATTGATGAATAACCACCTCCTCTGAGCTTAGGGCAAAAAGTAAATAGTTGAACTGATCCCTACATTGCTGTTAAAGTGATTACTTGATGTGTCTCCCATCTTGTAGAGGAGATCCTCTACACATGTGCGAGGAACTGAGAACAACGTCTTGCGTCCTCGTCACCGCCCATCCATCTCGCCCTTGGACGTGACTAAGTACGTCATTTTGGAGAGGTCAATCTCGGAGTGCTCTACCGACTCCTTGTCACCAGATGTTACTCCTGCAGTGTCTTACGAGATTGCTTCATCTCCTGATGATGTCAGCATGTCGCCTAAGGATAATATGTATCTGAGAGATCATTTCTTCCCGTCACGTCGCCGAAGGAATGACTCTGAAGGGGATCCTTCAAGGGTTCGGAGTGAATCTGATAGTGATACTATGACCAGAGTAAGTCAGGAATCTTCATTTGTTGCCCCAAACCCTCCCTAATGTACCAATCCCATACCTCTGAGCCCATTTACCATAAACCCTGTACCCAAATACCATAAACCTTGTACCCATTTACCATACACCTTGTGCCCATATAACATAAACCCTGCACCCATATTTACCTTAGACTGTGTACCCATTTCCCAGGTCTTGTTTTCACTTCCCATACCCTGTACCCATTTACTAAACCCTGTTTCCATTTACCACCATTAGCCTTGTACCCATAAACCTTATACCCATGATCAGTAAACTCTGTACCCATGAACCAAATGCTCCAAAATCATTAGCCCTGAGAATTTTAAATACTATTTTAATTTTAATTAGAAGGACAAATCTTAATACTTTAGTTTCAAGATCTTAAAGTAATCACTTTTTAATGTTGTCTTTTATTTGGGTTATATAGGAGACAGGGTCTTCATCCAAAGTGAGTTACACATGGTGCTATGTAGTTAACAGTTATTTGTAACCATCTTCTGACAACCTGAATTTCTTTTTCTTTTTTGTCTGTTGTTGTTTACTTATTTTAAAGTCATTTGGGGGCGCTTTTTGCATTTTGGCTTTTGTAACAAAACTTGTCTTTGGTTGATTTGTGGGAGTTAATAAATATAACAGAAACTAACAGGTTAAACTTGCTTGGTACTAACCCTCAAAGTAAAACAAAATACGGGCTTTGCTAAAAGTGCTCTTACAAAGTGTACAGGGGTGTTCCTGAACAAGCTAGCATCTGGTGATCCATTGGGGGCAAAATGCAAAATGGATTGGTCATTGCTTGTTTTTCTGCTTATACTTGTGATACATGTATGTTTCTCCGATTTTGAATCAATACAGCATTGTGAGTAGAAAAAGAATACTTCTTTCAATTGTAGATTTTTAGATGTATAGCCTCTTTCAGACTAGATCTAAATAGAAACGAAATAGTTGTTGCAAAGCTCCACGTTCCAACTATAGCATAGTCTCTCTCAAAGGCTAAGATGGCAAAATAACACGCTTGCAAACACACACAGCTCTGTGTAACATAAACTCTGTGGACATTCCTTTTGTTATGTGCACTTCAACATATTCTTCAACACTGGTAAAAACACACATTCTATTTTGTAATCCCTCTGGAGACATCTTTTGTTCTTTCCGTTATCCTTGTAGTTAAGAACCTCCCTTAGACTTTGTACACAAAATTCCTTGTGGTACACCACAGTCTTTAGAATTCTCCTATGGAGACCTTTTGTGTTCCCTTTTGTGTTCCCTTTTCTGTTTTGTTCTCGGTCTCCACAAGGTAGTGAATATGAAATCACTGTGTGGACGTGTGTAAGTCCACACAGTGTGGACCCATTTTACTCTCAGGTACATACTTTGTATGTAATGCTTGCCCACATGTTTGTCCACCCGGTGAATCAAGGACTTCTCTTAGTAAACTCCCATTGTTTAGACTTGGTTTTTTTAAGCGACGTCCCCATTGATGTTGTACCTGAAAGCAATGCGAGGACGTCCTGGCTCTATCAAAACACCCGGATCCCTTTTGTTAAAGTCCTCGGTTTCACAGGGGTTTCACACACACATACATGTACTTTAGATTGTGAAAAGTTTAGTGAAAAGTTCAGTGATAGTTTTTTGCATCAGTCGTGGTTTCTTGAAGTTAGCTAGTGAAGTGGATAGTCAGATGTAGATGGAGATTTGAAAAATGAAGCAACCCATTTTTCTTTTACATAAATAAGTGGCTCTTATATAGATAAAATGTAGCTTTGCAGAAAAGCTTAGAAAATCCACAAAAAACACTCCGCTTGATAGTAATTCTCTAAACTACAGCTCATTGTCTAAATTGCAGACGTCTTGGCAATAAGGGGTTGGTGGTATAGGTTTGCAGACTTTCATTGAAGTAGAGTCCAAAGTATTTTTGTTTTCAATGGTTTTAATGTCATATTTCCTATTGTCAACAAATTTTGATTTGAGGTTTTTAGATTTTTCTGTGTTAGCCATATATAGAAACTTTTGCTTTGATGATTTTTCCACATCTCATGCACGTTTAGTTTAGTACCGGTAATGTGTACATTCTGTATTTAATATGTAGTCACAACCAGTTACCACACATCACCTTTAAGTTTCTAGCCATTGTAAGCTACATGTGCAAAGTTATCTAAATTATTCTTAGTTCCTTTAAGTTACCACTCTTGAACAAATATTGGGACAAAAGAAGAAAATTGTAGATTTTCAAATGTGGCTAAATAATGAAATGATTGTAATTATGGCATTCATATTTGAAAAGCTGTGTGGTGTATAAATAATTGATACGCTGATAAGTTTGATGTTAACCTACATAAATTTCCAATTGTATGCAGTCGCTTTAATCTCACTGTTCTAGAAATTTACTGTGGGTAAATCCTGTAATTATGATCCTTCCTAACTTTTAAACTATATGATATCATGTTGTGAATGCATACACGCTACAAAGTCAACCCTAACCCTCCTACTGTCTGACCATTCTTCATCATCCACTGTGGTTTTGAATGATAGATAAACTGTGCCAGCTAGCTGTATGATATCATGCAGTGAATGGACCTTCACAGTACACATTCAACCCTCCTACTGTCTGACCATTCAATATCTTCCATTGTGGTTTTAAACTATGCCAGCTTGCTCTATGATATCATGTGGTAAATGCATCTACACAGTACAAATATTCGTGCAGTTAGTTCTGTTATAGTTGTGCTACCATATTCAACCCGTGCAGTTGAATGGTTTCAAATGGTTGGAGAGAAAAGGGGGAAAAAGCTCAACTGAAATTCTTTGCCTATAGCTTCAAGATGTTTCTTCATCAGTAGAAGCAGAATCTATGGTTCATCATGCATGTTGTACTTGATGGAAATTTCCTTCACAAAGTGTCAATAAATGATAGTTTTTTCCCTCATTCATGTCATTGTCTTTTTTTCCAGGAGGAGGAACGGCAAGCCATGATGAGGAATAAGACACACAAAGCATCCTCAGTTAATGTTGAAGTAGCTATGAGGGAGAGATTGAATATAAGGAAGAAGATGGGAGGATCTGTCTTGGGACAGGTAACATCTTTTATACTATCTTCAAGCAAACTTGAAAACATTGCCCATAACGCAGAATTAGAACAGCGCAATAGAACAGGGTTTGTATAATGTGCCGTGTTATATAGGTTCGTGTCACACTCTTGTTGCTATGGATTGACCAATCAGAATCGAGGATTCTGGTTTGCTTGAAGATAAGGATGGTTGTCTGGACCTCAATAATCTATGTTGTGAAGTCAGAATTACAATTAGTAGTTTTATATCTGCATGGCATGGCAATATTTTTATACACATTTTATATACACTTCAAAAGCATTTTTAAGAAAACATTGAGATGTATGTATGACTTTAAAAAAAAAAAAAAAAAAAAAAAAAAAAACCTTGAACTATGAATGAATTTACTCAAATGCAAATTTTTCCCAGGTGCATTTGGATCTCGCCAAGTACCACGATGTTGGTCGCTTTGTTGAAAACTACGACGATCATAACATGAAGGCAGCATTTTACCATCTGGAGCAGGCCTCTCATTGCGGAACCATGGAAGCAATCTTGGCACTCGCTAAGATTTATCTGGACTTGCCTCATGCAGTTCTTGAGAATGTCACCATGAGTGTAAGTACGCAGCGAATAATTGCTCATTCAAATTATAAAGTAAGAACAACGAACATCCAGTTACTTACACTTACCTTTTTTTATATTTTAAAGCAGGAAAATGATGAGAATATCAATGAGGGATTGGATTTAATGGAGCAGGCAGCTGAGGCTGGTGATAGAGCGTCTATGATCTACCTGGCCAACGCTTATCAGACTGGAATGAACCTTGGAACTAACAGGTAACTACATCAACACTTTTAATTCAAACATTTAAAGGTTGGGTCATAGATTGGCTTTTTAACATAATGCTGATTTATAGGTAAACCTTTAAAGTAGTAAACAATAAAAGTCACCTGTTATGGTTTCAGCTGAATGAACTTGCTGAGTAAAAAGACAACAGACTGTCAAGGTTGCTTGAGTTTCAAATTCATCCACATATAACGAGGTGACAGTGGGTACCAACCGCATCTCTGGCCGGAGCATTTACAAACGGACACAAACTCTCACAAATCTGAGAAACGAGTTACGCATGTAATGGTCAACGGACTTTGACCCTTGCAACCTACAACTGAAGATTTGTTTTTACTAACTGTCTGATCGTTCCCATAATGTAATTTGTATTTGCAGGGAGATAATGTGGACTGAGGCTGTACATTGGAGTCAGCAAGCTATTGCAATGTCAAAGGAGGATGACGATGGAGAATTTGACTGTCTGAATGAAGACCCGAACTACCAGCTGTTGGTCAAACAAGCTAACATGTACAGAACAGGTGGCCATGGGTTAGACAAGAACTCACAGAAAGCAGGTGAGTAACCGGTCATTCATTCCAGTTTTAATCAATTTGTAAATCAACGCAAACATCCCATTTTCCACTGACATTTTGTATTACTCCATTGTGGTTTTCTTCTCTGTTTTTTATAATTTGCTTTGAGTGTTTTTTAATGAATGTGTAATCGTTTTCCCTTTTACTTTCATTTGCCTATTTTGATTGCATTTTTGTAGTTTTTATGAGTGCTAGGATCCAGTGTTTTCTAAATGATTGTGCAATGTTTTTCCTTGTTACCTTTTATGCTTTTATCTTAAGTGCATAATTGTAGGTTTTTATGTAAAGCTGGGATCCATGGGAGATCAGTGAGGTTTTTCTTACTGAATGGATTACCCAGGATACACAACAAATACATAGTAGTTATAAACATTGTGAGATTAATGCACAGGCCTGTAATACACGGAGACCACATAGTCTATTGGCTCTGTTGCCTGGTCTTGGCCGTGTTGCCCCTTCAAAAGTTTCACACAGACCTCATGAGATTTTTCAATTGAAGTGCCCTTTGCAAAATGAAAATGGCCTTGCCCTCTCAAAGATGGCGTTCCAGGCCTGAATGCAGCTTGACATGGTTGAGCTGTCTAGCTCATCAAACTCAAGTACTGATAGCTGAGTTCATGGAGGGTGGGTTCGAATCCTGGTAATAAAGCATGTGTTCTTGAGCAAGATAATTTACTAATAATTGCTTCTCATCACCGAGGGGTAAATGACCATTATTTGGTCACTCCTTTTCTGTACGTTTGTATCTTTATAAGTTTTTGTTTGGCATTGGCTTGTCAAGTTGTTTCTGTGTGAAGCGCCTTGAGCATCTTCTAAAGCGGACTTTGGTGCTATATAAGGTTGCGTTATTGTGAGAGTAAAGCAGGTTGATATAAATGATAAGCAACCTGTGCACCAATTCGCTTGTGCTGCTGAATTAACCTAAGTTTAAAGGAATGTTTACGGCCTGATGAACAGGGATTATAATATTTTAAGGACCTTTGAGAGGCCTAGTTGTACTTTGCTGAGTAATACATTATAATTAATGAAGTTCTGAAGTATGTTGCATATGGACATGTTTTAATGTGGACTAGGCAGCCCAGTACATGGAGTGTGCCAGTCTTTTGGAGTTTTGTTTACAGTTAACCATGTTCACATTTTCTTTGTGGGATTTGCTTCAATTAAATCTAAAGATGTGTCTTTATATCAGTCTGTCTGGGGGTTCAAATCCCACCTTAGACCAGAGCCGGAATTATAGATTGTTATTTAGTCCTTACATCATTTTATGTGTTTCCCCCATGTGGGATTTCTCTCACATCCCAAATTGAGCGATTCCTCACTGCCTTCTCTTCACATGTTTCTTCAGGCCTAGACACATAAGAAAATCCCCAGGTGTTATTAGCACAATTTAATAATAACAATGATGATGAAAGTACAAATAATAACAACATTTAAAAAAAAGTGTTCTGAAAGAGTAGCTTGAAATCATTTGGGCACAATATCATGTTTTTTCCGAAATGATTAGCTTTCAAAAATGAATTATTTCTCCGAAGGGGACTTGTACAATGAAGCTGCTGAAGCAGCCATGGAGGCCATGAAAGGTAGACTAGCCAACAAGTACTACATGCTTGCTGAGGAATGCTTTGGAGAAATGGAAGAAGACGAGGAAGGAGATGACTCGGCATAAATTATACAGGATGCACTCTCAGTGAAAGGTAGACTAGCCAACAAGCACTATATGCTTGCTGAGGAATGCTATGTAGAAATGGAAGAAGATGACTCAGCGTAAATCATACAGGATGCATTATCAACTAAAGGTAGACTAGCCAGCATGTACTTTATGCATTTTCAGGATTGCTAGGCTTGTTTCATATTTTTAGCAAATTTAAGATCAAAGTTTACAGGGAGTAAAACACTATGATGTGATCATCTGGGTCTGACCAGATTATTTGACGAACACAAAATTGCTCAGTTCAAGAACATATTGCTTAGCAATATATCAGATAGCCAGTAAGCACAAAATTTGCTAAACACAGAAAACTCTTGCTGAGCTAATAACAATATATAACTGTATCCCAAATGACATTATTGTGTGGTTTTTACTTGCATTCCAGTAAAGTTAAAACCGTGTGTAATGCTCCATGCCAAATGGGATTACAATTGAAACGCTGGCTTTGATACCAGTTTGATGTTATGTCTAAAACATTCTTGATTTTGAGAAAATTTGGTGTTACTATTCTCATCTATTTGATGAGCAAATAATCCCAGGTTTGAGTTTTAGCAGGAAATGCCTGGTTTTAACATGTAAAATCACTACTCTAAAAAACATACAGTCAGACATAAAAAGAGGGAGAATGAAGAGACAACAAAAGAATATTAAATAATATGTTTGTGGATAGTAGAGTATTTACCCTCTATCAGTGTCGGACCATTGATAGAGTAGAGTTAAACACATGTGTGCACAGCCACAATCATGGGTACACTTTTTGTTACAAAGACACCAAATGAACAACATATAAATATTGAGTAACTACTTGCAGATCTTGTATTTGACAAACTCAAGCACTTTTTATTCATCATTGACACAGCGACTGCTAATTGATATATAAATAACATTGAGATATAACTGCTACCAGTGGTTTTCAAACTGTTGTTCATAAAATGGACACGGAAAAAATGTGTACCCATGATCGTGGCTGTGCACATGTACATGTATCATGCATTACTCAGTGTTAATGGAATGTAGCCAGCCACTTAGTACTTAAATATCAGGTGTATATTTGCATGATTAAGTATAAACTTTTCAATTTAATAAACCTGCCTCACTACCTCCGTATTCTAAATACAAATTGCCATTTGAATTACTCACCTGCTTATCTAAACACAACTGTTGTTAACATTTGAATGAAGGAATGTTTGAGGGTATGGTTGTGGATAAATAAGTCAATTTACTAGACGTGATTCAAGTAAACCTTATGCATAAAATACTGGACTAGGGTGTCCTAACTGGCTCAGCCTCTGTGCCCATTGACCCAATTATGCTCCCATTGACCCAACGTGTGCGCCACTTGACCCAACGTGTGCGCCACTTGACCCAACGTGTGCGCCACTTGACCCAACCTGTGCACCCATTGGCCCAACCTATGCACCCCATTTTCCCAATCTGTGTCCCCATTTGCCCAATCTGTGTGTGCCCATTGGCCAAACTTGTGCTCCTATTGGTCCAACCTATGCTTCTATGCCAAGCGGTCTTGGGCGGTGGACTCAAGTTCATAATGTGGGTTTGAATCCTGGCCTGGTTGGTTGTGACACTAGTGTCTTTTAGCAAGGCACTTTATCATAATTGCTTCTCTCCCCCCAGCGGTACAATTGGGTAGATATATTCTTTGTCGTTTAATGCACAAAGTCTATTTAAAGGCAGGGTATACTTTTGGTAATTGTCAAAGACCAGTATCCTCACTTTGTGTATCCCAACATATGCATAAAATTTAAAACCTGTGAAAATTTGGGCTCAATTGGTCGTCGAATTTGCAAGAAAACAATAACAGAAAAAAACCCTTGTTGCATAGAATGGTGTGCTTTCAGGAGACGCTTGAGAGGCTTCATGCCCGAAGCCTTTCTCAGATTCAAATGTTTTGGTAAAAAAATACCTCTTTTTCTCTGAAACTACATTACTTCAAAGGGTGTCGTTTCTAACAATGTCTTAAAATATCACTAGCTATCCAGTGCTCTTTGAAAGTAAGGTTTTATGTTCATTAACTTTTGGAGTAATTACAAAAGGTATACCCTTCCCATATTAACTGGCTTTAAATGCATGAAACTTTTCATTAAGACAATGTTCAATAATAATAAATCATTCTTTCTACAAAGGACACTTTTAAACCAATTCATCATTTTCAGTTGGCCTTATTTCATGGGATCCTCTGTGCCTAACATTCACTGGATTTCAACACCCATGGATATTTGTACATTGTGTGAATAACTTTGTTAGAATCAATTTTAGGATAATAGAAGTAACTCCATCTTTTGTAAATAGCATGCAGATAAGATTTCTTTTTCAATTGACTGTGCCATATTTTGGTTTAACCCCGTATTATTGTTACACAATCCAATATATTGGGGTAAGAAAAAACAAATAATGAAATATTATATAATCTAAAAGATTTTAAAAATAAGTTGTTACATGTTTTCATTTGCTATTGAAGCAGTAAACATCTCATTTTAAATTTAAAAAAAATATTTAATTTTGGATAAACACGTTTTGGTTTTTTTTTTCCCTCCCCTTTTAATACTAAATAGTGCCATAGAAAAAACAGTGTACAAAGTTATGTGTTCAGCCAAATCCTCTTGTTTTACAATTACAAAGTTGCACGTCTCTTTAATTTATGTCATTTAATACATGTTTAATGTGTCTGTTCTTTGATAACACCTAAATGCCAGCATTTTATTTTTTTTGTTTTTTTTCAATACTTTATCATTCCTTTGTTGGTAAACAATGTTGCTGTAAGCAATTCTGTACCAAAAAATCCAAAGTCACCTTGTACCTCATTATTTTGAATTTTTTTCTTCTACTTATTTGTTTTCATTTTATATTAGTGTGATCTCAACTCATGATCCCATGCTAATAACATTGACATGATCTTATTGAAAATGTTCTTTAAAATAATTTTTCCGTTTTCCATTAGTTACAGTAAGAAGAAATGTACCAAGTTGCAAATTTGAAGGACAATTTTTAAAATATGTAAATATGCCAATTTATTGAAGTTGTTCAATGACATTTAATTGATTAGTTAGTTTCTAATTGCTTTAGTTCTATATGTTGTTTGTTTGTATGTTGGGTGATGGTAAGTTCGTTTGTCTGTTGGGATGTTTTTTGGTCACACCTCTAGAGTTATGGTGGCTTGAAAATGGCCCAGCTGATTTCACTAAGATTCATCTTAAGATGAGTTGTTAGTACTGCCATCGTGATTTGTTTTGTGACATCACACTTTGCTTAGCCACTAAGAGTGATTCTCAGTTAAGATCAATCTTTGCTCTTTGTGAAATCGAGCCCAGCTGATTTCACAATACACTAAGATTCATCTGAAGATGACTTGTTAATACTGTCATAGCGATTGTTTACACTTTGCTTAGTAATTATGATTGATACACAGCTTAAGATGAATCTAAGCTCTTTCTGAAATCAAACCAAGCATTAAACATCACAGTTCCCGGATGAGTTTGTCCTGGGTGGTCTTGAAGAGAAATCTTCCAGTTTAGTACGCCAATGTCTCCATTTTCCCATTTAACTCTAAGGAGCATGGTTTATGCTGCAACAGCAAATCCAACGAGGGTGTTTCTATCATGCAACATTTTGGAATTCTTATGCAATTAGTTCCTCCATTGTGTACTACAGATGTAGAACTAACTAAGGTGGTTAATAGTTCTTACCCTTTCTACTGTCATTTCCAACGTTTATGAAACTCCTGTAAACAGATCACATAACGGGCATTACTGAAACACTTTGTTACAATACTATATTTTGTTGTATATAAAACTTTAAAACGGTGTGCTAAATGCTGTAGAATTACTCTAGGCTGTGCCTGGAATCATTTCTACCTTATCTCTTTAGGCTGCTGGAGACGCTTCTATATGAAAATTATTAATAATTTGTGTCTCCTTTACCTTTAGTTGCCAATTATATTTACAAAATTGACAAATATTAAGTAATAAGGGTACAGGTTTATAAAACAAATTAAATGTTTAGATTCAAATCTGAAAACGTAATGTACAATTCCTGGAATTACTTTAGTTTGAAATGCTGCGAACTTTGAGAAAAAATTGGCACAATTTCACACAGCTGTTTAAGCACATAATTATTTTGCTTACCAGGAAAATGTTACCAGCCAGTAAAACGTGTCATGAATCATTTGCAACTGGTATCCTGAATACGTTTGCTTAGCACCATTGTCTGTTGATAAGCAGCTCTATGGAACTGGGCCGACTGGATTACGGTTCGTGTACAGATTGATGGGATTGCGCCTTTGATGGGACAAGCATGGAATTTGACACACACAGTGTGTGTCATGAGAAAGATGTTTGGCGATACTGCCATCGCAAATTTGTCCTTTGAAAACATATTGGTAGAATAATGCGCAATGGCAACCGTTTTGAAAATGTTGAACATTGCTTTTTAATCTAGCTTAATTTTTTCAAACTTCCAATCTGCGATGGCCCTATAGCCAAACATATTTCTCATGAACTACTTCCATGCTTGTATCATCAAAGGCACAATTCTTTCGAATTTTTCCCCGTCTGCCCCACTAGGATGGAGTGACCCGGGCTGCCTCGGCCCAAAAGGTAGCCAATAACAAGAACAAGTAATGACCAGCCAGTGTACGTTTTGTGACTGGTTCTCGCAAGCAGAACTTGGTGAAACATTTTTAAAATGCTATGATGGTGCATTGCACCAAAAATGAGCAGGAAAGAAAAAGGCATTACAAAGATTCAATTTTCTTTTCAATGAGAGTTTATTTTCCAGACAGACTTTATTTTACCTCCTATTTGTCAGCATTTTAGTTTTGTTTATTTCTTTCCATTATCCGACACATATATTTTTTAAAAAGTAACAGTATACTAGATAATATTAACTCTCTTTAAAAATGATATTCTTTTACTACTTTGAAAACAAACAAAATGTATTTTGTTCATTCTTACAATTTTTATTTCTTGATCTGGTGCCTTTGTGGAAGAAATTAATCAAGTTATGTTTTGCAATTGTTTAATTAATTAAGCAAATCTTTTAAATTGTTCAGTAAAAGTAACTTTTGGTCTATCTCTGTACCCCGGTCATGCATCTTCATTCGAAGTGTTATTTTGCCCAGGCTTGTAGACTTTTATCATGGTGCCGCCATTTTGCCTTTTTAGCAATTCATCCAAATGTGCCAAACTGAGGCTGGCAGTAAAACGTAGTCTGGTACTTTAAATGGTGACGTGAAGAACTGTCATTATCACTGTGTAAGCAGGGAACCCAACTAAGATGGCCACATGATAATGGTCTGGTTTTGTTTGGTGTTAAAGCTCTTGTTGCGTAAGACAAGGACACTCGAGAACACCCGATTGTAGATGCATGAGCTGTGATAGACTGTTTGAATTTTTGGCGGCAAATTGGTCATTCGGACTTGGAAGTTCTGTTTTTTGCAGTTGTACTTCTTGTGCTTTAGCTTATAATGTTCATTATTCCACTTCCTTTTGCTATGTAATATTGCAAACTAATTAAAAATCTGAAATCATTAAAAGAACTATCTTTTGCAATCGATCTGTTATTTTGTTTAGTATTCTGGATAGATTACTCAAGTATACACTGTAAATTCCGATAAAGTTGATTTTGGAGTATATATTGCTAGGGGTCTGGGATGAATGCATTTTACAAACTTCTTAGACCTTTGAGGAAATGTCATTTTATGATAATCCAGTTTTGATTAAAACAGTTTCTAAGCAACCATATATGTTATTTTTTCACATTTCGACCTGAACATATTGACGACTTCTTGCTCAGCTGCACTCAGTGCGTTCGGAACGCTACGTAGCTGGATGTCCTCGGTGAAGACTGAGTTTCGGCGTGTACACTCGGCCGACTTGTGGCGCTTGGACCCGGCAGCTTTGGCCACTTTGGCCCCCATGTAAAAATGCATATCATGGAGCTCCTTGTCTATCTTATTCTGATTGAGACAGATAGCTGATGCCATTAGGTCGTGATTGGACATCATGATTTGGGAGCCACTCGCTCGAAGGGTGCCTTGAAAATGTGCGAGTGAGCCGCGCTTTAGGCTACCACGACGCGCTGCTGATGTGAGCATGGAGAGGCTGTCTTTACGGTCGGGCATGAGGCTGGCACGGCGGACGTTACGACCAGCAGGCTGCTGAGCTTTTGAAGCTGGTTGTGCCGTCATACCTGTAAATACTGGTACTGGGGGGATGAAACAGATGAATATGAAAATGGTGTAGCTGTGGTTACCAGTGATACTGGTACTGGGGGATGAAACAAATTAATATGAAATGATGAAACTGGTTACCAGCGATGAAGCTTCTACGGATTGTGCTTGGGATTTGGACTCCTTCCGCCTGATGATTGTAACCCCGTATTAGGAAAACGCACGTTTTCTAAATAATTGACGGAGCCCAAGCCTAATCCTAAACCCAATTACCCAAGCCGCGTGTTTTCAAAAAGGGCCTCTGGTTACCGGTGGTAGCACGGTCGTTTCATGCCCAACGGCTAGCCAGGTTCAATGCCACGCCCATAGAGCACGAACCAACCGAATACTATCATTTGCTTGGCACACAGTGGTACCTTTGATAAATAAATGAAAATAAGTAAATAAATAAACAAATAAATAAATAATGCCATTGAAAAAGTAGAAATCTGGTCTTTAACATAGATATGGCTTGATTTTAAATGTGTAGTATGCACAAATTGTATTTTGTTTTAACGTTTATTCTGGGCGTAACTGGAATTATCTGATCGTCATACTAAGATGAACTTACAGTTTTGTTGACTGAGCTGAACGCTGATCCTACGACCAGCTGGTCCCGTCAAACCAACATCATTAGCCTTAAGATGAGTCCCTGGTTTGAGCCCAACATGCTTGTGGATATCGGTCACACTCTCGCCAAATCTTGGGATAAAGATACCAACAAAAGGATGCCATTGATTACAACATTACGTAGTTTTGTTAAAATACACAACTATTTAGCTGCGGACATGGAATAGTCGTCTGTGTATTTAATTCCCCTTCCAAAACAGAACATACCTGTGCATTGTTCCGCTAATATTTTGTTTGATGAACAGCTTTCGTGGCAGGGGAAACTTTAGTTGGTGGATGCCAGCCAGATGGGGCTCGACGTTGACAAGTTCAATCAAATACTCAATTTTTGTCTGCCTACGTACTTGTAGACCAACTTTTTTTTCACCGGTGGCAAGTGTCAATTTTCAGTTTTCAGTTTGAGATAGCGTGGGGCGGGGCTACCGTCGTCGCTTGTCCTAACACATCTTGCTCGGTCCTTGGTCGAGCCCGCCCTCGCCCTAAGACTATAAAGTAGGCTATTGACAACTTTTTCCCTAATTCATTCTAGACAGATTTAATAAAATGCATTGGAAAGAAAGTTATGGATAGTGGAACATACGCATGTCTGACAGCAACGGCACGGAGTACATCGGTGACAGTATGAGGGCGCTGTTTTTCATTCACCATCTGTCTTTGATTTTCAGAGAATCCATGTTCGACACTCATGTCGAGAGAGGTGCGGCGAGGCCTGCCGCCAGGGGTTGGCTCTAGTACAGATAAATAATTTCTTTAGATTTACCAGTTATAGAAGTTTTTAATTGCTTTTCTCCTGGGCTATAATGTACAGAAATACTAAAGAAAACTTGAACTAATACAGACATCAGAAGGAAAATAAAACAGGCTAAATGGAGGTGGGCTGGACACACTGCCCGAAGAACGGACAACAGACGGACAACAAGACTGATGGAGTGGCAACCAAGAACAGAGAGAAGGAGAAGAGACAGACGAAGGATGGAGAGATGACAAATTAAGATCTCATGCAGGAACAGTATGGACAAGAATAGCAAGAAATAGAGATGAATGGCATTTTCATCTTTCAAAGAGTCAAATCCTTCTAAGGATACGGGGTTTGTACGTGCTTCCTTTAAAAAAAGGACTAGATAAATAATTGGGCGACTTTAGGAGCTGCTGCCGCAGCTCAACAACCAAAAAGTTTCCAGTTTAATATTCACCGATTGAATCGAACGAGGACTGAGGGGTCTTGTATTCAGCTGTCGACATATCGATTGGCTTATTCAACCAGTTCATTCGCTTCAGCTTACTGATGCTCACACGGGATTTCGGATCTGCAGTCAGCATGCAACGTACGAAATCTCGGCAATCTGAAAGAAGAACGAGAATATCCATCACTTCCCATGCCTACCTCATGATAGCTTTATTCCTTTTTATTTATGTATTTTTTTCTGTACTCGTCGTGGCATTGTTGTCGAACTAGATAAAAGTAAGATTTAAGTATCAAGATAAAGTTTGTAGGCCTACAACTTCAGCCAAATATTTACATTTAAAGACATAAATTCATGGGCATATTCGTCTTGTGAGGATGGGGTGGGTGCTGCACCACTTTCGTGAAACTTTTTTTCTCTCCTATCTTCGTGTATTGCCAAGCCAACTGGATCAATTTGAGTATAGAATTTGCCCGAATTTATCTCCTTATCGACAAAAGTCACAATGTCGCCCGAGCTCATCTTATTATAGACTAAAATGTGTTTTGAATATTTGAATAAATTCTTAATACCTTGGGACACTTTCTTGTGGAATATTAACTTGCCACGTGGATTGTGTATGTTTTCCACGAGGATGTCTAGTGTCTCATCGTGGTATGGTAGTCGGCCACACAACATAGCGTACAACACAACACCTGGATACAAAGAACAATCAAGTGAACTTTAGCGTCAGCCTGGGCCCAATTTCATAGAGATGCTTGAGCAGAGAGTTCTACTTAACACACAATTTCTAATAAGCAAAAAGATACCAGTCTTATAGGAATACATGGTAGCCTACTTGACCCATTTTGTGGGTCATTTTGACACAGATTCCGGGTCACGCTGTTCCATAATCATGCGCCCCCCCCCCCCCCCCCCCCACCACCCCGGACCTGGAACCTGGTGAATTCTGGCATTGGAGTTATTAAAGTCGGCCATCTTTACTAGCAATGCTAGTCATACTGCAACACACAACACGATCTCTCTTCATAACTGACTCTAGCCTGAACATCTGACGTCACACTTCCAGGCGGATGATGACCGGCGACCAGTCTAAACTGATTCTTACCCATACTCCACACGTCAGCTTTCTTGCCATCGTAAGGTTCCCCTGCTAGAATCTCTGGCGCGGTGTATGCGTACGAGCCACAGAACTCATCTAGTTTCTGCCCACCCTCACACATCGCAGCAAAACCGAAATCTGTAGGTGTCCAAATTGATTATTTTAGATAATTGTTTAACCTCGTCTTGAAACATTAAGGTTTTTTCAGGTTTGGCAAGGATAAAAATATCATGATTGTTTAATCTTAGTATGAAATCTGACTGATTATAAAGTTCATACTATACTGGAACCATTTTCAATTGAAATATTTCCCCCTGAAATGGAGTCATATTCAAGGAAACTTTGTATCTGAAAACCTGAAAAAACAAAACACCAACGCAACAACTGATTTCGGTTGTACAACCAACATTAAGGACAATGTGTTTACATGCTAAAAAATGTGCATGGTTTTTCACTATTTTCTCCTGACTCACACAACGGATTGAGCCAAAAGTTTCCAGGATTGATATTTCATGTTTATGGCTGATCCCACCATGGCGGAAGGAATCACACGAAACAAGAACACAAGTACTGTCTGCGACTCTATAGTAAGCTCTACCAGTCCTGTAAGATATTACCTCCAAGTTTGATGTTATACTTCTCGTCCAACATGATGTTGTCACACTTGATATCTCTGTGTACAACGTCTACTGCGTGTAAATAACTGACTGCATCCAGAAGCTGATGGAACAGCATCCGAGACTCCTCTTCGCAAAGGTGACCTGAGTACAAATATCATTCATGTTCACATAACACGTGTACACCACAAAACACTACAAAAGTTGGCACTGAGTGGTATGATTAAGAAAACAGCACTCACGAATCCTTTTCGCAAAGGTAACCTGCGTACAAATATTAATGTTCAAAAACACCTGTAACCCACAGAACACTACAAAAGTTACAATAGACACCATTATATGAAACATCATTTGTGAATCCTTTTCACAAACCATATGTGTTGTCACATATAGATACCACCCCACGTTTCCATTGATTGACATTAAAAATGGCGGCTAATGCAACGTCACAGCTCGAGATTTTGCCAACCCAGGTATGGAAAGCCATTACTGCAAATCAAAAACAGATTGCCACAGTTTGTAGCAGTGTTACACAAATTAATATTCAAAAATGGTGTTGAATTTGTTGGAAACAAATCAACCAATCATGGAAGGTATTTCCGTTCATGAATCTTTACAGAAAATGAATTTGGTCACAACATTTTTTAACACGATTGAATGTTTTGCTAACATTCGGCCGTCCATACCAACCGGCGCACTTTGTTTATCAACAAAATAATGGTCTATAGTTTCAGCCTCGCCACCATGGGCAGCGCGCCTTATCGATTCCTCTCGTCACAGATTCCGGCACATTTTAATGAACCAATTCCAGGGTTATGAGCGAGCAAGGCGTGCTAGGTAAAAATGGCGCAGCAAGATCGATCACCTCTGAGAACGAGGTTGCTATAGATTCTAACCTCGTCTGTTGATGTAGCCCGTCAAGTCCCCACGAGGCAGAAACTCCATTAGGATGAAGGTGTAATGGTCAGTCACCAACACCGACTCCATATCTATCTATAGAACGATCAAAAAAGTCACTCTGTCAAAATCTCTGCAGTTTGATACAGTAATGTTCAGACATTATTACACAGAGTATATATTACACAGAGCATTCCCGAATTGTATTCTTAGACCCCATGGTGCTGTTTCGTATTACTTCCGATTATGGCAATGTAATCAAACCGAGGCCAGAAGGAAAATAGTCTGGTCGCTTGTTCGTATAGGGACAAATTCAGTGTTCATGACTGCAAGTGCAAGAAGGAAGCATAACCGAAGGTAATTGCTAAAACTAATAAGGTTCAGTGTTCATGGATAAGTGTTCACGTGAAATCTATCTCAGCCTTGCAAAGTCCTTAGTCTTCAAACCTATATAAAAGGCTTACAAGATCAAATTTGCTATGGTTTTGACATTCAAAAAACAAACTATTTTCTGATAGGGCCTAACCTTAGGCCTAATTAGTATCATTGACTTAGTGCAAGACTAAACCGGCAACTAGTTTAGCCCAGGCCCAATTTAAGCACAAAAAGTCACCAAGTAACACGACGGTTATCAGAATAAGGTTACCAGCCATGATTATGTTTACTTTTTGCTTAGCAGTAAATTGGTCGGCACTATTGTCTGCTTAAGCAGCTTATAAAAGTTGGACCAGGTTGGACCCAATGTCATAATTTTATGGAGGAGTCCAGCCTTGAATAAAGACTAACTAACATGATAGCTTCAATTTCCCGCCTATAGCTAATGACACTTACCAGTCGTTCGTGAGCCAGCTGCTGCATGATCGTCACTTCCCGCGGTAAAAAAGTATCCACCACCACCCGGGGAGCTCGTAGTTTGGAGATTTTCTTAAACGCGAAATGTTTGTTGAGTTTCCGAGAGTACACTTTCTTCACCTGTAATCGATGCCACCATTAAAAATAATTGAATAATTCCTTGTGTTTGATTGTGCATAAAATGTCGAGTTGAACTGAATTGAATTGAATTGAATATTGCATGTTGAATACAGTATTGCAACTTTTATTGCAACTTCAACTGCGCATAGCGCCGGTGTCAGATGCAAATTTGTGTCCGCCATTCAATACTGTCCGCTCTCCGGACACTTTTGCATTTATATGCAATCATGTTCGGGGCTATGCAAAACCGTCTGGCGGACATGTGTACATGTACATGTACATGTATGTGCGTAAGCGAGCGTGCATGCACTAAACTTACGTATGCACATGTGCAGTATGAATATTCACGTATTTTATGATTGCAGCGAATACCCAACGGCCGAATATTTTCCCATAGGCTACGATGGGGGGGGGGGGGGGGGGGGGGGGGGGGGGTACCTCTAGTGAGGGCGCTATTTTTTTTTGTGGTCCGGCTGACACACGTTCGACCTGCCTCCATTCTAAATTTCTTATTCTTCCGCCGTAAAACTCTTCGATTGGTTCCATTGCTGTCACTCTCATAACGGCTACCACTCGCTCCAGCAACTAAAAACCGGACAATATTGTCATATGCTTCAGGTTCCATTATGAGCAACCCTGGCGATGGAGCTAAACATTACAATCCGTCCACATCATCATTCATGTCATTCATGACATGACTTAGCTTGTAAAAAAATGGCGAACGTACTTCGTGTTCCGTCGACCAATAGAGGGCGTTTAATTTACTGCAAGGATGGTTTTGCACGGGGGCGGACACGATTGCATATGCAAATGTGTCCGGGCGTACACAATTGCATTATGCAGCAGCATCCGGGCGGACACGATTGCATATGCAAAACCGTCCGGCGGACATTATTGCAATAATGTCCGCCGGATAGTATTGCATAGAGGACATAATTGCATGCGACACCGGCGGCCTTTGTATGCGGCTCTTTGCCAGATGCTTATACTACACACTCTACAGCATAAAGTGTTCCAGGACTACCACAAATATCTTCTGTCATAACGTTTTTCTGGGCATTTGTAAAGATTGATTATTTTGCTAACTTAAACTTAAGACGAGACTTTAGCTCCGAATGTAAAAATCGGGTACTGTTTTCATTTCAATTTTCACATAAGTATTGATTTGAATCTTAAACTCTTTTTCGGTACATCGGCAGAAAACCTTATCTGATTGTCCCTATTAAAATGTTGCAAGAATCACACAACTAATAAACCGGAAGGGAAACTGACTGGGTATATTTTAATGTTGGATTGGTCATAGACAGAGAAATTGACTGGAGCGTCACGTTAACCCAGATGTCGCGGGTGCAAGTCCCACTCTAGTCAATGTTTCTTTGTTCAAATGAATCACACCATTTAAACTGTTATTGTATAGTGTCAACTTGCCTGTGAATAAGGTCCCTCTCCAATGATACCTTCAACCACAAGATCCAGACGGAGAGAATCCCACACGGATTTCCCTTTCTCCGGCATCCACACTCCATTACCTTTCCTCTTCAAATGAAGAGATTCATCCGTGTAGAAGATACGGTCGTTACCCATTCTTATTGGCAAAGTTACTAACTTTCACTAACTTACAAATCCAAAAGGAAATGTCATTAACTAATAATTTGAAATTGTGTGTGTGATTTTATGGAAAACTGCCAGAAGTTCACTTGCTTATCGAATAAACTACCCACCCCCCTGAAATGCCACCCAGTAAAGTTTCCCTCTAGAATGATTTGCTTTAGTTTGTTATCGTTGTCATGTAACTAACGAACGTGTGTTTTGGGCGTTGATGACGCATTGTTCTAAAAAGGAACCATACGCGCACAGCTTGACAACGACTCCATAGTGAATTTAGTGTGACGTATTCAAACGCAAAACATGCCACCTTGATACAACACGCTGCGCACTTACACGCGCCTATCCTGTCCGCCAGTTTGGCGGAAAAACAGTAGTCGGGCATTAATTTTTGGGGGGTGCGTAGAACCTTGCATATGACGTCACACGTCCAAACCAGCCCCCCCCCCCCCCCCCCCGCCCAGCCTCCACACGGCTGCAATCGTACACTCTAAACACCTCCGGGTCAGTGACCAGTATATCTGGATCTCGTGGTGGGCCTGAATCTGTTTTAAAAAAAATACCCCAAAATAATGATAAAGCTGACTTAAGAATCCGAGCTAAAATCCCAGTTTTATAGCGACTTCGGTCTGCCTGACCCGGCAATAGGTCAGGCTACCCGGCACCAAGAATCTGGGTCGAACCCGGGCGTTTTGAAAATGTATATTCCGATGTGGAGTTTGTTTGCATGTTAGGGCTACATTAAACAGACACAGACACAAAACACTTCCGTTCTGATTTTAATATTACCACCGCCGCCAGGCAGGTTGCCCTTGATCACAATCACACATACCCATGATCGTTCCCAGTCTACCCTTACTTACCACCGTTTTCTACATCTCAAAGACCGAACATCATGATCGGGCGACTGTGCTTCTTGAAAATAAATTCGACTAAAGGGGAACAGGGAATTCATACGCGCAAGGAAAGTACGAACAAAATGTGTTTTCTTTTTTGTTTTTGTGCAAAGATTATAATTATACTTCATACAAAAATTTCAGCAAATAATTAATAGTTATACGTTACATCACTAAGCCTAAGTAGGACTCTTCCTTAGTGTTTTAGTCACGAAAGTGAAAGGCCTCATGGTCTTTAACAGTTAGTTGTGATTATGGTACCCCGGCTGCCCTCTCTGGGAAGAGAGTGGTCTATACAATAATTATAGGCCTATACCACAGTAAATGTCTGTTGACTAGCATATTGAAAGATGCTTTTTATACGTTTTTATATATAACGATATATCCCATTCCTCTGTTTGTTTTTATATCGGATCATTTCAGTTGCTGTATCAAAATCAGAGCGCTCCTCATACATCAAAAAACTTTATGTGTGTTTTAATTGTTTGCATGGTTTGTGTCTCTTTACGAGAGTGGGTCTAATATAAAAATAATGTATCAAATTAGCTTAAGCTCAAAAAGCGATAATAAAATACTAATTATTTGAGTGTCATAACCACTTTTGTTTGATGTTTGCTTGCTCGCCACCAAGAGTTTGTCTCAAATGAGTCAGACAGACAACAAACAATAAATGCAAAATGAGTCAGACAGACTACATACAATAAATGCAAAATGAGTCAGACAGACAACAAACAATAAATGCAAAATGAGTCCGACAGATTATACATACAATAAATGCAAAATTAATTCGCAGAAGTTAGAATTTTGCCATGAAAAAAAAACCCCATTCCGAAGCCTCCGTAACAATGTTATCTTTATCGACACACTCCCACAAAGAAAACCTCATAAATCGAGCTCCAGATACAGAGTTACAAGTACGGAAGCCTGTAAATACCACCTGTAATACTTAAAGCTAACAACAATTCGGTTATCTACTATTATGCTCCCTATAGTATAGTATATAATCGTAGCTAATATGAAATTTAGTTTCTTTTAATACGCGCATGATACATTTCAGGCTACTTGCATTACTGGATTCAATAGACCATTATCCTGGTGCGGTCATCTTGATTTCTTGCCATTGAAATCAATATAACCAAACCGAGGCTGGAAGGAAAAAAAGTCCGGTACACTTAGGAGGTGCCGTCTGACAGGATCTGAAACAAAGAAAAGTAAAAAAAAAAAATACTTTAAATATTTTACGCTGACCCCATCTTGGCCTGTAAAAGGCAACATCAGAGTCAGTTAACTTCAACTCGATGTAACATTTTGTCCGTACTCACGATAATAAAAGACAAAATAATTAGACACAAATTAAAGTGAAAGCTTTTCTCGAAGCCTTCGAGAAAGACTCCGCGAAGGTCGAAACGTCAGGCCATTAACTAATGTTTGCGTTTGTACAACAGGTCCTTTTGGTAAGTAAGCAGTTGCAACAGCTATAAACTATATTTTCTCATACATTAAAGTAGTATACAAGCTGAAAGTAGCCTATACGTAACTGATAATTATTATGTAGGGAACCCAAGGGCGCCCTCAGTGTTTATATTGTAAAAAGTTAACTTTGGGGTCGCGACCTGTAGACCCAGTCTCTTTTTCCTTTTGTAGCTTTCAGCACGAGAGAGCACATCATAATTGGTCTGTATTTCTCTCCATTTTGTGGGGAGCATGGCTCTGGCCATGCTCCAAATACTATTTATCTGGGAGGGATAAGGTACTAGAACTCTCTGTGAGTATCATTTTATCTTGAATTATCTTTTGATTTGAGAAATATTGTGATTTATAAGGCTGTTTCAATCGGTATATTATTGTAAACTTGTGTGTGTAGCCAGCCTCGTGTTGCGCTGACCTTTTGCCCTTTAGCTGTACATAAGTGACTGAGTGCATTTGTATTATATGCTATTTTGTATTCAATGTGCTGTGCATTGAAGGATTAAAATCAGTCCAGGAGACTATTTTATAATTTACACGTCATCTATAGAATTTGTTGCTTTGTTTGTTACTGCTCTCTTGGTGATACTCGTCCTTTTTAAATAGAGGACCGGCCTCCTTCCCGTGTCTCTACAATTATGAAAATAGTACAGTAGAATCTAGGGAGTAAGGAGGCTGTTCAAATAAGCCAAGGCTTGTGGGGAACAGCCCTAGACATAATACACAAAGCAAAGACAACAAAACAAAACGAACGGACAGGAGAGAATGCAAAATGTACCGGTATTGAGCTAATGAGACTTTGCAACGCTATAGGTGGCAGCAGAGTTACCAGAAAATTTCAATTGTTTACGTAGTTCTGAGCATGGGCACATTACAGAGATGTGACCTGGTAAGTCTGCTGCCACCTAGCGTCCAAAAAGTCCCCATTATACAGATAATGACAACAAATCATGACATCAATAGGACCAGATATAAGCTTATAACAAAACATCAACTTTAAGAACGATTCTGTCTGCAAATTGTGTCACGCTCTTAAAATAAATCTGTAACAGCAAAAACTTGGATTAACGTGAGCTGAAACAAGTTATGTGTGTACAAACCATAGTCTCCGGTCCATCTTGTCTTGATTGCCACAAAACTTGACCTCGACTGCTCAAAGGTCTGTTCTTGAACTTCACAACAGCGAAGACACCGACGATGACTATTACAATGCATATAAGTCCAATGACAACGGCAGCAGCTGGGAAGCTAGCAGGAGGCGCAGAGATAAATTGTTTAGAGATGGGTCTGGTCTTATTCGACGGTAGGATCACTATTATACAAAGACAAACAAAGATGAATAATGTTACACCCCATGTATTAGGACACATGACATAAAAGTCAACCTTTGTCAGGCAGAAAAACAGGTACATGGCTTTGCTTTCACTTCCTACAATAATTCAATGTTTCAGTAGTAGATTTTGGGGCAATCCTTCGGGCTCCAGCTGGTTCTCTTTCCTTACTCTGTATTTGAATTACATTTGTTGCATAATTGAATGTTTCTTACCACACTGTGCATTACTGTACTTTTTATCTGCCGCAAAAATAAATAAATATTAATATAAAAGTTAGTACAAATATAAGTAGTACTTGAGGATTTCTGGAGGTGGAGAGCTTTCAATTTCACGTCGGTGTAATCATCTCTGTGTAATATATTAAACTAGGCTCGGTAGGACCCACGGTGTATCAGGTTTCAGGTTTCAATTACGCAAACGTGGTTGTGAGAAAGTTGCATTATTTTTACATTATTACCTTCGTCTGTTTTGGCGCGAATGCATTGACTTTCAGGCCCCTTCCCGGCACTCGTCCAAGCTGCAATTTGGAAGCAGTAGTTCGTGTCAGGTGTCAACCCTCCTAATAGTATCCAGTTATTGGTTGTATTCTGTGATGACGTCACGATGTCCTGTTGGCTACTGTCGTTGTAAGTCAGCCTGTATGTATACTTGGTGACGAGTCCACCTCGATCTCTACACGGAGGTTCTTTCCATAAGAAAGCAAGACCTTGACTCGTACAGCCTGGGAAGATGGTGACATCCTCGGGTGGAGCGCTTGGAGCTGATTGAGACAGCCAAAATAAATCAGTTTACTAAATAAAAGTTGTAAATGACCCATTTTGCAGATGAAGATTGGTGGACATGCAAGCTTGATGCGCTCAAAGCTATTTACAGAACACCTCGCTACCTATCCCTTCCTATTCATTGTAACGACATTGACATTTCCAATATCCGGAAACTTAGTTCTTACAAAACAGGTGTGCTCTGCCTTTTACTCTTTTGGGAACGGTCAACCAAGCTGATGGTAACCTACCAGAATTAATCACCTCGCACACTCTACAAGACCCGACTAGCCTCGTTTGGCCACGTACTGAGAATGGAAAACATCAGACTTCCAAAACGCATCTTACTAGAAACAGTAACTGAGAAAGTAAACGGGGTATAGGCCAAGGAAGAGATGGGAAAATGCCCGCATTGCTAGCAGCACCTTCTGTCCTACCTGGAACACTGAAGAGCCAAGAACGTCCTTCGGGATATGGTGCAAAATTGATTGATTGAACTATCATGTTTTGGTTTTCTCCTTGGTAATCAGATGTTGTATATTTGGTTTGCGGTAACACCATGTGTATATCTACTTGCTATAGGTAGGTTTTGTTCTTTGAGAACTTGTCTTGCTATTTATTCTACTGCCGCGGATGTTATTCGTAAAATCTTGAGACAACACAACGAACACTCACCTGAATCCTCAGTTGAGAAGATTACCGATAGCCGTGGCCCACTACCTGCTGAATTAGTTGCCGTTACGTACACCTGGTACTGAGTACCAGGCAGCAAGTCAGTTAAATCAGTCGAGTTTCCAGCTGACGATACTCTCGAGTGTCTAGGTTGTTCCTCAGCGTCCGTCCCACAGATGTAACGGGTGTTAGTGACGTAGTCGACTTCGTATTCATCAACCTCGCAACCGTTGGATAGAGGCGGCTGCCACGCCACAGTTAGTCTGGTGGAGGATGAATCGAGGATCTTCATCTCCGAGACAGGACCTGGTGCTGAAATAAGAGATACCATAGCGAAGAAAAACATAAGATACCTCAGAGGGAAAATGAGCAGTTAACCAGTCACGGATGGCACATTTAAATGGTACTTGGACTGTTAACCAGATTCTGTTTTGAGGTCTACTTTTTGAGCTCAATGAAATAGGCCCCAGAATTGGCAAAATGTCCACGCGTAGGCCTATGTGTATTTTCGACATCTGCTTCAGTCAGAACACGTAGGAATACGTGTTTTCTGGTTACAGCTTTGCCATTAGGACCAGACAACAATAAGCAAATGTAGGGAGACTTACACAAAAATAAAACCCGATCAGCAGAGTTACAAATAAAGATATATATTAAATATATACACAGATATAAATTATTATTCACCAATACCTTTACCACCCGTCATAATAACCAACGGATCGGAATAAGGGCCTTGTAACCCAGAGGAAACCGCAGCAACTTTCATCGCATAGACGTGACAGGGAGCAAGCTCGGTAAATCCCACTTCTGCCACCAACGTTGTACCTGACGCTACGATGTCGTGTGTGGCTGCGTCCTGCATGTGGAACCGGTACCCTTCAAACACTCCACGATAATCCACGCATTGAAGATCATTCCACGTAAACAGGAGTGTGTTTGCGGTAGATGAAGCCAGGGATAAACCGTTGGGTGGGTCTGGTGCTGTTGGAGAAGAAATCAAAGACTCGTTTATGGACTTGTATGGACTTGACAGTTGACATAATTGAATGTGTAAATTTAAATCATTTTGTCTGCATGCGCTGCAACACAGTAAATCCTGTCTGATTTGTAACACGTAACATAGAATGGGCCATTACATTAAATTACACTTTGCACCCCCCCCCCCAAAAGTTATATAATATATAATAATAATAATAATAATAATATGGATTTAATCGCGCTTTATCACACCCAAGGGCGTCTCAAAGCGCTTCTTAACATTATTACCCCTGGTCACTGGGCCATTTATTTCATTCCTTAAACCATCTCAGCTCCCTGTGCTGCAATATATGCGCTACTAAGCTAAATCAATCACAAGAACCATCTCTGCCCTCACAGGTACCCATTTTACCCCTGGGTGGAGAGAAGCAATTATAGTTAAGTGTCTTGCTCAGGGACACAAGTGTCACGACCGGGACTCGAACCCACACTCTGCTGAATAGAAACACAAGAGCTTGAGTTCGGTGCTCTTAACCACTCGGCCACGACACTCCACATATAACTTCTTCATAATTTCTTCGACGTTTCGAACCTAGTAGAGTATTTCTCTTTAGTCAAGACTCTGCTTGGGGTGGGTTGAAACGTCAGACCAATAAAAAAAAATCGCAGTCATTTTGGTCGGTAAGCAGTTTGCAACAGCTTTTTCTATTTTCTCGAAATTATATTTTAAACTGGTACTTGTTGTACACACAATTAGTTTTGTGCTTAGCTTGTTTTGTTCACACCTGCCGAAGATGAAATGACATCAGCAGTGGCTTCTGATCCATTGTAATCTCCGATCATGGCAAGAACGCCGATCCTGTAGGTGGAGAAAGGTTCCGCAGGATGTATCGTCACTGATGTTTCGTTGGTCACCAAGGGATGGATGCTCTCTCTTGGTTGTATCACAGTGTCACACTCTCCTATCTTAATCAGATCGTCTATCAAACAATACTCCTCAGCACATTGCACTGGTTGCCAACTTACGACAAAACCAGTCGGTGTAACGGTTACTGTTAAACCTTCAACTCGTAAAGGATCTGAAAAATAAATTGTGAGAACCCTATATCAAATATTTTTCATTAGACCGTGAACATGACGTCATTGCTGTAAGGTTGCTCATTGGTCAACCCTTTCTGACGCGCATACAATTATTCTTGATTCATATCCAAGATGGCGGCGGAATGGTCTGAGTACACGCGGTGTGTACTATTCGCGCTTTCTATAAAAGGTGCACTTTTGAAATTCAAAAACAGTTGAAGTATTATTTTAAGATTCTGTTGATTTCTGAGTTACCTGATCGTTGGATTGTGGACGCCGTTGTAAATGACTCTGTTGGTACAATACTCAGCACACCATAGTGTGACTGCACGTACACTCTGTATAAGGAAGCGGGTTCCAAGCCTCTCAGGGTGAATGACGTGGTGTCTCCACCGACTACGTCAGGAACCAAGACTCGCTTTGGTGAGTCGATTGGTTCACACTGCCCTCTGTTGATCAACTCGTAAGCAATGGAGTAGAAGGAAGAACTGTCTCGACTCCACATGACGAACAACTCGTCCGGGTTATCAGTCGCATGAGAAACAAGTTCTTTCACTCCGTTGAAATCTTTTGCAAAAAACAAGAAGTTTCCAATATTTCATTCGTTAACCAAATGCTCCTTAATTACCTTGGCTGACAGATCCATGCTGTACACCCTTGTAATGTGGGAACATTCTATCCCATTGTTACTCAGGGAACTTCATTGGCTACCGATTAGAGAACGGATTGTTTCAAACTTGTTATGCGTCTGATCCGAAGGACGAAGCAATAATGGTTAAATATCTTGCTTAAGACTGGGACTCGAACCCACACTTTGCTGAAGCACCAGAGCTTGAGTCCAGTGCGCTTTACCACTCGATCGGCCGCACCACGCCCACATGGAAAGTTATCAATACAAAACATAGATCAATAAATACGTAAATGTGAGAATGGTTTGTTGCTATAATTGTTTTTCTTTTATATTTACTTTTTTAATTGTCACTTGATTTACCTATGTGTTGACAGCTGGGTCCAAAGTAAGTTGTAGCACAGGCTATAATTTGAAGAAAAAATATGTTATCATCACAAAAAGCTCTACGTGGGTGACTTGCAAATACAGTTTTAAAGTTGCACAGAATGAAGATAGTAACAAGGGGTGTTTGAAAGGGGTTAGCCTTTGGTCAAGGCACTCTTTACCAACGCGGACATAGTGCATTGGGTTTGTCTTTTCGTGTTCGGTGAGAATGAGGTTACGCTGTGCGTATCCAGGTCGTAGCAAACGCCGTGACTAATTAAGGCGAGAAGGGGTTGGCTTTACGTCCAGCTCTGTGCAACAGTCACATCAAATCACGTGCGTTTGTAAGGCTATAGTTGAACGACCGCCGGACGAATATCTCAAATCCTCATGACTTGTTGGAATTCAAAGGTTGGAGATCTTCCCCACTTTTTTCCACATAATTTTTAAAGCTTGAAATGTATATTTTGTAGCGGTAGAACGTGTCAATTTTCGTTGTTGTGTTTTAATCGACGTTGACATTTACACCAACAATCGTAACTTACGTCCGTCACATTCTCCCGAGTCTTGATGACAGGTGGCGCTTGAAGCACAATGACATGTTTGTTGACAGTCAGCACCAAATGTCCCCACTGGACAAGCTGAAATCACGAGATTAGAAAAAATTGAATAATGCATGAATTATATTAAGTTTGAACGGTTTACTGCAAAAGATGCGATCAAGAATTGCTGAAATGGAAGATTTGATCAATGCCCCTTTTGTGCAATATAAACTAGTTCTACTTTCCCGTATGTTGAACAACCATGATAATGAATGTTTTTATTTCAGTGGATTTAAATTACCTGTTTGTTGACAGTTCACTCCAAAATATGAGACAGCACAATCTAAAAATGGAAAAAAATGACAGCAACAGTTTACTCTTGTTTCAATGAATTTTCAAAATGTATCATTCACTAAATTAAGTTCAATAAAAACACTTTAAGTTCCGTTCCAAAATGACTCATGATATGGTTAATAAGTTAAAACCTGAATCCATTGTCAATAAGAATACAAAGGATAGGACTTCATTGACCTCAGTGAGGGCGCTGTTTGGGGTTGTGACGTCATATGCAAGGAGTCTTTTTAAAGCTTGTACAAACCAGCCGTTGAGACGATACTTCAAGACAAACGGACACAGAACAACAATGAGCTACAAAGTGCCAATGTACGAACATGAGAGAGAATGGGGATGGTAATACAAGACAGACACCAAAATTAATAACAATAAGCTAGACTGCCAATGTACGAACATGAGAGAAACAAAAGACAAAAGCAAATCAACAACAAAACAACAACATACCTCCGTTACATTCTCCTGTATCCTTTAAACAAGTGACGTTGGTGGCGCAGTGACATGTTTGTTTACAGTCTGCTCCGTAGGTCCCTTCTTCGCATTCTGAAAGATAATGATAGTTTTTCCCCGGTTTAATTTCGGCAAATAAGCGGCCATTTAAAACGTCACGGTATTCGATTTTACGCGAATGAAAGCTCCCCAAAACAGTAATTAAAATTCACAAAACAAGTGTTCTTTAGCGTTAAACAAAACCCACAATCATTCAATTTAACAGTCCATTTAGAACAACATTCAAATTAGCACCAGCTTTTTACCGAAATCTTTAGTTGCGCCTGCTCTGCTAAATTGAACGCCGATTCCGCATGGTTAGAAGAACGACACATAAGTTTCAGTGAAAATAATTCAATCTAATACGAAAAGGAAAGGTACCGTATTTGCTTTATTAAAAGGAATTTATGCACACCTTTACAGGGGGATTGTCATCATGATCAAAGCATGGTTGTGGCTGTACATGGAACTATGAACTCTCTTCAAGTTACAGCACGAGCGCACGCCGAGGAGGGCGCTCAGTCGCATGCAGTAACCTTGGTGACAGTTCATAATTCCATGGTACAGCCACAGGCCTGCTTTGATCATGACGACACATTCCCTTTAATGTTCTCACCTTGCATGCAGTCAAGTCCTTTGTAACCCGCTGCACACGAGCATCCATACGGATCAGGAAGGCATAGTAGCTTCCCTCGGCAACCGTAACCATGGGGATCTCTTGAACCCATGCAGTAGTGGCTTCCATCTTGAGCAAAAACATCTCGTCCAAGAACTTGGTCAAGAATTAAAAAAAAAAATTGAATACAATGTAAAACATTATAATAAGCAAGTGCACTTTGAACTACGCTTTTAAAGATACAACTTATCGATTGATTAATTATCGAGTGATCGATTGAGGCTTGAATCTTTGACAAAAACCTTAGCAAAATATTGATTTACCTTCCTGGCAGTGGGTGCCTGTAAATCCTGGTGCACAAATGCATAATCCAGATATATCATGGCAAATGCCGCCATTATAGCAAATTGGACAAAGAAAAGAACAACCAAAGTCCGTCCCCCACCTTCCCGAAGGACATGCTGAAAAGAGAATTGACGTACATTTGATTATTATGAACAAATATGCTTGAAATAGCTTTGTTAAAGATGAAACTAACTGGCCGGCATACTTGTAGCCTACTGGCCGGCATACTTGTAGCCTACTGGCCAGCAGATTTGCAGTCTATACGGAATGGTAGAAATATCGCCTACTGACCAGCAGATAAAGCAGCCTGCTGGCCGGCAAAAGTGCAGTTGCATGTGCAGCTTAACACTGGCATGGCCGGAAGAAGTGTTGCATACTGGCCAATAGATCTTTAACCCTGGCCGGCAGAAGTACTGCCTACTGACCTGCTGAACTATCTAATATTGACTGACAGTGTGGCCTACTTGATTGCCAGTAGAAATACAGCCTACTAGCTGGCAGAAGTGAGGCCTACTGACCTGCTGAACTATCTAATATTGACTGACAGTGTGGCCTACTTGATTGCCAGTAGAAATACAGCCTACTAGCTGGCAGAAGTGAGGCCTACTGACCTGCTGAACTATCTAATATTGACTGACAGTGTGGCCTACTTGATTGCCAGTAGAAATACAGCCTACTAGCTGGCAGAAGTGAGGCCTACTGACCTGCTGAACTATCTAATATTGACTGACAGTGTGGCCTACTTGATTGCCAGTAGAAATACAGCCTACTAGCTGGCAGAAGTGAGGCCTACTGGCCTTAAAAAGTTGTCATTTGAACACTTTCCTTATTATACAGCTTGACATATTTGTCGTGAATGTGGCAGACTCATTTCATGATTCTGTGTTTGTGTTGGGTGTCTATAAATAACATCCATTGACCTGATAGACCCGAGTGTTTTGACAGATCAATGGGGACATAACAAAATAGATGAAGTATCGTAAAATAGTTATATTGATTATCACCGATTACACTCAATTAACACTCAAGAAACACTCGCCTCTTATTGGTGGGTCGCATTTGATAATAGCCGAAATTAATACACTCGATTAACACGTGAGTCTCAAAACACCACGGAGTAGTTTGGTTATATTCAATTTGCCGAAACTACCCACATAACACCCGAGTAACACTTACCTCTAACTATGAGTCTCATCATACCGTGGAGTTGGAGTGGACGGTTTTCGTTGATATGGCATTCATAAACTCCGGCATCGCCCAAGCAAGCACTGTGGATGACGTGAGTAAGACTCTCCCCTGACCTGTCAATGAAAGGTCCCCCATTATGTCTCCATCTGATGTCTGAGTTTGGCGGGTTCACACTCCTCATTTCCAGCGTGACTGACTCGCCAACATTTACCGTCTTTGATAGCGTCAATGGTCGGATATGAACTTCATTTTCTGCGGGAATAATGGCTGAATTTAAGATAGCACTCATCTTGTTACAGTCAGACAGGGTTCTTCGTTTTGAGAGCTAGTCAAGTTGGGTAATTCAAGCCACAAGAGGGCGCGCTGTAACGAGTTGTAACCGAGCGCATTACACTATCCACTATCGATCACTGACGTCTTGGGCCAAGACTAATAAAAGGTCTACTTCTGACCTCAGTGAGGGCGCTGTTTGAGCTTGTGACGTCATAAAGGGTATAGTAGAGCAACTGGAGGTGAGGCTTGTTTGGAAATGACAGAGTTAGGAGAGGGTGAAAGGTGTTTCGTACCATTCTTATGCAAGAAGATCGTCGTTATCTGAGTAACTACACCATCCTTTTCCGCCTGGCAGAAGAAGACACCTATTCGTGTATTTCCCCCAACTTGAGGCATGTAGAACAGCGTGGCAGACGTACCCCCAGAGGGGTGGTTCACCTGGTGTGACCCCGCTGGTAACCCTGGGGTACCTGGATGACCCGTTCCCGACTTCCGCCCGAATGAGATAGAGGCTGAGGCATCTCGGCTGCCCATGTATGCACCGATGAAGAAGTCATTATCACCGTCGGGGTCAATAAAGGGTGATGGTGCGTAGCAGGTTGTATCCAGGAAGGAAGTCTTGTTTACTGGTTGATAAGTTAAAATAGTTGACTTATTTATGGCATCAGGTTGAAATAAATACTTTCAAAATTGTGACACTTTCAAAAAATTTAATTTTCACAGTATCTGAACATAAACTACAGGAAAACCTTTTTGCTTAAAAAGACAACTTTCACACACAAAAAGGAACTTGCTCCCTAAGAAGCCGAAATGAACCAAAGGGTATAGAAGACACACAAAGTTAGGCTTTAGTGGACTACTTTAAAGAGATCCGATTAATATTGTGTCAGTCAGTCCTCGGACCAACTTAACTTTGGTGTGAAATTCATTTCGCAGTATTTCTGACCGCATGAGGGCGTGTGTGAATTGGATTTTCGTTGGAAAACAAGTAAAACGAAATGTGTTCTTTTCCATCTTCATTCTTTTATTATTATTATTTTATAATTATGGTCAATGATACAAGAAAAGAACATAAAGACCGTCAAAATATTAAAGATAAAACTCTAATACTGTGATGCAAGGAAATTCTTCGTTGTATTAAAGCGCCCCAAGCGGTCAAAATACGGTAAAGATATACATAATGTTAATTTACCTTGTACATTCGGGCATTCGGGAGAGGACGATTCAGCCACCAACACTTCGCAGATCTTTAACGCAACAGGCGAATCCGATTCTTCATTAACAATATCGACACTAATGAATCGGCCCTGGAGGGGTGAGTCGCAGGTTATTCTCAGCCATTTACGGGGTTGAGCCACAGAAGATGTCACTTCCCAACATACGCTGTTTTCGGTGACGGTGGAGCTCTCGCCAACCCGCACGACAGCTCCTACCAGGCGAGTGACTTGAAAATAATGTTAACACATTATTTTAATAATAAAGCAGACTTTGAAACGCTAGGTGGCAGCAGATATACAAGGTAGGCCATAATTTCTTTGAGGGGTATTTCCCAAACATTTGCTTAGGCTCTGTCTCCGGTTCCAGGCTTTGTTTAATGTTGTTAACTCCGTGCAGAAATTGATGATGGAGCCCACTCTCGTGCCGGTGTCATAAAGAAATATGTTCCCGGAGATTCTGTCCCTCATGTGTGGGAAAGTAACGTGGGCTGGAGGAGGACGATTCAAAAGAGGGCGCTATCAAAAGAAGGTTGTGCACAGTTTGCCATATGGGGGACAGAATCCCCAGGGGGACAGAATCCCCTGCCACACCGGAGCCCCAGCCGAGGTTGGGAAATGCTCTTCTCTATGTAGATCTGAACATATGCTCCTTACAAAGAAAATTAAATTTGCAAAAATGATCTGATTTACTCGTTATGTTTGCTTCCACGTAGCGTCTCGAGATATTATATTGACCCCGTTGCACTGTTTGCCATGGTCTGCCATTTTGTGAGTCAAATTTCTTGCAAGTGTATGGTGCGTGTGCATCTGCATCCGCGTTGCCTAAAGATGTGCACTACGCACACGGTGAATCAAACTCCCAAAATGGCGCTAGCAAGATTTATCGTGTTCGGTGGTACGATGATCGCTGCGTGCTGTGAACATAGACATAGTCAATGTATCGGGTCTATAGCTATATTTATGGCTGTGACACACGCATACCTCGCGTCGTGGCGTTAGCCTTATTTAGATATCGTGGACACAATAGGCGTGCACAGTTTTGTTTTGGTGCAAATACAAACAAATTTACCCAGTAAATGTGTCTACCACACCTCAAAGTTATGGTGTTCTAAAGGCGACAGATATGCGTCAGATATGCGTCGCGTCGTGCCGTCGCGTCGCCTATTCCGTCGTCCGTCGCGTCGTGCCGTCGCCCGTCGCGTCGTGCGTCGCGTCGTGCCGTCGCCCGTCGCGTCGCCTGTTTTTCAATTGATTTGAATGGTGGTTTTGACTTATGTCGTCATTCGCGTCTTGCCGTCGTCCGTCGCGTCGTGCCGTCGCGTCGTCCGTCGCGTCGCCCGTCGCGTCGTCCGTCGCGTCGCCCATCGCGTCGTCCGTCGCGTCGCCCGTCGCGTCGTCCGTCGTGTATTCCGTCGTCCGTCGCGTCGTGCCGTCGTCAGTCGCGTTGTGCCGTCGCCCGTCGCGTCGTGCCGTCGCGTCGCCCATTGTCCATTCAGTTTTAAAACTTGTTTCTCACTCGATACTGTCAATATTTAAAAAACCTTTTTGATCATCTTAATGCGTTCCGGTTTTGTCATGTTTTACTTTGTATATATAAGCATCATATAGAGTGTTTTTAGAGGACAAGCACAAAAAATATAGTAATACCGGAACGCACTCACAGTGTTCAAAAAGCTTTAGTTATAAATAAAATTCTTCCCTTATTAATGGAGAATCAAGTAGGGAAATTAAAGCTTTAAAGAACGTATGAGGCGATATGTGGATAGTTCTTAATAGGGAAGGGGGTGGTTAAGTCAAAAGGCAAAACTAGAAGGGGAACAGGTGTTAGTGGGGGGTGGGGTTTGGATAAGATGGAGGGTGTGAAAAGGAGACTGCCAAAAAACATCATACACACAGCGCCATCATACACACAGCGCTGTTTCTCACGACCTCCATCCTATCTCCCCCCCCCCCTTTAACCAACACCTGTTTTCCCTGTGGCCCTCTCTAACCCCCCCTATCACTTTAAGAACTATACACTTGACGCCTCTTGCGTTTTTTAAAAGCTTTAGTCTCCATACTTGATTCTCCATCAACATGGGAGAATTGTTAAATATTCAACCTAAAGCTTTTTGAACACTTTGAGTGCGTTCCGGTCCTAATATTTTCTTTGCATGCCCGTCTCTAAAACTCTCTATATGATGATGCACATATCTAATACCATCAAAATGTTTTTGTGGTCACACTAGTATGGTGTTCCATATGTGCCACTCCTTCCGTCGCGTTTTCAAATTTTTCCGTCGCCTTTTCAAATTTTTCCGTCGCCTTTTCAAATTTTTCCGTCGCCTTTTCAAATTTTTCCGTCGCCTTTTCAATTGGTGCCAGCACCAAATTTGTTGCTGGCGAGAAATTTAGGCCAGCACCAAATTCCTAAAAACATTGTCAACGACCGTCATGGGCCGTCGTTGACAGTGTGAACGAAATCGCGAATTCTCGAATTTTCATTTGAAAAGTTGTCATCGAAAAATCATAAAACCTTAAGTTTTTTTCTTCAAAGATGTCTTCTTTATATCCCAAACCATCATGCCTAGGCGCCCCCAATTAATTAACCTACTAATTAACTCAGCCTAATTAATTTAACAATTGCATAAATTAGCACGTATGCGAATTTACTATTTAACGTCCGGAAGAAACACGCAATTTTCATTGGAAAAGTTGTCATCGAAAAAACATAATATCTTATATGTTTCTTTACAGTTGTCTTCCTTATATCCCAAACCATTATGCATAGGCGCCCCCATTTAATTAACCTACTTATTAACTCAGCCCAACTAATTAAACAATCGCAAAATATAGGCCCTATAGCCTGTATGCGAATTGACTGTAACAAAGTCTATGATTAAACACGCAACTACCTTATTTTGATTTTTGAAAAGTTGTCATCGAAAAATCATGTGCTGGTTTAGGACATGATCTTGATATCAGGAGAAGAGTTTTTGTCATACTATTTCAATAACTTTTAGGCCAATGTCAGCGTGCTTATAGTGGCTTATTGTAAGATTGTATGAGCTAGTCTATATCACAGGAGTCTCCCTTTCTCCAAGCCAATGGTTTTGATGGGTCAAAACTGCCATAGATATGAATTGTTGCAGATGTAGGTTTATTTTTGATTTGTTGGTTAACATTGTTTGTTAACCCCCTTGCCCCTGACCGCCCGGGTTTGCTGAAAAGATGTTTAGATTTCAAGATACAAGCAGTAAATTACTTGAATCGTAGTTCAAATTTTCAAAAGACACCCAAGGCTAATTATTTAGGCCCTTTGTGTTTTCGTCTTTTTCGTGAATATTGTCATTGAATAACTAAGTCCCTAGGGAACAATAAGTCAAAAGTGCCTCTCACACTGTCAACGACGGACCATGACGGTCGTTGACAATGTTTTTAGGAATTTGGTGCTGGCACTAAATTTCTCGTCAGCAACAAATTTGGTGCTGGCAACAATTGAAAAGGCGACGGAAAAATTTGAAAAGGCGACGGAAAAATTTGAAAAGGCGACGGAAAAATTTGAAAAGGCGACGGAAAAATTTGAAAACGCGATGTAAAAATTTGAAAACGCGACGGAAAAATTTGAAAACGCGACGGAAAAATTTGAAAACGCGACGGAAGGAGTGGCACATATGGAACACCATACACTAGTCTCATCTCATGGTCTGATACACAGCTACATGTATGATTCGCTTTTCCCCTTACACGCATTCCCAAAGCTTTTAAAATGTTGACAGTTACACAGATTTTCGCTGCGTCGAGTGGAGAAACAAGTTTTAAAATTGATTGGACAATGGGCGACGCGACGGCACGACGCGACGGACGACGGCACGACGCGACGGACGACGGAAGACACGACGGACGACGGAAGACACGACGGACGACGCGACGGACGACGCGACGGGCGACGCGACGGACGACGCGACGGACGACGCGACGGCACGACACGACGGACGACGGCAAGACGCGACGGACGACATAAGTCAAAACACCATTCAAATCAATTGAAAAACAGGCGACGCGACGGGCGACGGCACGACGCGACGCACGACGCGACGGGCGACGGCACGACGCGACGCACGACGCGACGGACGACGGAATAGGCGACGCGACGGCACGACGCGACGCACATCTGTCGCCTTTAGAACACCATACAAAGTGGCTTTGGATGCTTCGTATAGCTCCGAAAACATTTAGTCTTGAATAATTGAATGTTCCACTCAGTATGTGGAAGGACCACTGCCGGCGTAATGACAGAATAACGCAAGTAGTCATTGTTTCCTAAAGTGGAGTTAACGCCATTTTGAAAGTGGGTCAAGAAGAAGACCCAAGTTTCAATTTGTCCTGTTTGTGGCTTGAAACGGAAATACTCTTACCATCTACCCCAAAGTTTACGGTGATATCTCTAATACATAGACTTCCTGAAAGATCCAGTCGCCACCATGGATGTTGTTCCAACTCTAAAAACGAGATCAAAATAACAAGATTACCCCGCCGGGCTAAATAAATTCTGTAAAACATTGCATCGTGGTGGGGACGGATTAATTACCTCGGATTAAAGTCGTGTCTTGTGGTCGGACAGATTAAGGATGTGGGTTCGAATCCTGCATGCACAGGCAGTTTACAGGGTTCGTTTCAGGGGTTGTTGGGGTGTTGATGTTGCTTTTGTTTTTTTGAAGAGCAACTTCCCTCGAAGGCCCCGTATTCACAGTATCCCCGAAAGTTTGAGTTTCACAATGGTCAAGGAAAGTTTTCGACGTAGATATGGGCCAAAAACTTCTTGCATGACGTCAGGTTTTTGAAAATAAAAATAATCAGAATTGATGGTCCTTCATTATCTAACCCATACCGTAAGAGAACTATAAGTTTCTGTTGATATCATTTTAGAAGAACTTTTATAGAAGTTACAAGTGAAAGTGTGGGTTTGAGTCCAGGGTGCAATTTCATAGAGCTGCTTAAACAGCCAATATTGCTACACAGGTTGCTAAACACAAATAAGCAGGAAACCAGTCAAACGATAGTTAGACATGGTCTTTAGGCTGGATCATTTTTCTGGTAAGCATACTTGTTTTGTGTTCTGCTAATTGTTTTGCTTATTAGAGCAGTGCTAAGAAACGAACTGGGCTCAGGACTCGGGTTGTGATACATGTGCCCTAGATGATCAGAGCAAGGCATTTAACTTTTATTTTATGTTCATCACCCACGCGTAAATGGGTTCATGCTAGGGTTGAGATTGTCGTTGTGAAAGGTGAGCAACCTGTGCCCATTTGACTGCCGGTGCTGCATACTCTTAAGGAGTCGATATGTATTCAGGATTACTGAGGGACTGATTGCCAGGGATGGTAATGTAAGATGCTTTGAGGGACAGACTTATCACGATGGCTTGAAAAGTATAATTAATTCAGATTGTCATTGTTATTAAACGGCTACTTTTATTGTTTAAAAGTAATGATTACCGGTGCTGTAATGGGGAACCTGTGATTTTCACTGTCTGTGTATCGAGTGATCTGTTTCAGGGGGACAAACTTTGACTTCATGCCTACGAAATGAGATTGCGGTTAACGAAGGCAACCGGTGTTAGAAGCAGTCCCCGGTAAATTAAAGTAGGTTTATATTGTGACCACAACGTGCCATCCAGTGACTCTTTACAAACTAATATTATTTGTTTTGAATAAAAAAAAAAAATTTCCACTGAGGAAGCAGGATGTTTCATTTTAGAGTGGTACGAGGTGATACGACATAAATCGTGCGTACAGAAACAAACAGCTGTACAAACGGAAACCTGATGCTTTCCACTGTTAACTAGTCGCATTTCTAAGCAGGATGGGTTACCTCCGAACAGAGCCCTTGCCACCCACCCCAAGAGATAAAAAATGACAATAATAGCCTACAATTTGGCTGGCGTTTAGATTTAAAGAAAATTTTGTGAATAACATGTAATACTGGAAATGCAGAAGGTTCAATACATCAAATCATATAATTAACAATATTGTAAATAGTGGGGGTAGATTGGGGAAATATTGGGGGGGGGGGGGGTGTGCCTTTGATGATAATGATTGAATTTGGCACACAGTCAAAGAAAGTCATGGAAAAATTTAAAGCTATAATTATGGTCATCGTAGATTTGTCCTTAGAAAAACATAGATAGACTAAACAGTTAAATTGGAAATCTTGAAAGTTGCATCTTATTCTATCTATAATTTTTCAAAGGACAATGTGCAATGGCCCTATAGCCAAATATAGTTCTCATGACATAGTCAGACTGTGTTTTAAAATTTATGCTGTATATGTATTATCAAATTTGTACTACTCCAAGCTTCCCCCCTTGTATCATTGGACGGTCAGTGGTGCCGTGGTATCTTTCCTCGCCATCCACCTCTGGGACCCGGTTCGAATCCCGCTGAGGGCACTTACTGTGATTGGATTTTCAATCCCTACCTGATTATTTTGGGGTTTTCCTCCCACATCTAAAACTTGAACTTTCTTCTTTGTTCTCTCTCCATTGGGTTCTTGGCTTGTACAGTGATTAAGTTCGCTTTTCTGAGAGTCATTGGTAAATAATTGACCTTCACCTCGACTTCACTAAATACTGAATACAGCGTAAACAAATTCATTTCAGAGTGGTACGAGTTGATACAACATAAATCGTGCGTACAAATACATTTCATAAGAAAGCTACGAAATGTTTTGATCTGTAAAAATTAGACCCTTTGAAAAAAAAAAAACCTACATAGCATTACCAAAAAGAAAAGCTGCTGCTTTCTACTGTTAACTAGTCGCATTTCTAAGCAGGATGGGTTACCCCCAAAACAGAGGCCTTGCCACCCACCCCAAGGGATAAAAAATGACAATAATAGCCTACATTTTGGCTGGCGTTTAGATTAATTTAAAGAATATTTTGTGAATAACATGTAAGACTGGAAGTGCATAAGGTTCAATACACCAAATCATAAAACTAACAATAATTTTTATTAAGTGGGGTAGATTGGGGAAACATTAGGGGGGGGGGGGATTGTGCCTTTGATGATAAAACCAGCATTGAATTTGGCACACAGTCAAAGAAAGTCATGGGAAAAATATAAAGCTATATGGCCATCGTAGATTAGTCCTTAGAAAAAACATAGTTAGACCATGGAGGTAGGAATAGACTAAACAAGGAATTACAGTTAAATTGGAAATCTTGAAAATGTGCAATGGCCCTATAGCCAAATATAGTTCTTATGACATAGTCAGACTGTGTTTTAAAATTTATGCTGTATATGTATTATCAAATTTGTACCACTCCACGCTTGTATCATTGGGCCGTCAGTGGTGCCGTGGTATATTTCCTCGCCATCCACCTCTGGGACCCGGTTCGAATCCCGCTGAGGGCACTTACTGTGATTGGATTTTCAATCCCTACCTGATTATTTTGGGGTTTTCCTTCCACATCTAAAACTTGAACTTCCTTCTTTATTCTCTCTCCATTGGGTTCTTGGCTTGTATAGTGATTAAGTTCGCTTTTCTGAGAGTCATTGGCTTCACAACAGGATTCACGGAACTGCTTTAAGCAGAAAATATTGCTCAACAGTTGTATGCTAAGCAGAAATGAGCAGGATATCAGTCACAAATTGTACATGTTACATGGTAGTTTAGCTGGCAACTTATTCTGGTAAGCATATTTTTTGTTATGCTTAACTACTTTTTGTGCTTAAACAGCTCTATGAAACTGGGCCCTGAATTAATAAATGAACAATTAAAGGCAAATACCATCACCTACTTGCTGTAAAACCTAACTTAACCTTGTACTCACCCGTTAAGGAACATGACGAATCGTGAGGTACCCGGCCGTCTACAGCTTTACTGGCTGTATTCGTCCCTGAAGTCGAAGACTGGACAGCATTTTTGCCGATCACATTGAGAGCGGTTGTCTGTTTGTCTACTGTGGATTGTACCAGTCAAAGATGCACCGAACAAAAGAGTTACCGACAATAAACACTCAATACTGAAATCTAATCAATTTACTCCAAACCCCATTTTGGTAACGCCATTAAAAAAAAAAGTTCTTCAAACTTGGGTTTGGAATAAGATTGTGATAAAAGTACTAACTCGACATAAGTTTTCGGTGTAGTTATTTACAAATTAGCAGAGTTGGTGAAATGCAATAAGAAAATGATGTTTTCCTTTGAAAGATAGGTGCTCTGAATAAAGACGGAGTGAAATGTCACCAATTGGTTTCTGTAGCTATGTATTTTATTGAATTTAAGATCTACTAATGCATTTTTCAGAAGTTGCCAAACATGTTTTATAACACCTACCAAGACAAAAGCAGAGTATTAACGCAGAGAGAAAGAGCCGACAGCCAACAAAGTTAAGTTCCGCAGACATTGTTGATCTAACACTCGCACTCTCCAACGCTCCTGCTAAATGAGGGCTGTTTGAATTCCAAGGTTTAATATCATGTCACGTGGTGTGTCTCTTTGTAGACTATTAGCATAATATATACATTTGACGTATTAGACACTTTTGACCGTAACTAAAACACAAAGCAGGATTCCACCTACCTTAACCTTCCTTCCCAGGGCACGGGCTTCCCGAAGTTAATGGGGACTCGAAACCTTAGAAGTAGTTTTTGAAGTCATAGTTTTAAAGTAATTTATAAATTAGTTATTATTAAAAACAAGCAAACGATTTTAAGATATTTTGCGGCACTGTGCTAGGTTCTTCCTTTCATGATTTCGTAGCTTTTATATATATTTATAATTGTTCATTGCAAAGGTATGAGTTATCATTTACACCACAAGTTCCAGAGTCATCATTATCTCTGACCTCTCTGACCTATGTTCCAATCCATGCATAACGCGGCCGCAAACCTGTCTGTGCTGTTACTTCCATCGTGCGAATTAAAGGTTCATATTGGATTAAGGTTTTGGCCCATCAGGGTAACTGATCCGAAACCATTTGGCAATAATGATAATCGATATGAAAATTCCCCTGTCTGCTTCTGTATTGCATTGTGGGTATGATTTGAAAACCAGCGTGTGGTTTTCCTTTTCCTTCAACCAACACATTTCCTGCCGCACGATGACACAGCCGAAGTTCAGTTGCTTGTTGATTAAACTACCCACCCCCCCCCCCCCCCCCCCGCCCCCCTGAAGTGTCGACTACCAATGCCACCCAGTTAAGTTTCCACCTAGAGATTTGCTTTAGTATAACGAATGTGTGTTTGTGGGCGTTGATGGCGCATTGTTCTATAACGCGCCATACGCGCACAGCTTGACAACGACCCCATAGTGAATTTAGTGAGACCTATTCAAACGCAAAACATAAGTCAACGGCCGTTTAGATAGTAACAATTTTTAAGCCCGTGTGTTTGCACGGCTAGCCTCCACACGGTTTCGATCGTAAAGTCTAAAAACCTCTGGGTCAGTGACCAGTATCTGGATCTCGTGGGGGCCTGAATCTGTTTTCAAAAAAAAAAACACCCAGAAATAATGGTAAAGCTGTCTTAAGAGTCCGAGCTAAAATCCCAGTTTTATAGCGACTTCGGTCTGCCTGACCCGGCAATAGGTCAGGCTACCCGGCACCAAGAATCTGGGTCGAACCCGGGCGTTTTGAAAATGTATATTCCGATGTGGAGTTTGTTTGCATGTTAGGGCTACATTAAACAGACACAGACACAAAACACTTTCGTTCTGATTTTAATATTACCACCGCCGCCAGGCAGGTTGCCCTTGATCACAATCACACATACCCATGATCGTCCCCAGTCTACCCTTACTTACCACCGTTTTCTACATCTCAAAGACCGAACATCATGATCGGGCGACTGTGCTTCTTGAAAATAAATTCGACTAAAGGGGAACAGGGAATTCATACGCGCAAGGAAAGTACGAACAAAATGTGTTTTCTTTTTTGTTTTTGTGCAAAGATTATAATTATACTTCATACAAAAATTTCAGCAAATAATTAATAGTTATACGTTACATCACTAAGCCTAAGTAGGACTTTTCCTTAGTGTTTTAGTCACGAAAGTGAAAGGCCTCATGGTCTTTAACAGTTAGTTGTGATTATGGTACCCCGGCTGCCCTCTCTGGGAAGAGAGTGGTCTATACAATATTATACCACAGTAAATGTCTGTTGACTAGCATATTGAACGATGCTTTTTATACGTTTTTTATATATAACAATATATCCCATTCCTCTGTTTGTTTTTATATCGGATCATTTCAGTTGCTGTATCAAAATCAGAGCGCCCCTCATAGGCCTACATTAAAAAACTTTATTCATACCATGTGTGTTTTAATTGTTTGCATGGATTGTGTTTCTTTACGAGAGTGGGTCTAATATGAAAATAATGTATCAAATTAGCTTAAGCTCAAAAAGCGATAATATACTAATTATTTGAGTGTCATAACCACTTTTGTTTGATGTTTGCTTGCTCGCCACCAAGAGTTTGTCTCAAATGAGTCAGATCAGACAGACAACATACAATAAGTGCAAAATGAGTCAGACAGACAACAAACAATAAATGCAATATGAGTCAGACAGACTACATACAATAAATGCAAAATTAATTCGCAGAAGTTAGAATTTTGCCATGAAAAAAAACCCCCATTCCGAAGCCTCCGTAACAATGTCATCTTTATCGACACACTCCCACAAAGAAAACCTCATAAATCGAGCTCCAGATACAGAGTTACAAGTACGGAAGCCTGTAAATACCACCTGTAACACTTAAAGCTAACAACAATTCGGTTAGATATCTACTATTATGCTCCCTATAGTATAGTATAATCGTAGCTAAATATGAAATTTAATTTCTTTACGCGCATGATACTTCAGGCTACTTGCATTACTGGATTCAATAGACCATTATCCTGGTGCGGCCATCTTGATTTCCTTCCATTGAAATCAATGTAACCAAACCGAGGCTGGAAGGGAAAAAAGTCCGGTTCCTTTATGTACACCTCGTTTGTTTGGCACCCATTATTGTTATTGGACACAGGGAGCACGAACAAGGTGGTGGCATCTTGATTATTAGGCCTAGCTGATGTTCACTTAGGAGGTGCCGTCTGACAGGATCTGAAACAAAGAAAAGTATTTTTTTTTAATACTTTAAATATTTTACGCAGACAACATGCACCTTGGCCTGTAAAAGGCAACATCAGAGCCAGTTCAATTCAATTCGATGTAAACAAAATATTAATCCGTACTCACTAAAAAAAAAGGAACACCCCGAATAATTGGACATAAAGTAAAGTAAAAGTCTTTCTCTAAGCCTTCGATAAAGACTATGCGAAGGTCGAAACGTCAGGCCACTGACTATTTTTTGCGTTTATACCACTATAAGTCTTTTTGGTAGGTAAGCAGTTGCAACAGCTAATTTTATTTTCTCATTTTTTACATTAGATATTCTATCTGCGAACCGTGTCACGCTCTTAAATGAAATCAGTAACAGCAAAATCTTTAATTAACTTGAGCTCAAACAAGTTATGTGTTCACAAACCATAGTCTCTGGTCCATCTTGTCTTGATTGCCACAAAACTTGACCTCGACTGCTCAAAGGTCTGTTCTTGAACTTCACAACAGCGAAGACACCGACGATGACTATTACAATGCATATAAGTCCAATGACAACGGCAGCAGCTGGGAAGCTAGCAGGAGGCGCAGAGATAAATTGTTTAGAGATGGGTCTGGTCTTATTCGACGGTAGGATCACTATTATACAAAGACAAACAAAGATGAATAATGTTACACCCCATGTATTAGGACACATGACATAAAAGTCAACCTTTGTCAGGCAGAAAAACAGGTACCTGGCTTTGCTTTCACTTCCTACAATAATTCAATGTTTCAATGGTAGATTTGGGGGCTCCCGCTGGTTCTCTTTCCTTACTCTGTATTTGAATTACATTTGTTGTATATTTTAATGTTTCTTACCACTGTGCATTTCTGTACTTTTTATCTGCCGCAAAAATAAATAAATATTAATATAAAAGTTAGTACAAATATAAGTAGTACTTGAGGATTTCTGGAGGTGGAGAGCTTTCAATTTCACGTCGGTGTAATCATCTCTGTGTAATATATTAAACTAGGCTCGGTAGGACCCACGGTGTATCAGGTTTCAGGTTTCAATACGCAAACGTGATTGTGAGAAAGTTGCATTATTTTAATACCTTCGTCTGTTTTGGCGCGAATGCATTGACTTTCAGGCCCCTTCCCGGCACTCGTCCAAGCTGCAATTCGGAAGCAGTAGTTCGTGTCAGGCGTCAACCCTCCTAATAGTATCCAGTTATTGGTTGTATTCTGTGATGACGTCACGATCTCCTGTTGGCTACTGTCGTTGTAAGTCAGCCTGTATGTATACTTGGTGACGAGTCCACCTCGATCTCTACACGGAGGTTCTTTCCATGAGAAAGCAAAACTTTGACTCGTAATGCCTGGGAAGATGGTGACATCCTCGGGTGGAGCGGTTGGAGCTGATTGAGACAGCCAAAATATATCAGTTTAGAAAATAAAAGTAACAAATGACCCATTTTGTAAAGATATTCTCTGAATGAAGGTCGATAGACATGCAAGCTCAATGAGCTTAGTATACCTCATTATATGTATCCCTTCCCATTCCTTCCATTCCTTCCAACGACGTTGGCATTCCCTGTTTTTGAAAACTTAGTTCTTACGAAACAGGTGTGTTCTGCCTTTTACTCTTTTGGGAACGGTCAACCAAGCTGATGGTAACCTACCAGAATTAATTACCTCGCACATCTACAAGACCCAACTTGCCTCGTTTGGCCACGTACTGAGAATGGAAAACGTCAGACTTCCAAAACACATCTTACTAGAAACAGTAACTGAGAAAGTAAACGGGGTATAGGCCATGGAAGGGATGAGAAATTGCCATCATTGCTAGCACCTTCTGTCCTACCTGGAACACCGAAGAGCCAATAACGTCCTTCGGTATATGGTGCAAGATTGATTGATTGATTGATTGATTGAACCAGCATGTTTTGATTTTCTCCTCGGTAATCAGATGTTTTTCGTAAAATCTTGAGACAACACAACGAACACTCACCTGAATCCTCAGTTGAGAAGATTACCGATAGCCGTGGCCCACTACCTGCTGAATTAGTTGCCGTTACGTACACCTGGTACTGAGTACCAGGCAGCAAGTCAGTTAAATCAGTCGAGTTTCCAGCTGACGATACTCTCGAGTGTCTAGGTTGTTCCTCAGCGTCCGTCCCACAGATGTAACGGGTGTTAGTAACGTAGTCGACTTCGTATTCATCAACCTCGCAACCGTTGGATAGAGGCGGCTGCCACGCCACAGTTAGTCTGGTGGAGGATGAATCGAGGATCTTCATCTCCGAGACAGGACCTGGTGCTGAAATAAGAGATATCATAGCGAAGAAAAACATAAGAAGATACCTCAGAGGGAAAATGAGCAGTTTAACCAGTCACGGATGGCACATTTAAATGGTACTTGGACTGTTAACCAGATTCTGTTTTGAGGTCTACTTTTTGAGCTCAATGAAATAGGCCCCAGAATTGGCAAAATGTCCACGCGTAGGCCTATGTGTATTTTCGACATCTGCTTCAGTCAGAACACGTAGGAATACGTGTTTTCTGGTTACAGCTTTGCCATTAGGACCAGACAACAATAAGCAAATGTAGGGAGACTTACACAAAAATAAAACCCGATCAGCAGAGTTACAAATAAAGATATATATAAATTATATACACAGATATAAATTATTATTCACCAATACCTTTACCACCCGTCATAATAACCAACGGATCGGAATAAGGGCCTTGTAACCCAGAGGAAACCGCAGCAACTTTCATCGCATAGACGTGACAGGGAGCAAGCCCGGTGAATCCCACTTCTGCCACCAACGTTGTACCTGATGCTACGATGTCTTGTGTGGCTGTATCCTGCATGTGGAACCGGTACCCTTCAAACACTCCACGATAATCCACACATTGAAGATCATTCCACGCAAACAGGAGTGTGTTTGCGGTAGATGAAGCCAGAAATAAACCGTTGGGTGGGTCTGGTGCTGTTGGAGAAGAAATCAAAGACTCGTTTATGGACTTGTATGGACTTGACAGTTGACATAATTGAATGTGTAAATTTAAATCATTTTGTCTGCATGCGCTGCAACACAAGTAAATCCTGTCTGATTTGTAACACACGTAACGTAGAATGGGCCAGTACATTAAATTACACTTTGCAAAAAAAATAAAAAGTGATATAATATAATATATAACTTCTTCATAACTTCTACGAAACGTCAGACGATAATATGGTCTAACGTTTCGAACCTAGTAGAGTATTTCTCTTTAGTCAAGACTCTGATTGGGTTGAAACGTCAGACCAATAACTATTTTGTTTGCAATCATTTTGGTCGGTAGGCTAAGCAGTTTGCAACAGATTTCCATTTTCTCGAAATTATATTTTAACTGGTATCACACAATTTGCTTTGTGCTTTGTTTTGTTCACACCTGCCGAAGATGAAATGACATGAGCAGTGACTTCTGATCCATTGTAATCTCCGATCATGGCAAGAACGCCGATCCTGTATGTGGAGAAAGGTTCCGCAGGATGTATCGTCACTGATGTTTCGTTGGTCACCAAGGGGTGAATGCTCTCTCTTGGTTGTATCACAGTGTCACACTCTCCTATCTTAATCAGATCGTCTATCAAACAATACTCCTCAGCACATTGCACTGGTTGCCAACTTACGACAAAACCATTCGGTGTAACGGTTACTGTTAAACCTTTAACTCGTAAAGGATCTGAAAAATAAATTGTGAGAACCCTATATGAAATGTTTTTCATTAGACCGTGAACATGACGTCATTGCTGTAAGGTTGCTCATTGGTCAACCCTTTCTAACACGCATACAGCTTCTATTATTCTTGATTCACATCCAAGATGGCGGCGGAATGGTACACGCGGTGTGTACTGTTCGCGCTTTCTTAAAAGGTACACTTTTGAAATTCAAAAATAAATGAAATATTATTTTAAGATTCTGTTGACTTCTGAATTACCTGATCGTTGGATTGTGGACACCGTTGTAAATGATTCTGTTGGTACAATACTCAGCACACCATAGTGTGACTGCACATACACTCTGTATAAGGAAGCCGGTTCCAAGCCTCTCAGGGTGAATGACGTGGTGTCTCCACCGACTACGTCAGGAACCAAGACTCGCTTTGGGGAGTCGATTGGTTCACACTGCCCTCTGTTGATCAACTCGTAAGCAATGGAGTAGAAGGAAGAACTGTCTCGACTCCACATGACGTACAACTCGTCCGGGTTATCAGTCGCATAAGAAACAAGTTCTTTCACTCCGTTGAAATCTTTTACAAAAAAATAAGAAGTTTCTAATATTTCATCCGTTAACAAAATTCTTCTTAATTACCTTGGCTGACAGATCCACGCTGTACATCCTTGTGGGAACATTTTATCCCATTGTTACTTAGGGAACTTCATTGGCTACCGATTAGAGAACGGATTGTTTCAAACTTGTTATAATGTCTGCTCCGAGGGACGAAGCAATAATGGTTAAGTGTCTTGCTTAGGGACACAAGTGTCAAGACTGGGACTCGAACCCACATTTTGCTGACCAGAAGCAGAGCTTGAGTCCAGTGCGCTTTACCACTCGATCGGCCGCACCACGCCCACATGGAAAGTTATCAATACAAAACATAGATCAATAAATACGTAAATGTGTAAATGCTTTGTTGCTTTAATTGTTGTTCTTTTATATTTACTTGTTTGTCACTTGATTTACCTGTGTGTTGACAGCTTGGTCCAAAGAAAGTTGTAGCACATGCTATAATTTGAAGAAAAAAACAAAACAGCAAACCAACAAATCTGTTATTATCACAATTAATAGCTCTACTTAAATGACTTGCAGATACAGCTTTAACGTTGCACAAAATGAAGATAGTCAGAATGAAGATGGTTACAAGGGGGTGTTTGAAAGGGGTTAGCCTTTGGTCAAGGCGCTCTTACCAACGCGAACATAAAACAAGAATAGTGCAATTTGTTTGTCTTTTTCGTGCTCGCTGTGGTTACGCTGTGCATGATGTATGCAATCCGGGTCGCAGCAAACGCCATGACTAAAGGCGAGAAGGGGTTGGCTTTACGTCCAGCTCTGTGCAACAGTCACATCAAATCAAGTGCGTTTGTAAGGCTATATAGTTGAACGACCGCCGGACGAATATCTCAAATCCTCGTTGCTTTTTAAAATTGAAAGGTTGGAGATCTTCCCCACTTTTTACCACATAATTTTCAGAGCTTGGAATGTATATTTTGTAGCGGTAGAACGTGTCAATTTTCGTTGTAATGTTTTAATCGACGTTGACATTTACACCAACAATTGTAACTTACGTCCGTCGCATTCTCCCGAATCTTGATGACAGGTTGCGCTTGAAGCACAATGACATGTTTGTTGACAGTCAGCACCAAATGTCCCCACTGGACAAGCTGAAATCACGAGATTAGAAAAAATTGAATAATGCATGAATTATATTAAGTTTGAACGGTTTACTGCAACAGATGCGATCAAGAATCGCTGAAATGGAAGATTTGATCAATACCCTTTTTGTACAATATAAACTAGTTCTACTTTCCCGTAGATTCAACCATGATAATGAATGTTTTTATTTCAGTGGATTTAAATTACCTGTTTGTTGACAGTTCACTCCAAAATATGAGACAGCACAATCTAAAAATGAAAAATAGAACAGCAACCGTTTACTCTTGTTTCAATGAATTTTCAAAATGTATCGTTCACTAAATTAAGTTTAATAAAAACACTTTAAGTTCTGTTCCAAAATGACTCATGATATGGCTAATAAGTTAATAACCTGAATCATTTATGTCAACAAGAATACAAAGTTGCAAGAAAAAAACAATGAAAACATTTATAACAAAACAAACAAACACACGCTCTAGTAAAATGGCCAAACTTCAGAAATATTTAGGCCGTGAATCAAGATGCGATATTATGGAGGCTGATTTGATAAACCATTTTTCATTAGCCGCCACCGCTGAGGTCCAAAAATGAAACCATGCACGCGCAGTGCACAACTCTCAACCAATGATAGGGCTCCATTGACCTCAGTGAGGGCGCTGTTTGGGGTCGTGACGTCATATGCAAGGAGTCTTTTTAAAGCTTGTACAAACCAGCCGTTGAGACGATACTTCAAGACAAACGGACACAGAACAACAATTAGCTACAGAGTGCCAATGTACGAACATGAGAGAGAAACAAGAGAGAGACAAAAACAAATCAACAACAAAACAACAACATATACCTCCGTTACATTCTCCTGTATCCTTTAAACAAGTGACGTTGGTGGCGCAGTGACATGTTTGTTTACAGTCTGCTCCGTAGGTCCCTTCTTCACATTCTGAAAGATAATGAAAGTTTTTTCCCCGGTTTAATTTCGGCAAATAAGCGGCCATTTTAAACGTTACTTTAAACAGTCATTCAAATTCACAAAGCAAATGTGTTCTTTGGCATCATACGATTAAAAAAAACACATGATCAACCAGTTTAACAATCCACTCGATTAGAATTCAAATTTGCAGCAGCTTTTCACTGAAATCTTTAGTTGAAATTGAACGTTGTTTCCGCATTGCTAAAAAGAACTACAAATAAGTTTCAGTGAATATAATTTAATCTAATATGAAAGGGACAGGCGGCTATTTGCTTTTTAAGAGGAATTGACGCACGCCTTAAAGGGGCTGTGTCGTCATGATCGAAGCAGGCCTATGGCTGTACGTAGAATTATGAACTCTCACCCAGTTACAGCGTACGAGCGCAGGCGGAGGAGGGCGCTCGGTCGCATGCAGTAAACTGGGTGACAGTTCATAATTCCATGGTACAGCCACAGGCCTGCTTTGATCATCACGACACATTCCCTTTAGTGTTCTCACCTTGCATGCAGTCAAGTCCTTTGTAACCCGCTGCACACGAGCATCCATACGGATCAGGAAGGCATAGTAGCTTCCCTCGGCAACCGTAACCATGGGGATCTCTTGAACCCATGCAGTAGTGGCTTCCATCTTGAGCAAAAAAATCTCGTCCAAGAACTTAGTCAAGAATAAAAAAATAATTGAATGCATGTAAAACTTTATATAAAGCAAGTGCAGTTTGAACTACGCTTTTAAAGATACAACTCATCGATTGATTGATTATCGAGTGATTGATTGAGGCTTGAATCTTTGCCAAATCCTTATTAAAATAGTGATTTACCTTTCTCGCAGTGGGTGCCTGTAAATCCTGGTGCACAAATGCATAATCCAGATATTTCATGGCAAATACCGCCATTATAGCAAATTGGACAAAGAAAAGAACAACCAAAGTCCGTCCCCCACCTTCCCAAAGGACATGCTGAAAAGAGAATTGACGTACATTGGATTATTATGAACAAATGCTTGAAATAGTTTTGTTAAAGATGAAACTATATAAATGGCCGGCATACTTGCAGCCTATACTGGCCAGCAGGTTTGCAGTCTACGGACTGGTAGAAATGCCGCCTATATCTGGCCGGCAGATGTGCAGCCTATCTGGCCGGCAGAAGTGCAGCTTAATATAAGTGCATCTTAACACTGGCCGGTAGAAATTTAACCTATACTGGCCGGCAGAACTGTGGCCTCCTCCTGGCCGACAGAAGTACTGCCTACTGGCCAGTAGAACTGCAGCCTACTAGCGGCAGAAGTGAGGCCTACTGGCCATCGTAAGTTGTCATTTGAGAGAGCAGCTTGTGGCAGACTCATTTCATAATTCTGTGTTTGTGTTGATGTCTATAATTAATATCAATTGACTTGATAGACCCGAGTATTTTGACAGATCAATGGGGACATAACAAAATAGCTTAAATATCGTAAAATAAATATATACTAATTATCACCGATTACACTCAATTAACACTCAAGAAACACTCGCCTCTTATTGGTGGGTCACATTTTGATAATAGCCGAAATTAATACACTCGATTAACACGCACGTATTGCCGTGAATCTCAAAACACCAAGGAGTAGTTGGGTTATATTCAATTTGCCGAAACTACCTAGGTAACACTCGAGGAACACTTACCTCTAACTATGAGTCTCATCATACCGTGGAGTTGGAGTGGACGGTTTTCGTTAAAATGGCATTCATAAACTCCGGCATCGCCCAAGCAAGCACTGGGAATGACGTGAGTAAGACTCTCCTGTGACCTGTCAATGAAAGGTCCCCCGTTATGTCTCCATCTGATGTCCGAGTTTGTTGGCGGGTTCACACTCCTCATTTCCAGGGTGACTGACTCACCAACATTCACCGTCTTTGACAGCGTCAATGGTCGGATATGAACTTCATTTTCTGCGGGAATAATGGCTGAATTTAAGATTGCGCTCATCTTGTTACAGTCAGACAGGATTCTTCGTTTTGAGGAGGTGGATGGTGGGAAGTGGAGGGGAGGAGGGCAAGATGCAGGGTAGAACGGAAGGGGTATAATGATGCTGATATAGATGGGATGCAGTATTGACCCCTTGTACTGACGTCACGTGCAGCTTTTTAGAGCCAAAATGCATTATACTGCACGATGCCTGCACACAGTAAGGTCGGGTTCGAGTTGGCAGCTGTGGCTACGTCTGTGGCTGTTGCTATGGACTTCTTCGAAGCAAGTTTATTTGACTCCCAAAATGGCGCAAGCATGATTTATAGTGTGATGACGTCAGGTGAGAAATTGGCCGGTAGACCGCAATGCACAGTTTGCCATCGCTGAGATCAATGGTATGTTGTACATAATTATCACGGACAACTCTAAGCAGATTAATAGGTCTTCCTCTGACCTCAGTCTAGCTAGTCAGGGCGCTGTTTGAGCTGTGACGTCATAATGGGTCTAGTAGAGCAATTGGAGGTGAGGCATGTTTGGAAATGAGTCAAATGACAGAGTAAGGAAAGGGTGAAAGGTTTTCGTACCATTCTTATGCAAGAAGATTGTTGTTATCTGAGTAACTACACCATCCTTTTCCGCCTGGCAGAAGAAGACACCTATTCGTGTATTTCCCCCAACTTGAGGCATGTAGAACAGCGTGGCAGACGTATCCCCAGAGGGGTGGTTAACCGGATGCGAGCCCGCTGGTAACCCTGGGGTACCTGGATGACCCGTTCCCCACTTCCGCCCGAATGAGATGGAGGCTGAGGCATCTCGGCTGCCCATGTATGCACCGATGAAGTAGTCATTATCACCGTTGGGGTCAATAAAGGGTGATGGTGCGTAGCAGGTTGTATCCAGGAAGGAAGTCTTGTTTACTGGTCGATAGTTTAAAATAGTTGACTTAATTATGGCATCAGGGTAAGAACAAAATCATAAAACAGTTAAATTGACATAAATACTTTCAAAAATTTGTGACACTTTTAATTTTTTTAATTATAACAGTGGTTTACTCATCTGAACATGAACTACATGAAAACCTTTTTGCTTAAAACCCTCAAATGAGGCGCCTGTTTTTGACTAACGGAAATTCGGTACCTTGTCAAACATGTTCGGCGCACATAATACATCACTTAAAGGCACTGAACACGTTTGGTAATTGTCAAAGACCAGTATTCTCACTTGGTGCATAAAATAACAAACCTGTGAAAATTTGGGCTCAATTGGTCATTGAAGTTGCAAGAAAATGATGAAAGAAAAAACACCCTTGTTGTACAAATTAGTGTGCTTTCAGATAGGAATAAAAGGCTTCTGGCCAGAAGTCTTTTATTATTTTAGTGAGAAATTACCTCTTTCTCAAAAACTACGTTACTTCAGAGGGAGTCGTTTCTCACAATGTTTTATACTATCAACAGCTCTCCGTTGCTCGTTACCAAGTAAGTTTTTATGCTAATATATATTTTGAGTAATTACCAAACGTGTACAGTGCCTTTAAGAGGGCTTTTCTAACCGCAGAAACTGTCGGCAAGACATCAAAGGACTCCCAGCCAGTTGGTGAACAGCTGTTTTCAATCATCTCTTTGGACCTCAGAATCATGGCGACTTAGCGTCATTGACATTACCAGGCGTCCATTGCTTGTGTATAAACGAATGGGGACATTTTTGCACATGCGCAATAGATTATTTTGTTTCCCACCCCCCCCCCCCCCCCCCCCCCAGTGACCAAGTCACCAACCCCTGTTGATTGACACCCCTTTCAGACTGTGTGTTATGGTACTGGGGAGGATATCATGGAGTATGGCATGACTAGTATTTATCACGTGACTGCGGTTATGTTTTTCTTGATTTGGGCTGAACATGTTTGACCACGTCCCTCGCTGCAGGGTTTTAAAAAGACAACTTTCACAAACAAAAAGGAACTTGCTCCCTAAGAAGCCGAAATGAACCAAAGGGTATTAGAAGACCCACAAAGTTAGGCTTTAGTGGACTACTTTAAAGAGATCCGATTAATATTGTGTCAGTCAGTCCTCGAACCAACTTAACTTTGGTGTGAATTGGATTTTCGTTGGGAAAACAAGTAAAACGAAATGTGTTCTTTCCATCTTCATTCTTTTATTATTATTATTTTATATGGTCAATGATACAAGAAAACAACATAAAGACCGTCAAAATATTAAAGATAAAACTCTAATACTAGACTGTGATGCAAGGAAATTCTTCGTTTTAAAAGCGCTCTCAAGCGGTCAAAATACGGTAAAGATATACATAATGTTAATTTACCTTGTACATTCGGGCATTCGGGAGAGAACGATTCAGTCACCATCACTTCGCAGATCTTTAACGCAACAGGCGAATCCGATTCTTCATGATCAATATCGACACTAATGAAGCGGCCCTGGAGGGGTGAGTCGCAGGTTATTCTCAGCCATTCACGGGGTTGAGCCAAGGAAGCAGTCACTTCCCCACATACGCTGTTTTCGGTGACGGTGGAGCTCTCCCCAACCCGCACGACAGCTCCGATCAGGCGAGTGACTTGAAATTGTAAAACATATTTTAATAATAAAGCAGACTTTTGAACGCTAGGTGGCAGCAGATATAAAAGGTAGGCCCTAATTCCTTTAAGGGGTATTTCCCAAACATTGGCTTAGGCTCTGTCTCCGGTTCCAGGCTCTGTTTAGTGTTGTAAACACCGTGCAGAATGTACACTGCCCAATCTGGTGCCGGTGTCATAGGGAAATAATATGTCCACGGATATTCTGTCCCCCATATTACGTGGGCTGGAGGAGGATGATTCAAAAGAGGGCGCTATCAAAAAAAGTTTGTGCACAGTTCGCCGTATGGGGGGGACAGAATCTCCTGCCACACCGGAGCCCAATCCGAGGATGGGAAATGCCCTTCTCTATGTAGATCTGAACAGGAGCTCCTTACAAATAAATATTAATTTGCAAAATGATCTGATTTACTCGTTAAGTTTGCTTCAACGTAGCGTCTCTAAATATTATATTGACCCTTTGCACTGACGCGTCATGACGTCACACGCAATGGTCTGCCATTTTGTGAGTCAAAATTCATGCAATTTTTGATGTCACTCTTTGTAAACTGAATATTTTTAGTCTCCGGACTTGTTGTTTGGTATTTTTTATTAAAACCGACTGAAATGAAATGAAATGAAATGGTGCGTGTGCATCTGCATCCGCGTTGCCTACAAGATGTACACGACGCACACGGTGAATAAAACTCCCAAAATAGCGCTAGCAAGATTTATCGTGTGATGACGTCAGGTGAATTGGGTCAATATAGCTCTATGAATAAAACACTATAACGACAACCACTGTTTCCAGCCATTAATTCGGTGGTACGATGATCGCTGCGTGCTGTGAACATAGACATAATGTCAATGTGTCGGGTCTATAGCTATAATTATTATGGCTGTGACACACGCAGACTTCGCGTCGTGGCGTTAGCCTTATTTAGATATCGTGGACACAATAGGCGTGCACAGTTTTGTTTTGGTGTAAATACAAACAAATTTACCCAAAGCTAATCGTGCCCTAGTAAATGTGTCTACCACACCTCAAAATTGCTTTTGATGTTTCGTATTGCTCCGCAAACATTAGTCTTGTATAATTGAATGTTCCACTCAGTATGTGGAAGGGCTACTGCCGGCGTAATGACGGCAAAAAGTAGGCCTATGTTGTTTCCTAAAGTGGAGTTAACGCCATTTTGAAAGTGGGTCAATAAGAAGATCCGAGTTTCAATGTGTCCTGTTTGTGGCTTGAAAGGGAAATACTCTTACCATCTGCTCCATAGTTAGCTATGATGATTTCTCTAATACATAGACTTCCTGAAAGATCCAGTCGCCACCATGGATGGACTTCCAACGCTAAAAACGAGATCAAAATACCAACCCAGGCTAAACAAATTATGTAAAACCAAAAAATTGCATTGTGGTTGGGGACGGATTAAATACCTCGGATTAAGTCGTGTCTTGTGGCCGGACAGATTAAGGTGTGTGTTCGAATCCTGAATGCACAGGCAGTTTACAGGGTTCGTTTATACTTCTTTTTTTTGCGGAGCAAATGCCCTTAAAAGGCCCGTATTCACAGTATCCCTGAAGTTTGAGTTACATAATTATTACACAATGATCATGGTAAATAAAAATAGGTTAATATTGTGACCACAACGTGCCATCCAGTGACTCTTTACAAAATAGTATATTTGTTTTGACTCTGTTTATGTTAACTTTTTTTGTTTTCTACTAAGGAAGCAGGATGTTTGGGTTGGCTCGGATCAAGCTACACAAATCCACTTCCTTCATTTCGGATGGTAACATTTCGAAGCAGTTTAAGAGGCATGCATGGTTGTAGTCCCAACAAAAGACAAGCAAATAATTGACCTACACGTCGACTTCACTCAATACTGAATAAAGCGTAAACAAATTCATTTCAGAATCGTGCGTACAAATACATATCATAAGACTATTGGAGAGTTACGAAATGTTCTAATCTGTAAAAGATTAAGCCCTTTGATTAAAAAAACAACAACCTAGGCCTACATAGCTGTATCAAAAAGGAAAGCTGATGCTTTCCTCTGTTAAATAGTCGCATTTCTAAGCGGGATGGGTTGCCCCCGAACAGAGCCCTTACCACCCCCACCCCAAGAGATAACAAATGACAACATAGCCTAAAATTTGTCTGGCGTTTAGATTTAAAGAATATTTTTTGAATAACTTGTAAGACTGGAAATGCAGAATGTTCAATACACCAAATTATATAATCAACAATATTGTAAATGTGGGGGTAGATTGGGGAAATATTGGGGGGGGGGGGGGGGTTGTGGCCTTTGATGATAAAACCAACATGGAATTTGGCACACAGTCAAGGAAAGTCATGGGAAAATATATACATATGGCCATCGTAGATTTGTCCTTTGAAAAAACATAGTTAGACATAACAAGCAACTACACAAGCAATTACAGCTATTTTGGAAATCTTGAAAGTTGCATCTTATTCTACCGATTTTATTTTTAAAGGACAATGTGCAATGGCCCTATAGCCAAATATCTTTTTCATGACATAGTCAGACTGTGTGTTAAAATTTATGCTGAGGTATTATCAAATTTGTACTAGGCCTCCACGCTTGTGTCATTGGACGGTCAGTGGTGCCGTGGTATCTTTCCTCGCCATCCACCTCTGGGACCCGGTTCGAATCCCGCTGGGGGCACTTACTGTGATTGGGTTTACAGTCACTACCTGATTATTTGGGGTTTTCCTCCCACATCTAAAACTTGAACTTCCTTCTTTGTTCTCTCTACATTGGGTTCTTGGCTTGTATAGTGATTAAGTTCGCTTTTCTGAGAGTCATTGGCTTCACATGGATTCACGGAACTGCTTTAAGCAGAAAATATTGCTCAACAGTTGTCTGCTTAGCAGAAATGAGCAGGATATCAGTCACAAATTGTACATGTTACATGGTAGTTTAGCTGGTAACTTTATTCTGGTAAGCATATTTTTATTAATAAATGAACAATAAAGGCACAATACCATCAACTACTTGCTGTAAAATCTAACTTAACCTTGTACTCACCCGTTGAGGAACATGACGAAGCGTAAGGTTCCCGGCCGTCTACAGCTTTACTGGCTGTATTCGTCCATGATGTCGAAGACTGGAAAGCAGTTTTGCCGAACACATTGAGAGCGGTTGTCTGTTTGTCTACTGTGGATTGTACCAGTCAAAGATGCACCGAACAAAAGAGTTACCGACAATAAACACTCAATACTGAAATCTAATCAATTTACTCCAAACCCCATTTTGGTAACGCCATTAAAAAAAAAACATGCACAATTTATCGGGAACCTTGAGTTTTGTTTCAGTTCTTCAGACGTGGGTTTTGAATAAGATTGTGATAAAAGTACTAACTCGACATTAGTTTTTGTTGAAACAAAAACAAGGTCTTCGATGTATTTATGTACAAATTAGCTAAGTTGGTGAAATGTAATGAGAAAATCAGGTTTTCCTTTTGAAAGATAGTTGCTCTGAATGAAGTCGGGGTGAAATATTAACGGTTGGTTTCTGTAGCTATGTATTTTATTGAAGTTAGGATCTACTAATGCATTTTGCAGAAGTTGACAAACATGTTTTTAACACCTACCGAGAGAAAAGCAGAGTATTAACGCAGAGAGAAAGAGCCGACAGCCAACAAAGTGAAGTTCCGCAGACATTGTTGATCTAACACTCGCACTCTCCCAACGCTCCTGCTAAATGAGGGCTGTTTGAATTCCAAGGTTTAATATCATGTCACGTGGTGTGTCTCTTTGTAGACTATTAGCATAATATATACATTTGACGTATTAGACACTTTTGACCGTAAATAAAACACAAAGCGGGATTCCACCCTGACCTTCCTTCCCAGGGCACGGGCTTCCAAATTCTTAATGGGGACGCGAAAAACTTGAAGTAGTGTTTGAAGTCATAAAAGAAATATTTAAAAGGTTTTATTTTGATATCAGCATAAGTTGAGTTAACACAATTAAGATTTGAAATAAATTATGAAGCGCTAAATTAACAATCAATTGTTTACAAAACAATTAATTTAATCAGTGACAAATTATTAACCCATGCATCCAAGCCAGGAAATGATGTGCATCACAGTTTCTTTACACAAATTAGACACAATGTTATTCTAACGTCATTTCAGGAGAGCTGTATTGACACTGATTTGACCTTTTAATAGCAAAGCCATCTTGTTTTTCTGCCACTTGTTAATGTAATGAAATCGAGGCTGATCAGTGCTAGTAGTCTTCAATATGTGTTTTGAGGCATTCCATGGTAACACCATGTGTATAATTATATCTACTTTGCTTTGTAGATTTGTTCTTGATAACTTGTCATGACATCTTTTTTTACTGCCGCAGAGTCTTGCTTATTATACCTTACTAAATAGGAGGTAGGAAATCGACCGGGACCACTATACTTTCGCTTTGTGGACTGAGGGGGCTTCTGGTTGTTAGATTCACTGCCGTACAGTGATAATCCTCAACATTTCGACTACCCTGTTCTAGTCATCGTCATCGTCATCGTCTTTTTAATGATATAAAGTAGAGCCAATCATTGACATTGTGTATACAAACCCTTTTCGAAGCCAGAATCTCGGTTTGGGCTTCGCTCCGTCAACCCGTTTGAATCTCTGTATTGAAAGTGCATCTCTTCAAAATCACCGACAGGGCCTGAGTCGAAGCTGCAGCCGACAAGCCGTGGTTTCCAAAAGGCCACGTACACGTGACTTTCACTCAGCTTTGTCGTCCAACGCCCTCAGCGGTTGCTTTAAGAATAACAATGGAAACCATATTGTTAAAAGTTACTATTCTTTCGTTTCATTTATTATTTTTTTTGGTGATGAAATCGGGGGGTCGTAGAAAACAACCAGCAATGAGTGTGACCTGTATTAGTGTATCCACGACATCGCGTATTCGTGTGCGCACATGTGCGATAATGCGATGTCCCTTCAAAGCCACCGTAGCTATTTGCGTAGCGCTGTAAATGAAGACTTTTCAGTTTTAGATGTAGGAGGAAAAACCAAAAGAAGGAAAACCCTTGCAGTAGGTACAGGGACTGGAAACCTAAATCTAATGCAAGGCTCTCGTCCAGGATTCGAACCGGGGCCACAGAGGTGCAAGGCACCTTTTATCGCAGACATTTGGTGCTCGATATGCGGCATGTTGTACCCCCCCCCCCCCCCCCCCCCCTTTGTGTCTTCATTATGTTCTGGGAATCTCAGGAATTTTTTAAATTATTTTTTGGGGGTGCATACTTTTGTAGAGGAAAATAGTGTGTTAAAATATGGAAACATTTGGGGGCACCCTCTACCACATATCGGGCATGGTGTAATCGCAGAAGTGAACCCGCTTAGCATATTCCTAAATTCCAGTTAAATGTGTGGCATAGGTGGTTAGGACCTATGCTGAAGCCGGGGTTTTCCCCCGGCCCTCCAGTTTTCATCCCTCCGGAAAAATCAAACACTTTCGATCTCTGGCTTTGCTCCGAGGTCTTTTATGACCTTGCACTTTTCGGCGACCGTGTTAAATTTATGCAAAATACATACTGGGTGAGGCTGGCTGCCAAAAAAAGCAACAACCGGGCACTGCCTGAGTGCGGTTCTAACACAATGTAGCCGCATCCTTCGCAATTCAGCTTCTCAGTTTTGAGTAAAGATTATTAGCCTCCCAAATTAATATTAGTTATTATTAAAAGCAAGCAAACGATTTTAAGATATTTTGCGGCACTGTGCTAGGTTGTTCCTTTCATGGTTTCGTATCAGTTATATATTTGTACAATTTTAAATTGCAAAGCTACAAGTATGAGTTATCATTTACACCACAAGTTCCAGAGTCATCATTATCTCTGACCTATGTTCCAGTCCATGCATAACGCGACCGCAAACCTTTCCGTGTTGTTACTTCCATCATGCGATTGAAAGTTTCATATTGGGCTAAGGTTTCGGCCCATCAGGATAATTGATCCGAAACCATTTTTGCAATAGTGATATCGATATGAAAATTCCCCTGTCTGCTTTTGTATTGCATTGTGGGTATGATTTGAAAATCAGCGTGTGGTTTTCCTTTTCCTTCAACCAACACATTTCCTGCTGCATGATGACACAGCCGTTTGAATAGAGACCATTATACCTTTGTTAATTTCAGAAAGGTACAGGATACATTTTACACTAAGATCATCACGAAATAACAATGATTTTTAAACACGTACTGGGATTGGTATTCGTTGTGCTTTACTTGCATCCAGCAAACGGGGACACGGGAGGTAAGTTACAACTTTGAAGAATGTTTCGTTGTAGTTTATAATGTGTTAAAAAACCTACTTATGTTTATTCACAAAGTTTGATACTGTGACTAATGTTTGCCTAACATTGAACGATTATGGTATCCTCCTTATAAAACTGGTTGTTTTTAGTTGAAGCTGACAATAAGTCAAAAAATATATATATTCTGATTTTGTTTGGTTCTTTCTAGATCTAACAAGCTATTTTTAGACGTGGTAGACACATTTTTTATGCCACAGAGACTTGGGTTAATTTGTCGGTATACATCCAAACCAAACAGTGCACTCCTATTGTGTCCTACATATCGCACAAAGGCTATGTCATTGTCAAACATTGGTACATTCATTTTGTTTGATCAATCTTGTAAAACAAGGATTTTTCTTAAAAGGTTTTTTATACAGTAATTGTAGAGCTGACAAAATAGTTGCAGACACTGTTTATGTTTTGTGTGATCAACAATACATGAAATATAAAACTTTGTTTTTTTGAAAATTTGGGCTTAATCCGTAGTGTGAGTCAGGAGCCAATCGTGAAAAACCACGCACTATATCCAGCATGTAAAGACATTGTCCTAAACTTTGGTTGTACATAAATCAGCTGTTGTGTTTTTTAAAGGTTTTCAGATACTTTTCTCGACTGTGACTTCATTTCAGAGGGAAATATATTCACAGAAAAAATGGTTCTAGTATGAATTTAAAAGTATTATACTGGGGTGGTAAGGATAAAAAAAATATATATATATTTTAGTCTGAAAGCTTACTGATTATGAATAATGGTAATCAGTAAGCTTTTATACTAAAATTATTTTAATTATATTTTGTATCCTTACCAACCAAGTATAATACTTTTAAACTAACATTTTCTCTATTAAACGGTGGTTTATTGGCAGATCACGTGACAGCTTTTCAAAAATAGGTCCAATTATATCCTCATGCTTGGCAAACACTCGTTGCTTAGTTATGAATCGGGGAGAAGGTTATATCAGTGAAACCTTGCCCCGCCTTTCACTCCCATGCATTGTTACAGGTTACAATTGGTCTTTGCATGTGTACCGACTAAGCAACTTTATAATGATGTAATGCATTGTGTTAAACAAGACATTGAGTGTTTCATTTCATATTTGACAAGAATTCTCTGGAGTGAAATTGGAAATTCCAACACTTCCGGCTTTTTGTTTCTATGACACAGTATAACCTTTCTCTATGGTATGACAAACGGTATAAGGTCACCGGATGTTTGGTATACCATTTCCGTTAGAGATGCTAGGTCCGATGTTGGGCTGATTTGATGCGAAAAATCTACATTTGATTTTAAATTAATAGCTTTTTGTATAGATTCGAGAAAGTTATAAGCTTTCATTTAAGGTGTTGCAAAAAAGGCCACCAATGGTTAAGTGATAGTTAATTAAGAACTTAACTTGATTTATTGTCGGGTTCCCGACAAAATTATCTCATTAGCCGTGTACAAACAATTTTGCGTGTTGTATTTTTTAATTGACCGTGGCATATGAGAAAGTTCGATTTTCATTTTGAAACAACATCATCTGTCAATTTTCTCAGAAAGAAACCACACAACAACAACAACAACAACAACAACAACATCAACAACAACAAACATAACCACCACCATCACCACCACCACCACCACCACAAAAACAACAACAGTAGCAGCAGCAGCAGGCAGCAGCAGCAACAACAACATTTCACAATTAACATTCACTGATTGAACTCTTAATAAAAAGCAAAATAATAGCGCAGTCCATTTTGCTTCTGTCAAATTCAACCAACGTGACCCATACCTGAGAATAGAAGTATAAACCAGTAGAAGATACCTAGAAGATAACCCACACGAATAGAGAGAATCAAATGTTTAAACCTGTTTTCTAACAAGTCTATTGAAAGCTTGATAGTTAGCGACTTTAACCGTTACAGCTGGTTTCTTTTAACGTGCTTTATAACCTGTACGAAGTCTTACCGTTAGCTGTTGGTCTCGAAATAAAGATAGTACAGGAGTCATTGCGTATTTTGATTGCAATTATGATCAATATGCACACAATCACTGAAAATGTGTTGATTTTACTAAGATCACTTAGATTAATGGAATATTCTAAAGGTTGGTAATAGATGGTGTTTACATGGGAAATTAATTTATTCTTAACAAAACCAATGATGTACTTTTCGTTTAAATTCTTAACTTATTTTATTTACAGATGAAGAATCTGTGCGCATGACTGTTGTGGTTCATCAACCTCTAGGAGGCGACAGATATTCCTGCTTCCTCAGCTCACCGGATACCAACGCACGTCTCCAATATGCACGATACGTTAAAACAAGGGACAATTACGAATATTACAATTACTACAACCGTGAACCAACTGGGGCAAACTATATTACATCTTTTCCCGGCTCATATCGAGTACGTCTAGATAACGATTACAAAAATACCTTTGGTATATTCTACTGTCGAGCAATCAAACCAGGAAGCTTATTGACTACGATCACAGCAACCGTTCTTCTTGAAAATGGTGAATATTTTACAAAATAAACGTTTCTATTGTTGATAAACCGCGCTGGTTGGCTTGGGCGCCAGAATGTTAGCAAAACATTCAAGCACGTTAATAGATGGTGTCACCAAATTCAAAATTTCTGCAAACTTTCAATTGAACAAATGCATCCCATTATTGGTTACTTCGTTTCTAACAAATTCAACACCATTGTTGAATATTTGTGTAACATTTTTGCAAACTGTGGAAATAGTTTTTGTTTTGGGGTGGTTTCTTTTGCATTTATGGCTTTCCATAGTTTTCCAACCTTGGTTGGCAAAAACTTGGGCTGTGACGCTGCAATAGAAAGGCCTATAATTGGCCCAACAGCCCATATGCACCAGCGCCATCTTATAAAATAATATGAAAACAGAAATGCATCTTGGGATACCAAGTAAGCCCTAGTTACAAAGAAAGGCAAGCTGTCAAGATGGAGGTAGGAACCACAGTTAAATCTTACAAAACCAGTTTCAAAATGTTGAACTGGAGGGTGATATTATCTGCCGCAATGTTTTGTTGATCTGATTGCAAACGAATTTTTAAATAACATTTTGTTAAAATTGTTGGTTGAACAAAGAAAAATTCACTAGAGAGGGACTTGAACCCGCGACCTCTGGATTAATATGCTGGCGCTCCACCAACTGAATTATCTATAGCCCTAATGTTGACGGTCTATAAACCTATTTTGTCAATATCTTTGTTTTGTTCCCTCGTTCCTAACCACCAGCAAATATTGTTCCGACTGACGGACTGTACACGAAGACGGTCAACCATGGTGACCAAGGAGTTGTCCTGCGGATGACTGGTATCATTTCATCTCAGAATGACTTTGCGTGGAGATTTAATAGCTCAGGTATCCTGGTAACAGAATCTACAGGTAGTTACAGCATCGGACACGCGATAACGAAGGCAGATGCTGGCGTGTATGAATGTCACTATAACACCGAAAGACCTAGTGGGAGACAGGGTCTAATCCGATTGATAGTCAGGGGTAAGTATAAACTGCTTTCCCCCCCCCCCCCCCCCCCATTATCCTTTTTGAGATGATGATGGAGAGCACTGTTTACTTTGGTTTGGGTGTACACAGACACATTTACCCAAACCAATAGTGCCATTATTGGGTCCACCATCTCTCAAAATGACTTGGGGAATTTAGTGGTAGGCACCGATACTACACTCTGATAATTTAAAAGACCGATTTAGCTTAAAGGCACTAAACACGTTTTGTAATTGTCAAAGACCAGTATTCTCACTTGGTGTATCCCAACATATGCATAAAATAACAAGCCTGTGAAAATTTGGGCTCAATTGGTCATTGAAGTTGCAAGAAAATGATGAAAGAAAAACACCCTTGTTGTACAAATTAGTGTCCTTTCAGATAGGAATAAAAGGCTTCTGGCCAGAAGTCTTTTATTATTTTAGTGAGAAATTACCTCTTTCTCAAAAACTACGTTACTTCAGAGGGAGTCGTTTCTCACAATGTTTTATACTATCAACAGCTCTCCGTTGCTCGTTACCAAGTAAGTTTGTATGTTAATATATATTTTGAGTAATTACCAAACGTGTACAGTGCCTTTAATGCGAAAAAGAGTTAATAGTTAATGGTCTGACGTTTCGATCTAATAGACCATGTGACCTGTGACATCACATGTTTACAGAAGAGCCACAGAGCCTGGACTTCCTGCAGGCACATAATGTACACAGCTCAATGGAAGAATACAACAAATCTTATGTTTTATGGAGATTGCACTGTCTGATTTTTCTCAACTTTTGATATGAAGAAAAGGGGGGACATCTAAAAAGCTGTACAGCTGTTGCTTTTGTAAATTTTGAATTTATGTGAAAATTATGACACAAAATATAAATTTTCCCATATATTATAGCCTGTGTATCTTGCCCGTCAGGAAATGCATTAGAATATACAAGGTCACCACTCTGTAAACAAAGGTAACATGGTCTATAGCAGGGTCTTTCTCGAAGGCTAAATGACAACACAACACAACGCAACATAACATACATAAAAGGGTATAATGGTGCAACAGAAGCAGTCAAGCCGAAAGAAATGAAAAGAGAGAGAGAGGCAGAAAGCACACAGAAAAAGCAAGAGATGAACAATGAAGAAGGAGACAAACCAATGGCCATAAAACATCTGATTGGTGTTTAGTATGTTGTAATTTTTATGAATGTCGTGTCCACTTTGATTTTGGATCAGTATCTACGGAGCCCCCAAAGAGACATTATAATGAAAACAAATTCAAGTGCCAATATGTTTTGCACTCGAAATTCGTGCCCAAAAATTCATTTCGAGCGCTCGAAATAGAGAGCAAGTCATTTCTTGGCACGTGGATTTGTTTTCATCACATCCCTTTAGGGGGTCCGTCAGTATCAAAATTCGGCGCCCTCAATTTACTTTTGATGAGGTAGAATTTATAAAAAAGTAGAATGAAAATTTCCCTCCACCGACCACCGACTTTTCTAAATACATCTAAACAATTCAACTTTATCTTTAAGTGGCCTTTCGACGAAAAGCTGAAATTCACATCACATGAACATACCACCGTCCCCAAAGTCCATATACATCGTTTTACTAACTTTGTTTTTCGTTCTGCAGGTTGCCAGGCTGGACGGTGGGGTCCACCGAGTTGCAACAGGGTGTGTGATAAATGCTACAACGGTGGAATATGCAATGATCAGAACGGACGGTGTGTGTGTCCCGCAGGTTTCTTTGGTTCGAACTGTCTTGAAGGTAGGATGCTGACTTATTTTGATTAAGTGAGGGAGTAACACAAGGAATTACACAAATGCGGGAAGGTTCCACTCGTTACTGGCTCGCCGGTAACCTTGCAAAAAAGTTTGTTTCGCGGGGGGTGTTGGGGGGGATGTTGGAAATCTCAGAACCTAGCACAGGCTGTCGGCAAGACGTCTATAATCCTGCTACAAAGAGGGTTAGATCTGGGTAGGTCTGTATGTATGTAGTGCATGAAGTATTATGAGTGAACATATTTTTCAGCCCCTCAAAAAATAACATAAAATAAAGTAGCAAAGACTACACAACTACAATGGTATCGAAAGTAAATATACTTGGGCTGTCGGGTTGACGTAGGGGTATCTTTCCTCCCCTTCCACCTCTGGGACCCCAGTTCAAATCCCTTTGTGGATTGAGTTAAGTCCCTGATGGCATGGGGTTTTCCCTGGAATATTTCTCTAGGATTTTCCTCCAACATCTAAAACTGAAACTTTTTCCTTTAACTTCTCTCCATGTCGTTCTTGGCCATTTAAGTTTGCTTTTCTGAAAATCCTTGGCTTCACAACCAGAATTAATTAAATAAAATGCAATAATTATTATAAAAATAATAGAAAGGTTGCAGATATTTCAAACCCTTCTCCTGCAGGATAAAGTTGTTTAAATTTGTGTTCAGAACAACAGATAGGCCTACAGCAATGGGAACTAGTGCGAGTTAGAGCTTTTAGAGACTGACCGTGCGCACGAACTCTCGGAAATGGTATCAATGTTTTTAGTTTCAGTCATTATTCATTGACTTTTCTCTGAGAGTGTTGTGTTTCTTTGTCTAATGCTCATATAAACTTCATTTAAGAAACTGAAAGAGGGTTCACGGTGATAGAAGTACTCCATGAAAAAGTAAAACAAACAAAAAAGGATTAAATAGAAATGGCTCAAAGCAAACCCGGAAATTCTATTCTGAAGATCTGGTTGTGAGACGTTATGTTTAAAATGAAAAAAGTACACAAATGAAAGTGTTGCGAATTCCCCAGAAGCTTTCTTTGAATGATAATATGAAACTCCATTAGCAATTTATAGTTGCACGCGGTTTAAAATAAATCACTTTATTTTAGTTTTCTGTATCAATTTTCCGAAAGTGTTGTTATCAATGACTTCCTTTTCCTCTACATGTAACCTTGCCCACAATACATTTCAAAATTGTATTAACAATTATTTCACCTTGAGTAAATGTTCACACAATGTGAAATATATTGTTAATACAATATTGCTTTCGAAAGGCAATTTCTATAAATAGAATTTCCAATTCGAAGTCTAAGTAAAGTTTGGGAAGGAGCTAAAGGAAAGGGAAATCACAATGGAAGAATTGAAACAATCACAGAAGCGTAAAGATTCTGGAACTGACGCCAAAACAAAATACATATTGTTTTGTTTTCAGTGTAATTCTTTTCTTACATCCTTTTTATCACAGCATGTGGGTCAAATAAAGCTGGATACGATTGTGAGATCACGTGTTCGACCTCTAAATCGTCATGTACCGGGCAAGTATTCTGCCTTCCGGATCCAATGGGATGTACATGCGCCACAGGGTTCCGAAACTATGACTGTTCGTCAGGTTGGTATTCAGTGATAGATATTTTATAATACACGATTATTTATTTTAACAATCTCCGGAATATGCAAATTTTACGAACTGGTTCCCACGTAACAACATTCTTGTTCTCAATTTTTGTCTCGACCTGGACAATTTGAAATGTTTATAGGCCTAAGTATACTTATTTCCACAGATTTAGAATAAATGAAATTAACAAATGAAAAAGAGCTGTGCCTGAAAAGAATTTGATTGAAGAAATTCGAAACTTGTTCAATCTTGTTTTTTTGTTCCACACACAAGAAATTGTTATGATCACTTATCAATTTCTCTAGAATGCTACAATTTCACAATCGAAACAGTGTAGCAATTGAAGAGGCAAAACCACTTTGATGTAACGAAAGTGAAATTAGCAGTTTATTTGTCAAAGTTGACCTGGAAAATGGAACTGGAAAGCAATGGGACTTTTCACACTGAAAGAACCACCACCAGTGTTAGATCATTTAACTATTGCATAATGTTAGATTCTGGATTGTTTCCCGCCAAAAACATTTCAAATCCAACATCGAACGCAATGAACTTTCTTTTTATTTGCCAACTTTCTTGATATGTGGTCGTAGCATGCACAACTGGACTGTATGGAGCAAATTGTCTGCAAGAGTGTCACTGTCTTCAAATGACGTCCTGTGATCGTTTTACTGGACGATGTACTGGCATGAGCAATGAATGCTCAGCATCGTGGTCCGGAAACAACTGTCAAAGTAGGTCATTAAGTGACTAAATACGGTAGTTTTTGCAAACAAAAACATGCAGTAGGCCTATTTCAAAATAATGGCGATTAAAACTTAAACTAAAGACTTTTATTTTGTCTCTTTTGCTTTGTTGTCCCCCAGTCGAGATCGACGGGCTTCTTTTTATTTTCAATCTGATTAAAAACAATTAGTTTCATAAAATTCCTCAAAAACCAATCTCGTTTCCCAAATCTTCTCCATCATGTGTTTATCTATCACAAAAGAAGTGAAACAAACAGAGGATATTCAGTCAGAAGTTTGATGAATACTAGAATTTGTTTGGTTTCGATTCTTTAGTGTTACTTACCAGGATTATGTTTATATATAACAATTTACAAACACCAAGTGAGGCCTTTAACGTTTTATAAATTGCCAGATGGGAAAATAGTGGCGTAGTCGGCAAAACTCATTTTAACAAACGAGATGGCAACAGGTGTCAACTGACTATTTTCCATTTGAATCAAAACAAACTCAAAGTCCATCTGTTTTTCCTTTTCCTTGAAGTCCCAGACGTTTGTGAGAATGACTATTTTGGTGAAAATGACTGCGCACAGAAGTGTCAGTGTATGAACGACCAACCCTGTGATCGAGTGACGGGACAATGCGTCAACAACCAATGCAAACCTGGCTTCAGTTTAAGCACGCCTGGAAGCCTGAACTGCCAAGGTAAGACTGAGTCCGAATTGGCGGCTAAGGCTATGGCTACGGCTACGGCTGGATCGCCCTCGTCACCATGGATTGAAGATAAGGACGTCCTTAGCAACACCATTAGCAACGGTCATAGCCATATCCATAGCTGCCAATTCGGATACGGCTGTACTTTCAACCAAACTTCCTGGTTTTGTTTTCCTTAAATTTGTTCCCTTGGCTTGGCTAGCATTTATCAAACACAGTTCGCTCGCTGGGGGGGGGGGGGGGGGGGGGGGGGGGAGAGAACCTCCTGCCACATTGGTACTCCACTTATTTATACAATTTTCCCGAATATTAATTTTGACTTCATGACGTAATCTAAGTACATCTTCTTCTCCATAAAAATAGATAGGCCTAGAAAATAAGGGGGGACCACACACACACAAATTATACGAGTTTCATTACGTCATTTTGATGGGGATAGCCTAATTTCAGCAAGTGGTAGGCCTACCAATTTGAAGCGGTATCTCTTCATGCACAAATTCGCACCTTACATTTTTTTTAAATCAAAACAACAACAACAACAACAACAACGAATACACCATGATGTACAATTTGCTGGTTAATGTTCACGGGAACTTATATAACTTAATTCCTCTCCTTTTTAAAGGCCCTTTTTAATGACTGTGAGACTAAAGACGGTCCCTCATTTTCCTGTAACTTTAGTTTTACAAATCGTAAGGGACACTTAAGCAAGGGTATTTCACTTTAAGGCCATCACTATCTGCTTTAAGCAGCTTCATCTCCAATCCGGTGCTGTGTTCTGTCAGGGCCATAAAACCAACAATCTCCTCCCCCTTGCAAACAGCCATCCATAGCGGGACTCATGTTTTGTCCAATCTTTCATGCCAAACAATAATGGTCTTTTATTTGTGTATTTTTCTTTGAACATCTGGCCAACTCATCTCACTGAAATAAGTTTTCAAAATTGTTGTATTGTTAAATACAACCTTGACCACAATGTCCGGGAAAGTGTTTGTTGATAAGGCCAACTTCACGGTCAAATACCCGGATTTTATCAACACAGGGAAAGGAAATGAACTCATACGCAACAACGACTCTAGACATGGGATAAACAAAGTGATTGTTCTTTTGGGGTTGTAGTTATATTGTTTCATAGAATTTGAGAAGAAATTTACATCCACATAAAATTATAAGTCTATGTTGAAAAAACTGCCTTTAATCAAACGTTTTATTTGCTGGGTGCCTTTGTGATTTAGATAAACTAATAATGTTTTTGTTTTGTTGTTCTTGTTGTATAAATTTTCTTTCATTTATTTTGCTCCATTATAATTATGTGTACGTAGAGCCTAAATAGGGAAGGCAAATTTGTACAACATCATGGTTATGTACACTGCAAGAACTGGGGTGTTAACATTAATACCGAGGGTGTTGTGTTGTCACAAGAGAGAAATATCAAAATTAACATCATAATGTGTTCAAATAACACCAATGTAATTGTTTTGGCAGATTTGTTTTTTTAAACACCCTATCATGTAGATTTTAATTCTTTTGCGGTATCTATATGAGACAACACGGTGTCAATTTGAACCTCGCTGTGTTTGCAGTAACAATTTATGTTTCCAAAAACGTATTCGGAACAAACTGAAGGGCTACTTTGAAAATCCTAAAGACTTTATGCATTATTGTTTCCCGGAAAGTACATCCACTAAAATCCTGTAATTTCTCAACTACCTAAATTGTAACATTTCCCCAACTTTATCCTTCTTATTATGTTTTATCTCAGAGTGCAGCGGACGCAAGTACGGTCTGAATTGCTCGGAGACGTGTCACTGTGATATCGCCAGTTGTGACAAGATGACAGGGTCGTGTGCTGGAGGATGCATTCGCAATTGGGCTGCACCAGACTGCGTCACAGGTTAGAAGATGGACAAAAGAGGCAATGTTTCAGTTTGTTGTTGTTGCTGTTGTTGTTATTGTTGTTTATGAGTTTACATTTTGTCATTTTCCCACCGTACTGTCTTGTGTTTTGTGGAAGCCTGCAGTATGGTACCTTGTGGTGAATGCATCATACAAAATGTATAAACAGAAAGTTCAGTTGAATGATTCACAATTGAATAATTTCTCAAAGAATATTGGTCGACTTTTCGGCAAGTGTTAAAGGGGTACATTGCCTTCAAATCTCTCAATATGTTGCTGTTTGGAATTACTTCTTATCATTGTGTAAGAGTTGGTCGTGCATTAAAACAGCTACAGTGTGTTGTAATTAGTGAGTAGTGATTAAAAACATCAATTTTCCTCTTGAAATACAATCAGCGGAACATAGTCCGCCATTCTCTGGGAGTCAACAATTTGGTAAATAACAAAATAGCAGACCGTGTTCTGTCATGAAATTACACAAAAAACCACACAATTTCAAAGGATATTTTTGTGAATCATATCTTCTACTTTGAAAATATCTTTCAAAGATATTCATTTCATAACAAACGCTTTTATAGCCCAAAGCACAGAATCCGTATAGGACATGTGCTCTGAAGGAACGGTATGACGGTCCTTTAAGGATTGTAAAAACAAGTTTGTTTCTAGTACAATCACCCGCTTAGCTTAATCATCACAGCGCCTATCGACGTACTTTTTGTCGAAAGATCATTGCACTGTGACACTGCAGACTATAACAGTTTCGGTATTGTTTTTATGTTTAACATGGTAGAACTAAAGCACAAAGCACTTTCAGTGGTCTTGTTTACAATTCCTCCGTAAAGTTGGAAGTTCCGCTAGTTGAGGAAATATTTCGTATGACTAACAAACATAAATACCTTTAGGGCGAGGTTTTCAAGCACTGTTTAAAACAGGGCCCGATTTCAAACAGCTGCTTAAAGACTAAGGGAAATGTATAAAGTTCAGTTTTGTGATGTAATCATTTTCAAATAGAAAGAGTCCTCCTGTTGGTAGGGAAAAAACAAAAAACAAACAACAACAACAACAACAACAACAACAACAACAACAACAACAACAACACCAACAACAACAACAACAACAACAACAACAACAACAACAACAACAACAACAACGACCACCACAACGACCACCACAACGACCACCACAACGACAACGACAAACAAACAAACAAACATGAATAATAATGACTGGTTACGCTAAAAAAAACTTAAGTTTTTTTTTTTTTACAGAAAAGCACTTTTGGGGTAAAAGATTTACTTAGCGTTAGTGTATAGACGTTATCACAGCTTCCTCCTCGTTGTGTTCCTTGTATGCACCCATTCATTAAATACGAATATCAAAATAAGGGAGCAGGCTATGTTTTCTTCCAGCCTCACTTTGATTACATTATTTTACTTGAAGTGAAGAAAAACAAGATGGCGTAACGTATCATAGGTAATTCTACTATCATTATGTCATGCTCTGCAGGTGTTAAGAGTGCCAGCAACACTAAAGCCAACAGTGGGCAGTCTTCTACATTCACGTGTGTTGTGACTGGCTCGACCCCGCCTGCCCAGCAGAGGGTGCAGCTCTACCGTGTTTCTATCAGCCAGAATTTACAAGCAGTGTCGAGTGTTGTAGAAGAGCAAGATCGACTTGTTACATTCACTGTTCCAGATGTCCAATTGAATGAAGACTTCACTTGCTACATCAATCAGCCGTATGCACTTCTTTCATATGAAGCAGACATGTTTGGTATGTTGTGGTGTATCTAATAGATGTTAAATCCGCATATATAGAAAAAATAATATTATTTGGCTTTTTCTAAATACTAAAGAATATTATTTGTTTTTTACCAAATACTAAAGAATATTATTTGGTTTTTACACTACACCGATGTAGGGTAAAACCAATTATATGGTAGTCATCAATTTTACTCTCGATCAATCTTGGTTGCCTTCGCTATAGGAGTCAGATATGACCTGGTGTAGGTAGTTTAGGCGACTTGGCGTTCGTTTCGGTTATTGAAGCACAAAATTATTTCTTATTACATGCACAATATTTTGTGTGGTAGAGTTAACCGCGCAACATGTGCATGATTTTAAATTCACCCTTCACATAATCGCCCAGTTTAGCCCATAGAGCAAACACCGTCCTTGCTCTATGCCCATACCCATTGTATGACAAAGTTACTAACACTTACTGAAGTTTACCCTTCGTTTGACAGTACCCAGATTACCCAACATTCATGATATTATCATTATTAAGTTTACTCTTCATTTGACATATTTACCCCTGTTATTATATAGACCTTACCCATGATAAGTTTACCCCAGTCAATCCATCACGAGGCACCATTTCCACGAAGCCAACATCCATGATAAGTTTACACTTTCTGCATGACAGCGTTACCAGAGTTATCCCCAGTTAGCCCATCCCATGATAAGTTTACCCTTTTTGCATGACAGTTACAGGAGTTACCCTCAGTATGATATGCATGGCAGAGTTACCAGTCGAGTTACCCCCGGTTAGCCCATACCCATGATAAGTTTACCCCAGTCAATCCATCACGAGGCCACCATTGCCACGAAGCCAACATCCATGATAACTTTACCCTTTCTGCATGACAGAGTTACCAGAGTTAACCACAGCACCACGTGCAACGGAAATACAAGCCCTCGAAGTAACTATAACATGGGACACGTGGAGCTCCCCTGCGCATAGGGGCGATCCCCCCATTACCCATTACACCATCTACTACCGTGAGGATGGATCTCAATGGCAGAGATTCCCTGATGATGTCCCTACTACGAGAACGTCCGAAACAGTCGGTAATCTGCAACCTGAGATGCGATATGAACTCTGCGTGACTGTGTCTAGGGAGGGACCGGGAGGTGAAGGGCCAAGAAGTCCCTCAGTGTCGGTTACAACACCGTGCTCAGGTAAGTGTAGTAACCCGACGTCTTGTCCTTCCTCCACGGTCAGTCAAACATGGAATCTCTATAATTACTTCAACAAATCAAGTCTATCAACATTTTTGTGTGCACAAATTTTCCTTTTTTCTAGTACTCATTTGAAAACATCTGATTGGTGTACGGTTTTGGTGGTACCAACAAGTGCGCCAAAAAGTGACATCGAACAGCTTCCTCACATTACAACATCATAACACTGAAAACCTATTAGACTGGTTCCCCTCTTCGAATTATTCTGTGCCTCGAGCAGTGGTAATCATTTGGCCTTAACACCCACGTGACCAACGTATTATTATTTATTTTCTTGCTAGTTCCGCTGGAACCACCTGAGATTGTTTCAACAGTCAGCAAGGATACTACTCTAAGACAGATAACTGTCCATTGGAAGGTAAGTGTGCAACACTTCCATGAAGAAGACTCTGATTTAGAGTTGTAGTCACCTCAATCAAGCTTTATTACAAATAGTTTTAAAACAGAAAACTGTTTTATTTTCCCCCTTTTGGTTCAATCTGAAGTATTAAGAAAGGTTGTAATTTGAGTTAAAATAAAAAAGCAAAACTTTGTTACAGAAACTGCCTCGCAATTTACACTAGACTTCCATTGATGCAACGGGGAGTAGCTGGCCCTTGAACATGGCTAGAGTTAAGAGAGAACACACAGTTGTGAATATAAAGCAGGTGTAAGATCACTCATTTTTCACTTTAATTCATTTCGGTTTGGCAGGAACTGGAAGCAGGACTTCACGGCTGCAGTTCCGGTCTTATGGAGTACCATGTCCGCTACAGAACCGTCAGCAAATCAAGCACCGGGGAATACACAGAAGTCTCCATCACGGCCCCAGCCAAAACATCATTCAATATATCCAATCTTGAACCCTACACTCAATACGGTATCTCCATTAGTGCTTCCAATGATATAGGACTAGGTCCGTGGAGTGAAGACGTCTTGGCGTATACCCCGGAGGAAACACCACCTCCTCCTCCGAAAGTTACTCTCACCAGTAGCACAGAAGACTCGCTGACACTTCTTATTGAGGCGACTAAACCATATAACCTAAATGGGAATATAAGTCACTATGTTATTCAGTATCAACAATCCTCAGAGACCGATCAGCAACACGTCATCACTGTGGATAACAACGGTTTCAATTTGACGGTTACAATACCAGGGCTTCCTGGATTTACCGACTTCACCATTCAGGTACTTCAGCTTAAAAACAAACGAAAAAGATCGTGAAATTTCACAAAGTTAGCTTGTCGTTGTTTGAAACTGTCTGGAAGGACTCTGGTATTTAACTGACATCCTTCAAAGGAGAAAAAATAGGTCTTGTTTTGGGAGAAGCAGATTTCAAAGCAATTTTAGGCAAATTGCTTTGTTGAGCGATCAAGAATTTCCAGAATTAGTTTCTTATTGTGTATGGACCGGTAAATTTCTTTCTAAAAAATTACACCCAGTTGCCAAACAAATAAAACCCTTAGTTTTATAAAAGTGCGCACTGGATTTGAACACACAAAAGGGGAAAAAAGAAAAGAAGAAAGGAAAAAGAAAAACATCAAAACATTGCCAAACAGTATGCATAATGCTTATTAATGAAGCTAACTTCTTTCCCCTTATTTTTGATCAGGTAAAAATTGTTAACGGAGTTGGTGAAAGCGAATGGAGCAAAATTGTTACTGCAAAAACAGTAAACAAAGGTATAAACTACGTCTAATCAAACAATAACAATATACACTAATTATGTAGGCACTTTTGAACATTGTTTCAATTAAAGAACCATGCTACCCATGGGCCTTAAACATTTCTTAATAATCCACCTCAACTCCTTTGGAGTATGCAGCACCGGCTGCTAAATTACCGCTAAGCTTGCGGATAATTCACATCAACAATTTCTACCCTCGCAGGTACCCATTTACTCATGGGTGATGAGAAACAATTATAGTTAAGTGTCTTGCCCAAGAACACAATTAATGTCATGACCGGGATTCGAACTCCGATGACTTAGCAGATTGTTCTCGTTGCTACGGACCGCTCGGCGTCGCTCCAACCCAATTTTCTTGTTTGTGTTTCGGGTACTTGAAGATTATCATAAAGCTAAACCCTTTTACCAAACTTAAAACTGACAACATAATCAAGTTGATCATCACAATGGTTGTCACACATTAATTGGGGTTCTTTCTCCAACAGGTAACCGTGTGGGAAATGGTGGAAGCGATGGTGGAAGCGTTGCAGGCAGTGTTTTGGGCGTACTGATTGTTCTTCTCCTAGTTGTTGTCGTCGTTGTCTTCGTCGTTGTCTTCATTATATGGAAAAGGTGGGATTTTATTTATGTAAATCAATGGATTAGACGTCATTCATATTTCGATGAATATTCATTTCAATTATCTACTTCTAACCACAAAAAGAACAACAAGCTTGTGGTCCATTCATTGATATAGTTGCCTGTGTTTTTGAAACTGTAAATAATTATGTTTAGTTAAGATTAATAATCCCAAACCCGGGGAATTTCGTTGGTGTTTGATGTTTTTACAAAACAAAACGGAAAGTGCAATTTTGAATCAATCTATCATCCTAAATTGTTAAACTGCTGTGTTACTAATCGTTTAATACTTCAGAGTAAAACAAACCCAATTATTCAATCAAACATTGTTTTTATTGATTTATGACTTTCCAGGAAACAAAAACCCAAGTCTAAGGCACGCCAAATGGAAAAGGAAACAGTGAAACTGCCTCTTACTGAGGTAAACGACAAAAACCTTTACGAAAACACAGGTAAGATCGAGCTCTCTTTCTTACAAAATAAAACCCACGAAACAATTTAAAATATACACCACAAAAGGTAACATTAACCTTTTAATATTTAACTTCTATGTAATTCTAAAAACTTTTTGTGCGCAAATTCCAATTCAATAAAACATTTCTATATAGTTATTTTGTTATCGCTGGCAGGGGTCTGGTTGTACACATCTTTCGATAACAATTTTCATATTTTGTATTTCCTTGACAACCCCTGTTCAATTTGTATTCATTGTAAAAATGTCTAAAGTTGTAAAATAAATTGGCATAAACAACTAAAAATAGCGTTGGGAGAGTTCTAAGAAAGACAGGAATTAACAAAGTGGAAAGTAAATTACATGTATCGTGCACTGAACTTACACTGCAAAAACGAGTGTGTTAAAATTGACACTAGGGTATTGTCACATATAGATGCCAAAAAAAGATTCAACAATTAAAATTAACGCTAAAATAACACAAATTTCTGCCAACACAATTACATTGGAGTAATTTTAACACCCAATTATGTTAATTTTGATTCTTTTGGGTTATCTCTGCAGTACTTTGCGACAACACCCCAGTGTTTGCAGTGATGAATCAAACCATTTATTTATTTTAATTTTTTTTTCCAGAGAAAGTTCCCGAGACGTTGTCATCCGCGAGGACCGATGAAGAGAAAATCAAAGTGGAGCTTGAAAATGATAAAACCATTGTGACTGAAAAGGATCTTATCCCCCCTAAACCTAAGCATAAACCGCTCCCACCTCCCAAAAGTGACACACAATTATTACTTCAGTCGTCTGGTGCCTCTCAGTCTCAGCAAGAGGAACCAGACGAAGTGGTTAATGAAGTTAAATCTGCTGGAGACGATGATGGCGCGTGTTCTCAGTCTGTCTATGGAAACCTTAACATTGGACCGCAGCTTAGCATCCCGATCCCTGTTGCTAAACTTGGAGGTTACATTAAGGAGAAGAAAGCAAGCTCTACGGATAGCCTCAAATATGAATACTCGGTAAGAGCTAATTTAGGAAAAGATGCCGAATCTGACCTTTCAGTTTCATTCATTAATAATTTATGACCATTTTGACTGACCTAAGAATTAAAACAGACGTGGCATAACCATAAGGGCGCAGCTACGGCTAGGACTAGGACTAGGAGCCCCTCTTGCCTCCCCAAATCATAAAATGAAATTTATTATTATTATTTTTACAATTGAATGGTTCGATACATTGAACAGCCCTCTAAATTATGTTTTGGCCCTACTTTCACCCCCACCCCCATGCTCAAAGGAAAATGTCTGGTTACGCCACTGCCCCAAAATAAGATCTTGATACCCAAATATATTGTTACGTTTGCTGTCATGAGTGAAACAGGGAGTGGTCCAATACAGCATCCTCTTGAGGTTAACTTTTCATCTTTTCAAAACCAGAATGTTCCTAAAAGAGAGGGAATTGCATCCTTTTATTTAATCATTTATTTATTTACCTTAGATCCTTCCTGTCGATCAGAAGAAGCCCTGGACAGTAGCAGAGCATCCCGATCTAAAGACAAAAAATCGCTTCAAAAATATCATTCCATGTGAGTCAAGTTATTATATAATAATTATGACTTCATACTGTCTTCTTAGCTTTCACTAAATATTTTTGACTGGACAAGACAAGAGTTGTAGCAACCAGGCAATCTTGGTGGTCTAGTAGTGGTAAGACATCTGCTCTAGAATGGCAAAGGTTGTGGGTTCGAATCCCTCCCGAGTAATATATCGTAGGACGCCCTGTATTCAGGGCGTCCCTGAAATCGAGGCAAATCTTTTACCTCTCTGCGCGCGATGTAAACAGTCCCTAGATACAATTTTTGTGGTTTGACTTGCCAAGCAAAGAGTCTCCTCTCATTTGACCAAAACTTAGAAACATGTAAGGCTCCGCTGGTTAGTTGCACTTGTAAATGCAAAAAGTTGTGGTATTTAGGCATTTCTGCAAGGTACAAAAATATGTCATACTGTCGGGGCCATATAAAAAAAATTCCCCACCGAAAAAGTTTCATCAAACACTTTTTCAATTCACAATTCACGATGATCAAATCATGTGACTGAACATTCTGCTGAGCATTCTGGGGAAAAAAATACAGAGGCTTAAAGAAGCCACGTGCCTTATATCATTTTCTAATAGTCTGGATTATTTTCTTTTTTCGATTATCACTGTTTATTTATATGCTTTATTTTAAATGTTAAGAAACATAAAAAGACACAAAACTAAATAAAAATAAGATTTCAAAGGCAAAAATTATTTAATAATTTTTTATATATTTATTTTTTTAAGTTTTTGAAAAATACCATGGTTATTTTTAGAACTAGATAAAAAATATGTTGAATAAAATGAAGAAAACTGCTGGCTATAGAGTCATACACTAAGTCTCACAGAACACTTGTAGTCACTGCAGATGTTTCTTCCACGTATGGCTTCACCCGGACACCATACTTTCTTGTTTGCATCGAAAACAGGTCAAACTCAAAACAAATGGGACGCTATTGAAGTCATCGAAGATCGGTGCGTGGTGTGAAAGTTTCAATGTCCATCACGTTTTAATATATGTTTGCATATTTCTTATAAACAAAGGAAGGTAATTAGGGCATCAGTTGATTATGGAATATTTTTATTTTTTTTCAATTCAAAGAAAAAGGCATACTACATCGAAAACCGGACAGGGGAGGATACCTGTGAAGTTTATTCACAGGACTCGGACAAGTATTTCATGAATATACAGTGGGTTTTTTATGGCTAAAATTACAAATAATATTCTTTATCCCCAATGGAATTTTAGCTTGTATTAAACCATAGTTGTAAAAAGAAATTTTCATTTTAATGTATGAAATTTTATATAATATAATAGTGTAATAACATTATTATATTACATTCTTGTTGTATTAGATGACCATTCCAGGGTACCACTGGTTCCAATCGACGGGGTACCACTTTCAGATTACTACAACGCAAGCTATATAAAGGTAGGCCCCTACCACCTTGTGATAACTTGTAAAATTAATTGCCATCGACAATTTGTTGATGTTTAATTTTTTTAATAATGGTTACGTGTCTTGCTTTTAAGGACACAAGTGTCAAGACCAGCTGCCTGGATTGTTCAAAGTTGTCATTCTGTTCTGATCATACAATTTTTACTTTCTCCACAGGACTACAACCACAAAAAGTCATTCATTGCAGCAATGGGTAAGAACTCCTTCTTAACCAAGAATTTTAAAAAAACTGAAGAAACTAAAGCTGTCCAGGGCTCGATTTTTTGGGGGGGGTGTTTTTTTTTATTAATTTTTTTATTTATTTTATTTATCAATTCTGATTGTGAAGCCAAGGAAGTACTCTCAGAAAAGCGAACTTAATCACTGTACTAGCCAAGAACCCTATGGAGAGAAGACAAAGAAGGAAGTTTCAGTTTTAGATGTGGGAGGAAAACCCATCAGAATTATTTCAGGGAAAACCCACTCAGTACAGGTAGTACCAGGCCCCAATTTCATTGAGCTGCTTAAGCAAAAAATATTGTTTAAGCATTTCCTGCTTAGCAAAAATAAGCAGCATACCAGTCACAAATGGTGCATATGAAATGGTATTTTGGCTGGTAACCTTATTCTGCTCAGCATAGTTTTTTGTGCTTACCAAAATGGACCCAGGGCTAAGGTATTTCCATTGCTTTCCAACAAACCTTTGATTGGATCTTCTTGAAAACAAAAGTTGATATTATATCAACACCCTCATGCAGATATTTGAAAGTATTTTAATCGTCTATTTGGCATTTTTCTTTGCTTTCTGAAGGCCCAAATGCATCAGCTTTGAACGACTTTTGGCGTATGATCTGGCAGGAACAAATAACCCTCATCGTCATGGTAACAAAACTTGTTGAGAACGGAAAGGTAGGTCTTCGACTGATGAAAAATAGTGTAACTTTCATTATGTACTATTGCAGTACCTTGGATTTGGCAAAGTGCTATTTTCTCGATTGTTTTATCTCTGTGGACCCTGGTTCGAATCCAACCTCACTCCAGAGTGCCTGATGTGGATTGGATTGTCAGTCCCTGACAGGGGGTGGGTAATTTGGGGATTGTCACCACACCTCTTTAACAGAAATTTTTTTCAGACTGCAGGACCCAAAGAAACCCCTTTGTGGCAGAGGAGAGAGCCAATGCACAACTCTATCCACATAAATGGCCCTAGCTGGGAATCGAACCAGGGCCACAGCAGTGTGAGGCGAGCGCTTTATGCACAAGCCAGCCCAACCTTCCAAAATGATATAAAGGGAAATATGAAACTGTTTCAAGTGCATGCTGTCAATAATGGATGTTCAATGGGCCCAATTCCATACAGCTACTTAAGCACAAAAAGTTGCTAAACACAACAAAATTATGCTAACCAGAATATTACCAGTCAAAATACCATGTTATATGTATAATCTGTGACTGGTATCCCATGCTTATTTTTGCTTAGCAAAAAGTTGTTAAATTGTTTAAGCAATCTTTCCTGCTTAAGCAGCTCTATGAAATTGGGCGCAGATTAACAATTATTACATATAATTTGAGGTAGTAAGTATGGCCCGGGGGGGGGGGTCCTGCCCTCTCAAATTTCTACAGAGAAAACAAACAAATATTTTTACCAGTATGGAAATTGGTAGCATAATAATGTAGCATAGCTCACCTCTACTTTTCTTCTCTCTTTTTTCTGAATGAAAATATTTAGGACAAATGCAAGAAGTATTGGCCAAGCCATAAGGATCAGTCGGAGCAATTCGGAGAGGTGGTCGTCAACTTGGTGGAGCAGAAATCTCTGTCTGATTATACCATTCATACACTCAAAGTGCACAAGGTACTGCCTTATTTTAATTTCTCCATTTTAGAAAAGAAATTGTTCTGGTGTTTACAACTTGCATACTTGTGTAGTTTTGAGTATTAAATATTCCACAGGTAAAATCTACTGAGAACACAAAATCTTAAATTTAAAAAAAAAAATCACATTTTCATTAAAGAAGTTTCAAGTCAAGACTGTACAATTTTAACAGCTACGGGCAGAAAATAAATCAATGAAAATGATTGAATTTGAGAAAACTTGGATTGGTAGGTATTTGGCAAAGGGTTTTTGTTACTTCCCATGGCATTCTGGCTAGTAACCCATTTGAAGTGTTGTAGTCAAGTGTTTTTCAGTCGAACATCAAGCACTGCCGAGTACTAAGGTGGAGGAGTAGTATTTGAGTTTGGGAACTTGGGCCATTGAGTGACAAGTAAAAGTGTCTGAGTACCGAGTGTTATGATGTCCGAGTATCCAGTCCATTTGACGTACGAGTATGGGTACATATAAAAAACACCTGCAAAATCAGGTGTAACAAGTTTATTGTTTTTTTAAACTAATCTCTAGCAACAATGTGTGCTTGTTATGATAACTATCTCTTGTACATAAATACTTCAAAGACAACTCAGATTTTACTTTTTCTTTCTGCTATTCCGTTGAATTAACGCACAATCAGAAATTCTCTCGATCATTGAGTACACGTCTTTGAGTACAGATTATTTTTCATTCGAGTATGGACTGTGTACGAGTTCCATCAAAACGGTACTCGAGTAGTACTTAAGGAAAGTTTCAAGTAAAAATATGACAACATTGCCCATTCCTGCTGCGCAACTAATTGTTTGGGGGGGTATATTTGGCTCTGGATAATGAGAAACTCTCAAGGACAATAGGTGGCAGCAGACTCACCAGGTAAATGCATTGTTTTCAGTTAAGTCTCAGCTGCGTACAATGGAAAAGTACCCGGTATGTCTAATGACACCTAACATCCCAAAGTCACCCATTGGTTATTTATGTTTTCATTTAAGGCTGACTGTGAATCGGAGAGTCGTATGATTAAACACTTCACCATGACCTCCTGGCCTGATATGGGCGTACCATTGTACCCAAGCAGCATTCTTAGTCTCATACAAGTTGTCAAGGAAACCAAAAAGAGCCTAATCAACCGTGGGGGAGAAACACCTTTGCTGATCCACTGCAGGTAAATCCATCAACTTTAAAATATTCGGACAACATTCATTGGTGTATGGGGAATCTTTGATGGGGCGATCAGTGAAACATCTTGTTTTCTTTCTTTGTCAAATTTTTTTGAATTTGGGAGGACAGTTCTCTCACTTTAACAGTATTAATTCAAAGTGTTGGGTCAAGAAAATATTTAAGCTGGAAAAAAGAAAATCACTTTTAAAGGCACTGAACACGTTTGGTAATTACTCAAAATATATATTAGCATAAAAACTTACTTGGTAACCAGCAACGGAGAGCTGTTGATAGTATAAAACATTGTGAGAAACCACTCCCTCTGAAGTAACGTAGTTTTTGAGAAAGAGGTAATTTCTCACTAAAATAATAAAATACTTCATGCATGAAGCCTTTTATTAGCATCTGAAAGCACACAAAATTGTGCAACAAGGGTGTTTTTTCTTTCTTTATTTTCTTGCAACTTCGATGACCGATTCAGCCCAAATTTTCACAGGTTTGTTATTTTATGCATATGTTGGGATACACCGAGTGACAATACTGGTCTTTGATAATTACCAAACATGTTCAGTGCCTTTAAAACTGCTGAAAATAAAATTAAAAGGAAAGGGTGAAAATGATGTTCAAATTCAGACCAAAACGATTCCTAATCAACTTTAAAAGTACACAGACATTTTGAGGTCAAAAATAATGTAAGTCTTGAATTGAACCAAAATAAAAAGTTGTGAAATATGAAAAGTGTTGTACCCTCAGATTTAACATATTTTGAAACTTTTGTAAGTCCAACAAAAAATTGTATATCAATTATTATGAAGTTATCCAAATACTTTGGATTGTAATGTATAAATATTTTGTAGGTTTGTCCTTTGTATAATTATTATTGGTTGTATCAATCATTTCTGTATACAGCGCTGGTGTTGGGCGTACAGGAACATTTATCGCCATCTACACGTTGTTAGATATGATGAATCAACGACAACAAATAAGTGTTTACAGTTATGTGAATGAGATGAGGGAGAGTCGAGTCAACATGGTACAAACTTATGTAAGTGAATTGACATTGAACTAGGAAGGATCAATACACAGACCCATTAAGCTCCGCCCCTTAAAGAATTGACCAGTCACAGATAACTTACTTCTCATGTGACCTTAATCCTCCACTATCCGCCACTTATATGTCACTCAACGCCAACATGTTTGGATATGACTGGGATTTGTACTTATAAGACCCAATTTCATAGAGCTGCTTAAACACAAAAAGTGGCTAAGCACAAAATAGATATACTTACCAAAACAAGGCTACCAGCCAAAATACCTTGTCACATGTACAGTTTATGACTGGTAACAAAAACATTCCAGGAAAAATAAGCCCTTTATATGAATAGGAAGAAACAAACTTTGATAGCTTCATTTGGTATGAACAGTTCCTACCAGTTTTGGGGTGATAAAACTACGCACTCAATTCACGGAGATCCATAAATATAATCTTAAATAAAGAATGCCAAAACATTTTTTCCTCAAAAGTGAATTACTTGTCATTTCGTTGATATAACTTTGCAGGATCAGTACGTCTTCATATACTCTGCACTATTGGAGGCTTATCTCTGCGGTGATACGCAAATCCCTACTCAAGATTACCCAGAGACACTAACCAAGCTCAAGAGACTCAATCCCAAGACAAGACGGACGCATCTTGAAGACGAGTTTCGGGTAAATATATTACTTAAAAATTTCTTTATTTTTTAGAAGTGAAGCTTTGGAATAGATACTGCTACGGTTTGAAATGTCACATTTTGCATACCAGAGGTAATTTTGGTTGGTAAGCAGTTTTTAACAACTTTCAGTCAGAAATATTTCTCTGGAGGATTGGTAATGGTATCATTTTTATAATCAGTGAGATTCAAACTTCTCAAAAAAAGAGACAATGGCCTGACATTTCGACCCTAGGAGAGTTTTTCTTGAAGGCTAAATGACAGCACAACAAACAACAAGTATACTGGTGTAACAGAAGAAGTCAGTCAAGTGGAAAAAATTTTGTTTTGCATAAATACTAATCCTGTATTTCATCCTTAAGTTTCCTATTGCTGCTTAACGAGACTAATTGGCGAACTGTTTATAACCATTGTTCATTACCCATAATGTTTTGCTGCTCACACATATTTTTGCTTAGTAACCTTTTCCAGACTTAGTAAATTTGTTCGCTCAGCATCTGTTTGCAATTAGCCAGGGGTTGAAGGTACATACCTACACGATCTCATTATCATTTATAAAAACTAATGATGTTATCTTGTTTTCTTTTAAACAGATCCTGAATCGAGTCACTCCCAAACCAGATGACGCATTTACTGGAGGCCTCCTTCCAGAGAACGCCAACAAGAACAGATTCCCTGACATTCTCCCACGTAAGTTTGTGAAGAATAACAAAACCAAAACAAAAAATATTTGAGAAAGGCAGACTCTGAGCTTAAAATTGCTTCCAATGATCCGACAGGTTGTGCTTTTTGCAACATAAGGTGTTTCATTGGTAAAAAATAAAAAAAAATTATACATCTCTTATAACAGTCACTAATTTTATATCTTTGAGCAAAGATAGAGCTGAAGGTCATGTGTGTTGTGTATTATATACGCGTTCAAGTTACTTAAAGGGACTTGGTGTTTTTTGGCAGTGGCTACAGATTGCACCCAATCACCTTGTATACCCTTGTGAAGTGTCTACAGCCTTTTGCACATTAATCATTTTCTTTTATTTAGTTGAGCGTCATCGACCATTTCTGGTTACTGAAGGAGAAGGCGACGACAGCAATAACTACATCAATGCTGCCTTTGTGGATGTGAGTGTGATATTTTTAGTGAGATCTTTGTGTTTCTTTATAACATGAATCTATGTTTCAGGGGATGCTGCATCATCAGTTCGAAATTTATTTAATTTTTTCTTACTGATTATAATTATAAAACCACAATTCGTAATTGGCTTACTTCCACCATGTGATTTTAAATGTCTTTAAACCACATTAAAGGATGTGTACAACATTGGTAAGATTTAAAATATAAATGTTCACAGATTTGCACATTACATGGTATTAAGATGGTCATGGTGGAAAACTTCCCTTGCTATAATTTTGGGGGAAATGAGTAAAACAATTAGTCTTTATCACGCGTGATAAAATCCAATGTTTGAAAACAGTGAAAATATATTACGGTGTTTTTCACTGTTTTCTCACGACTCCGAACACCAATTTAGCTTAAACTTTCACAGGTTTGTTATTTCATGTATATGTTGGGTCACATCAAGTGTGGATACAGGTCTTTGTCAATTACCATTGTTGCTTTAACGCGCCTTGTGCATCTGTTAGGCTGGACTTTGAAGTTTTTAAATGATTATTTGTTGTAATTATTATTAATAAATGAATGATGTACTATTTTGATAGAGCTTCAATCGGAGAGATGCCTTCATCACAACCCAGATTCCATTACCTAATACCATGGCTGATATTTGGCGTCTTGCATTCGACTGGAATTGCCCGGCAATCGTGACGTTGGACGATCCAAGTTCAGTGTATAATGTAAGTCACGACAAAGAAGTATTGCTATAGTTTTTTATTTTTTATATTTATTTATAAAGTTTTAAACTAAATAAATACCGATCGACAGGGACAGCAAAAACACCCTGAAATGATCAGTTTGTAAAGGTAAAAAGTGTCACATTAAAAATTATTAAAAGATAAAAAATACAAAACCCAAGTGTGATTAACAGAAACAAAGATTAAACAGGACATGTTAAAAAAGCAAAAAGTTATATCTTCATTAATGTGTATTTGCACATATCTATACAAACATACAAAACACTATTTGTTTAATTAGACTGCAAGATTGCTTCAAAGTAGTAGAAAAAGCAATGTCTTGAGCGTATTTGAACTTTGGGATCCATTAAAGTATATGATTCCGACCTTCGATGACTCGGCCACCAGATCTTGAGATTGATGCACTACACCGCTCAGCCACAACACAACATTGAGCCCCCAAAACACCACACAAAAATTGTATAAGGTATTTTGAACAAACTTCTTTTTACCCTACTCAACCCCACAATTATTTGCCGTCATTTGTACTCTTCAATTTATGTTTAATCGTATTTAGAAATGGAAGAAGTTATGGCCCCAGGGTGGTGTGACCCGGTTTGGACCACTCTTCGTTGAACTCATCTCAACAACTGAAGGAAAGGTCTACAAGTGTGAAACTTTCAAGGTATCCAGGAGCGATCAAAAGGTAACATTCTGAGACATGAATGTAATACAGGAAAAGTGGATGAACACATTCAGTAAAGCATGGAATTGTTTCTTAGTTTGGTTCTTGTGGAAGGTGGGAACCTTCATAATATTAGTGTTGACTCTTTATGTGACGCTCCGTTCCAAAAGTAGGCACTACCCTCCAAAACTCAAAACTGGGTTTAGTTGTTCCTCAATATGAGAATAAAAGCTTTCAAAAAAACACCTAATAAGGGACTACAACAGGTTAATATGCCTCAACATATTTACAGAAGGCATTCTTCCAGTCCATTTGTTTGTTTATGTTTTTGTTTATTGCTTTTGAATTATGTCTAGGGCTGTTTCCCACAAGCCTCGGCTGATTTGAACAGCCTCCTTTTACCCACTAGATTATTCTGTACTATTTTTCATTGTCATTATCATCAGTCATGCATACTCTTTGCTGGTATTGTTCTACTATATTTTTGTTGTTCAATGATTCTGTCTTTGTTATTGAGAGTACAGAAATAAATGTTACATTGAACTGAATGTACTTTCACTATTTCCAAGAACTGCCTTATTTTTGCTGATGGGGTGTGTTCTATTTATAATGATGGCTTGTTAACGCTCTATAAAAAATCTTAATTTGGTAAAAACTGTACTTCTTACAATTCTTACTATTGCAGGCTTGATTTATGTACATCTCTGTGGTTTAAATCAGGCCCGTAACCAGGAATTTTTTTTTGGGGGGGGGGCGAATAAAGTTACGATGTGGACTTTTTTCTTTTTTGGGGGGTGGGCGGACTTTTGGGGGGTGGGGGAGGATGTTTTTTTTTTAAGGGGGGGCAAGTTTTATTTTATTTTTATTTTTTGGGGGGCGGACTTTTTTTGTTTTTAATTATTTTGGGCGGTTTTTGGGGGTGGACTTTTTTTTTAAGGGGGAGTGGACTTTTGGGGGTTTTGGGGGGGCGGCGGATTTTTTTATTTTTATATATTTTTTTTTGGCATGTTTTTTTTTTGGGGGGGGCGGACTATTTGGGGGGGGCGTCCGCCCCCCGCCCCCCCCCCTGGTTACGCGCCTGGTTTCAATAGTATTTTTAGTTCTGAAATAGGTTTTGCGGTTTTAGTAGTTACAATTTTGGTACACTTTACTTTGTAATAAGGCGTGCCGTTTTTTCTTCTGTTGTTTTTCTGCATTTCTGCTACAAATTTTGTTCAGTGTTAATTTTTGGGGTAGTTTCTACGTAAGGTGCTCTATTAATGGCACTATTATTAATGTTTTATTATTATATTATTTAATTAATTAATTAAGATGAAGAACAACAAGACCAGTGCTACACTGATGTTGTGGGAATGTTAACAAAAAAATTGACACATTTTTTTAACGAAATTTGATCATCTTGTTGCAGGACAAATCGATCATTGTCAAACATTTCCAACTACTTGGCTGGGCCAGTAACCAAGACAAGCCGAGTTCTCCACACTGTATTCTGGATCTTTTAGATGCCGTACAACGATGGAAAGATGAATGTCACTCTTCCCGGCCAGCAATCGTACAGTGCTTGTGAGTTATGGTTGCACAAATATCACTAACAATTTAAAAAGTATTAAATAGTCGCAGACTGTGTTCATGTTTTGTGTGATCAACCATTTTACATGAAATAACAAACCGGTGAAAATTTGGGCTTAATCCGTTGTGTGAGTCGGGAGAAAATAGTGAAAAACCACGCACTATATCCAGCATGTAAAGACATTGTCCTTAATTTTGGTTGTAACAACCAAAATCAGCTGTTGGTTTTTGTTTCAGTTTCAGATACAGTTTTCTTGATTATGACTTAATTTCAGAGGGAAATATTTCAGCGAAAAAAAAAAAATTGTTCTAGTATGAACTTCATAATCAGTAAGCTTACAGACTAAAATTAACAATGATGTTTTCTATCCTTACTAATCCGGTATAAGATGTTTAACAAAAGATCACTAGACCTGAGGGCCCAATAATGAAAAGCACAAAAAAGTAGCTAAGCAAAACAAAATTATGCTTACCAGAATATTAATAAGGTTACCAGCCAAAATATCATGCCACCTGTGACTGGTGTCCTGCTCATTTTTGCTTAGCAGAACAGTTGTTTCTGCCTAAGGGGGCTCTACTTGGGCCCTGTTCAAAGACCACGTTAAAACGAAGTGACTTTGGCCACTGGTAATTAGCAGCCGTGACAATGTTGAAGAATAGGCCTTTTCGGTGGTCTAGCCATAGCCACTATGAAAGCCATGCATCAATTCAGACATGGCTATGGCTGTTGGCTGCAGTGATAATATTGAAGAATAGACCTTTCTATTATTATTATTATTATTATTATTATTATTTTATTTGCCATAACAGTACAAAACAAAATACAAGACAATATACCCCGAGATGGGCAAGGGACAACAAAAGCAAATACATACTATGATCCGTAGATCTGTTGCCCCACATCTACCCATGTACATTTTGTTGGTTTATTTATCAGAAATGGAGTGGGTCGAAGTGGAGTGTTCTGTGCCGTTTCAACCGTTGCTGAGAAAATAACGAGCGATGATGCAGTGGATATTTTCCAAGCAGTGAAAAGACTTCGGATGAACCGTCCACTGATGGTCGAGACATTGGTCAGTACTGAACATAAACATATTTTGTTTCATTGCATTCCTGTTTTGGTTTTTTTCGAGTGCACTTATTTTTTCATCTGGCACCCCTGGACAAACATATTGACCAAATAGGGCTAGATAGCTCAGTTGGTAGAGCACCGGCACACTAACCTGAAATTGCAGAATCAAGTCCCACTCTAGTCAATTTGTCTTTGTTCAACTCGGAATTATTTATTCATATGACTCTTTTTGTTTGTACCTATATTTTGTCTGCTTTTCTGTTAATTCTCAATTTTTGTTGAAGATCTTCCAACCTGTGTTGTCCCATTTTCCATTTGTATTGTTTTCTAATTTGCCTCTACTGTCATGGCTGTATTAATTTATAGCTATTGCTGAGGACCAACTGCCTTTCCCATTATTTTTGCCTTTATTTATTTACTTCGCTGAAAGAGGAAGGGAAATGTCAAATTCAATTTGTCAACAAAATGTACTACAAACCATGTGATAATAAATATGCTACTAAGGATTCAAACTGCCTCTAGCCATTGGGGTAGCTCAGTGGTCTAGTGGTAAGACATCTGCTCTAGCAATGCAAAGGTCGTGGGTTCGAATCCCACCTGAGTGATTTGCCTGTGGATTTTTTTCACAGGACTGGTAAGTACTGAGTATACAGTGCTTAACACACATCGGTGTAAGGGTCAATACCAAATTATATTCTTTATCCCCGATGCCAACAAAAAATAAAAATTTAAACAAATATGCTTTCTACATATTCCAGAATACTGTATTTTTCTTAACGTTGCATTGATTTCTTCTTTTTTAACAGGAACAGTACATTCTGTGCTATGAGGTCATACTAGAACATCTTCAGCGATTCCAACAGTATGGCAATCTACACTACTAAGAATTACTCACTCCAGGCGGAAACTAATAAAATACTTTCTAGAAGTAATTTCAAAGACCACGAAAATATAGGATTTGTTTCGGTTCTTTCCAGCAGGTATTATGTAAGCTGAAATGAAATAAAAATAAATCATTGAGGCACATTTGTCACTATATCAAATTGACATTTATTATGTTGTCATGACGATGGTGGCCACTACTTGTTCAGTAGAAGTAAGACCAAAGTTCAAAATAAAAAACGTTTTCCAAACAATTTAAAAGGAAGGGGGAAATAAGTTTCCTTTTTGATTTAGCTCTGATTTTGTGTGTAACAAATCTTGACTGCAAAGTTGACAACATTTAAGGCACCCCAAGGGCTTAACCGTACTTAATCTATAATTTTTAAATAACAATTTTTACAAATTGTAATACCTTTGAATTGTTTGAATTGAAGTATTTAAACAATTTAAAGCATAGTTCCAAACTGCTCTGATCTTTAGCTTAGTAGGTAGAGGTCAAAGGGGCATGATTCAACGAAGCATCTGTAGGTGCGCTTATAATTTTCTGATTACTGTAAATATATAGACCAATCCATTTGAAGTCAACTTTTGTTTGTCACGTGTGATTTCCACCATTACTGGGATGAGTTTACACTTGTGTATGTTTTAACACGCGTCGTGCTGGTGTTTTTGTACTGTTTCGTCAAGATCATTGGTCAGTGATGCCTATGAAGCTAACAGAATGAGCACTGGGCCGAATGTATGGCATAGGGCCTACCCAGTACTACTTTCATAATAATTGAAATGTTTACTGGTACTGTTTTTATCAAATGTACAGCGTGCCGAGATAATTGTATGGGGTGCATCTAAAACAATAAATGATTAGATTAAGAACACAAGTGTCAAGACCAGGACTTGAACCAATGCCCTGCTGATCAGAATATCAGTGGTGTGTCAAGGCCGGGCGGTTAAGAGCGACTCAAGCTCTTGTGTGGGTTCGAGTCCCAGTCCTGGCACTTGTGACCTTGAGCAAGGATCGAACATTAAGCCGGAGGTCCCCTGTACTAGAATTGGTAGTGCAGGTAAAAGAACCCAGAACACTTATTGTGGAAGAGTAGGGGGTTAAAATATTTGTAAATATTTGTTAATCGATTGAACCTCATAGACCAGTACATAATATAATTTTGTTTTACTTGTAATATTTGCTCAACTTGCTTTTGGCAATATACTTTCTTTACTGTCTGCTCGCAGTGCAGTTAGTTGTGACATATTTTACAACTTTGAAGGTTGTACATATACTCGGAAGATACACTTAAGAACTATATTTTTAATTCAACATTATTTCATGTTGAAGAGATTGTAACAATATTTCTCAAAAAGAGTTGTAAATAATAACTGCATAGATACGTATTATTTTTTCCACCTGTATAGTTTGCTTATATTGTTTGCTAACATACAATCCAGAAATTAATATGTTTTGGTAAATGGTGAATTTTTAGTCCATTTGTAAAGTTTTTATATGAAGATGTCTTTCTATTTTTCTGTGTCAATGGAAGCTTAAAGTTAGGATCATTGATTGGAAAATGCTCAACAAATTATTGACATCAAAATTTATTTGGTGAGAAACACTGAAGCTATTAATAGTTTAAACTATTTCGAGAAAGGATTCCCTTCGAAGTAATACGGTTTGGATAATTTTTCACCCAAAACATTTGAGTAGAGAAACGGTTCATGCATGAATCGTTTCTCAGATTTCTGAGGGTTTGTGTTTGTTAGTGAATGCTGCGGCCAGAGATATGGTTGGTACCCTGTGTCACCTCACTAAATTTTGGATGTATTGACGTTCTTGTGAAAATACCACAACAACTTTTTGCCATTTCTCAGCAAGTAGACACTGTCACAAGTGATTTTTATTGTATCTTTCTTTATAATTTTGCCTACAAATGGGCATTACAGTGACAAAAACCAATCTGTGATGCTACCTTAAGTTCCTGTATATTTTACACGGACAATTAAATTTTTATTGGCATGGGTTGTTTTTCCCACCCCGTTGGATCCATCAAGAATGCAGTTGTGTAGAATGCCAGATGCAAGGATTGTTTACCAGTACATCTTAGATCAAACTTAAGCTCACTTTTGTTGTTCGACATCGTCCGACTCATTTCCTTCCTCTGTTCTCTGCTCCTTCTGTCTTGCTCTTTTGTTTTGATGACGTGCTCTTTTCTCTTCAAGTGTTTCTAAGGAGGATCTGAAATAAAAGGCATAAGGACTTACATCAATGAGTTTGTAGTATCTCTTGTGTTTCGCTCGTGAAAATTTCATCAAAATTGGTTGCCCTTTCTTTTTGGTGGAAGATGTTAAGTCTCTTGGCGATGACTAGAGCAGGCTAAAAACTCACTCTGCAGCAGTGAAGATTAAAACGAAAAGTCCCTTCCAATCTCCTACCTCCCCCCAAGGTAGTAGTTAATAAGCAGGTCAGTTCTTTTCGGAACCAAGTAGTATCCCGAAATATACTCCGCAGCAGTAGAATAAATAGCAAGACAAATTCTAAAGTACAAATTCATACTGAATATACATTGATACTTCACGATGCAATGCCTCAAAACCCACATATGTTTGAGTTTATTGCTTTACAAGTGCTGCCTGAAGTAGTGAAACTTACGATGGTTTTGCCCTGGCCTTGGGACCCCAGTTGGGAGCAGGGTTGGCAGGGAATCTTGGGATGCCCTGTTTGCGAGACGTCGGCATGGCGTCTTCTCTCACATCGAAGGAAACTTCAATACTAGAAGAGGAGGAGAACAACAACAAAACAAATGAAGGTATCGAGGCTCAACTACAAAGAATTGCTAGGTGGTCTATTTGACAAACCAAATCGTTTGCCAGGCAAGTAACTTCTTGCAAACAAGTGGCATTTAGCTAATGGTGTATTTCTGTTTCAAAAATACTGTGCTTAGGATTTCAAATACTTGGGTTTAGACAAATTCTTGAATTATGTACCTGACAGGCTAGTCTAAGTAACCCATTAGTAACCCATCTGTGGATTGGATAGTCCAAACCATTGCAGAGTCCTTTGCCGTTTATTGGACAGCATAATTATTGGACTGTGGACTGATTAAATTTGCCCTATTCATAATGTATTGTATTGGTTCCAACCTTAAAATGACTATTGGGAAAATCAAGTTTCTGGATCTCGGCCTTAATTGCAGTCATTGTTTCTTAAACTTTTTATTTTCAAATCTTTAAATAAAAAATTTGTAATTTACAGCTTCAATGTATGGCATTACATATATCATTCATTGCTGTGTTTGCAGACTTACCTTGATTTTTGGCTCAATATGACGCTACTGACACTGGTATCCTCTAGTTTGCAGACTTACCTTGATTTTTGGCTCAATATGACGCTACTGACACTGGTATCCTCTAGTTTGCGTTTCCTTGTGACTGGATTTAATTTTACCTGAAAATGAAACAAGATAATAAGTGGTTTTATCCCACTTGAGAGAATTTCAAAGGGATAATTCTTTTTTTTCTACACGGTATACAGAGCCATCTTCGAACTATATGAAACATTTAATTACATAGCACCGTGTAACCATTTACAAGGTGCTGTAGCACAAGCTACAGCCAGCCATACCAGAAAACACAGGAGTGAACCCTTTCCCTTAACGATAAGTTTACTGGGTTATTCTACGTGCATTACACAACACACAACCCTACAGCCTTAAGTCCCATCCAAAGGACAAAGCAATTATGGTGAAGTGTCTTGCTTGTGGACACAAGTGTCACGACCAGGACTCGAACCCACACTCCCCTGGTCAGAAACACCAAACCTTGAGTCCAGTGCACTTGACCACTCAGCCACGACACGCCCAGATAAAATACAGGCTCATCGAAGTTGATCTTTTCTTGAACTTTCTCTAAATAACGCAGCTAAAAGGTTTTGTGCTGTTTGTCCCCTTTCTTCATACAAACAGTTTTTTGTTTTTTTAAAATTGTCATCTGCATAAAAAGTAAAATGAAATGTTGTTATTAGACCCAGTGTACTTTTTTGCACATACACGCCGTCCAAGCAAAACTCACCCACTCTTTGACGATGTCCCAGACAACAGAATGAGGTGCATCAGTCTTGACGGCCTCCGCTGTGATATGGGACTGAGAAACTCTGTAACCAGCGTGCATCAACGCTGAGCGGAACTTCTTCAGAGGTGGACACGCGCTGCGGACGTGGTGAAACAGCTGACTGAATTTGTGGTAGAGTGGACAGTCTAAAAGCTCCTTTAAACAAAAACAAAAGAGTGGAAAATAAATGTACAGTTAAATACATTGGATTTATAAATGTGCCTTATTCAAAGGAAGAAAGGCTGTGTTCGGATTGATGGCTTCCACTATGACCGGATCACTGACATTTCCATCAGCCGTAACCAAAGTTTAAACAAAAAATCTCCCGTGGTACAAATTGAACAAGAACAAATTATGGGAAGCATTGTTCAACTGTTAAGGACCACACACAAATGCCGAGTACCTCACTGATCAGTGAGAATCACACCTCACTGATTAGTGTAAGAATCATACCTCACTGATCAGTGTGAAAATTATACGTCTCTGATCAGTGCGAAAATCATACCTCACCGATCAGTGTGAGAATCATACCTCACTGATCAGTGAGAATCACACCTCACTGATTAGTGTAAGAATCATACCTCACTGATCAGTGAGAATCACACCTCACTGATCAGTGTAAGAATCATACCTCACTGATCAGTGAGAATCACACCTCACTGATTAATGTAAGAATCATACCTCACTGATCAGTGCGAGAATCATACCTCACTGATCAGTGAGAATCACACCTCACTGATTAGTGTAAGAATCATACCTCGCTGATCAGTGTGAGAATCATACCTCACTGATCAGTGTGAGAATCATACCTCACTGATCAGAGTGAAAATCATACCTCACTGACTAGTGTGAGAATCCCCTTCATCCTGGTGTGAGTGTGGAACCGATCGGAGTGGGTCGTTACATGACCCAAAAGTTTCTTGACAAACTCAGGGTCATGAAGAGGTTCTGCCCATATTGGGCCTCCAAGCTGCACAAAAAAATAAAATAATAAACAACAAGTTTAAAACAAACAAAACTGTTACGCTAAGAACTCTCTCTCTCTCGCTTGTTTTTTCTGTGTTTAGCAAGCTCTGACCAAAGCTTTTACAATAAGCAAGTTTTAAAAACAACTCTTTATCTAGAAAGCTTTTGATTCAAATATGTTGTGTTATAGCCTTTAACCAAAATGCAAATTTTTAAAAACCGAAATCTTTGTTTCACATAGAAACTAACAAGTATTGGATCTTAAGAAACCTCAAAAGAACCCATTTCTCTGTCATCTCTTTCCACTTGACTGCTTTTGTTACACCAGTATACCTGTGTATGTGTATTGTTTTGTCATTTAGCCTGCTAGGGTCAAAACGTCAGGCCACTAACTCATTTTTGCATTGATAACATAGGTCCTTTTTGGTTGGTATGCAGTTCGCAACAGCTAATTCTATTTTCTCAAAAAATCTATTTTTTTTCTGAATTAAGACCACTTCAAGAAAATGTTCTCAGGTAGACTTGTGCTCATATCCACTCAGTATCAAATGTAATTTCACATTGTTCCTTAATCATTTTGAAATGTAGTGCAAGGTTGCAATGGCGCACTGTCCCTTTAAATGAAGCGACTCAAAGAAAATTTGCTTACAATAAATCTTGAACCACAGTTTTCACAGTTCTGACCAACAGGCGGTCCAAAGGCACTCTTGTATCTGAAATTCCTGGCAAAACAAGAGAAAATCTCCATTAAAACATTTCTAAATTAACAACACAGCATTGCTGAATCAACTTTTACAGATATTGGATCAAAGTTCACCCAATCCCCTTAGAAATTTAGCTCAGAGCTGTTCTACTTCAATAAGTAAACCTAGCTCTCTTGTGGTCAAGGTTTTCTTAAAATTTCAAGACTAAAATGTCTCATAAGAAACAACAAATTGTTGAGGTATCCCTTTCAATCCTGAGAAACTTTTGATAGTATCTTTCTTCTTTGGAATCATTAATCCTGACTTTCTATCACCATTTGAGATTTATTTCCCCTACCATAGGGAAAGAAAGGTTTAAACTTTTTTCTTAAGTTATTGAAAATCTCTGACTATACATAACTTACTTGGGATTGTCTGCAATTGGAAGAAGTCGTCCCATGCGCTGTAGATGGAAGTTATCACATCCCTCACAGTGGTAAACCAACGCTTTCTTGCTGTGGGAAAATCAGAATAACAAAATACATTAAGTCCAAACATTCCCAAAAATGCAATAGATTGTTATTGTTATTACTTTTTTTAAATGTAAGGCCGCCCCAAACAGGGCTAAAAGCCACTCTTGGTAAAGAGGCAACAAGAAGAAAATTTATAAGATGAAAATAACTCAGGGAGCTGAAGGTAAGAATTGATATTCCTCTTAAAACAGTCTAGATTGTAGGATGGAGGGGTAAATGCACAAGGCTGACTTTACAGCACTGAAATAACTTTATGAAAGTAGAAAGCAAATACTGTAGTGGAATTTTCAGTGTAGCGATAAGTAATTGATAATGTAACTCACGCAGCTGACTGTTTGACCTTTGACTGGCTGGTATGAACCCGTACAAAGAGACGAATGTAGAAGTCTACACTGACCGAGAGCAGAGGTTCAATGTGACGATGATGTATATTTGCATGCATCTCCACTGAATGAAGAACTATCCGTAATGCCTGGATAGTAATATCAAAAGAATTATTCAAGTATAAATCTTCACATTTAAAAGAGGAGCTCCAACCCAAGATTAAATTCAGTTTTGAAAATGGGAAAAAAAACCTATAACCTCACATTAACATGGTCCTTATGAAAGCGTTTCTAGCCTCAGGTTAAAATGGTGTAAAATGCCACTGTGTTTGATGCCCTTCAGGTGCAATTTTTTTCAACATCCAAAAACATTCGATGACCCAACATTTCAAAAATATGGTCTGCACATTTTTTGTACAGAGAATGTTTAGTTCATTTCTTAAATGTAATGCTATTCAATCAAAAATACACTGAATTTGAGCAGAAATTACTCTTTGGAAAATACAGACCTACGTTTCAAATTTTGGGTTAAACTTAAATTGTGAAAGGTTTGTTATTTTCATAAACACTGCCTGTGACTATTTTGTCAGCTCTACCAATCCTTTAATAATAATAATAATAATAATAATAATAATAATAGTGGCTTCTTATATAGCGCTCAGGTCCGTCACTCAGTGACGCTCATGGCGCTTCAACATTATTACCCTTGGTCACTGGGCCATTTTTGTGTCATTCCTTTAACCATCTCAGCTCCCTGGGGAGTATACAGCCTGTGCTGCCAAATGTGTAGCGCATCAAGCTAAATCAATCACAAGAACCATCTCTGCCCTCACAGGTACCCATTTTACCCCTGGGTGGAGAGAAGCAATTATAGTTAAGTGTCTTGCTCAAGGACACAAGTGTCACGACCGGGACTCGAACCCACACTCTGCTGATCAGAAACACCAGAGCTTGGATCCGGTGCTCTTATCCGCTCGGCCACGACAATATATCATTGTCTTTATACATCCCTATTGAAGTACTTAATCGTACCATTTCATGGCAGTATTTTGCCCTCAGTGACATAGCTCCGTACTTGGCATGGCATGCCTCGCTGCGGTTACCACAGAGTACGGCCATATCCGTACATGTTACACACAGGATTCCACCATCCTTGACTGCCTGCATAGAGCCATTCAGGAACTTGGCTGGGCTGCCGTATGGATCCAGATCGACAACGTCCACACGATTAGTCAGGTGGTACTGGTTCATGATTAGTCTAAACACAAACAAAAGATTAGGAAAATTAAAACACTATCTCAAGATTCCTCACCTAGTCTGAAGTACTTGGCGTGTCGTGGCCGAGCGAATAAAAACACAGGACTGAAGCTCTGGTGTTTCTGATAAGCAGAGTGTGGGTTCGAGTCCCGGTCATGACACTTGTGTTCTCAAGCAAGACACTTAACCATTATTGTTTTGGCCTTTCATTCATTCTAGTAACTTTGTTGCGTGTCGTGGCCGAGTGGATAAGAGCACTGGACTCAAGCTCTGGTGTTTCTGATCAGCAGAGTGTTGGTTTGAGTCCCGGTCTTGACACTTGTGTCCTTAAGCAAGACACTTACTCATTATTGCCTGGACGTAAAGCCGTAGGTCCCGTGTGTTGTGTAATGCATGTAAAATAACCTAGTGAGAAGGGGTTTGCACCGGTGTTCCTGGTTTGATTGGCTGCATATTGCACCACAGCACCTTGTAAACCATTACATGGTGCTATGTAAAGGAATAGGTCTCATACTTCAAAACATAGCTCCGCATACCTTGCAGGAAAACATACTGCGCACAGAGACAGCCATTGGGTGTAATAAAGAGCTATAAAAGAACATTATTATTATTATTTATTATTTTAAATGTGCAAAACTATTTGGCACTAATCCAACTTGAGTTTTATCACAGCACAGCCATCTTATTTTTCTGCCATTCAAACCAATGCACAGCCATAATGAGGCTGGAAGGTATGGCAAGAATCAGTCCAAATCTTGTTATTGCCTCATCACAAACTGTTTGTAATATACTTTTATACAAACGAGTAAGACCATTGATTTGAAACTGTGTGTGTTTACAAACTCTGTTACGTGTCCACTGCACTTACGAAGCGTCACCGTGGCTGGCTGTCACCAAATGCTCCACGTTATTCTCTTTGATGTTACGCTGGATGGTCTTAAAGGCCTGGTAGTTCCAGTCATTAGAGACAATGTTTTTCAACCCAGGGATTTCCTTGGCATAACGTACTCCTCTCAATCCAGTGGCGGACAAGCCTTCTAGAATACACAGTCCATCCTAAAAGACAAATATAAATCTAATCAAGTCCTTTTCAATTCAACTATTATTCTAAAGCTGCATAGCAAAAAAATATATTAAAAAAACAACCCATTGGTACCTACCTGGTAACCTGGGCCCAATTTTATAAAGCCTGTAAGCACACAAACTTGCTAAGCACTGAAAATCTTGCTTTGCAGAAACAGGTTACCAGCCAACATTCCACGGGTTGTAAGAACAAAGTTCCACTTTTTCAATGACCTGGGGCCGATTTCACAAAGCACTAAGATTCATCTTGAGATGAGTTGTCAATATCGCCATAGTGATATTGCCCCCTTGAGGAGCAGTGCTGCCTTGAAGGCCTGATGGCAGCAAACGAGAAGGCTGTGAGATGTGCCCAATCCTGGCCAAACATTTGAAGAGTAGATGATGGACTCGAAAGAAGAAGTGATTTGTGTTGTGACATTTTTACACTTTGCTTAGCAACTAAGATTGATACAAAGTAAAGATCAATTTAGCTCTTTGTGAAATCGAACCCAATAATGCCAAGCTTTGGTTCTAGACATAAAGAGGCATGTGAAGGAAACATCGGCTATAGAAGGATGAAGAGCCCCATACATCAAATATCGACAGGATCTCGATTCTCTACTTACCTCGCAATATTCTCCAGGGCGGTATGTCTGTTCTTTATCTTCAGTGATGTTCTCACTTTCTAGAGTTGTCTCCTCTTTCCCTTCCAAGTCTTTGCTGGACTCGTAAGAAACTATTACAAAATATTCCCTTTATCATTACTTTCTGTATTGCTATGTTTGGGAAGGCAAATAAATGTTTTATATTCATATGCGGATATTCAATTTAATTTTCATCTTTTATTCAACATCAAACTGTGAGACCTATTGACTAAAACAGACATTGTCTCCTGTAAACAAATCTTAAAGTTTTAATGTTTTCTCTAGTCCCTAAGTACACAGGGTTCAAAACAACACATTAAAGAAGTTTGATATGAAACTATTAAAGAAAATATAAAACAAAAAAGTACCTTTAAATCCTTTGCTCGCCAAATGTTCTTCAGCATGTACATTTATAACTGCAATTCTGGAAACAAATTCAGAAAGCTGATTTTAGTTGTACGTAGGACATCAGTTGACAGCAAGTAAAACAGAAAGCAAACTATATGTTATACAATGTTTTGGTATATTTGTTTACAAAAACCTATACAATGATGGTGCAGAGTATTTTGGTTGTTTTTTCTCTTTTCCACCTTAAAAAAAAGGGCTACAATTATTGACTTACGTCAAATCCCTGTTGAACTGCTGGACTGGATTATAAAACACCTCATTCAGGGATGGAAACATTATCCTTGCCTGACCTTCCTGAATCATTGCAGGAGTGCCACCCCCTGATGCTGGTACAGTCTTGTCCTCCTGGCATTGGACATTCACACCTTTTCCAGTATCTTCCTGAATCGCTGCAGGAGTAGCTCCCCCTGAATCTGGGATGGTCTTGGCATCCTGAGAAACTTGTCCATCCATGTCTTGTACATCAATTGATGAATTTGGGATGACCTCAGAATTGTTCTCAGTCATATTTCTGGTGTTCAATGATGAGGTTTTTGTGTTACCTCCGTCTGTTGTTGACTGAACGCAGCTGGATTGGTCTGAAGGGGACACAGCTGGCAAAGATTCAACTCCATCTTCATCTATATCCATCTCCATCTCCATACTCAGATAAACTGGACTCCTGGAGAAAACAAGAAAACCAAATATCGTCACATCACCTCAAAAACATTGTATCGCGATTGCGCAATGTATGTTGTAGGCTGTGGTTTTAAGCCGCATTTTAATTAAAACACCAGCCAATTGGTTTGATCAGAAGGTGATGACGTCACCAATATGTTCTTCTGGTCAAAACACTGTGGCCCTACAATGGGTATGTGCAAAGACACTGGACTCCCTCCGCTTCAAAATCAAGCATGTCAAGTCAACTTTCAAGAAGTTAAGTGTAGGTAGTCAACTCAAGTTAGGCCTAATTAGTACTTAGTAGCTTTAATTGGCACTATTTACCATATGGGGCTAGTTAGCCCACCTTGTTGGGCTGTAATGGCTCTCTTTTAACATCGGTCTCATAACACTCACCATTACAGCCCACCATCCATACATGTCTTAAACGCGAAGTTTTAAAGTACGAGCAAGTCGTACCTCTTTGATCGCAAATTTCTCCCGTTTATAAACATCCCATACTACTCCAACCTACCTTACTTTGTTCCTTACATCTGAGGAATTTTTATGATACATTCCATGGGTCACCAAATGATGGCTTCATTTAAATATGATTTTTTGAAAATGGCCAAAAAAAACGGTGTACAAAAATCGCATTGAAGTTCGTCGTGCCTGGGGGCCGCCATCTTACTTATGATTCGCTGCCTGTTAATCATGAGAAAGTCAGGGCGCCCGGCTGGTCTGCCAAGTCATAAATATGTATGAGGTGACGTCGCGCGGTACTGTAGCTAGCTTGAGACTTGCCCATCTAATGAATATGACCGTGACGCTGCATGTAGCTTCACAAGTTGCATGTTCATTGGGTGAGCGACATAAGTTAGCCCGCGACGTCATCTTATGCATATTAATGACTTGGTAGATCAGCCGGGCGCCCTGACTTTCTCATGATTAACAGGCAGCAAATCATAAGTAAGATGGCGGCCCCCAGGCACGACGAACTTCAATGCGATTTTTGTACACCGTTTTTTTTTGCCATTTTCTAAAAATCATATTTAAATGAAGCCATCATTTGGTGACCCATGGAATGTATCATAAAAATTCCTCAGATGTAAGGAACAAAGTAAGGTAGGTTGGAGTAGTATGGGATGTTTATAAACGGGAGAAATGTGCGATCAAAGAGGTACGACTTGCTCGTACTTTAAAACTTCGCGTTTAAGACATGTATGGATGGTGGGCTGTAATGCACTAATGGTGAGTGTTATGAGACCGATGTTAAAAGAGAGCCATTACAGCCCAACAAGGTGGGCTAGGGGCTAGTCAACACATACCTAGTCATATAGTTCTAGGTAAATTAGCCCCATAAAAAATTGTGCCAAATTCGCTGTAAAATTAATGCCATAGGATAGGACTACTAGTGTAGTAGTAGTAGTAGTAGGACTAGGAGGGCAGGGAGGCATCTTCCTGCCGCCTAGCTGGCTGCTGTCCGGAATTAGGGCACCTTGTTGTTGTTATCGGTTATACGCGGTTGAAACTGAAAGGATGAGGATAACAAAAACAGTTCAACCTGCAACATTTTAAAAGGCTACAACACAAAATATATTTGACAGTAAAACTCACAGTGACAGTGACGTTCTAATCAACAAACACTGAAAACAATTTCGGCAACTCGATGGATGCTCTGCTGCTCAGCTGGACACGTTTTCCGATTGTTGACAATTTTTTACTGACCGATTGTAAACTCTTGGTGGCGGTTTGATGGTCACAGCGCCACCATAAGTTTGAAATTGGTCAGTGTTCGATTTAATTTTCACCTTCTTGTTGGGCTCCTTTTTGATAAGTATTTTTTTCACGGGTTTATTAAAGTTGTTAAATGGATAACTCTGAGAAAAAGACTCTTTTAAGTTTCGCAATAAATCTTCTACAAAAGTTCAACAGTGAAAATCACAAATTACAATGTACTGGTACCCTGTTGATTCAGTTAAGTTGCAACTGCTTTGCTTGCGAACCAGGGATTTGACCAACTAGTCAGATACTCTAAATGTCAAAATATTGTACCTTCCGTTTGTACTACAAGGAGGAGGGAACACGACGAACAACAACAACGCATTCGCGCGAAAAAAGAAATTTCCCGCGATTAGAACATGTTTTGTTGGTCAAAATGTATGTCAATTCTAAATACTAAATTCATGACACTGCATCAACGTCGCTTTGTCTACTTGCGAGAGTACAGCTATTTTGAAACGTCCACCTCAAACTTTAGGTATCTTGTCTGAATTGTATATGAGTGTTGTATTTGCAAGAAACTGCAGACAGTTTGTGCTAGTGTTTTCGGGAGTGCAGCAGAGAAAATTTGGGGCAGCAATACATCAAAGTTGTTGCCTTGCCTGGTGCAGACGACAGCAAAGCGGTATTGAATTTCAAGCAGGTAGCTTCAAGCCAAATTTAGCTGGCAAGATGGCTCAGCGATCCATCATGTGAGTTGGTATTTCTTTTATTTTAAATGTATGTTTATTCTCTGTCGGTACATGGTGGTATTTAGGCAATTTATTTTGGGCAAAAATTTAAAAAGAACCTAACTTAAACTTTAAAAATAAAAGAAAAATCATTTCATTTGCCATTTGTAAATTGTACTAGGCCTATTATTATTTTACCTCGAGAGTCTATGGATTGGTCATGTCAAGGACAGGGTAGACTTACAAAAAATACTTGTAGTAGTAGTACGTAGTCAATTAATTAAAGAGACAGATTTTTGTGCTAGTAATACTAATAGTATAGACTGAGTGTAGTGTAGTACTGTCTGTAGATAAGTTAGTACTAAACTTGATATTTTACCACCAGTGATGGTGAAGATTCTTCTGAATGCTATTTCCTGTTTACTGTACGTACAGTAATTTCAGACTTTAAATTTATTTCACCTCTAAAATAAATCTTTGAGAGGCACAAATTAGACATTATTATAGAGGCCGAGCGGATAAGAGCACCGGACTCAAGCTCTGGTGTTTCTGTTCAGCAGAGTGTGGGTTCGAGTCCCGGTCGTGACACTTGTGTCCTTATTAAGCAAGACACTTAACCATTATTGCTTCGTCCTTCGGATGGGACGTAAAGCCGTTGGTCCCGTGTGTTGTGTAATGCACGTAAAAGAACCCAGTGCACTTATCGAAAAGAGAAGGGGTTTGCCCCGGTGTTCCTGTTTGATTGGCTGCATATTGCGCCACAGCACCTTGTAAACCATTACATGGTGCTATGTAAAGAAATAGGTCTCAAAATTCAAAAAGTAGCTCCACATATATACCTTGCAGGAAAATACTGACTGTTGAAGCGCCTTGAGCGTCACTGAGTGACGGATATGAGCGCTATATAAGAAGCCACTATTATTATTATTATTAAAAGAAGGTAATAAAAAGTATTCTAATCTATTTCTTGCATGTAGGAGTCAAATAATAATAAAAATAAAAAAGAAGAATAGTCTTTTTGGGGGGATGAAAAAAGACACAATGAGATGAGTGAGTGACAACGATCGCACATGATATGAACTTTTGTCCCCTAATAATTAATGTATTATTTAATATTTTTGGCTCAGGTCATTCTTTAGCCCTAAGAGGCAAATTGGAACCACAGATAAAGTGACATCGGCCGGAGGCAAAAAGTGAGTAAACTGAGGTCTGAGATAAATAGTGGATTAAGTGAGCATTAACCCTAACCACCCCAGACCTGCCAAAATCAAACAGATGGTTTTGTTGGAATTTGGATGGTTTAGTACTGTGAAAGCTGGCTTTGCTGTTGGACTATGGATGGTTGAGTACTAATGGGTCAAGGTACTAGTGTTGGACTTTGGCTGAGTGTGGAAGGTGGTAGTGTACAGTTTGCAACAGTGTTGGGCTTTGGATGAGTGTGGAAGGTGGTAGTGTAGTTTGCAACAGTGTTGGACTTAGGGCATGTGGGGAAAAAGTGTATGTTCACAGTGCATGTAATAGGGTTAGCTATTGCATGTAGGGCATGGAATTGCTTGGTCACTGGGTACACTTTGACCTCTTATTGGGAGGGACAATGGGACATGTGTTTCAGTTGAACATGGACAACCTGCTGATGAAATAAACAAATGATAAAGGCAGTTATTGTACTTGGGTATCCCATGGAGCAATAAACTAGTCCTTGTCATTGCACCAACACAATAAAAGTAGAACATACCATTTATGCCATGGGGTGTTTTAGTTTTTGCAGAACTTTATTGTATTTATTGAATAGTATTTATAATATGAAAAGACTGTATTGTATTTGATATCAATAGTACATGAAGTCAATATGATGGCAGTTTTCTTGTGAACCACCAGGTGTGGTACACGCCCCCGTACGCAAGGGCAGAGCAATGTGATTTGCAACTGTGCTGAGCCCACAAAAAAAAATACATATAGTTTGGCAGAAAACAATTGTTGGGTATTGATGGGTTTGGTACTGGAGCCCTAAAATAGAAACAACTACACATTCCCCTGGTGTACCCACTCAGCCAAAATCCAACACCCCAGGACTGTTGGAGTATGATGGGTTGTGTACTGTTCCAATAAGTGCACTGTTGGAGTATGGTGGGTTTGGTACTGTCCCAATCAGGGAACTGTTTGAATTTGATGGGTTGAGGAAGCTTCCTAGTGAGAATCACTAGGGGGTTAGGGTTAATAAACAACAGACAGGTTCGTTATTAACATATTTTCAAAGGCGACCGTTATTAATTAACAAATATCTGATCATCAACGATAGTTCAAAATGAAAGAAAGGGGCACATTGCTTTCAAATCTCTCATAATTATGCTGTTTGGAATTACTTACTTCAAGAGTTGTTCTTGCACAAAAACACCCACAATGTTTTGTAATTAGTGAGTAGAGATTGTAAAAAAAACATAAACTTGCCTCTTGAAATACAATCAGCAGAATATACAGTCCCCCATTTTGTGGAGTAAAAAATTTGGTTAAAAAAAACAGTGGACCATGTTCAGTCATGAAATTACACAAAAACTACACAATTTTACGGGATATATATATATGTGAATCATTATATTCTACTTTAAAATATCTCCCCAGCCGTATTCATTTTACGACAAATGCTTTTTATAGCCCAAAGCACACAATCCAAAGGCAACATTTCCCTTAAACGCTTAAGACCACAAAGCTGACATTGTGTTTCTTTACCAGAGATGACAGGTCACCACTGAGGGTGAAGAATGGAACCAGTGCTTCCCCCGTTGAACCGACGCGTAAGAAATCACGCCGCATCCTGGACAGTGATGATGAAGACGCCAGTGAAAACTTGCACAATGGAACCAAACGGGACACACCCACTAAGGAGACCACACCCATTAAGGCTAAGACCACGCCTGTCAAGGACACACCTATGGAAGTGGAAACTCCCAAGCGGAAGGTAAAAGTTATGTCGTGTTGTGGCCGAGCGTTTAAGTGCATCGGACTCAAGTTCTGGTGGTTGAGTCTTCAGGGTATGGGTTCGAATGAGCAAGACATAATAATTGCTTCTCTTCACTCGGGGGTGAAGGGGACCTGTTAGGGCAGAGATGGTTCTTGTGATTAATTTAGCTTAGTGCACTTCATTATTAATTTTTAATTTCCTTGAATTAAAATTACTGATTGATGATAAAGTTGCAAATTTCATATTACAGCAAGAGACTTCCAATGCAAACTCAATGACCCCTGACATCGTGCCGGACACACCTTCGACCCCATCAAATCCTATAGTGACTGTCTCTCCTTCATCATCAGGAGGCATCCCACTTAGAAAGACTGGTAAGATGTCTGGATTTAGGCTAATCAGAATTCTCCCTTCACAGTGGTCAGCTGGCCAGACGCCAGTTAAAACACCCAATGACCATTGAAACTTTACCCTAAGTGGTCGGGCTGGCTAGTTCAGTGTTGAAAAACATCCCTATTTCTCTTGAAATATGGATTAATGAAAAAGCTGTCGGACCAGTTGGATAGTCACTAGAAAAATAAAGGGCAAACCCTGCTGATAATGTTGATCATTATTTCTGAAAGTAAACCTTGAGTATTTAGTTTTTTGTTTGTGTGCCCTGGGTTGAAGGGGTGGGGGATTCTATTAATTTTTTTTTTTTTATCTCGTTTTTGTTTGCTTCATGTAGGGTTATTGTTAAGCCCTTTTGCATAATGTGCAAAATAAACCCATTTTTACAATCCATTTGTATCATTATATCATCAGGCATCTAGTTATCTGTTTGGCCAAATGACTCAATTTCCCCCAACGTGGAGTGATGTACTCAATCTACTCATTACCCTTTTAGTGATTTGAAGGTATAATTTGTTTCCCCCACCCCTGAGCAGCAAGGAAACACATGAGGAAGAGGAAAGCTGAGGAGGCTGATGAGTCTGGGGATGCTTCTCCATCCACTAAGGAGGACTCTGACACGAAGAAGATGAAGACGATGTCTTCACCCATCCAAGAAAAGAGCAAAGAAGTGAGAAAACTTACCCTTTTGTTTTGTTTGTATTTTGTTCAGTGTTGGGGAGGGTGTTTGAAATCTGTCAATACACAATTGAAGAGGCCAGGGCCCAATTTCATGGCTCTACTTATTGCCGAATTCTGCGCCTGCGATCACCATTCTTTGCTTACAGTTACAGGGCAAGCGCCAAATGTCTGCGCTAGCTATGTAAGCAAAGAATGCCTAGTGTAGTAATGTGGAGTATGCACGCACACAAGCACAAATTTCCTGCTAACCTGTGAAATACGCTTGACGTAAGCTCAAAATTCCCTGCTTCCCTAAGCCCTGATTCCTTGCTTATGGTAAGCAGAGCCATGAACTTGGGCCCAGATTGTTTTTCCTGCAAGCCTTGGTAAATTCTCATTGATTTGAGTGGGAGATAAACAAGATGGCCGCCCCACGATGATGATCTAATGTGTTTCTCTTTGTTTCATTTATAAATCTGTAGGCTGGTGATGTTGACAAGAAAACCCAACCTTTGCCTTTGGTGTCAAAGGTCAAAGAAGAAAAGAAAGAGGAACTTGACAAAGGGGATGATATTGTCAAGGAAGATGTCAAAGGTCAAGGTAAGGTTTAGAATTTCCTTCCTTATAAGCTTGTTTATTTCTGTGTAATAAACAGTTTTGAAAAATTAATGTTTAACAGGGATGAGAAATTCTTCAGACTTTCTGAATTCAGACTTTTTTAAGTCAGCCTGGTAAACAAGAGAATTTTTCATTTTTCTCCAAATGAAATAATTCATGCTCTTTGATCTACTTACGATACTGTTCCCAAAAGCTCCTTGAATCTGTAACTCCAGGGGTTGTCAAAAGGTGGAAATGCCATCATTTCAATGTACCTCCTAAGATCTGGATCCCAGGTTCAGACTTTTTTATCAGCATGCAGTGACTCACACCTCATTGTGGGACTACTTTTTGGGGGAGGGGTAAACATAGAAACACAAAGTTACGTTTGTTTTAAGGGGCCTATAGGATTAATGGCTTGTGTCTATATTGAGCGTCTACGGCTGTAGTTGTTGGCTTAAACAGCATTGTTAAAGTATAAGTAAAAGTAGCCATGAGCCATAGCCAATACCATCGTCTGAGTACAGCACACACAGACATGTGAATTTATTTCTATTTCAAGTTGTTGAAGTCTGTTTCTAAACTTCTACTTATCCAATTGTAATAACTACTGTCTTGAATTCGAACAGAGAAACAATCAAAAGACAAGTCAAAGAAGGAAAAGTCACCCAAGAGTAAAAAATCTGAGAAAAAGGAGAAGAAGTCCGAGACTAAAAAGGACAAGACTCCGCCGAAGAAGGGAACCAAAAGGGAAGTCAAGAAGCCATTGCCACAAGGTAATTAAAGTCAGGGAACTAGATCTTCCCATCATCATTCTTTTAGGACAAAGATCAAAATGGACATAAATCTATGCAAAATGCGTATGCACAATTGTTATGTTACATGCATTACACATTGACCACACACAATAATCACAAGTCCGGTTTTCTTCATTATAGTCCTGACTTTTTACTCTCAAATTTGTTGTCAGTAATGGCAAATCACAACATACTTGTATCAAGTAGTGAAATTTCTCAATTCTTTTTAAAATGCTTTATCTACAGAGGTCTCTAAGGGCTAATTGTTTTAATGATTGGTATGCAGAGCTATGTTTGAACTATGAGATATTTTATATATATATAGCACCTTGTAAGGGTTTGCACGGTGATGCGGCACAGTTTGTAGCCACAATGCCAGAAACACCGAGGCATACCCCTTCTCTCAACAAGAAGTGTACTTGGTTCTCTTTACATGCATCTCACAAGAAACGGCCCATCCAGGGATAAAGCAATAGCGGTTTAAGTGTCTTGCTTAAGAACACAAGTGTCAAGACCGGGACTTGAACCCAGAATCTGACAACACCAGAACTTGAGTCCAATGCACTAGGCTGCTCCGCCACGACACTGAACCATTAAATTACCTTTATTGGTACATTATCATGGGGCATTAAAGTCTAACAGGGACTATAGACTGATGGAATTCCAATGTGATATGAGCTTGAATGTGGTTTCTTTACACACCTTGGTTTCATGAAAAATACTGTTAGAAATTGTTGAATACTTTATGTTATGAAAATGATGGCTGAAATTCAGATGAGTACTGAGTAGGTAGTGGTGGAGAAGACATCCGGTAGCTTTACTTACATATTTTTTATTTTAATTTACATGTTCAAAGAGGAACCAATGGACACAGATAAAGATGTTGGTCAAGAAAAGTCGGCCAAGGTGAAGGAGGAGGTTTCGTCGCCTGTAAGCAGCAAAACAGTCAAGAAAACACAGGACCCCGAGGAAGATAAAACTTCATCTAAGGAGAAGAAGACACCAGCCAAGAACTTCTTCGGGTCAGAAATGCTTGTGATTTATTTTGTATTAGTTTAAGTAGAGACAGTATGAAACCATTGTCGATAAATATGTTCTCAAATTACTGGTGTTTAGAAATCTAACTTTGTGAATTTGGTTTGTTGTCATCAGAATGTCGTCCAAGTCTTCCTCAGATAAGATATCCTACAGTCCTGGAGCATCTCAATACCATCCTGTCAACGGTGCCTTCTGGAAGCAAGGAGAAAAGTAATTATTTCTAACTCATCAAATCCTACCTCCCCAAACTGCCTTCCCTTCTCCCTTCACTTGTAGACTCATTATGTGGGGATATTTTCAGAATTAAAATTCAGACTTTTTTAAGTCAGCCTGGTGAAGAAAGTCAGCTGTGACTTTTTGAAGTAAGATATCCTAAATATAATTTAGTTTTTACCCTACACGATGTGTGTTAAGCACTGTATACTCAGTACTTTCCCGAGTTCTGTGAAAAAAATCCACAGGCAAATCACTCGGGTGGGATTCGAACCCACGACCTTTGCATTGCTAGAGCAGATGTCTTACCACTAGACCACCGAGCTAGCCCGATGGCTAGAGGCAGTTCGAATCCATGGCAGCGGGTACATCTATTAAGATATCCTATTCCTCATTCTATTTCCCTAGTGCTGAGGACACAGTTCCTAAAAGCTCTAAAATCTAAACCCATGGGGTTACAAGAAGGTGGAAATGCCATCATTTCAACATACCTCCTACATTCGGATCCTAGTTTCAGATTTTTTTTTTCACACGGACTTGAATCAAGTTCACAAAAATCATAAAGAGAAAACCATTTAAGAATGCCCCAGATTGCACAGTAGGGCTGTTAAAACCAAAGATAAATACCAAGTAAAAAACATTCCGAGGGCCTCGTTTCTATTCAGCGTGCTTCGGCCAAACTACAAAAATTTGGGTTCAGAATGCCCTACAGTTTTGAACAATCTTGGGGAGAACCCTGGAACCTCACATATTTGTTTTTCCAAATAGTTTCTAGAGGAGATTGTTCATGATCTCATGAGTTATTAATTAAGTTTAACCTTCATTTTGTACTGAAATTATTCATAGATTTACCAAAATTGCATAAGCTTAACAACATCCGCTTTTCTTTTCAATCCCAACATCTGTTCCTCTAGAGTTCCGTACTTTGCCTTAGCTCAAACCTTTGAGATCATTGAGGCTACATCGGGTCGTCTGAAGACCATCGAGATCCTCTCGGATTTCTTGACGTCTGTCTTGGTGCTCAGTCCCCAAGACTTAGAGATGTGCATCTACCTGTGCCTCAATAAGATCGCTCCAGCTTATGAAGGGATAGAGTTGGGGATTGGAGAGACACTCCTCATGAAAGCCATCGCTCAAAGCACAGGTAACTTGTGACTCCATCTTTGATCTGAAGTCATGTGACTTCTTAAAATTGTTGTTGTCCTCACACCTCACCTAACTACTCATTGGTGCAGATTAATCCTGTTCCCCTCCATCACAAAGACAGTCTTTTGGGGAGGTCCCAATCGACTGTCCTTTGGACCAGAGTCAAGGGAACAATATTGTCAGGCCTGTTTGGGAGTCATACCATTCAACTTGTATACCGCCCTCTAGTGACAAGTTATAATGTATAATCCCACTTCTGACACCATGTTATGGGTTTATACGATTGAGACTCAAGGAAACTGCATTTTACTTGCCCCAAGAAGTTTTAGTAGCGCAGATGTTAAATATGTACTGTCATAAATGTATCTTTCTGATATATTGGGCCTAATGGCGGCGATCACAACTAGGTAATGAAGTTGCATTCACACACTCAAAAATTGTTTCTAAAATTTGTTATTTACAACTGAAAAGGAAGAAATATGAGCATAGTAGGTTTTACAGTTTTTAGTAAGTAGCCAACAGGGCAAGTTGAGAAGTGGTGTTTACTAGCCCATAGCAATTTTTACTCTAAATGTGTGCTGGGCTAGTGTTAAGGGTGAGCTCTGACTGTGATTGAGAGATTCCTTTTGGATTGATTCTTGTTGTAGGTCGAACATTAGAGAAAGTCAAAGCTGACGCAGCTCAACAAGGAGATCTTGGACTTGTCGCTCAGGTAAAGGAACTTGGCTTGGATTTTTTTAGATGATTTTGCATTTTCCTTGAAGACTTGTAGCAAAGGATCCTTGTTGAGGGGTCTTGAACGCCAAATGAGGGGTCAATGACCTGAATGCACAGCGGGCATTGGTGATTCCTACATTCAGGGATGAGATTTTTCAGACTGAATTCAGACTTTTTATGTCAGCCTGGTGAATAAAAAAAGCCTTTCATTTTTCAACATAAAAGAAAGACTGCCCTTTGATCTACTTCACTAGTGCTTAGGACACTGTTCCTAAAAGCCCTTTAAATTCCAAACCCTCCCTGGGGGTTACCAAAAGGTAGAAACGCCATCATTTCAACATAATGAAGGCCATACATCATAAAATTTGGATCCAACATGTAGTTTCAGACTTTTTTGCCAGCAATGACTCTCATCCCTGTACATTGCATGCCATGCTTGAACTGCAGACACCCTGAAGCAATTTCTGAAGCAGTAGTTGATGACATCCTTTGGGTGGGGTCTTGTGTGCTCTTTCTCCTCATGGCAAATTCAATTGTATCCTTCTTTTTCAACCCAACAGAGTAGCCGTAGCAACCAGCGGACGATGTTTACCCCACCAAGACTGACTGTTCTGAAAGTGTTCAACACCCTCAAGGAAATCGCTACAATGTCTGGCAACACTGTAAGTACAGTTCATTTCCGACTTCTATTTTCAAGATTCAAGCTTGCACGGTTTAGTTTCAAACTATTGCACACAAGATTCAAACTTGCATAAGACACATTATGCAACCTACCAATTAAATTGGGCTGTGAAATTAAACACAAGTTCGTCAGCCTATATGTTTAAACATTCTGACCATGTTTATATCACACATTGAAACATGGCCACATGATGTCCTCTTGACTAATCAGGCCCCAAAAAGAATGGATCAGTTGTTCCAAATATTCATTAATAAGTTGTCTTCTTTTTTCAGTCGATGTCAAGGAAGATTGATAAGATAAAGGGACTGTTGGTTGCATGCAGGGATTGTGAATCTAAGTACCTTATTAGGTAAGATATCTCAAATAGGAATTACCAATTATTTAAAAATCTCTCTGCACTTACCATAAAGTGGAGTGAACTATGCTGAGATGTAATTTATCATATTTTGTAAAAGTAAACATTTTTGGGGGATAAATTTAGTTGTATAAAATGTGACAATCATCAATCTTACATATTTTATAACTTTTGTTGTCCCTGTCCTTTGTACGTTTTAATTTGTTACCCTTTCCAGGTCACTTGGTGGCAAACTACGCATTGGTCTAGCAGAACAGTCTGTACTTGTTGCTATTGGTCATGCAACTGTCATTACTCCCCCTGGAATAGGTATGGATATTCCATTAAAGGATTCTCCTCTGAAATATTTTCAATATGCTGTAAGCTTATTTGAAATTACATAATATAACTTTTATTGACTAATCTATATAAAATATTTTGGCGCTGAAAATATGGAATGAGCTAGTATGAACACAATTTTCTTTAGAAACTTGTATTAAAAAAGTTATTTTAATTTCAAGATGTAACAAAAACAACTAAATTGAGATATTTGTATTAATTTACACACACACATTTTGGGGGAATTTTAAAACTTTGGCGTTGTCGCTAATGTGCTTTATATTTTAAAAAGATTTTTTTTCTATGGTCTGCTTCGTAAAGTGAAAGTCGTTTTAACACATTTACTGTAAATACCACAAGTTTGGAAGAAAGTCACAAGTTTGACAAATGAATTTGGCAACCTTGATCTTTTCTCCATTCCTTTAGATCCCAGTAAAGTTTCAGCAAAGACTAAGATATCCGACTCGATGAAGAAGAAGATGGATGATGCTGCTCTTCTTATTAAGACGACATACTGGTAAGAGATGTAAATTGGGCTTTATTTCATGATCAGTGTTTGTCACCTTACAGGGTTTGCTCTGAATGTTTGCGCTAGCTGTGTAAGCGAAGTACGCACACACATGAGGAAAACTTCTTGGCTAACCTGTGAAATACGCTTACATAAAGCGTATAATTTGTTGCTACCCATGTGCTGATTTTTCACTTACTGTAAGCTTAGCAATGAAATTGTGCTCAGGGCAATTTTTAATGGAAGTGATTTTAGGCTAGGTTTCTTTACATTTGTTATTGTAGTTTCTGGACATGGGTTGGAATTGATTGGACCACCCTTTTGTTTATTATCAAAAGCAAAAATAAATTTGATATTCTACATAATGTGGCGTGTCGTGGCCGAGCGGTCTAGGTCACCGGACCTAAGCTCTGGTGTTTTCAGCAGCAGGGTGTGGGTTCGATGCCCGATCATGACACTTGTGCCCTTGAGCAAGGCACTTAACCATAATTGCTTCGAAAAAGTTGGGAAGGTAGTGCATTCTGCTCTACCAGACAGGCTCCTAGTGGATGATACCTACATGTATGCCTACATCCTTAAGGACTGTAAAGGGGGTAATCCTGTTTCAGCCCCAGGAGTAGGAGGCAACGTGCCCCTAGTGTCAATTGATTTGGGTCGATAGCCCAAATCAGTTATGTGTAGCCCTCACCTTGAGTGGCCGTCTGTGGCCTTGTGAGTTAGGCGATATCTCATTAAAAAATAAATAATAATAATAATAATATTTTACTTAAGAAAAAACCTTATTATAGTTAAATTTTAGCAGGAATATGGATCAAGAAAAATTCTAAACATTGTTGTTTTAATTTTTGGGGCTGTACAATTTTTCAACTCATCATTTTTATATTCTTTCTCTCCGCTGTTAGTGAGCTTCCAAACTACGGAGCTATCGTTCCTGTCCTACTGAAGCACGGACTTGAAGAATTACCCAACCATTGCAAACTGACTCCTGGTATCCCGCTCAAGCCCATGCTGGCCCATCCCACCAAGGGGGTGTCTGAAGTCCTTAATAGGTTCCAGAATATGGCCTTCACTTGTGAATACAAATATGACGGCGAGAGAGCTCAGGTTAGTCAATCGTAAACCTGCATTTTTATTTAAACCAGTTCTGTTCAGTTCAGGTACACATTTATTTCCATACTTCTATGAACAATAATTACAAGAACATGTAATTATGGAGTAAAGCAAAAGAAAAAGTAAGCTGCAATAAACAGAATACCAGTCACAAATCATTTTGAAATTGTTAAAAGAAACAAAAATTTGGTTTTGATTTTGATGCAAATGTTAGAAGCTCTGCAGTTTAGATGTTAATTTTACTTTTTTGTTGTCTTCTAATATTAGATTCACCTTCTGGATAACGGTGAGATTCACATCTACAGTAGAAATCAAGAGAACAATACATCCAAATATCCAGACATTATTAAACGGTTACCAAACGCTTACAGTGCTGACAAGGTAAGAGATGTTTTCCCTGAGTTGTAAACAATTTTTTAGTAAAGCAGGGCTAAGAAATTTCAGACTTCTATCTGAAGTCGGACATTTTAAAGTCTGCCTGGTAAAAAACGCTGTATTTTTCTCAAAATTAAAGAAGTCGGGCTCTTTGATCTACTTCTCTAGCACTGAGGATACTGGTATCTATAACTCCAGGGGTATCTCCTAAGATCTGGATCCAAGTTTCAGGGTTTTTTTTGGTCAGCAATGACTCTCACCCCTAGTATAACAAATTCTCATTGTGTGACTACTTTTTGGGGGGATGGGTAAACATTTGTGTTATAGGTTAAATTGCTTGTGACTCTTTTGTCAGTAGTGACTAAATTAAGACGAGTGTGGGGAAGAGTTTATTCTATTAAAGTATTAAAGACCATGAGGAACAAGAACACTGGGGAGGGGGTGGTTTCAATAAGGAAATTGTCGGATTGTATATCCAATCCACATACATGTAGTGTCCGGCGGGATTCGAACCTCGGTCCTAGAGGTGAGTGGAAGGTGAGGAAAGATACCTCTACACCAGGCTTGTAATATTAATGACCGAATGTTTTGGGGTTTAATCTTTAGGTGAAGTCATGTGTATTGGATGCGGAAGCCGTGGCATGGGATCGAGAAAAACAGCAGATTCTTCCATTCCAAGTGCTTAGTACAAGAAAGCGTAAAGACGCAGACGAGTCCAACATCAAAGTCCAAGTCTGCCTCTTTGTCTTCGATCTCTTGTATCTAAATGGAGAGGTAAGAGAGGAAAGTTTTTTTTTACTGGCAGCAATTTAATAGTATGAATTCTTTATTTAATAAGCCCATATGCACAAGTGCCATTTTCAAAATATACTGCAATGCAACTTGGGAAACTTATTTACAGTTTAAAAATAAATCAAGCTGCCATGATGGATGCCATCATGTAGTTTACATGTAACTATGTCAGGTTTTATAGTTGTGTACCGCATTGCTTAAAAATCAGCGCATCATGATGGTTGCCAGTGTTGCTTATTAGCCAAAAATTGACCTGTAAAACCTGTAATTATTATTAATATTATTTTTTAAATATAATTTGGGAAGCTAATCATCCTTACTCGCAGCTGAGGAGCTGAATTGTGAAGGATGTAGCTACAACGTGTTCGAGCCGCAGGCATGCAGGGGCGCCCATGGCAGCCAGCCACATCAACCCATAAAAGAAATTTTATTTTTTATTTTTATGAAACAGTAAATTGTTTGCAACTGTACCGTTCGTAGGATTACCTAGTTGTTAATGCAGTTTGAAAGATTTCGCCCATTGTAAAGTTTGTTTCAAGAATGTTTGTATGAAGAGAAAGCTTATGTCGTACTTTTTTCCCTTTATTTCAGTCTCTGGTAACTAAGACGCTTCGTAAGAGACGAGAGTTACTTCATTCCCACTTCAGTCCGGTCGAAGGAGAGTTCATGTACGCTACGTCCATGATCTCCACAGACACGGAGGATATTGCTGTCTTCCTCGATGAATCAATCAAAGGTAGGACCTCAAACCAATTAAATGCTAAGAGCTGCTTAGAACCCTTGCCCAACCTCCCTCCCTGCCCCCCAAATGAGATAAACAAAATGTAAAATGAATGGTTGAATAGATGTATTATGTCTTTACCCCCGCTTGCCTCCCCCCCCCCCAAATGAAAAACTCAGGTTACACCACTATCTATTGCTATAAAAGCATGTCAAATACTTGGCAATGGTGGCTTAAGCTCCCTATTGCATCCAAGCCAGCCTAATTCTAGATATCCCAGTGAAGTGGCAGAGTGAAGATGACAATTTATTTCCTTCTGTTTGTAGGCAATTGTGAAGGTTTGATGGTAAAGACACTGGATGATGATGCTACATATGAGATTGCAAGGCGCTCACACAACTGGCTCAAAGTAGGTTTATATCAAGTATTTTGACACAGCTTTGGCTATTAGCTGTCTCTGACTTGACGCAATCAATGTAGAAGATGTTGAAAGGGATTTTTTGTCATTTTACAATTGGACAAGTCTATTTAGTTTCTGCTACAGTAGAAGAAGAGATTGTGATTTGTTTAAATTTTGTTAATCTATTTAACATTTTGTAGTTTGGGGTAGAACTCTGGATTAACGGCCTTTGGATTAACGTACCAGCGCTCTGCAACTGAGCTATCTAGCCCTACTGCTGGCGGTCTCCCTAGTTTGTCAATATCTTTGTTTGGGGGTGCCAGTCAGAAGCCATACAACCTTTAACTGCCGTGTGCCGTGTAGCCAGGGATCACACCCAAAATTAGGATACAACCTGGGAAGCTGCAGCAGAGGGATCATCTTAAGGGGTTGCGACCTTTGATTAGCGGGATTTGAACTTGTGACCTCCAGATTAACGTGCCGGCACTCTACCAAATTCCATAACATACAATTTGTATTTGTGTTATTTGTTTTAGGTAAAGAACTATTTATACATGAAATTAATTTAAAATACTAAAAAAAAAATCTTTCAATCTAGTTAAAGAAAGACTACCTTGAAGGTTTTGGTGACACCCTTGATTTGGTCGTGATAGGAGGTTACCATGGGCGTGGCAAGAGGGCGGGAACATACGGCGGTTTCCTCTTGGCATGTTACGATGATGAAAATGAAGAGTTCCAGACAATCTGTAAAGTGAGTGATGCAATCTAGTGATTTTATTTGATGTTGTTATTTGGTATGACATGGGCATGTCGTGGCCGAGCGGTCTAGCGCACCGGACTTACCCACTTGTGTTTCAGATCAGCAGAGTGTGGGTTCGAGTCCCGGTCTTGACACTTGTGTCCTTAAGCAAGACACTTAACCATTATTGCTCTGTCCTTCGGATGGGACGTTGAGCCGTAGGTCCTGTGTGTTGTGTCATGCACGTAAAAGAACCAAGTTACACTTTACACTTTCTCAACAATTATTTTATCTAAGTGTGTTATTTATATGCATGGGTATTGTCTTGGTTACTTTAAGCTTCTTTGTTTGTATAATTAATTAAGTTTTATCATTTGGTTCCATCTACCATTGACAATTGCCATACTGATTGTGAACACAAAGGATGATGGCAGAGTTTTGCCCTGCCCTCTCTCTAGCCAAATCACTGTCCCCTGTTGATTGACACCCCCTGTAGGACGTGTGGCTTGGTCCAGCCTAGGATGTCATGGCAAATGAGCCGACCGTTGTGTACAACATGGTTAAGACAATGGAAATAATAAAATGCAACAGCAAGTGCTGACACCGGCCCGCATTTTAGGGTTTTAAGGGGTGGTGAGGCAAAGCTCAGGGTGTTTCTTGCTCACGAGGCAGGAGCATTCCCACACTTTTTCACAAACTAAAAAATGGATTCGATTTCATTCTCTCAGATTGGAACCGGACTAAAGGATGAAGAGCTAGACTCACACAGTAAGTTCTTCAAAACTCACATCATCGAGAAACCACGCCCGTACTATCGCCATGACAGCAGCCACATCCCTGACCATTGGTTTGATGCTGTTCAGGTGTGGGAGGTCAAAGCGGCTGACCTCTCTATATCTCCAACCCACCGAGCCGCCATCGGCATTGTAAGTCATTTTTTAGTGTTTAATCATCCTAAAACTACACTAAAGGGCAAGGTCAAATGTCATGATTTTAACAAACAATTGCTTGCACCAAAATATTTGGCTTTGTAGAATGGTTTACCAGCTATTTAGTTGACTTTGTTGTAACTGGTAGCCTGTTATTTCAATTCAATTCAATACTACGTTTATTTCCATACCTTCCATTTTCTTATGTACATCAATCAGATAAAGGAATACAAACGAAATACAAACAAAATAAATAGAAATACTAAATTATAATAAAAAACAGTTTTGTTTGAATTTTCTGCTTCTCAGCTTTATGAAATTTAGCTGAAGTGCCAAATAGACGTTTGTGAATGTAACATCACAAAATTGACATCACTCAAATTAGGAAGATTTTCAAACTGTTTTCTGTTGATGAAATCATTCAAGGGGGCCTGATTGGCAGAAAATATTACTAAAACATTTATTTTCCCAATTCCTTACCTTAGGTGCAATTTTAGTATAAAAAACCCAACATGAAGCCGTTTTATTATAAAGCTGTAGTTTTGTTCATGTTCACTCTCCGTAGCCAAGTTTACAACGGTTGGAAAGAGAAAGATTAGATGTTTCAAACAGTTGTTAAAAACATATAGGGTTGTTTTTATGCAATCCTCTCAACAAGAAGTGGGAAGATTTGAAATGCCAAAACACCTACGGAATGCCATGATGTTTTGTTGATGAAAAGGTGTTTGAGTTTATCGATCACAATTACGAATGAATCATCAAGAAACATGGACATTTATTGTTCGATCTCATCGATTTTTGGATTATGTGAAAAGGAGCTCAATAAGTTTCTTATTTTGCTCTGAAATGAATTTGTCTGGGTGCTAAATTGGGCTTTTAACAGGTGTGTTATTGTGTTTGAGTATTTGCTTTACGGTTGAGAGTCGAACAATTCAGTCACTTCCGGTTGTTACATAATTTGGTAACAAGAGGATTAACAAATGAAGCAGGGTACCAGCCTCATGCAATATACATTATATGACATTTTGGCTGGTAACCAGATAGTGCTCATTAAGATTTATTAATGCTCGTTAGAGTGCTGTGAATTTCTGTGAAAGAGGTTTTTTTACCCTGAGTAAAGCTGAACTCCAATTGACCTTAAGTTGTTGGCTGGCTCTGTTTTTCTGTAGATTGATTTTTTTTTTCATTAAAGAGCAATAACAAAAATGCCTCAAGCCTTTCTTTTGTATTTGTGACTTTACCAAGTTATAGTTGAATTATGGGTTAATGCTAGTGTATAATGGATTTCATCTCTATTCTTACAGTCAAATCAACTACCTTTTTTTCAAATGACATGGTCGTCAAAACAACTCGGCGCTTCCTACCCTCATGGGCCTCGCCCACTCATTCCTTTGTCCTGCGTTTTTTTTTTTTTACCCTAGGTTGACCCAGAGAAAGGAATCTCTCTGAGATTTCCTCGCTTCCTGAGGGTACGAGATGACAAGAAACCTGAGGAGGCCACTAGCAGCTCGCAGGTCAGTGTTGTGTGGATTATAAGACGGGGGCTTTTGTGGATTGCAGATAAGGGGGACAAACCGTAACAATGAGATTTCTTTGGGGCTTTGATTGATCAATTACGATGTTGGTCACTGAAGGCCTTGTATATACATGAGGTAATTTTGGGGGAAAAGTGAAGGTGTTTTTGCTTTTGAAGAATCATTGACTCCTTAAGTTATTATCCCTGTGGGTGCCTTCTGACCACTCCTTATGGTCAGTCATCAATCATCATTGCCCACCACTGGAGGGCCACAGACCAGGTGGCCAGAAATACACTTAGCCTATGTACTGTACAATTTGCAATTTTCTAGAAATTTTTCTAAAATTCTTAATGTTTTTCATTGCACTATTGTTGAATTACTGATTGGATGGGGTCAGTTGTCTCTGTACCTTGCAGGGGTAGGCTGGTTCCGGATTTATTGCTCTGTGTTGTTTACCAGCATGTCTGGATATGAATTTTCTGCATTGATATTTTACATGTTTGATTTTTGGTGTTACATTTGATCCCATGCCATATCATGTGACCCCCATTTGACATTATTTCTGCTTCACTTCACCTAGGCATTTGATCCATTCGTCTCCATTGTAATTGAAATCAATGGATTGAGTTTTCATATATCACTCACTCATTTATCCATGAAGAATAATGGTTCAAATAATTTTGATTTTAATATTTTGCTCAAGAATCAATATTTATTAATTTCTCTGATTATTGTCTCATTTGATTTATTACCAATATTTATCATATTTATTCATTATTTAATGTTTCAGTACTCTTGTATAAATTACCTTTGTTACGTGTGTGTTTATAAAATGTCATTGGCTTGTTCTCAGTATTTATAAGCTGTTTTTGTTGTTGTTTTTGTTGTTGTTTTTTTCCAAAGTGTTAAGTTGTATTATTGTGAAATAAAGCCTATTGAATAACTCTTTGGGGGTAGATTTTTGGCACCACATAAACTGTTTGTAATAATTTATTTATTTTAATCTTTGGTCTAACAGGTTGGGACGCTCTATAATAGTCAAGATCAGATCAAGAATCAGAAAGCGTCCGGCGTTTTAAAGACTAAGGACAATGAAGACTACTATTGAGTCCAATCTCACAGAGGGCAGTATGTAGCTTAGACTGGTGGCATTGGTCACTGAAAACAAACGTATTCTTCAGCGTTGCATCTGAACCGCCATAGCTGCAACCAGTAAGCCTCTTTCATGGTACTTCTCTGTCGTTTCAATACAATACAAATATCATAATTTGAAGACAAGGGTCGCGCTATTGATTTTTGTAAATATAATTTCCCTTCACCTTTATCCTGACCTTGATATTGAAAGTAAAAAGTATTATACACAAATTATAAAAAAATGTTTTTAAAATTATGCATTTATTGGGTGTTACTTATATCCAGTGTTTAAAAACTACATCGCCTACGTTTTAACTATAGAAATAAACTGCAAAGAATTATCGTTTTATCTTTCTGGTGATAAAACCAAGGGAGCATGAAAAGTGCCAAGCACTGTGACCCGTAGACCTGAAGATACCTATGTAGAGAAGATGATGAAGAAATGTCAGTTTTAGATGTGGGAGGAAAACCTGTGGAATCAGGTAGGGACTGAAAACCTAATCCACGTGCAAGGCTCCAGTTCAGGAATTGAACCAGTTCCACATTGGGTGAAAGGCAGGGAAGAAACCACTGAGCTAAGCTAAATGCTTAGATGACTTACGTTGTTGTTTGCTGTGCACGCCCTCTATGTCAGCTGTGGGTGTAGAGTATCAACACCATGTTGCTTGCCTGTAAAATTAACCAGATCAACCAATGGGAAAGCCAGTAAAAATGGCAGCGTGCACAACATGCCTCAAAGCACATTCGCTCCAATAACTCTATTCTCTAGGTTATGTTTTAGCTGATATAAAACATAGAAAATACACGGATATAAAAGCATGTGAAATTTGTTTTTCAATTAATCTGTGACTTAACATTTTATGAGTCATGTACATGTACATAGGGAATTATTTCAAAGTATAGTAATTAATACTTCAAGAAAAATTTGATCGCATTTGCTAAAAGGAATTGTAAAAAAGGAAAAATGTACATAAGTGCTTGGTGATTGCTCTATGTTCAGACATCTGTATGTTCCGATAACCCCCCCCCTTCGACAGTACAAAAATTGTTTTCCTTCACACGAGGTGCATTTTGTAACCATGCTAAAATTTAGCAAGGGACCCTCGCTAAATTTCTCTTGTGTGAAGAGGGCTTTTGATCTACGTGCTAGGGTTAGGGGTGGCATGAGGAAAATACATCAGGGGTGTCAGAACATATGTGTGTAACCAAATGCCTAAGCTTGTTTTAGCAGCCTCTAAATAAAGTGCTAAAATAGAGAATTTTTTTTTGATTAGTTGCTGGTTATTGTCTGTTACCAACCAGTAGTTTAAAGTCTGTCCCCAGGCAATATGGCTCATCAGGCCAGTGTTTATATCCGGTTGCATCGACTGAGAATACTTCTGTTCCCTCTGGACAGGATGTCAGTCCATCTTAGGTTACTCCCCAGCTCTCGCCGGTATCCATTTGTACTCCTGGTTGGAGAGAAGCAATTGTGATAAAGTGTCTTGCTCAAGGACAAAAGTGTCGCAACAGACCAGCCCAGGATTCAGACCAACAATCTGTAAATTACAGAACTTGAGTCCATTGCCCTTGAGACCGCTTGGCCACGACACCCAACTACAGCATTTGTATAAATGAATGGAAAGACATAACTGTTTAAGTAATAATTCTTTTAATCTACAAATGAATTATTCTGTTCTATATTCTAGACGTCTGTCCTCTACATGTAGTAGTTAATACGCATGTAACTTTTCAGCTGATCAGCTGATTTCAATTTTTTATAAAATAACTGAAAAACACCGTACAAAGTTTTGTCTACTTGGCGATTGGATCAAATTTTGCAATTACAAAGTTGCTTGTCTACAAAGAAGTCATGTGTCCGAATTGGCGGCTATGGCTATGGCTATGGCTGGATCACTGCTTCATCATGCGTTGAAGTATAGGATGTCCTTAGCAACAGTTGTAGCCGTAGCCATAACTGCCCATAGGCTACTACTGATTTGGTGTGATGACAAAACAAGATGGCCGCACCGTGATAAAGGCATCTATGGCCTTTTCAAAACGACAACTTGGGTTTCCTTCCGCCTGATTGACGTAAGGAAAGCACGCATAGCTGACGGAGCTAAAGCAAAGCTTGGTTTCAAAAAGGGTCCAGACCTCCGGGTCCAGGCAGTTTCCAGTGCTATAATTTAGGTAATTTCTGGATGTATTTTTTCGTGTTTTGTTTTTCTCTTCATTTTGTTCTTTTTTTTTAAGGCATCATCATTGGCAGGAGTTGCTGATGAATCCAAAGCCAGCGTAAACGGCATCGTCGCTCTGAATGACGCACAGTGCATTTCCTCCGACCAGCATTTGAAACCTTTCCACTCGGAGTCTAATGAGGTTATTGCTGGGGTTTTTTGTAAAGTTGTTTTCTTGGAAACCTTGAGAGGTTTCCCAATTATTGAGTTGCGGGGGTTTCACTCATTGCCGATGTTTTCGTCAAACACGAACGAGTAGGTTTTCTTGTATGGGTTGAAAGACGTAATTGTAAAACGTATGCTTGTGGTCATTTGACGCATGTGGGTTGTCTATAAGACCTAAGGCTGCTCCATGAGAGGTAAACAAATGGCGGGGAGGTTGGCGGGGGGTGGGGATTGACCCATCTCAAATTAAGTACCGCTCATTATACTTGTTTAGGTGTATAGTTAAAGGGTGTGTACAACATGGTCATGGTGGAAACTTCCTTTGTCATGTTTTCCCCTGATTTGCAGTATGCTTTGGAAATGAGTAAACAATAGTTGTGATCTCGCGAGTCCAAAAACCTGATGTTTGAAAACAGTTACAATGTTATGGAACTGTCACTATTTTCTCGTCACTCTCCAAAGACCGATTGAGCTTAAACTTTCACAGGTTTGTTACTTCATGTAGTTGGCCACACAAAGTGTGGATATTTTGGTCTTTGACAAATGACAATGTTTTCTGCGAGCTGTAAAACACTCTGATCACTGCCTGCTATATTCTCAACTCTTGTCTGCTACGGAGCTGCAAACTCACTCACAAAAGCCACTTTTTCCCCCCACTTTTATAATGAGAACATCCTTCAGCGAAAAATACCTCGAAAATAAACAACAAATGTAATCCCACATCATGTATAGTTGCCATGGCAATCGGGTATAATTACTAATATATAAAAAGAGCCTATGACGGGTGCACCAGATCGTTGTCAGTTGGAATTTTAATTAGTGGCGGGGGTTTTGCAGCCAAAAATTAAAATAGTACGGGGCATTTTTTAACAGTGTCGGAGGAAGTTACGCAAACAACACGCATCGTTATGCCATACTTTCTCTATGGTTATGCAAACGTGTTTTTTCTGGTTTCTCTGTCAACAATCAGAAAAGGTCTTGTAGGTCTATTAGTTTTCCCCCATCGTCTTAGCCACTCGCTTAATTTGTTTAATTCTTCAGACAATACAACACAACATACGAGCAGAGACCGTCAAGGGAAGGGTGATAGTCAAAAACTGTCGCCAACAAAGATGACGTGCCTTCCCAGACCCCGCTCTTTAAACTTGTGTTTACCGCCCCCCCCCCCCCCCCCGCCTCCCCATGACGAGTGGACGGGAAGGGCTTAAACTTTGCCCAAAATACCAAATTGTTTGACAAAGGGAGTGATTAAAGCTTTAGTAATTCATGATAAGAAGTTTTTCTCACTTTCACACTTTTTTTTCTTTACTTTTTCTTCTTCTTGTTCTTCTTTTCTTCATTTCCTTCTTCTTTCGCTGTCTTCGTTTTCCTTATGGATGTTATCAAATATACCCTGATGCTGATTTTGGATTGCAATTTGTCGCAGTAATCCCTCTTGTAATCAGGTTGTTGCCCGTCGTGGGAGGCTGTTTATTTTTAAGAGATGATGCGGGGGCGGGAGCATTTCTCATTTTCCTAGTACACCACCAATTCAATGTGGTTGATCAAAATTAAGTGATGCCATGACAATATTGCGAGACGTACATTGTACAGTAGTGTCTCCACCGTTGGGGTATTCAATTTTGCCTCCCCCATACCACTTCTCGCTCGACTCGCGGCTCATGCAACGAAATTCTGGTCAAAGGATATTATTTTCGTGGAGAGTTCCTTCTCCTCCGTGGCCTCTAGTTGCGGGGGTTGAGCAGGTTGGAAGGGCCCGGGCTTAAATTACTTATTCGCCGCAAGGGGAGATCCAAGAAGTGGCCAATTTTGTTTTATTCAGGTCGAGAGCCGCAGAAATGTCATGTGACTTTATTATGGCGGTAAATTTGGTGAACATTTAATATTTACAAAATTTATTTTAAAGAACTTATTGGTTTGGGTTTTTTGTAGTCGGGTTTGTATCGGTTTGTAATGTTTTGAAGACATAGTTTACAATGCAGTAGTTTATAGGGTACTCTTTATTTCTCGTGAGTTTAATGATTGCTTAATGGCAGGTGTAGAAAATATTGTGTTTATGTTATAGAGTCCACTTCATCAAGCTTGTTTGGACATAATTGTTTTTAGGTCTTATACTGTTAAGTGCCACTAACCGCTTCTCTTTTGAGCTCACAAACTGCGCCCTCATTTGTCAGACATAAGCCAGTGCATCTTGACAAACAACTTTTTGAATGTCACAAACTCATTGAGTAATGCTTGCCATAAAGCATACACACATAAAATAAATAATTAAATTAAAAATATATATTGATATAATATGATATTGGTTTTTTTTTTAATGGGGTGGAAGCTTTAATTTTGGTCAGGAATCCAAAATGACAATGAGTTTTCAAGAAGACGCGGGAAAGGTCACAGTGGGTAATGAGAGAGTGATGTTGACAAGCTGAGCGCGGTATTGCCTCGACTTCAGGTGTTTGCTCAAGATTCCCAGAAACTCGTAGGTGTTCCAGCTAGTTAAGACGATGGCCAAAATTCAGACAAGAAAAATAAAACGGATGGTGGATTTTCCTGGCTTTTGACACTGTTTAATTGGAAAAATGTCCACTCTTGTAAAGATCATCGATGGAAAGAATACACACCCAAAATCGTGGCAATGGGGAGGGGGGGGGGTGAGCCACACCCTTATGTCAGGCATTTTATTTTTTTTCTCAGGATTTTTCCTGCTTTAGGATTTTCTTAAAATCATTTTTTATTTTCTTAAAAGCAAAATTAAGAAGTAAAGCAGTCACCAAAGGGAGTTAGAAATAGTCTGCATTGTGTCCGCACCTGTCGTTTTGTATTTCTGGTGATGCACAGAGTCTGTAAACCTCCTGAATGTAACATTTGAGAGGTTTTGGGGCTAGAATAAGAGAAATTCAGTGTCGCAAGCATTTGTTTAGGAACATTGCCTCATTCTTAAAATCTCATCTCAGAATGATTTTGAACTTTCCCTGTTGTTTCTTTCCGCCAACCACATCCAATCCCAAACCTTGCGGTGACACATCGCAAAAAAAAAAATTAACACAGGCAACAGACAGCATCAAACACGAATTGCTAAACATTTCAAGTGGCGATAGTTTGTGACAAAACTGACAGCTTTTTGAGGATGTGATGGGGTGGGTTGCGAAATCCCGGAGAAAGATGCTTTAGCTTGACAATAATGTCAATAGAATATGACACGCCTGGCATAATCTTCAGAATGAGGACGTGGGTGTGGGGAGTGGGGGAATGGTTCGGGGGCAGGGTCACTATAACTAGATGAGGCAACACTTGTACGAAAATAGTGGAGCAAGGTGGAGTAAGGGTGATCGATAATTGATTCAGATGGATTACTGATGCTTTTAGCAGCCTTCAGTCGCAACCCCTAATACTGAATTAACTTTGATGACGTCATTAATGGTGAATATCACACTCTAAAATGCTGACTGGCGAGACTGGGTGGCTTGGGGTGACAATAATGTGTTAAGTACGTAAAAGTGGGGGCGTTTGGTGTTAACGAATGTTGACTTTGTGATCATATTGAGAGAAAACGCACTATGAAACGTTTTATCGTTTCGTTGTCACCATCTCATTGAACACATTTCACTGAACGCAGGTCGAGTTGTCTCATGAAGCCGATCATGCACCCAACTTGCATACGATGTGACCCAATCGATCCTTTGTCGCAAACCTGATTACTCAAAGTATCGTACATTTATTTATTTGTATTTTAATTTCAAGACCTTTGATTTTCTTTGTTTTCCTTTGATTACAATCGGTGGAACCAATCATGACTAAATTGACAAAATAAAATAGTCTGGTAGTTTTGGGTATAACTACACGAATCAGTTTTTCATTTTTGTGATTATTTTGAAAAGGGGAACATGGCAATGGTGGTGGCACTATCACAAATTCGTATGTTGTAACGATTGTTCCGCAATCCAAAATAGCGCCCTTCATGATCTACGTATTGACCATAGAGTTGTTCTTATAATTATATGTATCTCCATGGTGTTGAACCATTTCACGACGTGCACTGCACTTAATACACCATAGCCCTTTCTCTATACGTACGCGCGCCTACGATGTCCGTCATAATGTAGTCAATAAACACAAAGGAATTGGCTCCCAAAATGGCGAATGGTAGACGCACATTGTGCGGAGGTGGTATAGACCTTTCCATTGTTGATAAACAAAGTGCGCCGGTTGGCATAGACAGCCGAATATTAGCAAAACAATCAATCGTGTTAAAACAAAATTGTGACCAAATTCAACATTTTCTGTAAAGATTCATGAACTGAAATACCTCCCATGATTGGTTGATTTGTTTCCAACAATTTCAACACTAATTTTGAATATTTGTGTAACATTGCTTCAAACTATGGCTATCTGTTTTTGATTTGAAGTTATGGCTTGCCATAGTTTTCCAGCCTGGGTTGGCAAAAACTCGGGCTGTGACGTTGCAAAAGAAAGGTATATTACGTTCCTCCTCCTGGAAGGGACTGCTAACGCAATGTCACTATATGGCGTGGACTGTTGAGTGTGCCTCTTTAAGTTCCGAAAAGCCCTTTACATCTACAGTGCTTCATGCGTCTGATGTTGTTAGTGTGCTCGCTGCTTCTCCAGGTGCGAAGATAACCTTCGGAATTATCTCTAAGATGTACGTTACCATGGAAACACTTATGTCATCCGAGGTTGGAACGCACGACATCTTCTAATCTTTGATTGAATTTTGGACGGGTGAGTTATTCATTGATAGACAGCGATATTTTACTTTAAAATCAAGGCAGTTTGCATAAAAGCCTTGCTGGTGTATAATGTGCTGAACAACCCCCGTAGTGACCAAGGGAGGACATTGACATGAAGTGTGAACACAAACCAGGATGTGACACTAGACGTCTGCCCTCTTACGCTGTGATGGGTAAAACGACTTGGCATGATGGAATAACGATTCATTCTGACGCCATAGCAAGCCCTTCATTTATAATGTCAATTTTACAGGGAGTTTTTTTCTTTTCTTCATCTGTCAAGAATGGCAAAAAATGGCAAAGTTCAGAGGATGTTTTTGTAAGATGAAGAGATCGTGTATTGACGTCGTGTGGCAATGAAATGTCAAAATTCTCGAGCGTGATTATTTTAATGTATTTTACCCTATAAAACGTCCATACCTCGTGCTGGGATTTTCGTTTGCAGCTGACAGGCAATTCGCCCAACAACAATTCCCCAAATTTGATTTTTATTCACAGTCCTTTGACTCTTGCTGCACGCACAATTGCACAATGTTTTCTATAGAATATATATTTTTTTATTTAAATATGTATTAACTGAATGAACAGTTCATTATCATTTTGAACATAAACCGCCTCTGGTGAGTGTGTGTGGGGGGGGGGGGGGAGTGGGGGTGCAGCTGAGTTTTGCTCAGCTTTGTAAATGGCATTAGCTGCGGCCATTTTGTAGACAGTCTGGCATCCATTCCAAAATGTAGCAGGAACTTCATGTGCTGGTTTTAAATTAATCCTATACGCCGGGGTATTTGGTATTCTAATGTTTTTTAAAACATATAATGTTCCGTTTTAGTGACTCATTTAAAAGTCATACTGCTCCACATGATCAGATGTGAATAAATTATGAGGTAAGCCCTCATTCCAACCATGAGGGTGTCCCAACCAAATCTGTCCCAAAGGTATAAAGACTTATTTTGCAACCTCTCTCCATTTCCTTCCATACAATCTCATCGTGTCCAAATCGAGGCTCGGTGTCAGTAAAACAACTGACTGGATAAAGAGGCCATGAAGAATCATCCAAACTGTACACAACTTCTCCCTTTTTCAGAAACGAGCAACTGACGAACGGTGATGAACAATGACGAATACTGTTGTTCATTTCAAAACAAAATTTATTTTCTTACGTCTGTTAATTATAAATAAGTTGATCAAGCCATTTACAGATTACATGCACCATCGTGACATTTCATCTCTTATTGCACAATACAAACCAACTCAGATCATTTCAATACAATGTTTCAATGTTACCAAAATAGTAAGAAATTGCATTTAAAACCTCAAAATCTAAGTTTATATTTTTTTTTCAAATGAAAGTACTAAAATAGAAATTTGGTATCAAATACAGTAGACTTGTGACATCTCATATTTTGTTAGTATAAACAAAGTAGCTACTGTTGTTTTATAATGATATATTAATAACGCTTAATGTTTTACTCACTTTCAGAATCCACGACAAAAACAAAGCCACGTTTGTGGCATCCGAACATAGAAAAAAAAACGAGAAATGACAAAATCTCCCAAATACCAGATAAAACATTATAAACAGTAAAACAACGCTTTGGTATTTTCGTGTAATGCGTCAAAATATCAAAATACAGTTACCCAATACGCAACAGGAGAACCTCTGAAATATATATATATAATATCTATATTTTGTATATAACGCTGGTTCCAAAAATTGATAAGAAAACTCGTAAATAAAATAAGTGGAGTGTTTTATCTTGTATTCTTACATAATACTATTATAAACAATGACAGAGTCGAGTGCAAACATGGTACAACTTGCTTTCATCATCTCTATGCTTTCATGGACGTCATTTTGTGCTGGATAGCAGTGACGTCATAATTATTATCCATGTCATCTTATGATTCGAGTTCTGTTCTCGAATTTTGTGTTATTATTTTTTTTTTCCAAGAAAAAAATGCAGTAAGGCGGCTCGGCCCAAAAATAATATTTGGAAATTTTTCGAAAGATTTGCTTTTCTCTTTAAAAAAACAATCCGAAGTGCCCATTATTAAATTTTGTCCAGAAGCCGTTCTGAAGACCTTTTTGTTGACAAGGTTGGCATGGGGACGGCCGAATGTTAGTAAAACATTCAGTCGTGTTAAGTTAATAACAGACGTTGTGTCCAAATTCAAAGTTTCTGCAAACTTTCAATTAAGAAAAATGCATCCCTTGTTTGGTTGCTTTGTTTCCAACCAAATTCAACACTAGTTTTGAATATAAGTTGTGTACCATTGTTACTAACTGTCTGTTTTTGCTTTGCATTTATGGCTTTCCGTAGTTTTCCAACCTTGGTTGGCAAAAACTCAGGCTGTGACATTATAACAGAAATGACTATTGTGTCACGTTCCCTGTCTGCAATGGCGATAACTAATGCTGTGTCTCATTGTACCAAAAAGGGGTTCAGGCTTTCTCGCCATTGGAGTTTCTGTGTGAACGAGAAACATAGCTGCACCATGGTAAATATCTACGTTAACCTTATGCGTTACTATTTTCAAAAGCTTCAAGATTTTTGTATCTTAAAATCGAGATTTATTCATTACATTCAACAAACCACAAATGGAGATCAGGCGTGTGCTAAGTACATGAATAATGCAGTCCACACGACTCGATTCAGCTGTGTAAATTTACATACCTCAAACTTCCTCAAGCGCTCGGTTATCACCTTGTTATGCCATAGCGATTTCCAACCTGCATTTCTGACTGAAATAGCCGTTGACTGTTATTGTGTTAACTTTAACTATTCATTGCTAGTCTCTCATTGAAATCTATCCGACCCTTTAACATGACATTATTTTAAATACCAATCAGTCACTCAAATTGATAAAACAGCCGTCTAATGACATTAATTGAGAAATTGGACACCCAGCTGAATTTCAGTTTATTTTTAGCAGGGCGAACAGACAGTCACTAAACTTTCACATGTCGCTTCATCGAATACCATTTTCACACAAAAAATTGGCATGTGTGACCGTGTGAAGAAGTGATCGCAATGCGAGGACTTGACACGAGTTGAATGACTGTCTTTTTAAGGAATGTGGAGTCGTTCTCCACACATGACATACATTTGAGGCTCTGTATCCCCTTCGATAAATTCCTACCATTTTTACTCCCCGCAGAAAAAATGTTCTTGACCCCGAATGCCCTCATTTGACATTCACGCACAAAATATTTCGCAAGTCACGGTGCACGTTAATCCTCTTACTGTACTATTTTTAAAAATCACTATTATCTTCAAAGCATGAAAACATCTGACCGCTTCATCAACTTAAAAAAATATGATACTCAGTTTAGATTGAGAAAGAATGTAAAAATATCATTGTGAAAATTATTTACTTGATTTTATATCTATATATTTGATATCAATAATATAAAAAAGCTATGAGTCAAAAGAGCTCAGTGTCTTCGCGCAGCCGCAGTGGGCCGAGTTGCATTCTGAAAAATGTAAAAGTGGCATTCCCTTGGCGGGAGAAAAGACGTGATTTGGTTTAGAACCGAAACCTTTTGATGAACTGCTGCTGTACATTCAGTTCGAGTTACTATGGTTACAGAGACCAAATACACGACAATTTCATAATGATTTTGTATAATGGAAGTTCAGTGCTTTCTTCAAAACGTCTTCAAGACGCCTTCGCCTGGACGTCTCGGTGCGAACTTTCAATTAGCTGCGATTAGAGACTGGTGACCATATTGGTCAGTGGACGGTAGGGCGGCATTCAGGCTGTCGTAGATCATCCACGACTCATGGTTAGCTTGCGTGTTGTTGGACTGGGAGGAGTCGAACCCCAGACCAGCGGGGTAAGACTGTGGAGGAGGTGGGGTCTCGCTCCAGTACCCAAAGCCATCATCTTTGCCCTGGACGAGCGGGAAATCGCGGCCCCCGACGGGCGACCGCTGACTGCGAAACCCTTTCATCGCCGATCGCTGCTTCATGTAGTTGGCGAACTCCGTCGGAGAGAGCTGTTGAAAGTTAACTTTCTTGCCTGCGGACTTTAGCTTGGTGGAGCCGAATTTGGTCTGGGCGAAAGACGCCGCAGTGAAGGTGAGAGAAGAGGGTCTTGAGAGAGGGGCTGCTGGTAATCGTGGCTTACTGGTGACAGGGGCTGGAGAGGGGACTGTTGGTGGCAATGGGTGGAGTGCCTGCGGATGGGGGAGGGGTTGGTGTGGGGCGGGAGTTGGGAGCCCCAGCTGGACCATCGGCTGAAATCCCAAGGCAGACACTGGTGAAAGTGAAATCCCCCTCATGGATGACGTCAAAGAGTCCAATGTCATTGGCAGGAAATCCTCAGCCTCGGGGTTGAAGTTGAACTGGTTCGGACCAGCCAGATCCAATTCACACTGAACCAGCCCATCAGCTTTGGCGCGCCTCTCGCGATAGATTACTGTGACTGTTCCTTTTTCACCCATACGAAACGACACCTCCCCCGGATCAACCCAGATGCTGAGCTCATGCTGAAGGCCCTCCGATAACTCTCCCGCCCCCAGGCCGCTCCTCTGTATTGCCATGGCAACGGCAGCATCCATCTCCCTGGTGCCAATGCGGAGACATCTATAGCCCGAGCCCTTGCACGGGGATTCCGGGTACCAGTGACCGTTGAATTTGTTGACGAGAGATTTGTCGAGCTCGTCGGCAAATAGGTCTCGTTTATGGCAGGGTAGCTTGGAGCACAGCTGCTCCAAGATGAACGTGATTGCGCATTGAACTTCAGGCTTCATAATGACAGGTTGGAGATAAAGTGAAAAGACGTATTTGATCTGTAGCAGGAAAGAGACAAAAACAGTTCTTCGATTACTTCAACGTCAGATAGTACTAGAAATTAAAAGTTAGAATAAAACACACTGGAGTACCTTGTTATTATTTGGTTAATTTCATTACACGTCCAGTTGTGTAATTATAACGCACTTTGGGTTAATCTGACTCCCATTAAAGGCTTGCACAATCACCACATTGTTTATATTTGCTTCGCAAATAAAGACACAACCGCAAAGCACCTTAAGCCAATAATATGGTGATTTCTCACCAAGCATGTCCCTTTAAGCACCGTGAGTAAGTACGGCATGATAGTATGACTATTTATCACTGGCACGCGCCATGTACTACCCTGGGCCAGTGACACATCGTCCTCTCTTGGGATCGGTTTAAATTTGGAACCCTGACTCCCCCCGCACAAGTCATGTAAGAATCGTCCCGGGAGTCCACCGAGGCCGTGGAGGTGACTTAATGGCCTGTGACACATGCTCTTTTGTGGCTAATGGGCTCACCGCGCAATTCAATGATCACTAAGTAATCATGCTTATAAAAACCATTCAATAAAAATGTTACCCCAATATTGGTGGTTTTTTTTTTTTTTTGGGTGGGTGTGTGTGAGGCCTTCCAACAAAAGGAACAATAGGTCCACGATTGCTATCACAAAGGAAAACAATGGGGTACGCGTTTGACGGGACAAAGAGCTAAACAAAGGGGTCCATGATCGGAGGTCATTACATGAATGTGTTTGTGTGTGCAAAAGGTAGAATACAATACGGCAAGTCAAACCAGCTCTATACATAGTCAAACAGTCGGTGAAATCCAAATTGGTTTTGTACATTTTGTCCCGTTTTTTCATACTTTAGTATAATGATGAACTATACGAACATTTCTATTTTACATCCCACGAATTGTTTACATCACACCAATTGGTATTTCTACAATGTGTGTGTTTTTTCAAACGAGAATGTCAGTAAGGTTGATTGTGTTTCAAGATGACTTAAGATGTTGAAGGAAACACACGTGTCCAAATGCCAACCTTGTGACATTCCCTTTAACGGCATTGACCACAAGGGGCACGCGTGCGAGGCTTCGCCATGACTCGGCGGGCCAAAAACAGAGCCTTGAGGAAGCCTTATTCATTCCGGGGTGTCTCTGTGGACTTTGAACGCAAGGTCTTGATAAATTAATACTTTGCAATGTGTCATCGGACTTGAAAATTTCTCCTTGATGGTTTTTGTGGATATTTTAAGTATTTTAGAAACTGACTCATGGTGTTGAAGGCAACCATATGCAGGCAGAGGGATTGCACGTAGGCCTACACAAATTTTCCCATTTCGCTCATCCCCATAAATACAGTTTCTTATAAGTAATTTTTTGTGAGAAATGCATTAAATTATACTTGAATTAAGATTCAGGATAATTCTTTCAAAACTATTGTCGCCTCAAGAAAACGGATAGTAAGATTTACAAATGCTGTATCAGCGAGAGTCATTTTGCTAGGGTGTTATCAAATATTACAAGGCTACAGCCTGCACTAATAACATCTTCCTTTAAGAAGCTACACAACAAAGGGAGTTTAATGAGGAAACATCCGTTGCCAAATTTGGGTTGGTCTCAAACAAAAGAAGTTATGTCAATTCTTATTCATAAAGGATAGACAAATTTTCTCAATCTTAGAATAAAATGTAACATGACAAAGAAACAGTACCAGAAAGACAGAATGGGTATAATAACAGAAGTGTAAATATGTATTTAAAAAAAAAACCCGGAAAACAGCATCAGTGAACCTTTCCCTTTAAATATTAATAAAGATGCAACAATGTGTATTCATGTGCACTTGGTTGGCCATATAGTTGTATTAACATACCAGCAGACACTTCATTGTTTTTGTCTCAATTTTTCTCTCCTTCCACTACTCGGTTTTTTATATTTTTTCAATCTTGATTTATTTATTTTTTGCTTTGGCCTGGGGCAACATTTTTCAAAATCAATCGTTAGAATTTCAAACGATTGGTCAAAACTCAATAATAGTTGTACACATTTCATCAGTTCATTTTATTTGAAATGTTTTAAAGGCCATTGTTTTAGAGTTACCAAATATTGTAAAGCTTCCTTTTTTGACAACTAATTGTCAAAACAAAATACGCAAGAAACATACATACATTTTTTATAAATAAATTATCTTTATCAATTAATTGTAATTTATAGAAGGGTAGCCTTAAACTATAATCATGTTTTAGTGAATTTTTGCAAATATTTGTTCTCGAGCTGATATCAACCAAGCAGGCCTAATGTTATCATTTGTTTTGTATGTACAGCGCAGTGCTGTCTCAGCTATGTGTGTTCGTACATGGGGTAGGTTAGCGCTATTCCATATGGATGATATATAGCTGAGGACACATTGAAACCCGTGCGTGGGTGGTGTGTGAATGTATCCACTAAACAGCGTCTGCCCGTCTCATTATGCTCACACAACAACCTTCAAAATAGACGTACTTTACGATGGAAAATAACTCAACATGCTACCTTGCTGTCACACAATTTGTTTTTTTATAAAGTAGTAAATTTATATATGACATTATACTATTGCGACTGATTTATGTATTTATTACTTTCTTTAGAACATGGGTTTACGGATAATAATTATCACGACAGACATTGGTTATCGCAGTCTGAACAATACAACTAATAATTAGTCTTTCAATAATTTCGTAAAAAAAAGAACAGTAACCAAGCATTCACAAGAAATTCAATTCAATTCAAATTCGATAAACAATCTGAAAGACTTTATATTAATATTCTACCTCTCAGAATAAAATACATTTTAATCTTAAAACTATCGCTAAATTAAACTAAAAACAAAGCATTGCTAAATATAAACAAAAAGGAACCAGTGATTCAAAAATACTCACTTTTTGTGTACGTTTCCGAAACCACTTCTAGAGAGATTTGAAAAGATGGTAGACCAGATGCTGGGCTGGCACTAAGATAGGCCGCGTGGTTGTGTTATTTCCTATTCCAAGGAGTAGCCTACGTGCGTAGTTACACCTCGCTGACGTCTACGCTATTGAATGTCACCTGCTGGAAAAATCTCCCGTTTTTATTCACCGTCTCCCGACCATTGACGGAACTAGTTTATGTTAATTTGTGTGTTGAGTGTGTCTGTGTGTACACCATCTGGACGATAGGTTTTTTTTCTTTCTTTCTTTTTATCAGCAATTAATATTATATATGTTTTCACTAGAGGCACGCGACACCGGAAAAGATTACAGCGTAGATTGACTGGACTTGGTAACAAAAAGGCTTAACAAAACAGCCAACACACAGTGTGGACTGGAAGTACTTTGGCGGATTAATAAGACCAGCTGAAAGATCATGAATATGTAATATAGGAAGTAAAGTACACCGGCGACGATTGGTTGCCCGGAGCGGAAGCATAATTTGACAATTATCTTGTTTTGCTGACGTCAGTAGTCGGTATTTTCAGCTCGGTGTGGTTGTTTTGTATGCAAGTTTAGGGTTGCCGGCCAGCGGCCCACACGACTCGCAACGTGCTCAGCGGCACGGCTCGTGGTCCACGGCATGACAAATAAAAGCGGACTCGTCCATGGACGTTAAGTATGCTAATTTTAGGCTCGCGACTCGCACGTGCCGCTGGGATGAGGCTGGATTTGGGATCGCGGACTGTCAGGGGAACAAAGCTGGGAACTATTTATGAATGAGATGGGGTTTGAGAGGAAAGAATTGATTGACTATTGATGACTTAACCTTTATACACGCAACATTTTAGGATGTCTCCTTGTAGGTTGCCCCCAAGAACAACTCGCTACAACTGTGTCTATAAAATAACTATTTCTATATACTTCAGTGCTTATGTTGTTTACCTATCCCAATTGTCTCTAATTCTAACACATTGTTATGACAGTCAGTCTCATAAAACACCAAGAGGGAGTCAGTTTACATAAAATCTCATAATATGTTCCTTTGAGATAACTCCGGATAAATACATGTTGATGAATGTCAAAACTAGAGAATCTCAATGCTGCAGATGAAGGCCATCAAGATAAACCTTTCGTCAAGTCTCTATCTCCCCAAAACGGTGACCAATTCTCGATGTTGGTCCTTGTAAGTTAAGTTGTCGTCTACATCTAGTCTAACCAATTCAGTGGTCTAACCATAGAGTTGAAGGCCTAGTCCAACTCGCAAATTTCACTGCTTGTCGAGCAGAGGCTGCTGTATAGCCCATTAATTGCCTCATCTGAGTTGGGGAGACGACAGGGCCAAGAAGACAGAATGTGGCAAGTCTAAGAAAATACAGTAACTATATATACACCAGGATCTCAAAGAAGAACATTTCGCATAATGGCCAAAATGAACTAACGACACAAACAGTATAGAAAGTTTGACTGCTTCGTTTGCTAAAATAATTATACAAAACCCCCATAGTAGGTGATCTTCGGAGCATTCTATTTCCCGAGGCGAAGCCGAGAGGATCACCTCGGGAGTCATATAGTTTTAATCATTAGCACCGGTAAAATAAGTCAATATTTGTTTTTATACACACACATATCCTTGTCATTTGATTGGTGAAACACGCGTAAAGTGTCATCCTATATTTTGTCATGTAAACTGCCGCGACGCTCCAGAACTTAATATAGGAGTCCAATATGGATAATTATTGGACGCTTCGGAGCGTCGTTTCCAAAATAATCGTCCCCGCCTGCTTGTCCAAACGAGGCAAGGTCGTACGTATCACAGCGGACAGGGTTGGTGTTACGTGGAGTTGTCAACGTTTTACGTGAAGTTGTCCACATTGTTAGAAGTTTTTGGGGGGGGAATGTCCATAGTGCGGGGTTGGCGAGTTTCCGTGTCTATGTTGTGTGTATTGTGAACAAAATTCAAATGACAATAAGGATCTATGTGTGGAGGTCCGGTTGTTCATATGTGGCTCAGGAAGAACCCCTTTCATCGCTTTCTTGCTCCGCCCATAAGTGTACTGTGTACCTCTCTTTCATTCCCATCAATCTCGTTCCCAGATTCAGCTCCTCGTATACATGCACAGGTTTAATAACCTCCTTTTCCATAATCAAATTGAATACCAATTCAGTAATGCAATCACGGCTGTGGACGAGGACCTTTTATGGCCTTGCCACACAATGCTTAATGATTTTACTTTCATATTTTAATAACAAAATGGGTCAACTGTTTGTGTTTCGTCATATCCAGGCTGTGTCGATCGGAAATGATTATGGATTGGTATTGGAGATGGGTTGATTAAAATTACAATAATTAGACTTGGAAACAAGTCTGCAGTTGAGTTTCGGAGTGAATTTTACCTCGTGAATTAAGTCAAGACAATCGCAACCCCACAAAATGAAATAGGTACATAGACTGGATAAATGTTTTGAGAACCACTGGAAAATATTGTCTGTCCCACTATACAAGTGTTTAAGGGCATTTTACACGCACCACTCACCCATGTTGAAACGGCTCATAATGTGGCCATTCATCCCATCCGAATAAAACACGACTGGTGTGAAGTGTCTTACTCGAGGACACGAAACAGACAGGACCGGCAAGGACAGGATTCGAACCCATGTCCTGTTACTGCTAGAACTTTACTTTGGTGTAGGCCTACTTGATAGCCGGGTCCCGTTGTCTCCAAATTACTCGGTTCCTTATTGCGGTTTCCCTTAACATTGTATGGTAATTGAGCTATAACGCGCACACAATTACATTGACAAAACATAGCTCATCATTTTATCGAAAGTGTGACCGTCTTTGGTTGGCTGTAGTGTGTTGAAAATTAGACGATTGGGATGTATTTACTTTTTCACGAAACCGTTATAGTTTAACACCTTTAAGTTTGCCTATAGACAAGATTCTTGCCACGTATGTATAGCTTCCAATGTTGTTCATGTTCTTGAATGCGACGTGTCTGAGATTGAATCAATACTCTCCTATAGTATACATGAAATTAATGTTCTAGATCGATCTGGCTTAATGAATCAATAAATCATGGTTATCAACAGAATCACCAGCATGTTGTGAATTAATGACTGCATGGCGATGATAGGGAAGTACGTCCCCGTTGTACTGACAGGTTTATGTTTGATAATGTCAAATTCCCGAGTACTCATATGGGTTAAATATTCAATCCGTAAGTTAAAAGCTTACGGGTAGTATATTCTATTATTCAAATTGTTCGTGTTTTATTTCTTATTATTTACAGGGTAAATAATGTAAATACATAAAGCCACAAAAACCCATTTGATAAAATTTCCGTTTATCCTATCATTTTAAACCATGGATAATATGTATTTATGTATACGAACAAAATCAGACGAGGCAAACATGTTCGTCTTCCGGTCGATAGTGTCAACAAAACAAGAATGTATTTATTTTGAAGCTCGTACACTGCAGGGAAAAGTCATTGACATCACTGGCATTTACCGAATAAGGATCCAGAGCGGATATGGCAAGAACCTGCGGCAAGAGAGAGCGAGATAGAGAAGGTAAAGAGAGATGCACTAGCAAGAAAACAAGGTTGTTTTCAATTTCATCCCGCCTTGAAAAACAAGACGAGTGCGTAATCGGCGAGTGCCAACGTGCATGGTAACACGATTGCTGTACCCCCCTGACTGACGTCAGTACGCCGTGCTGTGTCTTCCGTCCTGCCTGCCCGCTTCGCGCACGGTTCGACTACGATCAATGAGTTCTATTTTTAGCTGCGGGATTCGCTGCATGCGCACACACTACGACGAAACAAGCGATAGGGCGATTGGCTAACTTTACATACGGGAGGGATGTTTCTCTATTTTACCGTGGAGTGATGTCACAGACGTACGTAGCAAAGCCTTGTATCCAAAGCTGTTATTAATAACGCGGTTGTGCTGGGTGGATATTAATAATATTTAGTGAGTCGATTCGGTTCAGAAGAGGTGTATTTTTGGATCGTAGGTTGGTTACGGGCTACAGCCCTTTCATTAGACATAGGGTGTTGAAGGGATAGAATTCGAAGAAGTGGAACGTGTTTGTTTTGAAAGTGATGTATTTTTAAGTGTGTTATTTTGGGAGGGATGTCCTTATGCGTCATACGGAAAGAAAGGTACTTTATTGTAGTGAACAGCCCTTGTGTATTCGCTGGGTGCAGACTTAGGCCTGGATTATCGGTGAGGTACGGATGGGGACATCTAGTTTGGACAAAGAACTTCCTTTAAATTGAGGATGTTTTCCATCCGGAGAGGCTCATGCCGACAAATGTATACCTTTTCTATTCTTAGATTATTCCATGTAGTTAGCTTTTATGCGGCGATATTGTTAGATGACGTGGTTAGGCAGTCATTGTATGTACCACGCTGCAAACAACAAGGGTTCCTCCAGTGTGCTGTTGCAATAACGGTTACAGATTCCATCCAAAGAGAGGCTTGCTGTTTTCCTCCATCCTCCATAGCCCATCTAGACTCGGCTTGGTTTCATTTCGTATTGGACGCATAAACCGAAATGTCTTCTCAATCAATCAATCAATCAATTATACAACATTTATAAAGCGCCTAAATCAAAGGTTTGCTCAAAGGCGCTGAGGCACGTAAGAAATAAATAAGTCATTGATGGTAAGCCTCCTTAAACAAGAGGGCTTTGAGAAGTGCTTTTAAATGTGTTGGGTTCCTGATGTGATTTGAAAGATTCTCCATAATCCAAGTCTATAGACCTTATGCGTTGACGTCACCAAGCCGCCATCTTAGAGGTAAACTGATGATGAAACAATGGGAACGCACAGATTTGTACGCGCGGCGCACAGGCCATGGCCAATGAACATCTTCCTTTTGACCTCTAGGCGAGGGCCCTACTCAAATGACGTCATGTGCATAAGGTCTATTGTCAACATTGCAAGGGGAGGACAAAAACCAGAAGATAAAACAATAGGCCTAAGTCCAAATAGCCGTCAACCCATTTTACTCAATGAATCTACGTCATCAGTCTTCCTTGTTCACAGACCACAATGTCTCCCTGAAAAGGTCGCGCGTTTTTTCTCGGGACCCTTTTGACGTCGCCAAGACCCGCAGGTCTCGGACTTTGTCCATGGCACTTCTTTGTCCCATTCACTGTGGGCAACAAAGAAAGTGGACATCCTGGTTGCGGCATCCTTGATTATTTGAGAACGCAATTAGTGAAACTCTATTATGACCTTACTTTTTTTTGTAAAGACTAAGAACATGTTGTAAATACGGGTACCAGTTTTGTTTGTTGAATATTTGTTTCATTTCATTAATTAATTGTTTTGCGTCATCAAAGTTACGGCCGCATAAAACGCCTGTCGTGTCAATGTTGAAGTCTCGAGACGGAAGTCGGACGTATTGTTCAATCTTTCTATGAAGTAAGTTGAGTTGTAGTCAAATTCCAAGACGGTTGATTTGCTGTTCAAACTTCACAGCAATAAAGTCAAAGTACCAACCCGTCAATATTTTGGCTACGAAATTGGCCGGGATAAGTTTAGCCATGTGTACGCAGTGACTATACCTCAGCTGTTCACTCTTTGTCTAACGTTCAAGTCTACCTCATGCCCCCTATTATAAATGTTAATGCACCATTATACGTCCAAACATACCACGGATTGTATTGTGGTTTCCTTCTTTGGTCATAAAAGAAAGCGGGAAAAGACGCTGTGTGGTGTCTTTGTCCACACCCCACACTTAATCATACTTGCCCAGTCAACGTTAAAACCATGAGACCTGGGATGACCGCTCTGTCGAGAGCGGATCCTTTCAAGAATTTTAAAGCAGCGGTGAAAGAAATCTTACGCAGCGTGAGGACAAGTGGACAGCTGTCAAGCTCTTGCGCTTCGGACCGAAATGGATCGGATTTTAATCAGTTTTGTTGAGAACCTTCTGACCACCCCCCCCCCCCCTTCACCCATCAAACCTGCCTCCATAGAAACCCAAACAAAAAGAGGGCAGAAAAGACGAACAACAACAACAAACGACGAAATAGTAAACATCTCTATATTAAGGCCTGCAATGTAAAAATAAGAACAAAAGAAATCTATGAAAATCGCAAATACAAAACACAACACAAAGCATGCAGTTGTGTATATTACTATATACATTCGAACTCTCTTTTCAAAATACCGCTTCTGAAATATACCGTTGATGGAACAACATTATTACAAGTAGGCTCCGTATGTCAAGGATTTTTTCGTGCAAAGTTTTCGATTGAAATCCGAACGATACTGCAAATATATATTTACGGCAAAAATCCCGATTGCTTATAATGCCCACCTCTCTCTTGTACATTAGGCCTAGATAATATACGCATGCATGATGAGTTTGTTCAAAACAAGAAAAAGAAAACAACGATTTACAATCGTGATAAAACAACAACATTTCAGAATGCCCTTTGTCAAACTAATGTACCACAGCTTATTATAGAAACATCGTGAGACATTAACCGCTGCGAAGTCATACCATGCCATTGTCATAAATTAAAGAATTATTATGATAAGCAAAAGTCGGACTTAGAATCCGCTTAATTAAAGCTGCCTGACAATCTACCTCGTTGGGCCGTGCATCTGGACCACTAAAGTACCCCAGCTGTGACTGGACGCGCGCCACGTTGAATGGGGGAGTTCTGGAACAAAAGGTTACACCCATAGTAAAGGAAAGATCACCCCCCCAAAAAGTGCTACGACTACCAGTACCAGTTTAGCTTGTTGACCCTTCTTTGCCGGGGGCACCTTCCACATGAAAAGACAGGGTTAGCCCTGAGGGTTGGCACCTGTCCTGAAATCGCGAAGGAGGCCTACTGATTGGTCTGAGACCGGTAACCTTTGTGCCTCATTATTAACAAAGCTTCCTTTCTAATTTTCATAGTCAAAACCTAATTGTCCTTTTTTCAAGTAAATGTGAAAGAAAAACAGGTGCTGATTTTTTCTAACACGGTACTTGGCCTATAAAGTATTGTGATCACTGATTACAGTCACGAGAGTAAAGCAGAGTTTTTGCGGCAGTCTGCGGCAGAAACTTAGGCAGTTCAAAACTTTCTTCCGTAACAAAGTCGCTTTCACAGAGTGTGTAATATCGGATGTGATCACAACGAATATAAAACTGAAAAGGTTGTTAAAAAGTATCGAAATGTTTATAAATGAAAAAGAACCAGCGCTTACAGAAGCAGGGAATTCCGTGCTTATGTCTAGCGTATTTAACAGGTTAGCAAATAATTTGTGCCTGTGCGCGGTCGAACACCACATGTACTTTCACTTACACAGCTATCTCAGAAATTCGGCGCTTGCCCTGTAAAGCGAAAAAAAATGGTGATCGCAAGCGCAGAATTCGGTGGTAAGTTTAGCCATGAAATTGGGCCCAGGTGTGTCACTCCATAGCCCATTGGAACACCCTCTGTCCGGCCCCCAAGCAAGCTATTACCACGGTCGAGTTGTCGACCTGCATCCCATTAGGGTTGTTCATACAAGCTCATACATGTGTACATCTTCAATCCCTTGCTTCTCCTGACCGACCATGGAGTAAGCCCCCCCGGTTTTAACCGGCATCCCTGGCTTTGCTGAACAGATTGCAAGTGGGTGTAAAAGAGAGGCCATGAAAGATGAAATATTAATATTATTATTGAAAACATAAACGATCGCTGTGTCAAAATCAAATCAAATCAGCAGCCATTTTTACATCGAACATTTTTAATCAACCGACCAAGGAAGTTGAACCAAATGTTTGACTCCACAAAATGGCTGCCCGTGTTAGTTCACGAAGTAATAGAATAACCGCACAATTTCAAGGGATATGTGTGGATCATTATATTCTACTTTAAAAACATAACCATATTCATTTTATAGCAAAGCTGTTTATAGCCCAAAGCGCCCAATCTAAGGCAACATATTCCTTTAAAGGGTGTGTACAACATTGGTATTTTTGTCAAAGACCTGTATCCACACTTGATGTTACCCAACATATACATGAAATAACAAACCTGTGAAAGTTTCAGCTAAATCGGTCTTCGGAGTCATGAGAAAACATTGAAAAACCCCAGTTTTCACCTCTTTTTTTTTCAAACATCGGATTTTATCCTGCGTGATAAAGACTATTGTTTTACTCATTTCTTAAAAACTATGGCATTTCAAGCAAAATTATTTCAAGGGAAGTTTTCCACCATGACCATCTTTATACCATGTACATGTAAGTTATGTGCAAATCTGTGAACAGTTATATTTTCAGTCTTACCAATGTTGTACCATGGAGGAAGGTATTTCCTTCCTCCATGGTTGAACCAGATGGGGGTAGGAATGCCTCCATGGTTGTACACACCCTTTAACCGGAATCCCCGTACACCCACGGGTTCTCTGGACCGAAGCAATGAAAGAGTGTGCATGAGATGGTTGCACATCTACATAATTACGATAAATATTTTTATGTATCTTGAAGACCAGGAAGTGGAAGCTTAACGTGCAAATATCAAGATTTCAATATTTACACAGTATTATATTGCCGGGTAGAATTCTATAAATCTTAAACTACTAGTTCTTTGAAACTATGAACATCGAGCAGGGATGATCTGACCGTGCGTACTTATTGATCATGGTGGTAAATTGGAATTCATGTCGTGTTTATCTTTTCTTCTGATGTTTACTAAAGAATTAGCGGTACAATTCTGATCATCCTACGCTGCGCAAAGTTCGGGTTGTGTGCGCTGCAGTTCGCGGTTTTAAACCGGGGGGAAACACCCAATAGATGCCAAGAAAATAATGAGTCCATGATTCTTTCCTTGGCTGGGCCTTTTCCCCCCTTTTTTTTAAATTCTTAATAAATACACACATTATGAGGAGATTCGCCGGGTCTAGTATATGTTTGACGCAGGGCAATATGGGTAGCGGAGAACCAAATCGATTAGTAACACCTTTGCTCTTAGGCACGTGTGACTCCATCTCTTCAACTCAAACAACTCTGCATACTCAGTGCCAGACAGAATCAAATCATTACTGCTTTGTAGACGACTTGAACGAAGACCACGATAGAGCAGGATATGCACCGGTCGCAGCCGTACTGCACTACACGTCTTGCTATTGACTTCCTTGCGTCAGTCCCTACACTAGGATGAGCCAGAGGTGTTTTGTGTGTACAGAGGCATGAGATGTGCTTAAATTGGCTAGAATGTCACAACTTGCGTCTCTACGCACATTAAAGGGAACTACTCATAATGCAGACCATTGGTATTTGCAAAAACAAATTTTGGTGACAGAAATTCATACTTCTTGCAGATTATGTCTAATAAATTGGCTTTTAACATCAGTTTGTTCATTATTATAACATGAGGAAACTACATTGGGAAAATGCACTCATTATTTTTAAAAGGCATACAGACTAGATTCCTCCAATCGCATATTTTAGAACAAGCTGCTAGAATTTAATTCAATCCGAAGGTCAATGCGGTGGTCAGTCCGGTGTGTCTTTTCAAATGGTCAGTCAGTTGGGTCTGGAGTCAATCGGGTGGTCAATCCGGTGGTCAGCCCGGTGGTCAGTCCGGTAGTAAGCCCGGTGGTCAGTCCAGTGGTCAGTCCAGTGGTCAGTCCGGTGGTCAGTCCGGTGGTCAGTCCAGTGGTCAGTCCGGTGGTCAGTCCGGTGGTCAGTCCAGTGGTCAGTCCGGGGGTCAGCCTGAGGGTCAGTCCAGTGGTTTCCGGTGGTCAGTCCGGTCAATCCGATGAAAACAACAACAAAATAGTGTGTCAGTGATGTTGTGCACGTACTTACACTATAAGTGGGGGGGGGGGGGGGTCGAGGGGGGGTTTCAAATGCTTTTCTCTCGGATTCGACAGTATCTTAGCTAGAAATATTACTTTGGAGAAACTTCGATTGACTTTGATAAACAATGAGTTTTCAGATTAAAATGTTTAACTTTTCCCAATCCATACCTGTATTTGACCTTTCCAATTCATTTGATCAATGCAATTTTTTTTAAAATCAATCAGACAGTCTTAAAATATGGTTGCAAAATAATCCTCCCAAAGAAGAAACAGTCTACGAGGTAGCCATTACTAGGTGGTAACATTGTCAATAGCCAGTGTGTTTTACTGGAATAATGACACCCACGTTAAGTGAATCTATCCACAAGCTGCAATCACCGATGCCTTAACTGCATCCTCTCACGTGAAACAATTTGAAATCTAAACTCGGCCAACGACTACTTAAAGGGAGTCCACAGATAAAAGCTTTAAGGGCAAGGCAGACATCTTTGTCATATACCCTGTATGCAACTGCATACAAAGATACAGATTAATCCTACGTAACATGGAACCAGACTGGTTACTCCTCCAGACGCGGTTTTCAATGTTGCGTTGCTGAAAAACAAAACGGCGGCACTATATGATCCTGAAGGTGTACTTCTAAAGATTCAAGTTCAATACTGCATTGGTAAAGCAAGCCCGTTTAATACTAGTAAAAATGAAAATCATACCATACGTTGGTGTGGATACCAACACGCTTAAAAGAAGTCCATTTAACATTATTTTCAAAAGTTCGCTTAAAGGGTGTGTACAACAATTCTTGTACGAGTGAAAATAGTTATGGTCATGGGGTGGAAAACAACCCTTGAAATGTTTTGCTTGGAATGCTACAGTTTTTGAGAGAGTTAGTGTTGATCTCCCGAGTTAAAAACCTGATATTTGAAAACAGTGAAAACATATATAATTCTCACTATTTTTGTGTGACCCCAATTACTGATTGGGCTAAAACTTTCACAGGTTTGTTACATCATGTTGGCCTAAATGATCGGTCGCATAAGGTGTTGATACTGGTCTTTGACAATTACCGATGTTGTCCTTGTGCTTTAAAGGTATTATACAGGATTGGCAGAGCTGACAAAATAATCACAGACAGTGTTCATGTTTTGTGTAATCAACCACATACATGAAATAACAAACCTGTGAAAATTTGAGCTCAATTGGTCATCGAGGTCACGAGAAAATAGTGAAAAGAGACCTTATGTGTTTTCTGTTTTTCAAACATCGAGTTTATTATCGCGCGCGATAAAAACTATTGTTTTACTCATTTCTCAGAAACGATAGCATTTTAGGCAGAAATATTTTAAGGAACCCTTTCTACCATTACTTACTTTAAATCATGTAAGTTATGTGTGAATCTGTGAACATTTGTGTTTTTCGATCTTACCAATAGTGTACAGGGCCTTTAAGTTAGTTTATATTTAATTATTTGTTAGGTACATATTAAAGTTGCGGGTACAACCACATAAAATCTCTTTTGGGAGAAGTGTTGTCTCCGAAAAGAACCGTGGTGGTCTCGACGTTTCGAGGCGGTATCTTCTCATCTTCAGGAGAATGTTAATTACGGTATTTATTTGTTATTTATTTTTAACCAATACAGCTGTTAAAATGACGACCAATATATTTAGATTTCAATTTTGTATTAGCATTGAAGCTTCATTGTTGAGTTTTGTAATTCTGTGAAGCTTTATTGCTGACCGAACCCTTCGAATGCTACATTTAGGCCTACATTGCGCTTGAAGTGCGACTGTACATTGTCACTCATGGACACCATAGCAGCATAGCGCCACATACAATCTTTAATACATGCGAATCTTCCAAACAAGATAAGACTAGTCTTGCGCTGGGGCCATTTTCCAATTCCACGGCCCTAAATTGTAAATCTCACATGAAAACCCCCAAATATACAAAACGCTACATCGATAAATTAACTAGACTAATAACATAAGACACTTGTTGTATGAAAGATGTAACCATTGTTTATCGACCGAATGTAAAAGTTTGGTGAACACTTAACACACTGACGTGGTATAAAGAAACGGTGTATTCTTTTACTGATTTTGGCGCGCAACCCACAACGGTAAATACTCCACCATGATTACTACTTGCCGAGAGCTGCTGTACAGTCGCCTCGCAAATGGCCTTTGCGCGCCGTTCATTAGAGACCAAATAATTTATTGGAAAACAATCCGTCTCCATATCACCAAACACGTGCGTACTCTGACGTCATATGATGTCATTACATGACGTCACGGGGATCCATAGGGGAGTTGAATGGTATTCACAGATTCCTTTTCTGTTGTGTATGCGGGATTAATGCTGGTATTGATGTTTTGTAGATGTTTTTTTCTTCTTTAATTATTAGCCCGTAGGACGTGGCTTAATTTTAAGACTCAATTCCATCTATCGGGAGTGAGGCAATGTGGACATACTCGCAATGGGAATTATGAAAGACCACTAATGAACATTACGGAGCGGAAGCTTGAGGCCCGATATCACCGTGTTGACTGTGTTTATTACCGCTTTTTTGTATTACCAATTTGTTTTAAAGTCATCTTTGAGGAAGGGTGTGAGCTCTTTTTGGACTGTCTATTTTTTAAAACTACTATAAGGTTGAATTTGAATTATTTAAGGCTGTGTTCATCAAGTGTATGATGTATCACTCCTCATGAAAATGTAATTCATTTCTCCTTGATGTTCTTGTCCATACTGTTCTTGCATGAGATCTTACGTCATCCTCCATCTTCTTCTTTGTCTGCCTCTTCTCATTTTCCCCGTTCTTGGTTGCCACTCCATTAGTCTTGTTTTCTATCTGTTCTCTGTTCTTCGGGCCATGTTATAAGGTTGACTTAGTGGTAACCTTCCTTTGAACTACGTGGACCCTGGTTCGCACTCACCTCGTACGGAGATTCGTACTATGGATTGGTTTTACAGTCCCTACCTGATTGCGTGGCTTTTCGCTATGGCTTTTCGCTATGGTTTTCCTCCCACATCCAAAAACTGAACCTTTTCTTCGTCGTCTTCTCTACACATTCTTCAGGCATACGCGTCGAGTCACAGTGCAAGTCGCCTTTTGGGGATTCATTAGTGCTTTAAATGCTAGAAAGATTGAAAATAACTATTGGAGAAGCTCTCTTTATATGGCAGAGAGTCACAACTGATGTTAATCATTGGTGGCAACTATTCTGAATGAAGACTTAAACAAACAAAAACAGTTCCTTTTTGTTTTTGGGCAGGAATTTACAACATTATGCCTCAGTTTTCCTTGGGTACCGTACGGTAATCTCGTGTCAATTTTCGCGTCTTGTTCCCCTCTTCATGACAACACTCTTCATATATAGGCCTATAACTCTTGCGCTTTATCTGTTTTCTTTTCCTTGATAAAATGCTCCTGATTCTGTTTCTGGTGGATTTTGGTTTGGGAGAAAGAGAGACTCTCGAGTCTGGGTTCCAGGTCCTTGTGACCTGACCCATTTCTGAGTCAGTGTGATCCGGAATCTGTGTCAAAATGACCCCATAATGGGTTGAGCTGACGCAGAATCAGAGCTGAAATTAAAATTTTAGGCCAGTTTCTGGGGTCAGCCTGGGACCCGAGATACCTGATCCAGGAATTTTTCGAGCGTCAGAAGTCAATTTATCTCCTGTGTTCGACGGAAGAAAATTAAACCAATTGTTCAATATCAATAATAATAAATTTTCTAGCCGGGCCCCCTCTGAGAAATATCAAGCATCCTCTGATGTGGAGAAAATTCGTCATTTTAACCATGCTCATTCTTGAACAATTGAAACCGGTACAACTTCTTCCAAATCTATCAACGAGTTCGATTGAGCATCAGAATAGCCGTCGGGAGTATCGGGGTGAAGCTCGGCGTTTATTTACCAACTTCAAAAGAAAACACAAAACAAGATGGGGATGAGTTATTTATAGATCCACCGGGACAAATATGCAATAAATTTCAATGTCACGAAATATATACAACACAATTGGTTGGAAGTAGTTCCATCTTGCTCGCCAGAAGAAAACAAAGGGGTCCGAATAAATACAGCACGGCCCTTTTACGTCATCGTTTGCGTCATCCAAACTGCAACTCGGCTTTACAAAGTTCATCTCCTTCGGAACGTCTGACAACCCTCCTGCAAGTTGCGTCAGCGTGGACGTACATGGCTCAGCGAATCTTAAATGAACCATCAGTAGATGTGAAGAAAAAGTACTTTTTGAATTCGATAAAAACTCAAGTGAAATCTTCAAATCCTTCTCCTTTCCGTTGGAGTGCTGTTAAAGGCCACGTCACCCAGTTTCCATTACGCTGATCCTCTATCTCATTAAATTACCTGGTCTCAAATAATAGCTTTGATCCAAAGTGGTCACAATAAAGCGACGTAAACGTTGCAAGTAATAATTGACCTATTTGTTGTTTACTAAAGACGAACCAGTAACTAGCAATGTATATGATAATATCTTCAGGCAAAACTATTTCTTCTAAACACGAAAGAAGACACCAATAAGTAACCACTCCCACGTTAAATGTTCAACCGAAATCGACAGTGACAGAAAATGTGCTTGTGTATTTTGAGAGAGTTCATAAGAGTGGAAATCTTTTAAAGACAACTCCATGCCATTTCGGCGCGAATAGTGCACTGAAGCCTGTTGTCTGCCATATTGCTGCACTCAAATCAGTGATTTAAGAGTAGCAATATGGCGGACAATATGAGGCTAATTTAGTACATCTTCAATTATGATGAAATACATTCTTTCACACTGCAAATCGGGTTCAAAAGGCGCCAACATGGCAAAGTTTCCTTTCCATGGTAACCCATACTTAACTGTTTCTTGAATAAAATAGAGACACTTTGTTAACCTCGCAAATTATCTATTGAAAAATATAAATCTGGACCATTTGCGAAATGAAGTCGTGTGCATAATACGATAGTTAACTGCAACGTATACTCTAGTATCGGTTCGCAGGTCGTCAAAAACATGGCTGCAAGGGACCACGTGGACCTAAAACCACAGGTCATTCTTCGGTGTTATGCCAGTCGAAAATATAGTAACTAAAATAATACATTTTAAGTACTTACATTATTAATATTGTTGCGTTGGGTTTTGGTTGTTTGTGTGTGTTTGAAAGAACATTATTGAAGTAAAAAATAACAATTCCCATTGCTTTAAAAAGCGGCACTCCACTCTGAGCTAAATTTCAGGTCAAAACAAGTTTCCCTTCCAGTAAATCTGATCAGTTACAATGTCGACGTCGATGTGCGGTCCGTAACATCGTTTTACCCCATAACATATCTCGCCAAATGTCAATGCCAGTTATTGGTCTCTCGGGTCGTCGCCTCGGTAAACACTGATGCTGGAGGACACCAGCGATATCAAGAGAAGGAAGAGATAGACGAAGAGGGAAAAACATGACAAAGAAACTGGAAAAACAACGAAAAGCTCCTCGTCTACGATGGCTATGAGTGGGACGTGAAAAACAGCCAAGGAATGGGGAAACAAACATGTTTTGTTGTCTACGCAACACCGCTGGGAATCACTGAGAGAGTGCGAACTACGTATGTCTATAAAAATCCAGGATTCTTTTGCGAGCAACTGGAAAAATATGCAGTTCCCTCAAGAATTGACGTTCGGAAAGACATTTGAACGGTCTCAATGGCCCAAGGATAAATTGTGCGTTCCTTTTCTATTTTTTATATCGAACTATAAATAATTACCAGCTTTTCTTCATTTGATACTCGGGTTTTCTTCAAGTATGCGGGTCACATTGTTTACGGTGAAAATAAAACAAACTGAATCGTACGTAAAACAAACTTTACCGTTTTTACATGAACATAGGCTGCGTACAATACAAAGGAGTAGGGTAACATACTTTGTTACTTAAGCAAAACACTAGTCCTGCGAAAGGGACATCAGTTGGTCCCAGAGCCTTGAGTCTGTCTTTCGAATTGGGTGCGATTTTTCGTAGATTGCTGTTCGTAACAACTTGAAAACGAAGCCGAGACGATACATCTGACTGTTGCATTCATTTCGTGAATACATAATCATGCAGGGGCTTGAAGTGTCACTGGTTGTTTTTTTTTTTTCTTCCAAACTTGGCAATGAAACCACAGGCACAAAAGATCTTCCAAGGGAAGGTCAGGAAATGTTATGCACTCGAAGAGATCTTCCGGGGCCGTGAGCCTTTGGCAAAAACAGTCTATTGTGTTCCCCGCTCAACTGCGACCCTGCCCCCCCCCCCCCCAACAAAAAAAAATGCACCATTAACACCCTGCGGTAAGGACCGCTGTCAACACATGACTTGTTTTAATATTTCCATTGTCTTAACCAGATCGTATACACCGGTCAGCTCATATGCCACACCTATCCTAAGCTGGACCATGCCACATGCCCTAATGGGGGTATCAGCTGATTACAGGGTGTCCGTGATTTGGTTAAGAGAGGGCAGGAAAAAACACTGCCAGCATGATCCTTTTTGTTCAATAGTTGATAAAGTCAATTGTAAATGGTTGATGAAACTAAAAAGTTACAAAACTTAATAAAGCAAATAAGTAAACAGCACACTTAGATCATAAAAAACAAAACCTTTTTACCTATGGAACAAGAGCGTTGCGACCAAACGGGTCCCTCGCTGTTGGGGTATAATACAAAAACGGTGCTAAAAAGTTTCCTTGGTGAGCAAAACTTTGGAACGTTCTCCTATCGGTCATATTATTGGTAAAAGAAACAAAATAATTTTAACATCCTATAATATTTTCAAGGTTAAAAATTGACTAATTTGATCGAGCCACTGTGGACCCATTGTTCCATTAAATAAACGTTCGCACCTGTTTTGGTTAAGTGTAACAAGGCATGGTAGTACGTTACCTCATGCCTTGCATAATGTCGTACCTTAAAGCTAATGAATATTCATGTTTGAATGGACCACGCAAGTCTCGTGTGTTTAAACGAAATTGCGAACCTTTAACGCGGGAGTTGACGGTCTATTTCCCTATCTCAAGATTCCTTCGCTTTAGGTAGACCATTGTGACTAAACCAGGAGCCAAATTCATTACCGTTATTGCTTACAAACAAATTCTTGGTGAGCAGTAAATGTGCAGGGCACCAGTCATAATGCTGTAAATTAGATGGCATTTTGGCTGGTTACTATTTACTGCTTACAGGAAAGATTTATCTGCTAACCAGCTTTGTGACACTGGCCCTGCTGGGTGATGTTTCTTATTATGAAGGCTTCACAAAACCGATATAAAAACAGCACTTTGGTAAGCACCATACTTAGCAAAACAATGTTGTATACTAAACAGCGAATTTTACTGGGGCCTGGTTTCATGAGATTGCCCTCTGATGTGGTTGTGGTAAACCCCTTCAGTTAGATATTTACACAGTGATCGTAATGGCATTATGGTGAGTAAGACTAAGAGTCTAGACAGGAAGAAACTTCAACAAGTGCCTGTCACCTGCTGACATCCTTGGGGGACTAATGGACCGGCAGGCATGGGGGACGAACCAAGCTCATCTGCAAGGCTAGCTATACACGTGCGTGTTTACCTGTAACTTGCCGGGCAGTAGTGTGAACTACTGCCCTAAAGGACAATACTTAATCAAATCGTCATCCTGACCAACGGGAGAGAAGGCTATTTTACACTGCAAAAACTGGGGTGTTCAAATTGACACCATTGGTGCTGTCACATAATGTCTATATACCGAAGAGAGAATCAAGGTTAATATCATATATGGTATTATAATAACACAACCGTAATTATTGTGGCAGAAGTTAGTGTTATTTCAACACCCTGTGTAAACTTTGTATATCTATTGTGTATAATCTATCCAATTGGTATCTATAGTGTGTGACAACAACTATATCAGTTTTAAAACTCCATTTTGTGCAGTGTATTTTTGTTTGTATTAGGAGGGGACATATAATATATGCATTTAACGTTGATGTTCATAAACAAAAGATTATCATCTGTTGATTGAATTTACTGAAACGGAACTATAGCATTAGTTTAAGCACTGCCCCGTAGGGTAATTAGTAATCACCTTCACTTTGTTTTGTAACGAAGGTCATTAACTGTCAAGAAAGGAAAAAACTGCTAATTCCCCCTAGGCAGGGAGTTGGTTGCCATAATTGCATTGCTTTAAATGGAAAATGCCGTAGTGAAAATTAGCCAAATGAAAATAAGATTTCAGAAATCTTTGAGTAGGCGTAACAGCTCTCAATTTCATTATTGTGCTGGTGGTGATGAAGTATTTTTTAAGGATATGGAGTGTAAGTTTGAACATAGAGAAAGGACACAGACCTTTCTCTATGGTTTGAAACACAAACTCCTGCAGTATGCGTGCTTGAATCATGATTTACAACACAATGCAATACAATACAATACAATGCAATACAATACAATGCAATACAATAAAACTTTAATGGAGATTCAAATTTTCACTGAGTGTCAAGCTAGTCGAAAGAAATCGTGTTACCAAAGACAGACACAATGGTTCACTTGACACAAAATAAATTATTCAACATTTTGGTGGTAACAATAATTATTTACAAATTCATCAAACATATAATAAACTAATATGAATTTTATGATGGCTTCAATAATTTGGGTCGCCAGTAACTGTGAGTTGTAACTTCAACACCGACACAGGAACTTCTAAATAATTTAGCTTTAATTATGTATCATTCTAGTGTTCTTCAATGAACATCGGATAGATTCAGTATTTTTCTCTTCCAGTATTTCTCTTCTTGAGAATCAAGTCATCGTTTTTCACACTCCTTTGTTTCTAATCAACGGGGTACCTCAGACAAAATAATTTTACAGGATGCCATTACCATCTTTATAATGAGTAGGCTTTCGGATAAAAATATAAATTAGTATTCAAGGTCATTAATTGCCGGTCAATAAATTGCCGTAAACACATAATAAGGTAAACATTAAACTCTAGACAATTATTTCAGAAGTCAAGCAAGTCAGTCTGACTGAACCCTTTTAGCACCGTGTGTAGAGATGTCTGGCAATCAGAGATGACTCATTCTTGCCCAAAGCCAAAAGGTCGCATATTTTTTAGCGTACGGCTGACGAGTGTCTGTATCTTTTAACAGAAACTGTACTATTTCCTCTTGATGCTAGAAAACTTCATTCTTTACCTCAAGCTCGTTCTCCATGAGGTTTATTGATGTTCATTGTCATGTCTGTTTTGGTCGATCCCCTGACTGCTGCACGCTAGATTTAGCATCAGACCAGGGGAAGATACCCGGTAGCATGGATGGATGGTGAGGACTTTTCCTAAAAGCACCACCCCTCTCCATCCACCCTAATGCCCTCCCCCAATGTGCCTCATTTTAGCTACATCCCACTTTAAGAGCACCATAATTCACTTTGTGCGTTAACTTAACTTTTAAAGGCCTATGATCTCGAGAAATTATTCCTTTCTCGAAGAAGACAAATTCATAAACAGCACTTCCCAGCTTATCCAATGGGTGACTGGTTCGAATCTCACTGTGGTTTAATATGGGGGTTTTCACCACACGGAAAAACATAGTCAAGACATTACTATAGATGGGTCAATGCTGGATTCTATAAAAACAGCTGCATACAAATACCGAAATATAGAACCTAAAACACCACCAGTTTGATAAAACATGCATGCAATATGGCACGTAAGCCGCCATAAGCCGTTGTTGTTAAACCTTATGAATAATTATCAGCTCATTACCATATGATTATGTCACCACCGCAAGGGAATCCCCGTCACCAGCTCAGCGTAAAAACACACAATGCCGTCACTGCTGTTTTGTTTGATGCAACATATTGACCTATCCGATTATGGAAAAATATTGTTTTTATTTCATGCAAATGACGGTTATCGACAGAGCGACAAAACACACCGCAGCTGGCATGTTGCTCTTGAAACTTTAAACAATGGCGGGGAGAAATTTATCTTGACTTCAACTTGCTTATCTGAAGAATTTAATTATGACATTTGTTTTAACTGACGGAAAATTCCATGTGATAAAAAAAAAACATGGCTGTAGTGCTCTTAAACTTAAATTAGAAAATTCTTCAGTATTTTTTTGTCGGATATTTTCTAAGGAAACAGTGTCATGTATTGAGTATGGTTGCTTGTTATGTGGGCTGTACATTGTGGTAAATTCTTGGGTCAAGCGGGTCAAGCAAGGGGTCAGGAAAGGTCAAGCTATGAGTGGAAGAACCTTAAATGTACAACCACTGTGTTTTGTAGACTATAAGGTGTCATGTTGTGTTTTATTAATTGCACTGCAGTATCCCTGTCCTTTCTCTATGATCAAACCAATGTCTGTTTATTTATTGATATGATCTTCAGACCATATAGGAGTAACTTCCAAAGCATTCTATTACAGTATTAGACATTCATGGTAGAAAATAAAAGCAAAGGAGAGAAATACAAAATATGGTTTTGATGAACTCAGTGGATAATAATATGACTGCAAATTCATCCGCCATTTGGTAGCACCTTGTACATAATGCATACAGCACATCACACCATCGTCACCATATGGTGTAAATCAATTCTAAAACAGCGTGAAATACAGTATACCAATAACCAAAATAATGCTTGTAATCTAGCCTTTAACGACTTTTGAAGCAAAACTAATTGCACTAAAAAGAATCGAATGACTTTATGAGTCCCCAGACGTCACATAATCAGTGCCCAATTTCATAGAGCTGCTGTAAGCACAAAAAGTTGCTAAGCACTAAAATGTTTGCTTACTGGAATAAGTATACTAGCCAAAATACTATTTCGTGCACCGACTATAGTTTCCTGCTAGTTGTTTGCTTAGTATCAGAATGATGTTAAGCAAATCTTTGTGCTTAAGGGTGTGTACAACATTGGTAATTGCCAAAGACCTGTATCCAAACTTGATGTGACCCAACATACATGAAATAACAAACCTGTGAAAGTTTAAGCTAAATCGGTCTTCGGAGTCATGACAAAACAGTGGAAAAACCCTCATGTGTTTTAACTTCTTTTCAGACATCGGAATTTATCCTGCAGGATAAAGACTATCATTTTACTCATTTCCTAAAAACTATGGCATTTCAAGCAAAACTATTTCTAGGGAAGTTTTCCACCATGACCATCTTTATACCATGTAAGTTATGTGCAAATCTGTGAGCAGTTATATTTTAAATCTTACCAATGTTGTACACATCCTTTAAAGGGAGGGTGTACCTTTGGTAATTACTCCAAAATGATGACCATGAAAACTTACTTAGTGAAGAGCACTGAGGGCTGTTGATATTATACAAGATTGTTTAGAAACAACCCGAGGTTATTTTCACCCCAACAATTGATGCATGAAGACTTTCTCTGGCATCTGAAAGCACACAATTCTATGCAACAAGGGTGTTTCTCCTTTCGTTATTTTCTGGCAACTTCGATGACCAATTGAGCCCAAATGTTCACATGTGTGTTGTTTTATGCATATGTTGGAAAAGGGCCTACATACACCATGTGAGTATACAATTACTAAAACTGTACCCTGCTTTAAAAAAAAAAAAAAAAAAATATATATATATAGTAATGTTTTCTTCTAAATGGCTTCTTAAACAGTTACCCAAGTTGTGTGCACGTAAGTTGTTTAGATTTTTCTGCGTAAGGAAACAATGCTGTTTCTCTCATTAACCCACGAGTCCAAGAAAGCGGCCAAGCGTTTTGATTCTTTCTCATAACTAGACTGACTAATCAGAGAATGTGATGACAGGTCTAGTTCCTCCATTGCCAGGGAGAAAATAAATTAAGGGGGGGGGGGGGAAATCAGGTGAGGTTTGCGGTGACACCATGTGTAAATCTCTTTTGAGTAGTGGTGTCCCGAGAAGAACCGGTGGTTTGACAACTTCACGTTTCTATCACAGTATGCTCTGATCGTCTTCAGGATGCTCGATTGCTGCTTTACGTATACTGCCCTAGAGATTAACTGGTAGTTGGGCTCAGCTCAATGGTGCGCGAAGGCATTGAAGGGCACCAATGTGCCACAATCAGGATGTCAATTTGACTCACATGGAGTCGTGTAGAGAAAACACTAAAAACAATTTTTTTTAAATAAAATAAAATAAAATATAGCCACTCATTGATAGCCTTGAATCTAACCCTGACTTGACCATCAAATAGTTTGGACTTTTATTTGATCTAGCCTTTATCAATTATGATAATTGTTTTTATTTATCGGTAGTTAGAAACTGGTGTCCTTGCCCAATTGGTATGAATATCCACTTAGCGATTCTTTAAGAGCACAAACAAAAATAGCTAATTTCCTTTTTCAAACTGCACTTAACAACAGTTACTGGTAGGTGGAAGGGAAGTGCCGACATTTATTCAAATTCACAAATAAATTGAAGGGTTAATTTACATATTTACTATAGTCGTTACAGACTTTACCCTGGGAAACCGGGACTACATTAAGAGTGTTTATACTTTCAAATTCCAACCAAGGAAAATTTGTTTTAAATGATAACTGTAAGTCTTAAAATTAAATAAAACTTTCCAAAACAGATCAAAGGAAAGCTAGTCAAAAGGGCACAAAACAGGAAAAACAGTAATGTGCACTAGACACATATGAAGACAAAATTGCAAACAAATTAGTTAATTGAAGAAAAAGGCTAGTAACCCAGTAAAGTAATTACTATTAAAGAATATCAGAAAGGGAAAATCAACAGAAAAAAGAAAAAGAAAAAAACTTTCCCAGAAATGAATTTGGACCAGTAATATCATCATAATATTGTACTGTGTACATGTAGTTTAAGATGTTTTTAAATTATTTATGTGGTATGACTCATTGCCTTCAATAACCTTGTTTTTGTGTCAAGTTGACAACACTAGTTTATTTTTTACTACATGGCTTAGCCACACTGTGTTTAAAGTATTTAATAGTTTCTGTTACAGGTATTTATAAATGGTAGACAATTTAAACATGGTTTTAAACCACCATCCTTTTCAAAACTCCCTCAAAAGTCTCAAAATGAAATGTAAATTGTTTTCAAATTAATTGATTAAGTTAATCAATAATTTTACTGGCCTTTTAACACCTGGGAAGCTCAGAGGTGTAGTGGTTAAGACATCTTCGCTAGAATGTGGTGGGGTTGTGGGTTCAAATCCCACAAAAGCAACAAGTTGTTGTTTTTTCTGCAGTACTCGGAAACACCGAGTCTACAGTGGTTATCTAACGTCAGTGTAAGGATAAACCCAACCCTAAACAAAAAAATTAACAAAATAAAACATTAAATTAAACTCAAAAAACATCAATTAATAATGTGATGTGTTACTGGTTAATATTTCAACAAGTACTTTTTACTTTTTTATCTCAAATGTAATTTTCCCTTTGGACCTTCTTCTGTTGGTGTCACCAAGTCTACGGCAATTAATCAAATCAAAATAGTATTAATAACAAATGAAAGACAATATCTTGTTGTCGATCAGTGGTTCGTCTGACAGTGGTGGATTTTTTTTGGGGTGTGTGTGAAATTCTAACTTGGACAGACAACTTCAAATTTACTGATAAATGGAAAACACTGTATTTTGGTAGACTGAATTATTCTTGACTTCTTATTAAAAATTTCATAATCATTTAACATTCTTCATATTTGAAACTCTCTGGCAGCAATTTGAAATCCAAGTCTACAGTAAACGTTTAATTCTTAAAAGTACAATGAAAATATTAACAAAATTATACAAAAACTTCTCAAAAACTTATATACATGTACATATTTCTTCATAAACATTTTGCAATTTTGTACGGATTTTGTAAGCAGTTTTGGACGGAATGTGGAAATGATTGGATTGGAATGAGCGATTTATCTTTCGGGAACTTCATCTCCATTTCTTCAGAGGATTGGAAACTCTTCAAATTGATGATGACTTCTGTCTCCATCTGGATCAAACTAAAATTGTCATCAAGATGGTTGCATCTTCAAGACTTTCATCATCACCATTCCCCAGGAGCAATTCCAGCTCAAGACCCTGACAGAAAGGACAAAGGGGTGGGGAAGTAAAACAAAATCATAAAGTCATCCAGAATAATTGATGGAAAGAAGTAATTTTTAAGAAACTTTTAGCAAACAGTGACACAAAATTTGTGGTGCAATCCCCACTTCCTGAATTAGCATTCTGTGCATTCCTCATCTTCATGTGCTGTTTCAATAACCACGATTGACGCAGATGTTACCCAAATGTGATCGCGGTGATTCAATTTCATCGCTATTTGCTGAACATGCCCCGTTGACAGTGCAACCCCAAGTTCCTCTCATTGTGCGTCAAATGTGACGTCAGGCGTGGTTGGTTTTTAAGAGGCAAATCAGGCGAGCAAACAATGTTCAGTCGGGTAAATTGAGTACAAGATGTTCCTCTCTTGGCTTGATGGATTCTAAGAACTGATGAGGATAAATACTGAGGAGGTGGGAAAGATTCAAGCAGCCCCGTGGGATAATCTAGCTCTCAACATCTATTAGCGACACACATAATTGGAGGAAGCAGGATCTAGGATGATGAGGGCTTTTAAAGTTGTCAAATTTTGTTTTACCACACAAACCATTCATCCTGCTGTATTTTCCCCCAATGCTGGCAAAATTAAATCTGACAGAGATTTATATGTAGGTCGGTCTCTTTAAGCATATTGACCAACATTTTTATGACAGAAACAGGTATGCATTTCTTTGTTCATCACAGAGGGTCCAGTTTGTATGCAGTTACACTCAGGCATGCACCTCTTCCTAACCCCCTCCCCTCAGCCCTCAACGGCACCTCTTTGATATATTTCTTTACTTCTTTTGCTTTTATGCCAAAAGAAGAGCGAAAAATACCCAAAAGCCTCTAAAAACACAGTCCCTGCGAGAATTCTCCACCAATCCTAATCAGCCTTTGAAATCACAGAGGAAAATTTGTCAGATGACAATAAATGGCCTCTGGGTCCCCACACCATCGAGATAGACCTATGGACTACAGAGCAGAGCCTGTCAAATGACAACAGAATGGTCTCTCAGTCCCCACTCCATCCTGGGTCCCGACTCCCAACCCCCATCCAGACAGACCTATGGACTACAGAGCAGAGCCTGTCAGATGACAACAGAATGGTCTCTGGGTCCCAACCCCCATCCAGACAGACCTATGGACTACAGAGCAGAGCCTGTCAGATGACAATAAATTGTCTTTGGGTCCAGATCAACCTATGGACTGTACAAATGATTCAAATTGTAAAAAGAAAAGTATGTCATTGGAATACAAACAGAAAATCTCCAGACACCAGAGATCTCAACACAAGAGACCTGTCTGAAAGCCAACATCTAATGTGTGAATTATCTTAAGAGATGGATACAACATCCCTAGCTAGCCTCTGGGCTATTGCATTTATTTATTTATTTATTTATTTATTCATTCAGGCTTTAAACAACAAAACATACAATAAATAAAAGACTGAGAAAAAAAAGGTCAGACCTATTATGAAAAACAGAGGGATATGTACAAATACAAAAACAAACAGCAGCCTAGGGATTGCCCAAAAGCGAACTTAATCACTATCTAAAAGAGCAATTGCCGTAAAATAAAAGAGAGACATTAAAACAAACAGACAGATACCAAAAATACAAGGAAATATTATAAAAATATACTCTAATAAAATGTTGTAAAAACATTATTTAAAAAAAGAAGACCAGTGACCAGTTCACTTTCCATGGCACCACTCCAAAATGTGTCATCCGAAAAACAATAAAGGTGGAATGATTGCAGTGATGAGTCACTATGAGGGTTTTCTGTATCAAATACCCAACTCATACCACCTGCCGCTCAGTTACATCAAGGGTTACTCTAAAACTAGGGCATATTTTTATAAAAGATTGTAATGAATTGTAATGAATAGCAAGTTGTTGCTTGAAATATTTATAATTATACCTCATACACATATTCCTGTCATTTGATTGGTGGAACACTCGTCATCAGTCATCCTTTATTTGCAACCTATACTGCCTTAAAGCTTAGCAATACTCAATCCTTGTTCAAACTCAACAACCAATAAAATGTCCCAACAAATTTATGAAAAACATAGTTTTTAGGCATTTTTTCCTTGGTACTATACACAACACTCTCTCAGAGTAAATGTACAGAAGGCGATTTAATGATTATATATAAATGAAAGGATAAGGGCGGAGATTGGACATCTCAAGAGTCCTTCCACAAACTGGCGATTCTTGTCGCCATGGGGCATTTCATTCAGACAGATTACTCATTCTATTCCAGCAAATTATAATAAATGGTGGCTGATGTACGTCAACAAAACCCTTAAATGTCAATTGAAGACTTTAAAAAGACAGGTTTAGTAATTATCTCTGGCCTCCCTCCCCGAAAAAAGGGGGGGGGGGATAAGATCAGTTTTAGTGGAAGCTTAAAAAGTTTATACTTTACCAGTGCCAATCTCCAGAAAATTACTGTCAAAGACAAAAAACTGAATTTGAACCCCCCCCAAAAAACCCCCCCCCCCAAAACAACAACAATTCACTGTTGCTTATTTCAATTGCTGAAATCAAAATAAGCCAGGCCTAATACTTCACAGAGGCAATGGAAGCAATTGCCTCCGCTGCCCCTGGTCATTGCCCAAACGACTTGGTGCCCTTGCCCTTTCTAAAGCAAAGTATCAATCATGCAAGCATGATATGAATGTTAACAAAATTGATGAAAAAATCTAAAAGTTTGATTTTTTTACTTGCAGATAATCACCACTAGCTGTGTGGTGTGTTTTCTTGAAAACTAAAGGGCGAGAATAAATTTACATTTCATAAAAACCAATAAATTACTTTCCATATATTTCATTATGCATTTTGAGAGTTGAAGTTTGGTTGTAAAAGTTATTCAATATATTTCATAATACTGCCTCTTCTACGAATGCAAGTTTCTTATAAATAAATTTCAGGAAAACACAAAACCTCCAATAAACTTTAACAAGGCAACTAATTACCTCAAGGAATTTGCATTTTTATTTCATCGTACACGCTGCTCAAGTGACATGTTTTATTCGGATCAAAGCTGGGAATACATCAAAAAAAAATTCCAACAATCAATAAGGAAATGCATGTGAAGCACAAAACTATAATTATGCAAGTAGAACACCAAAGTCGCACATTTGAATTTCAAGAGATACCGGTGGGGAGCTATTTTTGGTCTCCCTTTATTTGAATAATTGTAGCATAATGACCGACAGCTGTGGGAATTGATAGTTTAAAACAGGTGTTCGACTGATAACATTTTGCAAGCTTTGAATTTCCATCAACAAGGGTTTATGTTTATCACGCCATGAACTAATGAAAGCAACAAATACTGTTAAACTCGGTCCAACTCTGTCACAAATAGAAGGCTCTTTTCACAAAGCTCAAAAACAGTTTAAGATAAGGAACATGCCCCACGTGGATCTCGGAAAAATCAAAGAGCAACAATGGCAAAGATGAGGTTTTAACAGTGGGCCACTAAATAGTCATATCTTGTGTACATCTAATATTATTATTTGGATTTTGGTTTTTACACAAATTGCCTTGTCCTTCGGAATGGACATTAAGCCCACATTAAGCTCGTAGGATATTGGTAGTGCACATAAAAGAGCCCAGAACACTTATCATGGAAGAGTAGGGGTTAACCCTGGTGTTTCTGGTTCACATAGCAAGCACCCTTGTTTACAGGTTTCCCTAGGCTTGCGAACTACAGTGGCTAAGTTCACTTGTGAGGCATCCTTAGTCTCATCACCAGAAATATTTAATTTAAAAAAATAACAATAATAAGGGTTAAGTCGGTTATTCTACCTCCATGGTTCAATTCATTGTTTTATGCGTCCACCCCCAACCCCCCCCCCACCCCACCCCCAACAAAATAAAACTAACATATGGTAGAGAGGCAGGAAGTTAACTGCAAACCAAAAGGCTTCTATTCTTGCACTACTTATCCTGTGAGTGTACAACAAATCAGACAATAAAATCATTATGTCCACACTGAAATGGAGCCAACAGGTGGGCGCACTCTGATTGGTCAGATGTTACCCATGGCAACAATCGATATTGCACTTCCAGTTGGTTCAATAAACCCACCCGTCATTACACATTCCACTAGATTTCACACACATGCTTGCATGTACAAGGACCAGTCTTATGGAAAAAATAAATGGAGGATGCAAGGTCGGTCTTTTATGCTGGCTTCATCAATGCTTAACTCAATATTTATCAAAGTTTGCGTTGATGAAAATTAATAGTAATCTGTTTAACAAGATACATTGGCTCGACTGTCAACCGTGCCGTCATGACAGGACTTCTTCTACATGATATCCGCGTTAATGATTTTAAAAAAAGGGCTGAGCTAATTTCATTTTTCCTACACCTTTTTTTCAAAATGGTTGTTACTAGTCAACAAAATTCCTCCATATATTTTAGATTTTGCTTTAAAAAAATAATAAATTACTCAAAAAATAGCAAAGCAAGATATTCTTTTCATAAAATTTGTTCTCAGATGTGTGGGTTTGTTGAATCCGACAGGTATTACAAAGCTGCCAACATTTGCATCTAGCAATCAGGGAGATTTTGTACAGCAATCATGATATTAATAGAACTGCATTCAACACAATAGGGAAAAGGTTTCAAAATCAGGGAGAATTTTCATATTTGTTATATATATTTTGTTTTTGGGGGCACCCAACCCCCTCTGGTTATGCCATTGGTCCTCTTTATTCTAGACCAGGAACCTCCCAGATGTTACAACTCAGGAGGCTTACAGACTCTGTGCATCACCAGAAATACCAAACTACAGCTTTGGACACAATGTGGACTAGTTATTTCTTTCTCTGCTTGGTGACCGTTTTACTTCATTCAAGACAATCTTTTCCTGTACATTCCAAAGCTATTCATGATTGTATAGCAAAAACTAATTAATTAATCAGTGACCTTTAGAAATACACCGATCCATTAAGCCCCGCCTCCTTACGAGTTTCACAGCCGCGAAACCCGATCACCATTAGTGCAAAGATCACCAGCTCAAATGGTGATCAGATTTCGCGGTTGTGATTGGTCAATGAGAAATGGGCGTGGCTTAATGGATCGGTGTATTACAAGGTCATTTGTAAAAGTGTTACGTATGTCACAAAAACATATGGCCTGGAAAGTGAAGAAAGAATATTTTGTTAAATACAAAATTTTGTGCCAGTAACATTCCTAACCCCTAAGGAATGTAAGCAATAAAACTGAGATAATGTCAGGGGTATTAAGGAAATAACAATGATAATAAATGTGTCTATTTGAAATGCCATTTCACGCATGGATAATTCTCCACAGAAAATATAACTGTCGTTTTTACTGGTAGATTTAGTTATGGAGTCAACTTTACAAGATCTGACAGAAAGTCTCAGTAAGCTTGTAAAATTGATTGACCCTAATTCCCATGAGTTATTTACTACGATTCTTCATCACTCTAACCATAGAGAAAGGACTATGCTCTAACAAAATCCAACACCATATGGTAACACAACCACAAAACTGTCCGACTCTGGTTATGGTTGTATGCCTGATCCCATGTAAAGCATAATCAGTTTACTAGTGCAGTCCTCAGTCCAACACCATATGGTAACACAACCACAAAACTGTCCGACTCTGGTTATGGTTGTATGCCTGATCCCATGTAAAGCATAATCAGTTTACTAGTGCAGTCCTCAGTCCAACACCATATGGTAACACAACCACAAAACTGTCCGACTCTGGTTATGGTTGTATGCCTGATCCCATGTAAAGCATAATCAGTTTACTAGTGCAGTCCTCAGTCCAACACCATATGGTAACACAACCACAAAACTGTCCGACTCTGGTTATGGTTGTATGCCTGATCCCATGTACAGAATAGTCAGTTTACTAGTGCAGTCCTCAGTCCAGCACCATTCAGTAACTCAACACCCAAACTGTTGGATTCTGATTACGGTAGTATGTTTGATCCCATGTAAAGCATAATCAGTTTACTAGAGCGGTCCTCAGTCCACCACCATTCAGTAACTCAACACCCAAACTGTTGGATTCTGATTACGGTAGTATGTTTGATCCCATGTAAAGCATAATCAGTTTACTAGAGCAGTCCTCAGTCCAGCACCATTCAGTAACTCAACACCCAAACTGTTGGACTCTGATTATGGTGGTATGCCTGATCCCATGTAAAGCATAATCAGAAGTGCAGTCCTCAATCCAACAAATCAAACAAAAAATGCAGTTGGATTTAAGATGGAGTGGTTCTAGGGTTTATCAAAATAATGTTGGGGTGAACTGAGAAAAGTTGACCAGAACAGGATTCGAACTTGCAACCTCAAGGTTTATGTGCCAGTGCTCTACAATCTGATCTATATCAAGCCCTATGTTGGCGGTCTCCCTATTTTGTCAATATCTTTGTTCGGGCATAGAGAAGGGACCGGGGGTGCCAGTCAGAAGTCAAACAACCGTATACTGCCTGGCTTATTTTCACAAAGTTAAGATTACTCTTAAGATGTGTATCAAACTTGATTGCTAAGCAAAGTGTGATGTCACAACATAAATCTTTTTGATAATATTGAAATCTCATCACAGAGGTAGGGTCATACTTTGGTACTGACCCCCCCCCCCCCCCAACCAAATTTTGAACTTTTAACCGACAGCCTACTTGTTATGGAATGGTAGTCAGCAATCTGTGAAATTATTTTGTCTGAAGTGCCCCTGCTGATTAGAAATCAATAAAAGAAGGTTGACAAATTCAAAAGGCCAAAGATCGTCTGAAGGGGACTTTTGGAAATTCAATTACCAGAGATGCGGTTGGTAGCCGCTGTCACCTCACAAATCATGGACGAATCAACATTCTTGATGAACATACTGTGACAGTTTTTTCCTCTTTTCTCAACAAATAGACACTGCAGTCGACAACAATTTTCATAGGTGACTTTTATCGTATCTTTATGGATAATTTCACCTGTAAATCAGCATTGCGTTGACAAACACCAACCTATGACCCTAACTTTAAGATGAATCTTAGAACTTTGTGAAATTGAGCGAGACTTCAAAAGACTTTAGTGAGTACTTTGTGATAAGCAAAAATATCAGATTACAGTGAGAAAGCTTCCCCACCACTGCGTTCACAAACAGAGAATTCTGAAGTCAAGCAGACGGCACACTTTCCTTTCTTTCTCTTTGTGGGAGCATTGTACTTGGTGTTAGTATGTTTAACCCGTTTAACGGACACAGATAGACAGATATGCATACTACTCCAGACAGTAGACAAACAGATTGTGAGGAAGGATCAACATTGCAGAGATGCTGTACAAATACCCAACGACAAAAACCAAAAAAACATCTGAAAAAACACCAAAAGAGGAAAATGCTCACTCAGTATACTCAATCATGCTGCCATCTTGTCTTATCAATCCATATCGATGTAACCAAACCGAGGCTGCAAATAGTCTGGTTCCTGTTTGGTAGCATGACAATTAGTTTTGTTTATTACTGCAGCACACAGGGAACATGGCGAAGCTAATGACAGGATGATAAATGTTTGTGGTCTACTTACAAGGAAAGTCTGTTGTTGTTGCTATGCCAACTGAGCGAGTTTAATAATTGAAGATGCACCAGCCACTGCGATGAATCGGCCTCCATCTGTGCTGTCCAAGGCTTGAACCGTCTTACCATTTAGATCAACGACACCAAGAACCTAGCAAAGTAAAGTAACAGAATAACAATCTTATGCTTTCCATCATGACGATATTATTAGAAACCGCACTCGTAGATTCTTTTCAGTTGATTGGTGGAGTTTGCGTCACATGTCATACTTTATTTTTCCATGTATACTGTTCTGACACTCCACAAAATTTCATATAGGAGTCCTATATTGATAAATATAGGACAATTGGGATGCTTTGCAGCTAACCTTTGTGCTTACCAACAGATTTTACATTAAGTACCGTATGTATTGATTGTGTAACACGGTATTAGCATGCACATGAAGCTTGCGCACCAACATGCGTATGAATGCTAAATGCGCTTTAGCAAACCTGGTCTTTAACAGTTCCAGCTATGTCTATACCAGCCATTTAATACCTTATTGTTGAAATAAATAATAAATTGTTCGAAACTTTGTGTAATTTATTGTTAAACTATGAATTATTTTATTCCCTTATTCAAAGTAAATGACATTGTTGTTCTTTATTTAAAAACCATAACGAACAACTATTAAAAGTTAATTGCTTTACATTTTGAACTCATAGCAGAGCCCTTGTTATTTGAAGGTCTCTCAGAAAATGATTTCCAAAGAAGAGGTCATTCACCAAGCAATTGTCAACTCATCAAAATGCAAAACAGCTAGCTCTTTATATCATGAATATTCATTTCTTGATGACCATTTGTTTTCTAGGGTAACTCTGGAAGGAAACATAAGACAGAAAATTCTTGTTATGTGAATAAATATCTAATCAACTGACTTGATATTGTTTTAATCACATTCTGCAATTAGTGTCGAAAAAAATCCAATAAATGAGTAGATTAGAGTGTTTAGTGAAGATGATTTAATTGACTGATTTTTAAGTTGTTTCTGAACAATCTAGTAAAGTAGTTTAAAGTTACTATAGGATTGGTAAGGATAAGAAACAACATTGCTTAATTTTAGCATGAAAGCTTACTGATTATAAAGGTCCATACTACATTACAACCATTTTTTCAGTGAAATATTTTCCTCTGAAATGAAGTGATATTCGAGAAAACTGAAAACCTATAACAAAAACCAGCTGATATCGGTTGTTACAACCAAAATTAAGGACAATGTGTATATGCTGAAAACTGTGCATGGTTTTTCACCATTTTCTCCTTCACAGGTTTGTTATTTCATGTGTATGGTTGATCACACAGAACGTGAACACTGTCTGTGACTATTTTGTCAGCTCCACCAATCATGTATAATACCTTTAAATCTTGCATCCTGTTGATCGAAATCTCCACTTTTATGATCATCCCAGTAGACATCAATAAGTCATTCATAAATTTTGTAGTTCCACTATTCTGTATAATCACCACAGTTTGCCCATCAGTGATGAGATGGGATGAAAGTAAACATTCCTGAAAATGTCTTGAGGGTCTGGGATCCTAGACCCAGAACCCCCAAAATCAAGAGGTTTACAGACTCTGTGCATCACCAGAAATACCAAACTACAGGTTCTTGAACACAGTATTGACTATTTCTTTCTCCCTTTGGTAATTTCCTTAATTCTCTCAAGAAAAGTTGAGTTAAGGAGATTTTGAGAGACTCCCAAAATAAGGAAAAATCCTGAAAAATCTGATTGTTTGGGGCTCTTCCCCCCCCCCCAAAGAATGAAACATTAATTTTGTTTTGTTTCTAGAAACTATATTATTACATGGAAATTATTGGAAAATGTCAACTCAGGACATTTTCTTTGACCATTTTGGGTGGGCAGCTGCTTAGGGCATTTCAGTACAAGCCACATGGGGCCACAATCTCTAAAAGGTGAAGCAGAAAGTATTGATGAATTTCTGCTTAGCAAGACAGTAAGCAGGGAATGAATCATATGTCATATCTTATACACTAGCTTGTACATAGCAAGAATCTCGTACTTCTAGCCAGGGCCCAATTTCATAGAGCTGCTTAAGCATACAAATTAGCTAAGCACAACAAAATTATGCTTAAGAGGTAACTATAAATAAATAATTAGTAAATATTATGCTTACCAAAAAAAAGGTTACCAGCTAAAATACCATCTCAGATGTAGCATCTTTGACTGGTATCCTGCTTATTGTTGCTTAGCAGAATTGTTTTAGGGAACATTTTCTGAAAAGCAGCTCTATGAAATTGGGCCCTGGAATTTCATCCCTAAAAAAACATAACCATTTTCGTTTTGCAAAGGGCACTTCTATGGGAAATTTTTGAAGGGGCACCAAGGCCAAGACCTGGGGCAACAGAGGTCATTACCTCTATGGCTAAGCCTGATATATGGCTTAAGTACCTTGTCACCAGCTGGTCCAAATTGGACAGGCAGTCTTCACCTCACCAATGCAAACCACTGCACTGTCACTTGTGGTTACAAGTTAAGAAAACCCATTAAAATAAGCGGTGAAATATAACAAATAATATTTGTGTACAGTGTGTAGATGCCACGCCGATATTTTCAGTCACAATTTTGAAGATTTTTGTTGCCAACGACGACAGACAACTTATCAGAGCAAGTAATGTCATCAGCAACAACCCTGAGCAAAGCCTTGCCTTTCTTTCCAAGATGCTGTGACAAATTGAGGTTATGCAAACAAGAGATGACAAACACCCGGGAAGCAAATAAGATACTGTGTTTTGCTGAAGATGTATTTTCTAGGTTTATCCCTACCTGAGCTTCCATTCGATTGTGTGGGTGTATTTTTCATTGGTTAACCTTTGTAGATTGCGGAGAGCTGTTTTGGATATTCATCAAGTACTAGGAGGCAAGCACTCAGATACTCCCACATTATTTTGGACAAAGTGTAAGCGACGACAGCGCAGATATCTAATATTTCATGATATTGACAGACTTGCGTCTGGGAATAATGCATTATTTGGTATTACCTGACATTTAGTGCTTTTATTCAACACCCGTATTGCATGGACCTGTAAGTCTATACCCACGTCTGTCATCTGTACTGTCGGGATCACAACAAAAACAAGAGGGACAACAAAAGACTTTCAAGGGGAGTATCATAATAATCTGTTCAGAGAGGAAAAAAATACGATAAAAATAGAAATTCCTATTATAAGAAATGTTCTAAATCCATCACAATAGACTCTCATCATGGTGTGGTAATCTTTGTTTACTGTGTGTTTTATTATAGAATTAGATCAATGACCCGAAGGAGGCCGAGGAAGATGGGATGGTTCCTTTTCATATAATGAGAGTTATGATTAGAATGGCATTGTTTCAAGGTAGGGTCCCAGATTGGTAAATACTCCAAAAATTGATGACCATAAAAAAATTACTTGGTGTGCTTTTGAAAGTATAAACTATTTTAAGCAATGGTTCCCTTTGAAGTAATATGGTTTGGATAATTTTTTCACACAAAAAACATTTGAATCTGAGAAACGGTTCATGCATGAATCGTATCAAAGAATGCTGCAAACAGAGTACTCACTGTCACCTCGCCTAAACAAAAACGGAATCGACGCTCTTGTAAAAACACCACGACAGTTTTTGCTGTTCAGCAAGTACATACTGTATTCAGCTGAAACTTTCACATGTTACTATTATTTCATCTTTCTTTGTGAGAATTTTGCTTAAAATTAAGCATGATTTTACCTTTAAACTGGCTACTAGACTAAGAAGTTCTAAGTTAAAGACAGAGCTTTAATAACAGCCATTTGTTAAGAGACTGGCTTGTAATGATAAATCTACAACCCCCACCCCTTAATCCTCCTCACCAGAAGTGAAAGTAGTGAATATATCTATTCTCACTTTGGATTCAATATATTTGTTAAAAAATAACAGATGGAACAAAGATTGGCAAAGTAAGGTATCATATCGCATTTGGTTGTCTGACTTTAAAGAGTGAAAAACTGAATCTAGGAAAGTTTGTGGCTGAGCCAACAATACATGTCAGCAGAGTTTCATTTTTAAATGAATTTTGAACTGAAACAACAATAGAGGTGTGTGGGGGGGAGGGTGTGTGGGGGGGGGAGGGTGTGTGGGGGGGGAGGGTGTGTGGGGGGGAGGGTGTGTGGGGGGGGAGGGTGTGTGGGGGGGGAGGGTGTGTGGGGGGGAGGGTGTGTGGGGGGGAGGGTGTGTGGGGGGGAGGGTGTGTGGGGGGAGGGTGTGTGGGGGGGAGGGTGTGTGGGGGGGAGGGTGTGTGGGGGGGAGGGTGTGTGGGGGGGAGGGTGTGTGGGGTTCATACATCCCTTAAAGGCAGCTGTTCTAAATGTACAGGATTGAGAGCATTTTATTGACACCCCCTCCCCCGTCACGCCCACTCAGTTTGCTATCGGCTTGTTTATCAAATAATCCCAAATTCAGAGTCCACGCTGAACGATCAGTAGCAATGTTTGAAACAGTCTTAAACAATGACGAGTAAAAGTGCACCACTTTAGTTTATACTCCGTGGGGGAGTCCTTGAAGGTTGGTATATTGGTTGCCATGGGTTTGTACAATGGTTGCCATGGGCTAGTTCATTGGTTGCCATGGGCTAGTTCATTGGTTGCCATGGTCTAGTTCATTGGTTGCCATGGTCTAGTTCATTGGTTGCCATGGGGTGGTATATTGGTTGCCATAGAATTGTACAATGTTTGACGTGGGCTCCTACATTGGTTGCTATGGGTTAGTACATTGGTTGCCATGGGCTAGTACATTGGTTGCCATGGTCTACATGTAGTTCATTGGTTGCCATGGGCTGGTATATTGGTTGCCATAGAATTGTACAATGTTTGACGTGGGCTCCTACATTGGTTGCCATGGGCTAGTACATTGGTTGCCATGGTCTAGTTCATTGGTTGCCATGGGCTAGTACATTGGTCGCCATGGGCTAGTAGCACACATCATGTGAAGTGCTCTCAACCAATCAAGTTGTTGAATTTAAACGTTATAATCCATCACAACTCCAAGATCTCTGGACTCTGTTCCCCAACTTCCTCCATAATAGTGTTACATATGTGTACATGTACTTCGTATACTGTTTAGTTCACAGAACGGCCGGCATACTCCATTCCTCCATATGGAGATTAAAAATAATCGCTTATCATTTGTACAACCTAAGCTCAGGTTTATACTTCAGGAACACGTTCATGGTTTAATCATTAATAACAGACAAAATAAATAGTTCCAGTTTAACTTGCACACAAACACCCAGTCTTCTTTCCTTGACTTATTTGTTCAAATTTTGTTTGTTTTGTGACAGTACTTTCATACGAGAAAAGCATGAGGTATTCTTTAAAAAAAATTTTTTTAGTTTGAGTGGCAGAATACATTCTCATTAGGTTCAATACTTATCCTGACCACAATGAGATAATATGATATATAATTTGTAATAAATAAATGAAACACACCAACTCTGTCAAACCTTTTAGGCACTTCCGTCATCAAATGATAATTATTTTTTAAGTAAACAAAATAAAAACTTGATATCCAAAAATAATGTTCATATCCAGGCATGCAAACTGCAGTTAGTGGGAAAAAAAGGGGGGGGGGGAACGTGCTAGGAACAAAAAGACTTTGTACTGTTCTTTTAAATTTTCAAGGGCACAGCTAAGAAACCAAAAACCCGAGAAACTCAAGGTGTTACAGCAAATCTTTCTAGATTATATCTGCACCATGCAAAGTTTCAAATCCTACTCATGTACATGGTGTTACTGCAAACCTTACTAGATTGTATCTCCACCATGCAAAGTTTCAAATCCTACTCATGTACATGGTGTTACAGCAAACCTTACTAGATTGTATCTCCACCATGCAAAGTTTCAAATCCTACTCGTGTACATGGTGTTACCGCAAACCTTACTAGACTGTATCTCCACCATGCAGAGTTTCAATTCCTGCTCATGTACATGGTGTTACTGCAAACCTTACTAGATTGTATCTCCACCATGCAAAGTTTCAAATCCTACTCATGTACATGGTGTTACTGCAAACCTTACGAGATTGTATCTCCACCATGCAAAGTTTCAAATCCTACTCATGTACATGGTGTTACTGCAAACCTTACTAGATTGTATCTCCACCATGCAGAGTTTCAAATCCTACTCATGTACGTGTTACTGCAAACCTTACTAGATTGTATCTCCACCATGCAAAGTTTCAAATCCTACCCATGTACATGGTGTTACTGCAAACCTTACTAGATTGTATCTCCACCGTGCAAAGTTTCATATCCTTCTGAAAACATATCTGACTTTTTTTGGGGGGGGGGATGGCATTCTGCATAACTAATAAAATTAAAATAATTAACAAGAAAGGTCTAGCAATTTTACGATCGGAAATATTGTTGATTATTTATAAAGTGTAACATAGACCTTGAATGTTGTTGATGGTTTAAATTGTTTATTCTCACTTTTTGGCCATCAATTTGAAAAACTAAAAGCACAGATGTTAGAATTGAACTTTTAATTAGAAAACTGCAAAGAAAACATTTCCTGAAGTGTTTCCACCGCCTTTAAATGACTTGTGTACCTATGTACACTAGATGCTGTTACTGTTACATCAAAACAATATGAACAGAAAGAGTGCCTGCCCAATCAGTAAGTTCTTCTATATCTAAAGAGGGCGCTATTTCAACCAATGGTGTTATTAAAATGTATCATTTTACAAGTAAGTCAGGAGAGGGCGCTATTGCATTTGACTAGTTGTAATAATAACAATTTATGTTACTGGATAGTGTTAAGGGTGGGCCCTGCAATCCCTTGCCTTGTCACAGGGTACTCTGACATAGAGGGTGTTCACAGACGACAATTGAGCCAAGCATTTTGCGTGTTCTATTTCTATGGGCATGATACATTATGACTTCCAATATATGTGTATGGCACAAGGAAGCTAGGTGTCACTGATCCTACATGTCACTGTTGTTATGCAGAATTTTGAAAAGTGACAAGCACGTTTGTTTTTATAGACGATGTGACCTGTGACATCACATGTTTACAAAAGAGCCACATAGCCTGGACTTCCTGCGGGCACATTTGTACACAGATCAATGGAAGAAAACAACAAATCTTATGTTTTATGGAGATTGCACCGTCTGATTTTTCTCAACTTTTGATATGAAGAAAGGGGGGACATCTCAAATGCTGTACAGCTGTTGCTTTTGCAAATTTTGAATTTATGTGAAAATTATGACACAAAATGTAAATTTTCCCATATAGCCTGTATAGTATCTTGCCTGGTAGGAAACGCTTAAGAATGTACAAGGTCACCACTCTGTAAACAAAGGTAACATGGTCTATAGCGAACTTCACAAAGCCAACTTTTATGCTGATTTTATAGCTAGTAGTCATACCAAAGATTATAGAGCCCGGAAGGCCCAAGATGGAGAACCAAAACTCTGTCTATTGACAGCAATGGTCATTGTCTGCACTGATGTATTGTTGCAACAAAATAGTTGCTTGCTAATATGGCATCTTGATGTACTTTTCACATTTCAGCCCAAGTTCCCCATCTTGTGCCTTTTGGCAATCTACAATCTTTGGTCATACACACTTGAAATTTGTTAAACATAAACTTGTATGAGTCTCCTACCTTATTCGTGGCTCTGTTAATTGCCTGAGCGCTGCACATTCCACTACCACCTGCAACCACAACATTGCTATCACAAAACTGTGCACAGTACAGGAACTCTCCATTTTTATCATTGCCTGAGAGGGGGACAGACTGCTCAAGTCTACCCGTCGCCATGTCCCATACTTGAAGAGCATCTTTTGCAACCCAGGATGCAGTTAGGATCTTTCCAGCCTGGAACAAGACATGAATATTCATGAATATATTAAAATATAAATTTGCATACAAAGGATGCAGCAATAATAATGGTTAAATGTCTTGCTTAAGGACACAAGAGTCACGACCGGGATTCAAACCCACACTCTGCTGATCAGAAACAAAAGAGATTTGGTCCGGTGCTCTTATCCATTCGGCCACGACACGCTAAAGTTGAAACTAAAGCTCCGACTGCAAGTTTCACACCATTTCCCACACCAATCAAAGTTACAAGACTTTACATTTTTACCTTGATGTCAATGCCATTCCCGCACACATGTGGTCCACCGATAGTTCGTTGAACTCCATGATTCGTTCGTTTGTCCCAAATCTGATAACATAAACACAGCATGTGAATATTTACTGTTTCCTGAGAGGGAGGAAGAGGTACTTTGCTGCAATTTTATGCAAATATTTTTTCAGAAAATTTAAAAGTAACTGCTTCTGAAACAAATAAGTTTATATGCTTGCTTCAAGCCGTTGTCTATTGCTGGCATTGCATCTATGCCCTTCGTTTATAAAGTTGTGTATACTTTGACTTATAGGTTTGTTTATTTGGGGGAAAAAATTGAAATGGTTTTTGAAAAGCAAAGAAAAAAATTTCAATAACTCTTATGCTACAGATGTGTTAGTCCCATTCAAGACAATGTACCTCAAGTGAGGCTTCAAGTTCAAATAGTCGGGTCCTTCAATTGTATAATGAGAAACAGTATACATAATTCACATCACCACACAAGGAACGAGACTTTACCTTGAGACAGTTATCCCAGCCTCCAGTCACAAAGATGTTATTGTCGTCGGGATGGAACTTAAGAGCGAAGACTCGTCTTCCATGTCCAAAGTCATTAACGTCATCCTCATCAAGGAGTAGCTGATTGGAACCTTCGTACATCTGAAGAAGCTTGAGACAGAAATCATTACCGGGTTTAAGATAACTGAACTCCATCTTGAACGATGTTAGTCATCCAATAATCAATATAAATTTATATCTTATTTGTGGTTATTTGGTTTGTTCTGCTATATATGCAAGCACAGATGGGTGAAGAATATTGACCTGGTTAGCATAGTGTTAGCAAACAAGACCAAAAGCCACTCTTGGTAAAGGCTACAAGAAGGAAATGTTTAAAATGACAATAACTTAGGGGAGCTGTTAAACAGTCTAGATTGTACGATGGAGGGAAACATGCACTAGGCAAGGAGTTTCCAAAGAGATGTAGTACGTGGAATAAAGCTGTTGGAATGGCTCTTTATTCTGCATCTCAGTAAAACAAGAGTGTATAGGTAATAAAAAGCAGAAAGCCTGGTTTCACGCTCAAACACCCTAATAGGAGGAACTAGGTCGGACACACTGGTGGCACATTTACCAGGAAAATACCTGTAGAAAAGACAGATGTCAGAATCATGTCTTACAGAACGAACCCCATGCCATCTTGTTGATTTCCTAAAGCCCTTGAAGATTGATGACATACCTCGTGTGTTTCAGCGTCATAAATTCGGACACAAAGATCCTTCCCAGCTGTAGCATACACATCTCCATCCAGACTGAAGTCTAATGCATTGATCTCATTGTTTTTCTCTGATGGGAAAGGCACAATCAGTTTGTGATGATGAGTCGAGAGCACTAGTCAAAACATTGAGAATAACAAACCTATTCGGAAACAACACCTTCAAACACCTGTACTTAGAGGTAGGGTCACAGATTGGTTATAATCATCATAATGCTGATTAATTTATAGGCAAATTATCAAGTAAAATACCATAAAATGTCACCAGCGGAAGTTTCATTTGAATACTGTGTATATACTTGTTGGGAAACCAGCCAAAAAACTGTCACAGTATTTCCATCAAGAACATTAAATCCATCTATGTTTAGTGAGGTGACGACGGGTACCAACTGCATCTCTGGCCACAGCATTCACACAAGGAAATTTGAATCTCCAATACTCGCCTTAAAGTGAGTTTTAGGGATTCAAACTTTTCTACATACTCTTATTGATTTCTAATCATTGGGGGCATTTCAGATGAGCTAGAATTGTTGTCAATGTTGTCCTATGCATAATTTACTTCTCACACAGATGAAATACAAATCCAAAGAATAAGCTCTTCTCCAAAATCATAGTAAAACAAGAAAGAAGTCTGTCCGCAGCCAATAATGGCTCGTCAGGCCAACAGTATCGTTGGCATTAAACGACCGAGAATATTTATATTCCCCCTGGACAGAATGTCAGTCCATCGCAGGTTACTCCCCAGCTCTCAATGGTACCCATTTGTACTCCTGGGTGAAGAGAAGCAATTATAATAAAGTGCCTAGGTCAAAGATACAAGTGGTGCGACTGACCAGTCCAGGATTCAAGCCAACATTCTGTAAATTACAGAACTTAATTCCTTGTTGCTAAACTGCTCGCAAGGAGACCCCAGCCCAAATTCTCTCAATTACAGAACTTGGGTCCATGCTCCTAAGCTGCTCAACCAGGACACCCAAACCCAAATTACAGAATTTGAGTCCACAACCCTAGATCTCTCGACCACGACACCCCATAATCCAAAGCCATAAAATCCTGAAAGTCTTCTAGTTCTCCACAAACCCTCTCCCATTTAACCTTTATTCGCCAACTTCTTATGACAGTTGTTCAGATTCCACGTAGCAACGCTCCCATCCGCACCCACGGCAACCAGCTCATCCTTCTGGCTGGGATGGAAACTAAGTCCCATCACCGGGAGTTCCATTCGGCCTCCTTTGTGGAGAGTCTTCACCATCTCACCGGTTGAGGTGCTGTAAACCTAGTGGTGGGAGAATCAGGAATTCATGTAATTAATGATTAATGGATAAACAGGTGTCGGGGCGGTTCTGGGTTTTCAGAATGGAAAATGAATCGTTGGTGAATATCAAATTATAATTACATATGTTCAGATTACCAAAAATATTTTTATTTTTATTTTTAAGTTGTCAATTACCATAATTGGTGTTATTGTAAAAAACAAAACAATTTGTTTTCATGGCTGGAATTTTTTTTTGTTGCAAAGTAATTAAAGGTATTGTACAAGATTGGTAAGGTTAAAAAACATCACTGTTTAATTTTAGTCTGAAAGCTTACTGAATAATGAAGTTCATACTAGAACCATATTTTCTGTGAAATATTTCCCTCTGAAATGAAGCCATATTTGAGAAAACTGTATCTGAAAACCTTTTAAAACAAAAACCAACAGCTGATTTCGGTTGTTACAACCAAAATTAAGGACAATGTCTTTACATGCTGGATATAGTGCGTGGTTTTTCACTATTCTCTCCTGACTCACACAACTGATTAAGCCCAAATTTTCACAGGTTTGTTATTTCATGTAGATGGTTGATCACACAAAAAATTAACACTGTCTGCGACTATTTTGTCAGCTCTACCAATCCTGTATAATACCTTCAAATAAAAAGCAAAATGAAATATAAAAAACAAACAGCTATTCAGTCTATGGTGTCCCAACCAGTAAGTGTTTTGTAATGACCAAAATACTTAGACTCCTTAGTAAAACAAATCCTCAGAAATGAAAGGCAGGAATTTGAACTCATACCAAGACTCCTCCGTTTCCGCAGCCCACAGCGAGCACCTCACCATCATGAGAGAATTGTAGACTATATACACCTGAAAATGCACTTGTTATATCAATGTCCCTCAATGGTACGAGCTTGGTAAAAACACCCTCCGTCTTAGATTGTTTATCATCGATGGCACGGCCTGCTATTATGGCTGCTTCAAGACGCCGACGAGCCATTGTTCTGTAAGAGGAAGGATGGGAGTAAGAAACCAAAATATAAAATGTTGTTCAGTTGTTCACTCTGCATTGCACAACATTTGTCTTCACTCCTAGTCCTAACTTGTTCCGACTACATTCGTATTTTTAGCTGATGAAAGCCAATAAAAGTAAAATTTCTGTTTTTTTATGATGACTTTATTATCAGCATATCACTCAGCACATCTATTTCTAATCTCTTTTTTTTCTCGGCCTGCTTACTTTGAAGCCCCGTACACAAAGTGCATGTTTTTAAAATACCTACAAAAGACTCAGCCACAGCCCAAGCAAGCCGAAGAAGTAGATAGAAAGGGAGTACTTACAAGTACTGCCTTGGTATTAACTATTTAGAAAACTATCAACTTATGAATTAATAATAATATGCCCATGCAATACTGCCAGGGCCACTCTGCACTCTGGACCGATTTCTGATTTTTTAAGATAAAATGATTTTATTATTTTTAGTTACTTGACCTCAAAAAACTCATTCAAAATCTTTAGATAAATCTAACCATCTCATAAGATGTTTCCGATCATCCCTCCCCACAGGATCAAATTGTCAATCACATGATTATGATAAATTACCTTTTAACTGGCTTACAAACACGAAGAAAACAAATGATAGTTGGGTCAACGGTTTGATCACCTCGTCTGATCTGTGGCACATGTCAAAACACAACTGTCAAAATAAGAAATTGCATTTTATGAATAGCGCCCTCTAGCATAGAGGGCGCTATATAAAAAAATTGTCGGGATTTGCGGCCAGCCTAGACTTGATTTCAAGTCTGAGACTGCGGTTATTTCTCTGCATCAGCCACGCAGAATTCCCCCGCAGATTTGCTATCACGCGCTCTAACTCGCAATTCTGCCAGAGAGATGACCAATCAGGAGACCACAAAACTCCCGTTGGCTGCGTCTATTCCAAATAGGATATAATCGCTTCAGCATTTTCTGTAAAATTGAGCCAATGCTTCTATTTTATAGTGCTTTGTCCGTACAGTACGCTATATGATATAATTTATACATAAAATAATACAAGATCATTAATCTCAAAAATAAACATGACAAAAAATTGTGATACCTTTGATTTGAATGGAATCGTCCAAAGATTTTCCCAACGTTTTTTTACGTATTTTGAATAACAAAACTAGATTCACTTTGGTTTTTTGTGTTTCCAAACTGTAAGTTGAATCACCGAGCAGAGACAGATTAGTTACACGTGCATCAATGTTGTGTTTCTGTACTATATGTTTCAGCCAATAATGTATCGGCTATCAGGACGACTAAAAACCACGATCACAGACTTGGAACCAAGTCTAGCATTGGGGAAGAGCGTATGCTGGCTGCTGCATGCTGACGAGTGGTTCGAGTGGACAACCAAATTTTAACTGATGAAAATTCAATCTGAATAAAATTAAATGAGAGGGGGGGGGAAACAGAAAAAACAACAACAAACAAACAAACAAACAATTTTATTAAAAGTAATCATTGTAGTGGATTCTATTTGTACAATAGTTGAACTTGAAGAATTGTTTTTATCTAATTTGAAGTTTTCTGAAAACATCCTGAGCAATTTGTTTGACGTTTCAATCAGCATGAACCGTTTGTCTCCAGTGGTTTAAACAAATAGAACAAATTTTTTACAAGTTCAATATTCATTTTATTATATTATTTTGTCAAATTGGTTCCCAGTCACCGTCGCGACGGAGGCAAGGTCTGTTAATCATTATTATTAATATTATTTCTTTTTTGCCATTTTGTTCAAAACTATCCACACAAAATTAAGTAAACATAAAAAGTCATCAAAAGGCGTGGCGATTTGTGGTAAAAACCTCAACAACAATTTGAAGGAAACTTGGTCATTTGCCAACAAAAATAAAAAATGTGTACAATTTTTCGATGGGAAAAAAAACTTGACCGCAATTGGTTTGCCAACCATGGAGGTCCTCCATGGTTTGACAATGCACATTGTAGTATTATAACTACAAAGTTCTTTGGTGGGGACGTATTGGTGTTGTTCAGTTCTTTGCCTCGCTGTTGTTGATTGCCTCTATTGTCGTTTCATTTGAGGGCATTCTTTTGTCAATCTCAATTTTCTATAGTACTACCACGAAACCGGGACAAAAAATGCACTGCGTGACTGCCTATATGAGATCGAGAGGTTACACTCACACGGAACTTCGTGAACCTAATCCTATGTTTCAATGTTATAAAGTTGTGTCCAAAAACTTGCAATGATGGTCACATTCAATTTGTCTGTACATACAGTCAACTTAGAAATAGAGAGCCATCATTTTATCAATGAGACAACCGTGGAGAAAGGAAGTGCTCCATGAGACAACTAATGAACATTCATTCACACAACTGAATGCGGATTATGACGTCAACAACAACAAACAAACAACATCCACAGAGCGCGAGCTAGCTCGAGAGGGCGGCGGCACGACGTACGTACGCGTACGTACAACTAGCTAAACTCACGTGCAGTACAGAAAACGTCGACCGAAGAGAGCAAAGTCTATGCCTATTTTAGACTAACATTTACCCGAAAAAGTGGGAGTATCGGTAGCAGGTAAGACATAGAAAGGAACCATGTCATCCGAAGAACTGAATAATTGTGTCGACGAAGAGATATTTCTGCTTCAAGATGACTTCATTTCGTACCCAGGAAAATGCACTTCAGTTACGTTGACACTTTACCCGGACCGGCTCGTGTACGAGAATACCAAGGCGATCAACGGCAGTAATGGCCGGCTGCAGATCAACGGTAGCATACGCCTTGCCGATGTCGTTGGGTGTGAATGTGGTAGAAGCCGGGGGACATACCCAGCTCAAAACTCTAGACTTTCCCTAACAAATTTAACCACCAAGAAACCTAAAAATGACACTACGGCCTTTATTTGTCTTCATTCGTATCCGTACAACAAGCCAGTGGCAAATGGCGGGTTTAGATCCAAACGGGACGTTGTTTTTCGTGTGAATAAATATGACACCTACGAACAAAATTTGGAAATTGTCCAAAAATGGAGACTGGCTGTACTACTGATTTTACGAGGAGTCGATGTGTCATGTGAAGAGGGTAAGTTCTTTAGTGTTTTTGAAGCCATTTATAATATGCCTAAGGCTTACATTATGCATAATTTTATAATCGTAATTGCGAATAACATTGTCGCTGTCGGGCCAACATGGTCAAGTTTCATTGAAAGCCTTTTATTTTTAATACATTTTAGGGGATTTGGTCTTAACACTTAATTTTACTGAAATTTATGTCAGTATTAGTAAAATTATCTGAGCAATGTAAACGGAATAATTAATATATATCTTAATAATAACAAATTTAACATAGTTACTGTCTTGACATTGGTTTAGATCTCACACAAACATTTTATTTTTAAGAGAAAGCAGTGCAAACGCAGCAAATTATACTAGCAACCAACCAGCAGTAGCAACCAGTGACAGTGTGCTTTTGTTATAAAACATTGACTGTTTTTACTGGTGCCCCATGAGTATTCGTACATTGTGGGCCGTTAAAAATGTTCCCTCTAACATCAGTCTTATTAATGGCACTAATAGACCGATCGTTAAAAAAGAGCCATAACTGCCCAACAAGATGGAATATGTTTTTAGCCATACTCATGTTCACATTTGGCATCTTTTCCCAGTTAGGAACATGTTTTTCAATCATTTTCATGAGCGCTAAGTAGCAAATGTTTTATTGTCTATTAGATCTTCTAATAATATTACCAAATAAACATTTGATCACCTCACACATTTAGCCGGAGATACACATTTAATAGTAAAAAGAAATCTAATTGCAAATCTAATTAAACTTCACAAATTTATAGTATTTTTAGTTTCAACATTGTGTGGGACACTCCTGTCTTCAGATCCATTTCCGTCACTATCAAATCGAAATTCAAATTAGGCACACCATATGTAATGTAATAACTAATTTCTCACTCTTCATTTCTGTGCAGTCAGGTATGCATCAATACAGGTACCAAATAAATTCTGTGTGAACAAAGTAGGGACTACATACTTGAATAAGTTTCTAGCATCGCTGTCAAACCTGCAACCTCTGCGATGGGTTTGTACTACTCCTAGAACTATGGAGGTTCGTTCTGCTATCGTAGAGGAACGAACCATAGTTCTAGGAGTAGGTTTGTACCATACCAAAGATTTACAATCTGCAAGTCTCGATTTCATTTGTTAGAGAGGGGGGGCAGGTGAGGATCCAGCCCCACCCCCCTCCTCTAGTCTAAATTAACATTTCTTTTCTTTTTGAAAACTTAATAGAAATAATAATAATTTTTTTTTCAATCAAAACTCTTTGTAACACTAACAGTTGGACGCCGAATAGTCCCCTATTGATCTACCCAGGGATCATGGAATCTCGTGATCCACAACCCATTGCACATCCTCTGGGTCTATTTTTGTTTATCTAACTTAACAAACAATTCTGATTTGGAATGACCTATATGTACGGTACTTTATGCATGGGGAGTCATGCATTGTATTCTAAACAGTGTGCACTGCTGGAAATCAGCCCACAGTACATCTACATCAAGTTTGTTGAACATTACCCAAGATACGATGCCTGTGGGTGTCAGTATTTCAAAGCAAATGGAGGTGTTCTGGACACTCTGCCAAAAATCAGTTTTAACTGCTTATTTGTTGTTGACTTATAAGTTATAACTTTCTGCATTGTCACTGCCAAAAGTGCCAACCAGTATCATTTCCATGTGCAGTGCAGTATGTTCATTTTGTAATCAGATTTCTTTAGTACAAATGAATGTGTGTTTTGGGACATACTTTTGAAGAATCTGTTTAAAAACCTTGTTCACATTGAGCACAGTTCAACCGGATTAAGATTATCTTCTACTGTGTGTGATTTATCAACTCAACTTAAAAGAATGTCTGTGTCACTAAATCAAATAATTTTTAACTACTAATATTTATAGTGTGTTATAACTAGTCAGCCATACTTTGAGCATCTAATGTACTCCCTGTTTAAAGGTATTTTAAATACAGGACTCACTGGAAGAGCTGACAAAATAGTTGCAGACAGTGTTCATGTTTTATGTGATCAACCATACAGATAGGATGAAATAAAAAATCAGAGAAATGTTGGCTTAATTTGTTGTGTGAGTCAGGGTCAGGAGAAAATCTGTTGTGAAAAAACATTCAAAAGTTTCACTGTTTTGCACTGTTTTAGGTTTTCAGATGCAGTTTTCATGAATATTCATTCATTAGGTTTTCAGATGCAGTTTTCATGAATATTCATTCATTAGGTTTTCAGATGTAGTTTTCATGAATATTCATTCATTAGGTTTTCAGATGTAGTTTTCATGAATATATTCATTCATTAGGTTTTCAGATGCAGTTTTCATGAATATTCATTCATTTCAGAGGGAAATATTTTGCAGGGAAAAAAATTCTACATGTGGTATGAACTTCATAATCTGCTAGCTTGCAGACTAAAAATTTAACGATGATGTTTTTTATCCTTGTACCAAAAGTGGGTAAGGGCTTGAACATTTTTGAGGAAACATTGTAAAAACGTCCTCAGACATGGCAATAAAGTAGACATCATGTTTTTTTTAAAATGACCATGTGTCCTTCATCAGAAAATTGTGCTTTTGTGTTCAATGATGTGGGCCTAAAGTAAATAATACCAGAAGTACAATGTTCAACCATGAAGGAAGGGGTAGTGGCTGTTACTTCATGTAGGCTTGCTATCAGTATGCATGGCCATGAGTCTGAGTCATCAAGTCCTGAAACATTACTAATGTTTGGATCAGACTAGACAAAGACCTTCTAGGTCATGTTGGTTGTCCCATGTCCCCACTGTAGAATGTACACATTAAAGTGTACATTAGTCTAGCAAGGTACTGTCTCGTCTTGTCTAGTCTTGGTACAAGACGTTCTTAAAACCATTAACTCAATACTACACACGTCGCAACAATTTCACTGATAGAGTGCGTTCTCTGGAAGACACAAACCCATTGCTTTGTGTGGTGGATGATGGAAGTTTTCACAACAGCGCCCCCTATTGTACAAAGTAATGTGCATGGTGCGGAGCAGGGAATTGCGATAGTTGAGTGATAATGAACAACATCATCTTGCACCAAGACTACATGTAGGTACAGTCTTGAGTTTTGCAGGATTTTGCAAGCTTTTGTAAACATGTCTGGATTTTCAAGTTTTGGGGTGGGGATACATGTCCATACATTGCCTGTATTTACCTGCTTATCACCTTTGTGTGCCGAGTTGAAATTTAAGATTCTATAAATTTAATGGATGTGGTTTGGTATTAGCCAACAGACGTCATACACCTTTGCAGGAAGTAATACATATTGATCACTGACTGCAAAGTAACCTCTAGAAAATCTCATTAAGATTCCACGTTTGTTTTAACATACAATTTTACAAGACAATTTATTTAGTATCACACGTTCTTCTGAAAATTTCAACCATTGCTGTGTGGAGTAGGCCTACGACACTTTCAAAGAGGAAGAACCTTATGTCAGAAGTTATTTTTGTTCAGTGCGATGGGAACAAAGGTTCCAAAATCATATAATCTTTTTGGCTTTGAGTCACACTGTCACCCGTATCCCTAGTCCGATGATATTTTGACCATTTTAAGCATTCCTTGTGTAAATAATTGTGATAGCAACATCGAAAGATACGTACGCTTGGTGATAAGAATTTTTTGTATTTAGAATAAAATTGAAAATCTGACCTTTGAATAGCTAAAATTAGTTAGTGGCCTGACGTTTCGACCCTAGCAGAGTCTTTCTTGATTGAAGGCACGCATTGAGGTATTGTAGCAATTAATTAGTTTGCAATTGAAAAACACAAGACCACAGGACTTGTCCTGTAGTGAGTTTACTGGCCCGACGCTAAAATTACTGGCCTCGGGCCTGGGGTCCAGTGTTAAAAAACCTTTAACACCACAAATCACTGAATGTAGAGAGGTCGCATGTTTGTAGTCAGAAATTGGAAAAGAAACTACATTACGTGTTAGAGGATGTGTCATCTGACGACACAGCAAAATAAAAACTTTACATTTCTGCCGGTTGGTGTGCATACGCATTGTGGATTGATGTCACAGGTCAGATTGCCTTTGAATTACGTAACCTTTGACATCTTATTGATGCAGAACATGGATGCGCACGCCAGCAGGCATAATTCAAGAGGGTGGTTTACAGTATGTTACACTGGACGAAGTGCCCAGGAATTCATTTGGATGACTTGTTCACAGTTGAATGGTTAACACTGGTAAACTCAATGGGATTTAACCATCACAGTGTACCAGTGACAGTTCATTGGAAAGTTCATTAAACCTTTAAAATACTCATGATCTATGAAATTTGTGGTATGAAAAATATATTTAGCTATTGGGTCATCACAGATTTGAATTTTTTACAGTAGAACAATGCAATTTTCAAATTTTTGAAAATGGCTGCCATATCTTGTTGTTCTATAGTACTATATTTAAAAAAAATCAATCTGTGATGGCCCTGTAGCCAAATATCTTTCACAGTCATAAGATACTGCGACTGTGTGCCACATTCCATGCTGGTATCATCAAAGGCAGATTTCCCCAATAGTTCCTCTATCGAGTTCCCCTATCGAGTTCCCCTATCTGGTTCCCCGTAGCGTGGCATGGCCGGATTCAAGTTCTGGTGGCTTAGTCATCGGGGTGTGGGTTCGAGTCCCGGTCATGACGCTTGTGTCCTTGAGCAAGACACTTTGCTATAATTGCTTCTCTTCACCCAGGGGTATAAATGGGTACCTGCAAGGGTAGAGGTTGATTTTGAGTTTGAAAAAGCCTTCGAAGCGCCACAGCAGCCCAGGGCTGTATACTCCCCAGGGAGCTGAGAAAGATTAAAGGAATGTTATTAGCCCAATGACCAGGGCACTAATGTAAAGCGCATTGATACATTATTGTAAAATGCGCTATATAAGAACTAGTTATGATTATTATTATTATCTGTCATTGCTGGTTGCAGTCAGTCAGTCAGTCCCCATGGGGACTCGAGCAGTTCTAAGGGCTAAGGCTGTATTTTGAACAGAGACTCAAAGTGCACATAACCAGTGTTTTGTCTAGTAATGTAATGGTAGACTCTCCATCACTCATTGTAAGACATTGGAATTCGGCAAGCTCAGTTCATTGAAAACCTCATTGATGCTTTAATACTTATGACCTATGCAACTTCTAGAAGCCCTCAGTGTGTTTGTACAATGTATCTAAACTGTTTGACATAGAATGAGAAATTTCAGACGTTTATTGGTCTGAAACACAGAAAGCTGTATTTTTCTCAAAATTAACAAGTCAGGCTCTTTGATCTACATCTTCTCTAGCACCAAGGAGACTTTTCCTAGAAGCTCCTTGGAATCTATAACTCCGGGGTTGACCAAAAGGTGGAAATGCCAACATTTCAATGTACATGTACTGTACCTCTTAAGATCTGAACCCAATTTCAGACTCTCGCCCTTGAGGGACACTTTTAACTTGGTGTAAAAATTGATAAAATGGTGTCTGAGAAGAAATGATGGTAGAGCAACAGATGTCTTTTGGTTGAAAACAAATCACTTGAGGCTTTTGCGCATGCAGTATACTAAAATCAGGCAGGGTTCTCCCTGTGCACAAGCTAGTGGATCGGGCCAATACGCGCAAAAATGTATTCAATTCGAAATTGTAATTGTGTGTACTCTTTAAAAAAAAAAAAAATACAGTCTGTGCTGAACACATTTTCTGCTTTCGTTTGTATTGTTTTGATGCACTCTGATTTAAATACATTGGTACAGTTTTAAAAAAACGATGTGCGATGGTTTCTCTTTTGTTCTTCCTCTTTCGTACCTAGAAAGCACATATTTATTCCATTGCCCTTTTCCTTTTTAGTGTACATTTCAGCACAGTGTAATGATTTGAAATTTAACATACTGTATAATAAGGCACAAAATTGTGTAAACAGTAAACAGTAAACTGTGCACTTCACAAGACAATACAATTTTGACGGCCAGTGGTCATTCTGAAAGGACTGAAGGTTCCTTGCGTATTCAATTATTTACCTTCAACTTTTTCAGTGACAAGGATCTGTTTTACATGGCTTGTCATTCCACTTGCCGAACCTTCTTCACTGGTCCATACATGTATTCACGGTTTTCCTTTCAACGTTGTTTTTTGGGTGTTTTTTTTTTCTGGGAACTTTAAGTTTGAAGTATGGTAGTAAGAATAATTTATCACTCGGTGGTTTACATGCGGTGGTCGGAAACAATAAAGTAGTCAGCCGGACCATTTCGACAGGATTGGCTGGTCCTCAGATTGTTAAACTGTCATTTTACCAATGTACCAGTGATAGCAGCGCCCTCTTTTGGTTGATAAAATCACACGAGGCTTTTGCGCATAGTAATTAAAACTAGGAGTAACCGCTAACGGATTGACCTCAACCCTTCGCAACTCTGGTCGGGGCCTAAGATTCCTCTTCTTGACCCTGGTAAAGTTGTTGTAGACCTTAAATAAAATCTTGTTCTTTGTGGAGTATCAACCTTTCCCGTTGAATGGACTTCTTCTAAATTGAAGCAAGTCTTTAATTTCCTAATGAAACACTTTAAGAGTGTGAATTATAAAAACAGAACCTTGGAAGTCTGGAGCCTTTGTGTTGTATTTCAATAACAGAGTGGAAAATGCTCTCCTTTTTAAATCTTTTTTTAAAAAGCTTTTTTTTGTCATTAGGAAAGTACTTCATTATTGTAATGTCCAAGGTCTGGGGGGCAAGCATCCCTTTTGCAGTTCATGTGCGAACACTGAGAGCAAGGATTGATTTTTTTTTTGTTTCTTGTCAAGTATCATGAGTCTCAAGTCGGAAATCCATTGTGTAGCGTTAATTTAAACCATCAACAAAAAAATGTATGAGTCTGCAATGATACAACAATGAACTCTCCGTATTGAACTCGGCAAATTTATTTCTTGATCGACTCATTTTTTCGACTGCATTTGCAATGATCAGCAGTATGGACTTATAATTCAGATTATAATTTTTTAAATTTGTTTTGTAGGTGTGCAATTTATTTTACAGCAGGACAGGGCTCAAAACTCTCTCTCAAGACCTACTGGCCAGTAAACCCCACAATCCAAGACGAAGATGTACCACTGGTGAACTGGTGTAGATAAATTATGCATGGCCCGATTTCCACCAAAATTGTGTGTGTGATTGGTGTGGTTTTGGTTTTTTTGGGGGGGGAGGGTGGTTAAAGAAGTTTTATCCATAACGAATTTTGACAAATGATGCTGTTGAAAAAAATATTTACTTTTTACATAATGCCTTAGACGGAACACCAGCAATTGTATGAAATTGGGCCTGCTGTTAATTTACCAGCAAATGTGGGCACACCATGGAGGAAGGAACCTTCCTCTATGGGCACACTATATTAAAGTTCTAAACAAAGAACCGTGGACATTCCCTTAATACAGAATTTAGTTCACTTCCTCTAACTGAACTCACTTCAGATAGGCAGATGGTTATCAAGACCAAATCTGTGGTGAGATATAACTAAGCCTCTTAGCAAATCTTAACATGATTTTGGGTTGAACAAAGAAAAATTGACTAGAGCGGGATTTGAACCAACGACCTCCGGCGGTTTAACGTGCCGGCGCTCTACCAACTGAGCTAAACCGGAGGTCGTTGGTTCAAATCCCGCTCTAGTCAATTTTTCTTTGTTCAACCCAAAATCATTTAAAAATTTACCCAGTCAGTTTCCCTCGCGGTTTATTATTTCAAATCTTAACATTAAACACAACATTTGTACTTGCTTTATGGTTGATCCATTTTTGCCCAGACCAAGACCTGGTGAACATTAACAAATACAAAACAAACATTGGTAACAGTGTTTTGTTAACCATGTTTTTCAAAGAACGCAGCATGAGACATAACATTGAAACAACTAACATCCAATCAGAGGTATCAAATCAATATTTTGAAAGTTCCTTTAACCCTAACTCCCAAAGCGTTTTTACTAGAATCCACCCCTAACCCAACACATTCCAACAGCTTATACTACCATGAGATGGGAACTGTGCCCAATCTTAGGTGGACGATACACAACCTAACAAACTCCAACAGGCTTTTTTTGTTTGATTTTGTTGGAGTGTGTACACTTGGCATGTGCAAAAATTTGATCAGTGAAATCACACAGTACCCAACATAACATAATCCAACAACTATCTCATTAGACCATGGAGGAAAGAGCAATGCCAGACATGTACATTTCACACATCCACCATACCCACTCAATCAAATTACAACACCATTACTTGTCAGCAAGGATACACAATCCCACAGAATCAAACACCCAATCCTAACTTCACTGTACTTAACCTAACAAAATTAAACACTTTGCCCTGTTTGAATTTGTAGGGTATGGGAGGGTTAGGGTTAATCATTTCTGTCAAGCATTTAAGGTACAACAAATACATAGACTGTTGTTTCTGTTTGCATTGGTCATTTTACAGTCAGTTCCGGATTTGCCCAAAGGATTTGTTTCACAAAACACCTGTCTGCTTAGTTATTCATTGGCCCTTGCATTAATTCAAAGTTAACCTTTAATAAATTATTGAAAAAAAACCAATTAAGATTCAGAATGCAACTGCCGAAATGAGAGTACAAATTATGTTGTCGTTATTGTTTAAAATTGTGTTTTTAAAGTCATGTTTAAAGTTTTAATTAAAATGTCTTGTAGTTAAGCCGAAAGATTAATCCACTACACACATGAATTCAATATGTAATTAAACAAGTTTACCTATCAATAAGTACAGTTATGCAAATTGGCTTCAGTACTCGTACAATAAATGTATGTATTCATGGAACTAAACATACTTTATCAGTTGAAAGCCGACAATTTTGCTAATCTTTTGGTAATCCTGCTGGAGAATATAAATTGTACTGACCAGATTTTACTGCCTAGAAATCGATCACATATCTGTAAAGAGCTGATTGACGCATGATTAGACAGAAAATTCGGGCTAAACAATGGGGAAAATTCAGGCACAGTAAGAAAAAACAAATTACAAAGAATCCTTAATTTTTTTACCAAATTATTTGAAACGTGTACTTTAATCTTGTAATGTTTAAAAATTTTGTAAAATATGGGGCATATCAACCCCTTACCTAATGAGTCCCCTTATGTCCTTTGTCAATGCCTGTTTGTTTCTCTTCCTAGTCAGCCCTCACCCATCCTGAGCCCCTCTGTCACTCCCATTTTGAACCAAGTACATGTAGGCATTGATCAAATTATTGGTTTTTCTGTTAATCATTTTTGTTCTATCAGGCAATCAGCAGATAGTAATGGCAGCTTCGCTTTTATGGATCACAGTAATTATAAAATCTACAGATTTTAGCTGATACTGGTACAGTACCTACCCAGTACCAGTAATTGTTACACACATGTACTTTTATTTATTTTACCAAAGGCATGCATGAATAAATTTATGGCCTAAGTTTATGGCGTAATTTATTGTTATGGTTTCGAGCTGGTTTTAGCTATTGCATGAATTCAAATAATGGAAATTATTGTACTGTACATGTAGATCTCTTGAGTGTGTCACAGGGAATGATTTCGTCCGGAAATTTTGCATAGCAAAACAGTTAGACTGAACAAGTTATGTGCACACAGAATACTTTTATTGAGTAGCAAGTGATGATTTTTGAGTAAGCAACTGGTACATTTTGTGTAGCATTTTTCTCTGCTATACAAGGGAAATCGTTCACTGTATCATGTATTAATAACATGAAATAAGGTGTAGTTGAGAAGGAAAGGAAGAACAAGTGACAATTAATGATTAGAAAAACAAGACAAACATGAAAAACGGAAAGAAATATTCGACAGAAACCTTGCGTTGGTGTGACATGTGGCTAATGGCTGCCCATTGTCTGCCATTTTGGGAGTCAAACTGCAGCTAGTTAGTGTGTACCAGACATTGCATGTGTCGCCTTAAATGTGCACTGACAGTAACACACAGGAAATATGACTCTCAAAATGGCTACCAAGAGTTGTCGTTGGTGATGATGTCAGGTTAACTGGGTCGATTTCAGTGGAGCCTTGGAAGGTTAACCTTTGTACTGTTTGGAACGCGGTGTTCTTCAGCGAGGCATCACCATATAATTTGGAGAACTTTATATTATTAAATCTTTTGTACATAATTGTTCTCGTTAGTTAATGCATGGTTTATGGTACAGTATACATGTAGGTCAGCAGTTTGGATGCCCTACTTTTTAATTTACAGGCCACCTCTTTTCCATGCTTTGGGGTGCGTTTTGGCGACCCCAACCAGAAACATGATTGAGCTTTGGTCATTGGTTAAGCGTTTTTGTGTGTTCTGTTGAACCGCAGTGACGCGGCTGTATATTTTAAGAAAACTGTGTATTTTAAGAACATGAATTTTCAAGAGATGAAATTGTTTCGGTCAGTGAATTTTACGTCAGAAACTTTTTCCGGTCATGGTCTCCAAAACACGCCCCTAATGTAATCCTTATTTGGATGACACGCCCAGAAAAACAATATCTCATTGCCAAACAAAACAAGAGGGTAGGTCATACCTGAGTACCTAATACAATGTAGACACTTGGTATACCATGCATTGTCATAAATGTGAATGCCCTTGACTTTTACACTTTCTCCTGACTTCCCAGGTGTGTTGTCTATATTTAGGGCCATGTACACCAAATACATACAAAAACAAACACTGTAGGCTACATTAATTTAACCACAAAGTGTCATGATTTACAAACTGCTGTTAATCTCAAAACATTGTCTGTAATATTAAGGAAAATTGATACTCTCGAAAGCTGTGCAGAAACAAAATTATTCAAATGTAAGTTTCATGAAATCATTCAAAATTGTTTTTTTAAGATTTAAGGAAATAAATGTTTAATAATTGCTAGGAGAATGTTTTTTAAAAAATTTCTAATTTCACCAGGTGAAAAGGTGTCCTATTTGATAAAAGAAATTACCTTAAATAAACTGATAATAAATTGTTTGGTCGCGCTTCATGTAAATTTTGATTTTGCAGTCACCGTTTTGGTTTGAAAACCACCTGACACAGTACATCTGCAGTTGAAAGTACCGTTAAAGCCAGTAGTTGTAAAATACGTTTGTTGGGTCAAGCGTCAGTACATGTAGGTGTATAAATGCCGTTGAAAATACAACCAGTAGGAGCACTGAACCTGTACTTGATCTGTTCATTGTACAGTGCAATTACATCAATGCCTGCTGTGTGTGCCCTCTGCATTTGTTAGCAATGGACACAAAAATGTTAGCACTACATGGATGGCACCATAGAGAAAGAGGTCCTTTCTCTATGGTGTGGCATACTGTGCAACATAAACTACTAGACCTGTGGGAAAGCTGCATTACAGCCAAAATGGCGGCGCACATGGAGTTCTTGAAATAAGGACTTGCCCAAATACATGTATGGATGCACTGCAGCGATCTCTGGGTTCAGTTTTTAAAATTTTGGATTCTAAAGCATTGCATCACAGACTGTCAAATTCAAATGATTTTGGCTTCCAGCATAAATTTCGAGCCCTGCCAATAGGAATGCCTCTTTGACTACCACAGTGAACCCTTTGCCCTATGGATTTTATGGTGGTACTTCAACCATTTCTCAAGTGAAAATCATTCATAATATTAGGATGCATTATATCCTCAGTTCCTTAAATAAACTACATGTTTCAGGATGGACAATAAACTCCTGATTGTAGAGGAAACAAACTGTACCTGTTTCCTGGTTTGGGTTTTTTGTTGTGTAAATAAACATCCCAGCTGGTTTTGTAAATGAAAGGGGAAGTGGTAAAGCAAGTACAAATTCTGGTGTGATTTGCCTCCTTAGAATAAAGTATAAAAAGCTGTGTATTGTATACAAAATCCGTTACTTTATAATATAAAGTACATCTAAGGTGTATGTGTAGCTCAATAAAGATTAAAACAAAGTATCCTTTTGGTAATTATCCTCCCCCCCAAAAAAAATTAAAAATAATAATAATAATAAATAAATAAATACAAACATAAATAAAAGATTAAAATAAAAAAAATTAAATAAAAAAAATGAAATGAAAATCCAACAAAGGTTTTTTATTAATTTTTTTGTATTTTTATAAAAATATTGTTTTATTTTTTACTTTCTCAAGTTATGAAAACCTTCATTAATTGATGTATGTTTTGTTTCTTTTCAGATATAGCAACAAGTCGTCTACCTCCTACTAGGAAACTTCTGGTGTTGATTAACCCAGCAAGTGGTCGTCGCAAGGGCAAGCAGATATTTCTCAAGCAGGTTATGCCCTTATTCCGAGATGCTGAGTTGGATTATAGGATGGTGGTCACAGGTAAACAAACTTATAAATTGTAGACCAATCCAATTGATGCCTGCTGCGCCGCCTTTGCTTGGACACTGGCAGCCCAAGATTTTGTGCACAAAAGCAATGCAAAAACTGAGAAAATAGAATTAGCTGTTCGCACTGCTCGCAAACCAAAAGGACCTGTAGTATAAATGCAAAAAATAGTTAGTAGCCTGACATTTCTACCCTAGTAGAGTCTTTCTCGAGAGTTAAAGGACAAGTGACAACACAAGTAACTGGTATACTGGTGTAACAATGTGTTCCCAACCTCTTGTGGTCAAACCAGCCCCTAGCCCCCCCCCCCCCCCTCCTTTTTCACGTCACCCTCTTCATTGTTCATCCCTTGCTTTTTCTGTGTGCTTTCATCTCTATCTCTCTCAGGCCGTCGCCCGCCAGCCATTTTTTTGCTTTTCTTATTTTTTATGATACGATTTAAGTGTCCTTCATCAACAATTTACACAATTTCCCTGATGGGACAGTATGACATAACAATGTAGAACATTGAGCTGCCCTTTACTCAGTAAGGCTGTATCTGAATTTATGGCTATGGCTTTGACTAGTGCCACACATGATGTGGTAATCCAACTGTAGCAGTAGCCATAGCCGCTGACGCCTAAAAAGTGCCTCGCCCTTAGAAGAACAAAGGCTCCACTCTGCCTTGCACACCATAGTTTAGAGTATAGTGTAGCTAACGCTTATTGTTCTTTTGTATTATTCTTTTGTTCATGCTATTTTCTGAGGTTCTTATCAAGCAGTGATGTACTTTACATACAAATATATATTTTTGGCCAAGTGTCTTTCTGGCGCATTCAAATACGACTTCCGCGTAACCATGGCAACTGATAACTCATGCAAGAATTCATCCATTATAGATGTGTTTATGTTAATTGGTGTTTTCAGGAAGTTTACTGAAGCACATCAAATTACACATTAATCTCAGGACATTTTTTATTTTATTTTTTTCAAAGCACCACAATGGATAGAATATTTATAGAAGGCATTAGTTGTATGGACTGCGTAGTGAAATGAACGTTCCAACCAAGTGGAGACAGACAGGGTTTTTGCTGAAAACAAAGGCCCAATTTTATAGAGCTGCTTTTGAAAGCAGAAACTTTTGCTTAGCAAAACTAAGCAGGAAAGCAGTTAATGATTGTACCTGTAAACCTGAAGGTTGTTTGCCTGCACAGTTTAAGTTTTTTTTAAACTATGAAAAGTTGATTTAATTTTAGATGAACAAATCGACTAGAACAGGATTTGAACCTGGGATCTCTGGATTATTGTACACTTACTCTACCAACTGAGTTATCTAGCCCCATATTGGCAGTCACCCAATTTTGTCATTATCTCTGTTGGGTGGGGTAGGGTGCCAGTCAGAAGTCACACAACCTTATACTGCCATATAGTCAGGGTTCACTCCCAGGTTACCATAAAAAAAATACATTGCACAACCCTATGAACAATAAAACATACCATTATCTTCTCCCCCCAAAAACACCAGAAGAAAATTACATTTCCGAGAGTGTGTATTTGTTAGTATTTTCCAGTAAACTTGCCGTGAAGTTTACAAATATTCAAAGTGCAATAAAATGAATATAGGCCTATATTATAAATGAGAATCATTCATATTTTTAGACGAAGACGGACCCTTGCATTATGCAGCACAAACTCTGACGAACCATTCTGCATAAATAATACATGTATGTACTAAAGTGTAAACCTTATTTTTTTGTTTGGGCTGAGGTATAATGTTAGTCAGTCTGGCTTGCGGGAATTCTGAAGATGGTGTTTGTTTTCATTTGTGAGTCTCAGACTGTTGGCTGATGAGGAGGAAGGAGTGCTTGGGAACAGTTCTGTTTTAGCCGGTTTCACGATGTGTGTAGGTTCATGATAGGTCATGATTGGGTTCGGAATGATGAAGTAAGGAATTCAGTGGGGAGCCGAGTAGAAAAGAAAGTACCGATGAGGAAATACATTGACAAGAAAATGCTTAACACTAGATCAATAGACATGCAAGGGGGATATTATGGGATAAGTGAGCTATGCACTTTTATTGACTGTACAAATAAATGTATGTAGTATGCATTGTTATATTCACCCTATGTTATGTGTTAGGACAAATATTCATGAGGGCTAAGTCAACCCAGGGTGTTTTTCTGCCAACAATATGTGGATATTGATTTTGAGAAAGGGAAATCAACTTTAGTTTTCGTATAAATAGAGGCATTTTCACCATTGAACCCTGCCCTTTCTCCACAAATGGAAAGCACCGATTTGTGGCCTTCTGACATAAAACAGTTCATTTACACATAGTTGTAAAATCTTGAAGCCCTTTATTCTTGTACACATATTGAGTAGCAATCCAACAATGGAATAAGTTTCCCCTATGGACTCCTTACACTTGACTCCACAGATCTTCAAAAGCTTACATAGCCCCATTACACTTGTCATCTCTTCATGAAATTCTGTGATTTCTTTTGTCTTCAAATTTCTTCACTTCGATAAGCGCCTCAGATTAGGGAACTAGATTGGAGCAAATGCCTGTAGATTGATGAACGGAGGATTGTATTACAAATGTAACTGCCTGTGTATATTATTGCACAATTTTCAATGAGAATGGGTTTTTTTTCATTAGAAAACGATGTTTTATATGAGGCCTGAATACTTCACAGAGGCAAAGTTTTAGATAAAATCTTGGATCATTTACTCCTTGCTGATATTTGAAGTTTTGTTGTACCATTATCAGTGGTTCACTAGCTTTAGGCTAGGTAAAACATTAATAGAAGCAGTCTAAACTCTAATCCCTTGGTTTTTTACCCTTACACCGATTTGTTTTTAAAAGCACTGTATACTCAGTACTTTCTTGGAAGTTCTGTGAACAAAACTCACAGGCAAATCACTCAGGTGGGACTCGTACCCACGACCTTTGCATTGCTTAGTACTAGTCTAGAGCAGATGTCTTGTCACTAGACCACAGCTAGCCTAATGGCTAGAGGCTGTTCAAATCCTATGTTAGATGTGATAATTGCATCAGGGATAAAGAATCCTTGCACAAATTATTCATTTAAATATTCTTGGTTCAATTTGTTAAAAATATTCTAGGCGGCAATTGGCAACAATATTAAAACTAAAGATATCTAGTAATATTAAAATTTCAGTAAAAAGTCACAACAAGCAATTCAAGTTACAGACTTATGATGTCAAATTCAAGCTACAGACAAATGACAATGTTTGGAAAGCATCTTTAAAATATGAACCAGTGAAAGACCCAGGGGACCAGTGAAACAACAAGCGAATAACTGGTCCTGCTGGCTAGTCACTTTAAAATGATAATGACCAACCCTGGATGTTGTTAGATAATACTATCAGAGGATTCCAGACATAATGGTAAATACAACCTTTTGGAGTGAGACATTATTGAGTGGAAAGACAAATAACTGTTAGGTACATTATGTACTGAAATATTTGCGTTGCAATCAATTCATTGTCAGGAGTGGTTTAATGTACGCTAATGATCTTGGCTGGTGCATGTCTCATTTAGAAATATTGTTATGACTTGTATTTATGGTTCGGGCTTTAAAGGCACTGGACACATTTGGTAACTGTCAAAGATCAGTATTCTCACTTGGTGTATCCCAACATATGCACAAAGTAACAAACCTGTGAAAATTTGGGCTCAATTGGTCAACGAAGTTGCAAGAAAATAATGAAAGAAAAAACACCCTTGTTGCACAAATTTGTGTGCTTTTCAGATGCCTGAAAAAGGCTTCAGGCCTGAAGTCTTTTTCAGACTCAAATATTTTAGTGAGAAATTACCTCGCTCTCAAAAACTACGTTACTTCAGAGGGAGTGGTTTCTCACAATGTTTTATACTATCAACAGCTCTCCGTTGCTCGTTACCAAGTAAGTTTTGATGCTAATATATATTTTGAGTCATTACCAAACGTGTACAGTGCCTTTAAAGGGAAGGTATTGGACTTGGTAATAACTCAAAAAATGTTTGACAATAAAAACTTACTTGGTAAAGAGCACTGGAGAGCTGTTGATATTATAAACATTGTTAGAAACGACCCCTTGCAGTAAGGTAGTTTTAGAGAAAGAGGTAATTTTTTACCCTAAAATTTGAATCTGAGACCAAGGCTTCAGTTCTCAGGCATCTGAAAACACAATTCTATGCAAGAAGGGTGTTTTTCTGTCATTATGTTCTTGCAACTCTGATAACCAATTCAGCCCGGATTTTCACAGGTTTGTTATTTTATGCATATGTTGGGATACACCAAGTGAGGATACTGGTCTTTGACAATTACCAAACGTGTCCAGTGCCTTTAAAGGTCACAGTTTGGCTAATTACCATTGAACTATAAATGCATGCATCATTTGGAAAATATTAAAATATTTATATTTTCTTTCAGAGCTGGCTCATTGTGGGAATTTTCTTTCTGTCTTGTTATTGTATTTGATTGTCTCTTTGTTCATTGCTGGCCTTGGTACTCGTACATGTATAAAGAACACAGTGTAAAAAAATGAAAATTTCAAACTAAAACATGCAGCAAGTTTGTTTGTTTTGTGTTGTTCCCCAATAAACGGATGTATTAATACACTTCAGTGTTAGGGCAAAATAACCAAACAAAAAAACCAATGAAATTTTATGAATATTCTTCTTTAAAAATAAAAAGATCATGGACTTAATAAATTAGTGACATCTGGTTTAAAAACAAACTTTGTTCTGGATCCATTACACAGATAAACAGTTCCAAGCAATGGAGATGGCTTCAACCTTGGACCCAAATGAGTGGCATGGAATTGTTGTTGTGGCAGGGGATGGTCTTGTCTATGAGGTAAGTGTGTGCTTGTATACATGTATATTGACCCCTGGCACCAATGACCGTCTGCTGTCTGCCAATGCCATGCTCGCCATTTTGTAAGCAAATTGCAAAGACAATTGATGGCGAGCATGAACATGCCACATCACCTAAAAATTGCACCACACTGTACACAACACATGGGGACATTGACTCCCAGAGAAGTGCAGCTAAAATTATTGTGATGATGATGTCATGTGAATTTGGCCAGTAACGTAAATGAAGTGTGTCATTCACCGACAATGAATGAGCAATTATTTGTTGATCATCTTCTAAGTTTCTGAGTTGTTTGCCAACTGTTGCTAGCACCCGATGCAAGAGAGGCAACCAGCCAATCACAGTAGAGACTGGTTTTTCTAATTTAACGGTTATGCGTGTTGTGTATTCGCATGCCTAAAACAATGTGTTAAGTTACCATTCTTCTTTAACTTTGTCACCCCCCCCCAAAAAAAAAAAAAAAAAAGTAAAATACAAAAATTCTAGATGTAAACTCATAACAGGATTTCATGTAACAGTGTGTAATTTTTTTGAGCCAGTAACAAAATCTGCATACAATGTTATTATTTATCAATCTTTGTACTATCAGTGGATCGGGTGATCAAAATGGTTCAATCTCAAGCAATCAAAGGTAGTATCAATCTGTGACAAGGTCTACGGGTATTTCTCTTATTCCCAATGTGACCCTATTGACCCGGGCCAACTTTCATGCCTCTGCTTACCGCGGAATTATGCGCTTACGACCCATGGAATTATGAGCTTTACGTGCATTGTTCTGTGGTAAGCGGAGCCACGAAGTTGGACCATGACGTTATCATCACAATAATCTTGGTTGTGCCATTTTGGAAGTCTCCATGTGTTGTAAGGTTTAATGTGCATTTTAGACGACGCGATGTTTATATTCTTGGTTCAATTTGTTAAAATTATTCTAGGCGGCAATTGGCAACAATATTAAAACTAAAGATATCTAGTAATATTAAAATTTCAGTAAAAAGTCACAACAAGCAATTCAAGTTACAGACTTATGATGTCAAATTCAAGCTACAGACAAATGACAATGTTTGGAAAGCATCTTTAAAATATGAACCAGTGAAAGACCCAGGGGACCAGTGAAACAACAAGCTAACTGGTCCTGCTGGCTAGTCACTTTAAAATGATAATGACCAACCCTTTTAGACGACGCGATGTTTACATGCGTACTATATAATTTTGTTCATGCAATTTGACTGCCAAACTGGCGAGAGTGGGAAACTGGGAGCCACGTGTGGCATTGATGCAAGGGGGTCACTACAAGATTTTTGGTTTTGTGAGTTTAATCCTGTTGAGGTGGGAGGCGTTATTCCTATCTTAGACCCCTGCCGAATTGACGGCTATAGTTACGGCTATTGCTAGATTTGCAGATCATCGTGGTTACAAAAGATGGTTTTGCTAACCCTTTGAATGGTTGCAAATAAGCAATAAATGGCCTGCAACCCCAATCCTAAATGTTACAGTCCTGATTAATGCCTTGGGCTCTTTGATGTTCAGATAGAAATTTAAAATTTCCTCATAGATGTGCCCTTTACCAAGGAGAAAACGCCTTGGTGTCCTTGCCCTTTCAAAAACAAAGCCTCAGGCCTGATGTTATTCCAAGCAATAATTACGACGACGCAATATTGATGTCTATTAATAAGGGTCAACAGAATAACTTGTTGAATAACTGAGCAATGAAGGACCCACATCCAGTTGACCGTTGACCCCAAGCGCCGGGCAGAGTCTTTGTCTGCAACCGTCCACCCATACATGAAGCAACCCATTGTGTGCTCGTCACCAAAACAACCCAAACCTCATGTCCTTGCAAGTATTGATTGAACAATGATGATTTTTGACTGGTTGCCATGGTTATTCCTCCAGGTTCTTAACGGCATGATGAAGCATCAAGATCCGCAGTCTGTTCTCAAGGTTCCCATCGGCATTATACCAGCGGGATCCGGCAATGCCCTCTTTGCTGCCGTCATATCCAAATTAGGGTAAGAAACACCATGGCAACGGTGATGCTATTTTTGTAGCTGCATATCCTGTGCCTTTCGGTTGTCCTTGTCAAATTTTGCGTGTTAAAGATCAAACAATGGTATTTTTGTAGTGAGGAATAAAAATCAATTTCTTTTGAGATGATGGATCTAGACGTAATTTCCCGTTAATTTCATTAAAAGAATTAATTTGTTACTTTGTGGTTTGCTTTTAAAAAAAAATTATTTGATTGATTTTGTTGATAATGATATTTTTTTATTTAATAAAAGAGTTGGTGTACAGACTTTGATGAGACTACAACCGTGCAAGTCTTGCGCGTATTCAAACATTTTGTTGACCTCTTTGGTCCCTTATACACTGCTTTAACGAGTCGAGGAAACAAACAAACTCACGCACTTTTAACTGGTCCCGATGTCCAAGTATGTGTAATTGTAAACAAATATATTACTTACATTCTGTTAAACATGAACAGACGGAATATCTCAATCACTAACATCTTTCCCAGAATCACAACTTTCCAATAATTGATAGAAAAACTGTAATCATAGACAGGAAGGAATGTTAGTATAATAAACACCTGAAGCTCTTAAACAAATTTGAATTGTTGATTTCAAAGTGTGTAAAGAGAAATTTTATTCTCAATTTTCCAACAGAGAACAGCCTAACAAGTGCACGGCCCTCCACGCTGCCTTTCTGATCTGTAAAGGTGGGGTACAGCCCATCGATGTAGTCACAATAGTCAGCCCAATCCGTCGTATCTATTCCTTTCTTGCTCTCACCTGGGGAATCATCGCTGACATTGATATCGAGAGTGAACGCTTTCGTTGGATGGGGAAGCCACGCTTCACAGTTGGGGTCGTTATACGCATCTTAAACCTGCGTCGCTACCGTGGAAGCGTCTCCTTCTTGCCTGTGGAAAACCCGGAGGCATATGAACATCTGAAGGAACCAAGATCAAGTAAAGTCGCGAAGAGTAGCAGGCATTCTTTGTCTCGTCCTCACAGCACAGTGGATACATCCTTGGCAGACAAGGACGATCCCAAACCAAACATGCACCGAGGTTGTGTATCCCTACACGATAATCTCTCAAACGCCGGAAGGAACTCTGCTTTGAATTTCTCGGAGGAGTTTATCCGAGACGAGATAGAGGGCAACGTTATAGTTCAAGATGATGTATCGCCTCTGCTGACCAATGGTAGTGTGTTCAATCACCACGTTGCTAATTCTAGTATCCAAGCAAACCCCATGTCATCTGTACTACCACCTAGAGTTTCTGATCCCCTCCCTCCAGGCTGGACCACCATAGAGGGAGACTTCGTCGGCATCCTCATAACGTACCTCTCTCATATCGGCGAGGATGTCAACGTGTGGCCAGATAGAAAATTTGACGAGGGAGTTATCAGCATTCAGTATATAAATTTCCCGACATCACGGCGAAACATGGTTGAGTTTGTTGACGCTATACAAACAGGGAAGCACCTATCAGCACCCTACCTAAAGTCCAATTTTGTGAAGGCATTTCGTCTGGAACCCCACACTGAGCCAGGTATTATCACTGTAGATGGGGAGGTGATGGAGTATGGACCAGTCCAAGGAGAGATTCTACCCTACAAGGCCAATATTATACTACCAACTCACATTATGGAGTCTGCATAACGGACACTTAAATATCATGCAGTATCTGTTTGCTTTCATGTATGCAGGTTTTGGATATTTGTGTTTATATTTGTTCGGCAGAGTCCCTACTGAATTAAATACACCCTCTACCAAAGTTGATGTAACAGTGTCAGAATGACATGGTTAGCTTGGATGAGTAGGACCAATTTCATGGCACAAACAGTAGCAGAAATATGTGCTTATTGAGTATAAAAGTGCATTTCACAGGTGAGCCAGAATTTTTTGCTTGTGAGCATGCAAACTTATTGGTACTAAGCATTCTTCGATTACACAGCTTGCATAGTATGGTATGGTAACTGTTTGTAAGCACAGAATACTGCAGTAAGCAGAGCCAAGACATGTTGGCCCAGGTTTGACAGCTGACCAGCTTAACTGAATGATTGGCAAATCAACAGCTAACTAATTTAGCAGTTGATGGTTAACTATCTAAGCAGCTGAGAGTTAACTAACTCAGCTGTTAAATGGCTGTGCTAATTGAATGACGTGTGCTAAAGGTTCATATTCAGCTGTGTAAACTGTTATGACCTTGGCCTAATTTCATGGCTCTGCTTACCGCCAAATTCTGCGCTTACGATCACCATTCTCCGCTTACAGGGCAAGCGCTGAATTTCTGCGTTAGCTGTGTAAGCGAAGAATGCCTAGTAACAAGGAGTACGCACGCGCACAAGCAAAAATTCCCTGCTAACCCGTGAAATACACTTGACGTAAGCGCGGAATTTCCTGCTTCCGTAAGCGCCGATTCTTGGTCAGGTCCAGGGACCAATTGGAGTTGCTTAAGCACAAAAATATCATGCTTACCAGAATAAGGCTACCAGCCTAAATACCATTCCACATTCCACTGGTATCCTCTCTATTTCTGTTAAAGAGAAAATTTCTAAGCAATACTAGCTGCTTATGAAGCTCTATGAAATTGGACCCAGATTACACATAATTTTGTGCTTAAAGTCCATCGAATTCTATAGATAGTTCCCAGTAGACGCCATCTTTACGGGCAAATTGCATTTTGGCTTGCAGGCGCGTCAAGCGCTCAAATTATTAACGCAGCCGCGTCATTCACTAACCAATCATGCAATGAGTTTTGTGAAATGTGCGCGTGCTGCACGCCGTTCTCACGCGTAACGCATGAATGTGTGTTCCAAATTGCCAGTAAAGATGGCCGACTTACGTCAAACTGCAACCTATCTATACTTTAAGGGGTGCAGTAAACAAATAATTCTATGGTCAGCAGCTATAAAATTAAGTTTAGTTGTATTTAAACATTTTCAGAGACCAGACAAGATGGCTGCCATCAAGCTAATGGTCTTTAACCCAAAGCCTTTCAAATTAAAGTATTGAGTTGTTTTCTGTGTATAGAAATTTAGAATGTTGGTTTGTACGAAGATGTCGATGTGATCATTACAAGGGCGGATTATATGTGTCCCTGGAAGCAAATCACTTGGTAGGAAAAGATATTGTCTAATGAGTGATAAGAATAAAAGAAGTGTAGAAGATTAAGAAGTAAGAAATTTAATGGAAACTAAAAAACCAAGATAAACACCAAGTAGAAAACATTCTGAAGACTTTGTTTCATCCAAACAATTTGGTCCAGAATGCCTCAAAGTTTTGAGAAATCCTGGAGAGAACCCTGGGACTAATTAAAATAGTCAATATATTTGGATATTTCAGAGTCACACTTCCGGGGGTTATGATCGAACAAGGCATTCTGGGAAAAAATTGCATGGGGAGATCAAACACCATTGGGAACGAGGTTGGCCCATTGGACTTTGGGGGGGGGGGGGTGGGTGAGAGCTGTTCAAGCCAACTTAGGCCCCCCAAAAAATATATATATATATATATACCTATATATAAAATAAAATATAAATAAAATAAACAACAACAAATTGTGGGTGCTTGTGCAGTACATTATGTATGCACAAAAATGTATGCTTATAATGAAGGACTTTTGCAATTAATTGTCTACATGAATTAATGAGTGTTAAAAATGGCTGAAACTGTACTGTACAACTACAATCACATTCCTGATCACAATTTAACAAACTAAAAATAACTGAATTGAATGATTGTATATAAAAAGGAAAGTAAAGAGAATTTTTGTTTTGTTTTATATTTCAGTTAAAAGAGTCTTTAGGTCTGTATGTTACTGCTTTCAAATTTCACAAGTCTGAAAAAAAGCACCAGTTACTCTGGAACTAGGGCCCAATTTTATGGAACGCTAAAAGCAAAAAATGTTGCTTAACAATTGTCCACTTAGCAGAAATAAGCAGGATACCAGTCACAAATTGTACATGTGACATGGGTAGTTTGGCTGTTAACCTTATTCTGGTAAGCATAATTTTGTTGTGCTTAGCTATTTTTTGTGCTTAAGCAGCTCTATGATATTGGGCCTAGTTGCCTGCGTTATAATGAGCTCATGTGTTTAATTTTTATTTTTATAACCAAACTAACAAGCACTTCACAAAACATATGTATGTCTGCGTGACAACTTTAATTAGTAAAATAAGCACTGAAGGTTTTCAAATAATGTAAACAGATTACCTCCCAGTTAAGAAATGACTTCAGTATCTTTGGTGTGTTTGGGGATTCTCTTGACAAAAGCCTTATTAAACAATGCCATGTGCTTTGATGGTACCAGCCCTGGGCTCGATTTCACAAAGAGTTAATAATGATCTTAACTGGAAATCAATCGTAATTGCTAAGCAAAGTGTGATGTCACAATACAAATCACTATGGTAATACTGGCAACTCATCTTAAGACGAATCTTAGTGCTTTGTGAAATCGAGCCCAGATACTTCACTGAGGCAACTGTTGCCTCCATGCCCCTTGAAATTTGTCAGTTAAAAATAAAAAACAAAATCATTGAGGTGCCATTCACATCAGACACCTTACACATACAAAAAGCAAAGTAGCAAGCTTGGTAACTTGATTTATAAACTGTATTCTTTAATACAAAACTTCAAAATGCTTGTTGTATTTTATAGTTTATGTGGGTTTTTTTTTGTATGAGTAGAAAAAGAGTAAAGAATATTAATTTCAAAGAGAGTGATATTTGTATAAATATGAAAGAATTGTACCCATTCGGTTTATTTGCTTGGGTACATTTTGTAATTTACTATCTGTATAAATACGTATATGCAAGCAGTTATACAAACCTATAGGTAGGATCGGTATGTAACAAAAATTTGATTATAATATTGCACTCCACTGAGAGAAATTTTTGACCTTCTGGTTATTTGTTTATTACTTTAACCACGGTTTCAACCTCTGCATTTCATATTTTAAAGTGAGGTTCAAATTTACCCGCAGGAGATTTGGGTGATTAAACATTACGGTATATTCAATGCAATTTATTCAACATTGAATTTAGCCAATTCTACATACATAGTATACATCAAATAGGCATTTTTATAGCGCCCCACAAAGATCGGAGCACTTCACAAAAGCTGACAAAAAATTAAAGATACAAACAAACAAGTCTGGACAAAAAGTCATTAAGGGCCAGTTTCAGAGGACTGCTTCTAGTTTTGCTTAGTGCAGAAAATCTTGCTTAGCAGAAACAGGTCATCAGGCAAAATGCTGTGCAATGCATACTATTTCTAACTGGTCCCCTGCATGACATTAAGCTGTTGATTATAAAATTTCAATCCATACGGTCGAAAGGAAAGATAAAAAAGTATCTACCTATTTATTCCAAAGTACAGCTGAATGTAAACCACTGTGTGAAACTAAATCTTCTAGTGTAATATTCTGTTAAATCTAGTATGGTTTGGTATTAAGAGGGAAAAAACCCTTTAATTTTGGATGTATATTTATTTGTGTTTAACTGCAGTCAAAGTGAACTGGTGTTTTTCTTGTAAATATTTTATTTTATTTTTTAAGAAGAAATTTAGAAGTGTGATTTTGGTTGATGTTTAGGTTTTGGAAACACAACTGGTCTAGACACTAATAACAGAAGCACACATGTATTGAAAATTATTTTTAAAATAAATCAAAAACTCAGATCACTTTCAGATCACATCTGTAATGTCCAGTCATGTATCGGCATCTTATTGAGTTTACCGTAGTGGCATAACTAAGGGAGGCCTGGGGGTCACATGCCCACCCCTCTCCCACAATTGATGACCGTGCCACCCTTCCCTGTGGGTTAGGAACTTTGGTAAAAAGTGAGCTTTCAGATTGAAACAATCAATTTACCAGAAAGTACCATTCCCATACTTTTTCTTTAATCCTCGTTTACTCAGTGTCTTGTGATGATGACAAAGATTTCCCTCCATGCAAAGTACATATTACTTGCTCACAATTGACGAAGTCTCTTCATGGTCATAGGTTTTGTTTCCCACCCTCGTGCTCCTTCAAATTGATTTTCTAGGCCAGTTTCATGAAGCTGTGATGTGCAGAAAATGTCTTGGCATGGAAAAAATGTTTTGGGGCGGCTACAAGCCAGAATGACCTTTTTTTTAACCATTCCTGTTTCATTTTAAATGGACCACCAGTTGATGTACAAGTGAACAATCCATGTAGAGAAGTTTGCTTTTCCCTTTCTTAAACTATTTTGTCCATGCCTGGCTCAGTTTTGTTTGTGATTGTTTTGAATGGAAGCAAACCAAGATGGTGTGAAGCAGAGCTGGAGGACTCAAGTCTGGTCTCGAGTCCGAGTCCAAGTCCACCTTGGTGGGGAAGACTTGAACTTAGACCACAGGGACTCGACTAGTGAACAACCATCAGGTTTATGAAAGCATGTAGATATTGGAATCACTCTACCCTTCCATATCATTTGAGATATAATTAAATGTTACTGCATTGGCCGCAATTTTTCTGTTTTTCCAAATATTTTCAAAACAAGTCTTTAACGAGCATGTTTTAGAACTATTTGGTTAAGAGCTGGGCATGTGCCAGTAAATAATTGAATTTACATGTTGATTATGTTTCTCTAAGTATTATTTCCTCTAGAAAAACAACAGGCTCATAAAAAATGTTATTATGAAGAATTTCTGGTGACACTGAATACTGAATCTTAAATCTGAAACTCGTATTGTATTTTGGAGCTAAATGCGAATACTATATACCCAAACTGTGCATGTGTGTGACTGCAGATAAGTAAAAACTAACTATCTGTTGTCTTGTTTATAATTAAATAAAGTAACTGTTATTGGAAAATTATTAATAAAGAACTTATATGCACTTTTAGTTATTTTTTTGAAAAGATACAGAGAATGACCAAAGGAGATTAAAGTTTTAAAAATTACTATAGAATTAAGTTACCAGAAGAAATGTTTCTCAGTTTTGTTTGCGATTGAGCAAGGAAAAAATTTATGATAGAAATACAAAAATTAGAATTTGTGGCTATTGACAAGAAGTGTATACTAGCTTTAAAATACCATGCAATGTGGCTCATATGGGTTGGGTTGATATGTGTGTCAGTGTATGACGATAAAATACCAAATTGACTATTCATCATTATGGTAATTATCTGATGCTAATTATAACTGAAAGGCGGCTGTAATAGGCCCTTCCCATGAAATATGTAAATCGCTCGTGCGCACTAAATTTTAGTTGGCAAAATGATGGAACATCGTGCCTTTTTTTTATGGGGCTGGTGGTGGCATGACGCAGACACGTTTGTGCGTCTGCTTAGTGCACTTCTCTATGGCGTTTGCCAACCAATAGTGTATGTACACATGCTTGAGTGTAATTAGTATATTTCATGGGAAAGGTCTATTGAATGAATAATAGTTTGTGGTAATGTGTAGTAAAATGGAAAGCTCAATTAAACATTCTGCTGAAGAAAGCGAAAGTTTTATTGTCTGTAACTTTCTTAAAATGGAATCAACTAAACATTTAATTTGATTCAAAGTTCATGGTTATGCCCCTCTCCCACTCACTCCCCAAAGAAAGAGGAAAGTTGCTTTGAAACTTAGAAGGCAAATCTGAAATTAAAAAAAGTTTTCACCTTTTTTTGTTTAATCTATACTGATTGTGAAATTTAAAACAAGCAAACACATTTTTCGACCCAGTAAATCGAGGATATCTCTTGTTGCTCTTTCATTGCTTTTAAGCGACATCTTCAGTGGTTTTGTACATGAAAGCGAAGCAAGGAATATGTACTTTGTCTCATAGAACACCCGGATCCATTTTTTGAAGTCAACAGGAAGACACGCTCATGTACACATCTGCAATGGGGACCTCCTTTTGTCTCTTTTTGTTTGTACCCTAACTTTTAGTTTTATACACACTTTCGAACAGGGGACCTGTACCCAACCAGGGACCCGTTGTCCACTTTTATTTAAGGTCCCCAGTTTGAACATTTCTTCCTCCATGGTTTGAATGTGTATACTACTGTGGGGACTTCCTATTGTTGTTCTATTATTCCCTTTTCTAAAGAATCTAGTTGTGGGAACCCAGTTTAACAAAGCAAAACATTGTGGGGACCTTTGTTCCATTGTATAAAAGTCCCCACAACTCTGGGTATGCCTACCTACCTACCTTCACCCACATAAGTGTGTGAACACCTGCAATGTGGACCTCATATTGTTCCTCTTTCGTTTGTACTTTAACTTCCTGATAACATCTCCCATTGGTTTTATACAAACTTTCCAAAAGGGGATCCTATTGTCACTTTTGTTATAGGTACCTGGTTTGATGTATACCCACACACTCGCACATTGTTTTTGAGAAAAATATCCAGAAGCTTATTGTTTTTCGTACAATTTGTCACATTTATAAGTCATAATCAGATCTTGTACAGAGTTACATTGAACTGCACATGGCTTGTCTTGGCTGAACTTTCTCATTGTAAATAGCTTCTTATGTTATTCCTTTAAAAAAAATGTGCACTTGATGTCAAGTCTTATTGGAAAAACTAATGGAGGGTAACACTAGGCATATGATGTGAAATAAGTATCCTATGTTTAGAACTAATATGAGAAAATAATCAATTCGCTTATCTAGCACAACAGTACGAAAAGTAAGCACATTAAACATCTCAAATTTGTTTCTGTTTCAATTCAATGCAGTGGTACAGTGAGTAGAAATGTAGAATAGATGTTTTTGTCCAAAGTTTCATTCCCGCGGTCTTCATCAGTAGGGATCTCAGTCTCACCAAAGCATGTTGTAACAATGAAACAAAATTATATCTCAGTTTCGCGTATTTTCATGCTGCAGTTCTTCTGAGATGTGTTCCGTTTCCAGTATTTCTCCACACTCCAAAGAACACCTTGATAGTTATCAACTTGACTAGTTTGGTAGTAGGCTCCGTTCAAGTGTGACAGCACACAGTTATTAAACCACCATGCTCCTACATACTTCCTTGCGCAGTTATCTTCAACTAATCTGTCATTGTCATTATCAAGTGTGGTGAATGGTCTGCCATTGTGATAGGTTAGCGAGTCAGCAGCAGAACTGTTTATCAAAAACTCACCAACATCAAGAATGTACTTCTCACCAGAAACTTTAAAGCCTTTGTACTTTGCGAACGCTACCAAGTTATTCCAGTCCTCCATATCCACTCGTAGCTCCCATATTTGTTTGGGGTCATCAGAGGTCAACTTCAATAAATTGTCATTTCCCAGCCAGAATTCTCCCAACTGGTCTCCAAAGCCAGTTTTATACGCGGTCCAATTTCGGTAGAAGTCTTCACTGCCATCTTGCCGATTCTGAAACACGATCCATCCTCCACCATCAATGTCCATGTCACAGTAAACATCTATACTAAGACCATCTCGGTATACCGTGTAAATGCCACTCTCATTGAAACCTACATCCAACAGCTCCTTGCAACTCCTGTAGCAACCAAGAGAGGTAGTCTTCACAGAAAAGAAAGATGTGTCTTCATCTGAATCAAAGTACACACTCCCTTGGTCTTCAAGAAAGTCTTCAAGATGGTCAGCCCTTGTGCCGTTGTTCAACTCGCATAAGTTCTGGCATGGGAGGAAGTTGAAAGACTTGCAATTTTTATCCAGGATGCAGTCTCTTCCACAATTAACATATGAGAATGTGGATTTCTTCCGGTATACAACGTTTTTGAGGATTCTATTTTCTGAACTTAATAATTGACGATGACGATTCGAACAAGGTTGTTTCTCACAAAACACCCGCGTCGTCATTAGCATTATCACAATCAAACATTGACAGAACTTTTTGAAATAAATTTGCTCGAGCCACATCATCATTCAAAACTAAAACAAAGTCGGAGGATAAAATAGGCGACATCGATGTTGGGCAAATCAAAATCGTCATTCTGTATCCCAAATGTTGTAAAGATCAGAACGAGTCATGAAGTTTGAATTAAAATCATGCCTGGAAATAATATAGCGTCACCACAGCCTTCGGAAAATGACTTAACCAACCACGAGCTAGATTGGAAAGCTTGCAAATATACTGGCGAACAAAACATTCTAATAAGTGCATGAAATAGTTCCAAAGCAACGCTAAATCCAGTAATTCAATAAGTGGTCTTATTTGGTACTTCATATCTTTCTGAGGAGCAAGCTAATCGAATGCTGTGCACTCTGTACGCCATTCAACCATCTCAAACACAGATTTAACTGCTAATCAGCCCTACTTTCAATAAAGGTGTTTATTCATAGTGGTGGTGATTTCTGGTTGGTCAATGACCATTTATTTTTACCCGCACGTGCAGAACTCAACCATGATTGGTTGGTCTACTATAAACACACGCATAATATGCCCCCTAAATTTGCACTAAAAAATAAATTTAGTGAATTCATGACAAACAACATGAAGTACAGTTTGCCTTTGAGTGTTTTCTCTCTCAAGTTTCCTCTTTTTAATACACCGATCCATTAAGCCACGCCCATTTCTCATTGACCAATCACAACCGCGAAATCACCATTTGAGCCGTTTGGTGATCTTTGCACTAACGGTGATCGGGTTTCGCGGCTGTGGTTGGTCAACTCGTAAGGAGGCGGGGCTTAATGGATCGATCTATGCTAATTACATTCAAGCATGCGTACAGACGTGCAAAAACATCACGCCACCCGTTTACAAAAAAGGCGCAATGTTCCCTCATTTTGCTGACCACGAGTGTTAGTGCGCACCTGTGATGTTCAGTTTACATTTTTCATGGGAATGGTCTATTGTTTATCTAGTGAACTAATTTAACTTATGTAAAAAAAAATAATAATGATAAAGTAAGCTGTTGCAAACTGCTTACCAACACAAATGACCTATGCAAAAAATACAAACAACAATAAACGTTACAATTCCAACAGATAGAATATTTAGTTTCAACACTGGATTTCTTTCTTTCTTTATTTTCACCCCATCCCCACCGATCCCCCCTCCAAAAAGTCTACTATCCCTGTCCTGCCCACTTATTGGAAGATATTTCTCATTTTATGCCTTAGTTCATGCATTAGTTGTTGTTTTTTGCACTGGAATAAATTAACTACCATCCGGAATTGCGAGCTAGTCAACAAGTTGGTTCCATACATTTCTTGGATTGGGGTTTAGTGAGGAATGTCACCCCATTGAAGATCTTCATTGTTATGCAGATTTGTAGTTTTGCGTTGTTTTCGAAGCGCTCAGTGCAGAGTGAGTGGCGAATACCTCATCATTGCATCAGATGGGACCATGGCGGACTGGACTGCAGCAGCCACACCTCTCTTAGTCTCAGCTCTAACGTGGGATTCGGACTTCGCTTTTTCTGACGAACTATACTTGCAAATTTATCAAAACTTCTATCGCTAAGCATGTGCTTTCACAAATATTTCGGCCATGCTGTTGCCATAGAACGAAGTGGGATAAGTTTTAGTACAAACTACAAGAAGTATCCATGTGCATTTTTGTTGCATGCGGTGTAAAACTTCACGACCAAATTTGAGCCGAACACGTGGAGCCCAGGACCGTCTTGTCGAGGTAAGGCCTGGGACCATGACCAACCACCACCATGACCACCAGCGCCAAAAGTAGGGGAAATTTTGAGGGGGGAAATTTCAAGGACCAATTACAACTGTAGTTTCCGTTTACCTCGGCGCTCTTGTATGCCATGTGACTTTTTTTACAAGATACCTATTCTGAAAAGTGTAAAAACAAATAAATGCGTGGAAACAGAAAGATATTTTTTTTACAATAAAGCTTATAAAATGTAGCTTTTACTCATTTAAACTCTATTCACAAAAGTCAAGATTTCAAGTTGGGGGGGGGGGGGGGCAAGGATGTAATTTTCTTTATTGGGGGAGGGGGAGAGGCAAGGACATCAATTCTGGGGGGGGGGGGGTTACCCTCAGGCCTCCTTAGTTTATATTCTACTGTGACAAAATCAATTCATGACTGGCTATTACGGTGTTATTTAAAAGTTGTCTGATTTTTATTTTTATTTTTTTCTTTAAATAATTTCCCAAACTATGTGCATGCATAGGCCTAGACCATTTTTTGTTTCCAAAATCAAAAAATCAATCAAACTCGCACTTCTTAATTATAATAGGTTGAATAGCTTCTGACTGGCACCCCTAACAAAGCTTTTGACAAAATTCGGAGAACACCCCTTATTTACTCCACTGAATGTCTATCACAGTCATAGACGTAAACATTTTTGTCAACTACTCCCATATTGAACTTGAACTGTAGCATTGATGGGTTTCGGGGTTGTTTTCTTCAATCAGGTGGATGGGGAACGACTGAGGTGTAGTTGCTATAGCAATTCTCCAAAGACAGGACAACTGAAAGCAGCAGCAAGCAGCTCCTTCTAGCCAAGCTTCTGTAACCAGATGGGAGTTGAAGATCTGTGGATGTGGTATGTGGACGTACATTGGAGTCAACGCCGGATTGAGGTAAGGAAAACTTGGCAACATCCGACCTCCACTTATCAACTTTGCTTGTGCAGTTCACCTCTCAAAGAAATGTTGGACTTTGTCACATTTTTTCCCTAATTTTTCAATCTCTAAAGCATCTGGTAGTAAATACAATCTAGCTTATTAGTTTTTTTAACATATAATTCATCTTTTTTGTACTGCTTTACCATACAAAGCAAATTTCATGTGTTTTCACATGATGAACAAATAAATTGAAATGAATTGACCCAGACAGTACATAAAACCGAAACGAACCAAGGTTTAAGTCTGAATGTAAAATTCATCAAATTATTGACATTCATTTTAAAAGAATTAAAAAAGAAAAAAGTAATATGATTGATAAAGCGCAATAGTGGAGGTCGGATAACGCAAGTTGACCTTCAAGATAAAGACAAGAGTTCAAGTGTGAAGAATGCGAATGGTAGGCAAAGATCTAACCCGTTCTCTTGCAGAGTCCCTCCCCTTTTGTACCACCCCCTCCCCCACGGTGTTCGTCGATCTTGTTGATGTTGTCCTTGCTCGTTGTTCCACTTCAAGTTGACTTCACAGTTTCTCGGCATTTCTTGATTTGCATATTGGTCGAAGCCAATGATGCTTTTTAATTAGAAGACTAGTCTTACTGGAAATTTCTGTTGTGGTTGAAACTTCAAGTCATCAGTTGTCATGCTTACTTATAATTGTCATGATTTTATATTTAAAAAAGCATAATGATTATTAAGGAAAAGTACAAATCAAGTCCAACTAAAACTTCGTAATCATTTTCAATCATTCTTCTGTAAAGAAGATTACAATTTGAGAAAATAAAGTAAACAAATAAAACATAGGCCCTAAAAATAATTAAAAAAAATTAGGTGCTGAACTCTACTAAAGGCACAAAACCCACTACCGTAAGTGTTTTAAAACTATTCATGCAGTCAAATATTCAAGTCCACCATTCATTTGATGAGTAATGTTTGATTTAGGAGCATATAAATAGAAGAGTTAGACCAGCTAAATTAATATTTATATGTTCCTAATATCAGCATTTCATCAATTCTGAATGTAAACATTTCCATTTGAGCATGAGTAACATGAACTCTTTGGAAAAAAAATATCAAGGCAATAAATAAACAGCATAGCTGTATTTTTAAAAAAAGGGGGGGGGGAGACGAGACCTTGCTTCCCTAAGCAATTTATGAGTGCTGCGAGAACAGAAGAAAAAGAAAAAATATAATGTGAAGAAAAAAAGGAAAGGAAACGACCCTGGAGAACATAAGAGAGCAGGAAGGAGAGAAAAAGAGCAGATCATCATCCTTGGGAAAAGACTTCAGTGATGCCTATAGGTTTGTATGAATGGTAAGACAGTAAAGGCCTAGAGTAACTCGAGTGTTGGCCTAGAGATAAGACTAACTCTACTCTTTCAGCAGTGACTGAAGGCCAGTGAGGTCCAGTGTTTGCAGCAAAGGTCAAGCATCAGGTAAAGTATTAGGGTAAGTGTGAAAGAAACATAACCTTTCCTCCGCAGCTTCTAACTTTTCCTCCGCAGCTTCTAACTTTTCCTCCGCAGCTTCTAACTTTTCCTCCGCAGCTTTTAACTTTTCCTCCGCAGCTTTTAACTTTTCCTCCGCAGCTTTTAACTTTTCCTCCGCAGCTTCTAACTTTTCCTCCGCAGCTTTTAACTTAGCCTACACAGGCTAAAATATTTTTTGTTTTGCAGTATGTAACCTGTTTTTCCAAAAATGGATGTTGTGGATTGAAACGTAGAAATTGAGCAGATGATATTGTTGAAACTCCTTTTGATGTCCATTGAGATCCATGGTCAGTTGGGTCACTGAGGTCAAGTGTTTGCAGCAAAGGTAAAGTATTAGGGTAAGTGTGAAAGAAACATAACCTTTCCTCCGCAGCTTCTAACCTTTCCTCCGCAGCTTCTAACCTTTCCTCCGCAGCTTTTAACTTAGCCTACACAGGCTAAAATATTTTTTGTTTTGCAGTATGTAACCTGTTTTTCCAAAAATGGATGTTGTGGCAGGAGATTGTGGATTGAAACGTAGAAATTGAGCAGATGATATTGTTGAAACTCCTTTTGATGTCCATTGAGATCCATGGTCAGTTGGGTCACTGAGGTCAAGTGTTTGCAGCAAAGGTAAAGTATTAGGGTAAGTGTGAAAGAAACATAACCTTTCCTCCGCAGCTTCTAACCTTTCCTCCGCAGCTTCTAACCTTTCCTCCGCAGCTTCTAACCTTTCCTCCGCAGCTTCTAACCTTTCCTCCGCAGCTTTTAACTTAGCCTACACAGGCTAAAATATTTTTTGTTTTGCAGTATGTAACCTGTTTTTCCAAAAATGGATGTTGTGGCAGGAGATTGTGGATTGAAACGTAGAAATTGAGCAGATGATATTGTTGAAACTCCTTTTGATGTCCATTGAGATCCATGGTCAGTTGGGTCACTGAGGTCAAGTGTTTGCAGCAAAGGTAAAGTATTAGGGTAAGTGTGAAAGAAACATAACCTTTCCTCCGCAGCTTCTAACTTTTCCTCCGCAGCTTCTAACCTTTCCTCCGCAGCTTCTAACCTTTCCTCCGCAGCTTCTAACCTTTCCTCCGCAGCTTTTAACTTTTCCTCCGCAGCTTCTAACTTTTCCTCCGCAGCTTTTAACTTAGCCTACACAGGCTAAAATATTTTTTGTTTTGCAGTATGTAACCTGTTTTCCCAAAATGGATGTTGTGGCAGGAGATTGTGCATTGAAACACAGAAATTGAGCGGACAAAGTTGAACCTCCCTTTGATGTTTCTGATGTGTGAACTGAAATCAGCGGGGTCACTGAGGTCAAGTATTTGAAGTTAAGGTTAAGTAACAGGTGAAGTATATGGTTAAATATGAGGTAACTGAAAAATAACCCTTTCCTTCATATAACTTGGCCTCCACACTTCACAAAGCTGGCCTTCCCAAAGTGGATGTTGTGGCATGTAAATGTACACAGATAGCAGCTCTAGGACACCTTAGATGACATTGGTTTGGTAAAGTATTGGGGTTATCTCGGGTAATGTGTATGGTGAAACTGACTTTGGCTAATTTGATGTGACCCCAAATGCTAACATTTCTATAACATGTTTTCTTCCCAAAATGCAGATATTTTTTTCTTCTTCTTCGATGATGAAGTAGTTTGCATGCTGAAATCTTCAATGAGCTGAAGTGATGCCTATACCCGCAGGGTCTGGGGTCATGGAAGATTGGGTAAAGTATCGGATTATAAAAATTACAAGTTACTGGTGAAGGAACTATATCTGCTAAATGGGACAACTAAATCAAGAAAGTTGGAGGATCATGAACAAATCTAAACATTGGTTTATCAAAAAACTTTGGAAAGAAAACTAAAAACGATTTTGTTTTTTGAATCTCTCAAACAAATCTCTTGAGTATTTAAAACAGTTAGAATCATTTGAGATTCCACGCAACAAGCATGAACAACCAGCCAAGCACAGAGGTAAAACAAACTTCAGAATCAGTTGACTTGCTTTAACAAAATTGTTTTTATACAATCAAAACACAACGCAGTCCTTCCTGATATTAGAGATGTTGGCTCTTCTTGCAACTCATCATAAAGATATGTAAATAAACAGTAGAGATAAATTTATCTATGCCCACTAAATTTGCCCTCAGTTCAGCAGTCTCCTTTGTGGAGTGGTGACTACAACCGGACCTGTTTGGATGAGCATTGTTGGAGGGTAAAGGGAGTAGTGACTACAACCAGACCTGGATGATTTGGAAGATACAGACCAATTGGTAAGTTTGAAACAAAAATATTGTAAATCTTTTCTTTGAATAGAAGGTTCATCCCACAAATTTGGCAAAGGAGGCGATTTGTTTCAGCATAAGCACCTTAGGTTTCAAGTTGTGGATTTCCAATTCATCCGTTAGTTCACCATACAAACCAACTGGTGGAAACCTTCATTAAAATAGGAGAGTCAAGTTTTTCAGATAAAGGTTTTTAAAACATTACAAAACCTGCATGTTGTGTCATATTGTGTGTGCATGCTCAATGGGTTGAAAAATTGAGTGGAGCTGGAGGAGAAATTTTCTTGCACATAATTATTTAGACTTAACTATTTCCTCAGAACAACATACTCGTGTTAAAAAGTTAATCAAAATTAAATCTTTGATAAAAAAGTTAATCAAAATTAAATCTTTGATAATCTTTCACTTTTAACAGAAAATGGAGAAGATGACCCTGGAGATGAAATTCTGGACTTTGTGCCACCAGGACTGTGTCAAGTCTAGCCAGATGACTCTCCGCTAGTTCAACTGTTGAAGTGATTTCAGAATGTTGAGGCTAACCACCGCTTTTAGGACTGTGTGCCGGCCATCAGCTAAAGGACTGTCAAGTTTAGCTAGATGACTCTCCACTACAATTTCAAGTGATGTAGTGATGTTGGATGCTACATTTGTAACTAACGTTTTTCGGACTGTCACCAACTGAAGAAAGAATGAGTCAAGCCAGATGAATCCCCACATGTTTAACTGAAACAAGCTGGACCATGATTGCACCTTTGAAGAAACTCAAGGACAGGACCGTCTTAGGCTGTGTCCAAATTCAACAGCTGTGTCCATTGCTATCGGCCTCGTGCTTCAAGGCAGTTCAAGTGACAATATAAGCCACATCTGCGAGCCCTCTAAACGTTGGTTTGTTTACTCAGACCTTTCTTGAATCCATCAAAATCCAATACCATTGTAATGTAGTTCGGTACTCACATCAGTTGATTTGATACATTTGGCACACCTGGCCTCATGCCAAAAGCATTGTTGGTTTATCATGGAAAATCAAATCCATTAAATTCAAGTACGAATACCTTTTGGATTTTGATGGATTTAGAAATAGGTATACATCTCCAAAGATATGTATTTAGGGCCTACAGCTTTTGTAAAGAGAAACAAACAATCAAACCAAAGGTTACCAAAAGGCTCAAAAGATTAATGTAAGCGCAATTTATGAAGTGATTTTGCTTGGCGCATGAGTGAAATTGTCAACAACTAAAAGTTTATTGTGGGAGAAGATGGTGACAAAACCAAACTAAAGTCCTCAAATTGTTCTCAGACATGTGAGAAATCATGGCAAGGAAAGCTCAGGTTGAGTCATTTTATTATTGAACAAACTTTGTAAAATAATTGCTTTGATTATACAATTATCTAAGTATTTTGAGTTGATAAGTTTCATCTTGTGAGACTAAATCAATCGGAATTTGTCGAGGCCCTTCATCTATGCTAGCGAGGAAAATTGTACACATTGCTTAATAAGTATCTTCAAAGATGACGTGTGGGAATTTTCAAAGTGTACACTTGAGCGCAAAATAGACAGAATGCTTATTTTTAGCAAAATGCGTCACTCAGGGACCCTGTTGCAATGCAAACAAACCATGGCGGCAATCACAACACCATGGCTTGGTTTCACAAAGAGCTCAGATTGATCATATCAATCATTATTGCTTAGTAAAGTGTGATGACACAATAGCAATCACTATGGTGATATTAAGATGAATCTTGTGTTTTGTGAAACCGTGCCAAGTTCTCCTCACCCTAACACTGATCTAAAAACTAACACTTTACATTATTAACCCTTGCACTAAAACCATAGAATCATTGCAATAATACTTCATCATTAAAACCTCACCCTCAGCACAAGAATAGCAAAGCGTCATTTTATAAAACATGCATTTTGTCTACTAGCGCTCAAAAACTAAAATTTGTAATTTTTGTGGTGTTTATTTATGTAATAGTTTAATAGTTTATGTAAGCTATTATACTATAGCAAGGTCCAAGTTAGCATCATCTATTAATAATGCAATTATTGTCTGGATTTCGTTATCTAATTGTCTGATTTTTGTCATCTAATTGTCTCAATTAATTAGAACATTCCTATTCCTGAATGGTTTTGCATTTAAAAAACTTATTACGGTTAGAGAAGAGGGCTGAGCCGAATGTTTTCTGACGGATAGAACTCAATTTCTGATGATGGCTGATTATCAGAGTGGGTTTTAAATCCAGGTCCTAATTTCATAAAGCTACATAAGCAGAAAATTTGCAGAAAATGTTCTGCTAAGCAAAACTAATCGCAGGATACTGATCAGTCAGAGATGGTACATGTTACATGATATTTTTGCTGGTAACCTTATTTCTGGTTAGCAACCATTTGTTTGTGCTTATTTAGCTGCTTGTGATGCCTAAAGCTCTGTGAAATTGGGCGGTTGTAACACTTGTTGTGCAAGAAAGTTTTCTATTGTTTCTCGTCACAAGGAGTAAATGTGTGTTGCTGGGAGTGAATTATTAGAAAGGAGTTCAGTGAAATTGTTTCAGGAATGCTTATAGCCCAATAGACGGGTAGAATGGATGACACTTTGTGCATCCAATGTATGCCTAAATTGTACATCTTAAAATATGTTTTATTTAACAATATTAAAATGAAGACATGGTCATAATATGTCAAGTTTCTTTGTAAACTTAATAAGGGATTAGACCATGTTTTCCTCTGGGCCTCGGGCCTCACTTTGGTTATACTGATGAGATGTATAGGAACAATACAAAATGGTTGCCAGGGTTCACCATTAATTTTTTAAAAGACTTCCTACATGTAGCCAAATTTTTTCACTTGCCTAAAAATATAGCTTTTCAACACTGAACTATAGCTGGACCACTTGAATTGGAGAGTTTCAACTTGTCCTCATGTGTTTTTAAGTTCTAGCATTCCACTGGCTGCACGATAAAGTCTTAACTAATTAGGCGTCAACTTATATCTTGAAGTAAGTAATTATTGCAGCTTTAAGATTGTTATGTGAAGAAGAAAATGTACAGAGAAAATAACAATAAAGCACCTACATGCCTAGTCAAGTGGGGCAATTGCCAACCTCACTTTTGTAAATGTGTATTTAGAATATTATCACCAACATAATATAATGATGAGGTTGCTTAATATACGGAATACAGTATTGGTGTAACATTTTAGTTCCAGTCTGAAAGCTCACTGACAGAAAAAATTCCTAACAGTACAAATAATAATGGCAAAAGTAGTCTGGTACGACATTCACTTAGAAGTCCTTACAAACTTCTAAGAGATACTTGAAGGAAGATGGAAATCTTAGGCGAGTGAAACTACACTTGTTGAACACAGGTATGATATTCTTACTACTTTAATCTGATTTATGATTTGTTTTTCCCCCCTCAGAAAATTAGTGAAAATGTTTTAAAAATTGGCCTGAGGGTTGATAACAGTTTGTTGGCAAAATTTTGTAGGATAGCCCTTGTACTCAATAAAATTGTCTTTTTTTTCTGAGGGACAAGTATTATGCCTGGATGAACACCAAACAAAATTAAAAACTGACCCATATTAGTATTAAAATATGCAAAGATTCTCCCTGAAATATTGCCAAAGTTGATTTACACACTTTGAAGACCACCATCTAAGTACTTATTTTGATTTCCACAATAGGAATAACCATTTTCTTTACCTCTTGCTTAATGTGCAGCGCACTTACACCTGTTCAACGCCTATCCTGCTGTCCCAACTTGGGGAGGGGGAGGGGGGTGTTGATAGACGCTCATTTAGCGGCCAAGGTGCGTTTCACGTCTGCAATGGGTCAATCTTTTATTTTTGTAAAATTGACTTGTTTAGTCTTTTGGATCGGTGGACTCGCAGCCAATTTGTCTTGTTTTGTTGTACAATACAATAAACCCGGAAGTTGAATGAAATAAAGAAATGGTTTCCAATAATTAGTTGTTTTTATCTTAATTTGTGTTCATGCTTATCATGCAAAATTGCTTGTCGTGAAAAGAAAAAAGTAAATAATTTTTGGTAGAAATAATTATCTAGTTGCGCAAACTCTGAATGCAGATTTCGCATCCGCTAAAAAGAAACCCCAATAATATTATAGTTTAATGGAATGTGCTTTATAAATTCGCACGCCTCTTCTCATAGTGAAATTCAAATTGAATGACGTTTTCAGCTGAAGGGTCAACATCTCTTTATAATGAGAATTCATCTGCTTTTTGCCGAAAATGACTGGGAGAACTTATAATGTAAACAAAGTTGCAAGAGGAGAGAAACTAGGCCTATGCCAAATGGGCCTCCTATGCTTATGTCTTTTTCTTTGTAAATGAAAACTGATGGATTTTTGGATCATCACTCTACGTTGCGCATGCTGTTCAAATATCATTTTAGTTATTTAATTCTTGTAGTCATTCATCTGGTGACAAAATTCTTTCCCAACATTCTTCGCTCGGCCCCTACCCTTTCCAGCACGGGTGCTTTGACCGGGAGAAAACATGTTGCCCCTATGAGGGCGCTGTTGTAATTAGCCTGGAATCACACAAGAGGGCTCTCTCGAAATCAGCTGGGCGTCAGTTTTTGTTTACGGAAACCATGGCATACAGTAAATAAGTAATGGTTGCACACTACAGTGAGGGAACGTTGTTTGTAAACTAAACCTCCAAATCTTCCCAACAAACCAAATTAAAGTGATCTTTCACAATCACTTAAGACCTAAGCGGTTAAGTAATTATTTCAGAGAGTTTCTTCTGCAATTGTTGAGTGAGTTGACCGTCGACAATGTCTCGACTACCGGGAGGTGGCCAGCGGCACGTAGAGTATAACCTACCGGGCTCAAGCTCCTCTAGCTCGGTAGGGCTTCAGTCCATCAGCCTGCCAGCAGGCAACCTGCCGCACTCCCAGTCATGGACGGTGGTTCCAGAGTTTAATATGTCACTCAGACAACAGAGAGTCGTGGATCCCTTCGAGGTATGTGAATGTTTTATTTTGAAAAGTACATATAATCTGAAGGAATGTGAATCATTTAAAAATATATCGTTTTCTCTCAAAAGTGACCAGATTAATATCTGATGAAAATTGAAAGTTTCACCACGGTTTCAAAGATTTAGTTGAATTGGACTAAACCATTGGATTGGAATTACTTTGCTCTTCAAAACAAACACAATACCAGTGATAACCATTGTTTGTGCTGGTTGTTAGCAGTCCACGCAAATGATTTGTTTACAAGATGGCTCACAAAACTTTCACTTAAATTTTTAATAAGGAAGCTGTCTCCGTTTGCGCTAAATAACTGATGATAAACACCACTACTAGATGGCAACAATGCATTAAAGCTGTATCTGAAATACCAACAACAAACAGGCATTGGTTACAACCAACAGCTATACATTACTTGTTGTTAACCAACAACGATCTTTTGTGAAGAAATCTTTCAAAGAAATAAAAGAAATGAAACTATTTTACCAAAGTTTTGAGTTTTAATATGTACACGTAAAAGACAGGAAACACTTTCAGAGGAAATTAATTGAACTTAAATATTTATTTATTTTTTTTATATGAAGAAAAATTTCAATAGAAAAAAAAACCTGACATCGTCTAGGCCTATAATTTGTGCTTTTTAAAATAATTTATATATATATGAAAATACATTCAGCTCAGAGAGTTTCGCACTCTGATTGGTTGAAGATTGGTACAAACGAGAAAAAAGATCATCTGCTGTGAATTAGTGAATAGGGGCCATTCAGAATAGTCAATGTTAAAAAACTTCATTTTTTGTGTAGTGTATTCTTTTGGAAACAGTCAAAGTCGCCCACTACAAAGTCGCCCAATACAAAGTTTCCCCCTAGCAAAGTAGCCCCCTCATATACAAAGTCGCCCCCCTCACAAAGTCGCCCCCTCACAAAGTCGCCCCCTCTGACACAGTCGCCCCCCAACAAAGTCGCCCAAGGTGATTTCACAAAGTGAGGGCGCCCTATGTTAATGATTTAGATGATTCACGCAAAAATTGTTGTTCAGCCCTTGCAGAGTCTTTGCCTTCGCGAAAGAGACTCTGCTAGAATTGTTTGCACTTATTACAATAGGTCCCTTTGGTTGATAGATTCACGTAACTTTGAATTACTAATATGTAAATCTGATTAATAAATGTAGATAATTTTAAAATATTTCATGAATAAAAATAAACATATCAAAACACATCAGTGATCGAGTTAACATTATTTTGTTAGGGTCAACAACATAATCAACTTATCACAACAATTTAAAAGGTGAAATAACTGAACAAAAATATATGAACATTTAAGTTATTCACCACAAAACATTATCACAACAATAAGGTGAAATAACTGAACAAAAATATATGAACATTTAAGTTATCACCACAATACAGTACTTTAATTTGAATAAAAACAAGTAAATAAAAACATTTAAATAAGGTAAATAACAACCTATCACCCAATGTATAAAGAATTGAACTGAAAGGGTAGGGTTTCAAGTTCAAGACAATTGATCGGATATTCTTCAACAACAAAAAGTACAACAGTTCATGAACAATTTAAAATATTACTTCAACAAGTAAATAAAAAACAACCAGCCCATCAGTATCAGTCACTCCAATAAAGTAAAGTAAAATGAAATTAGGGTTTGAATTTCACAACAATTTAACAGATATTCTTCAAGGGAATGTAAACAAAATTTAAATAAATAAATACAGAAATGAAAAAAAAGTACTTTATGTAAAAACAATTTAATAAAGTAAATAACCAACCTATTGCCGCAATAAAGTAGAGAATAAACAAGTGAATAACATCCAAAATCAAATCAGTGCTCTAATTAGTTACAGTGCATTACCAAAAAGAGGGGGCACAACCCCGCAAAAGCTTTCTCTGTGAAATGGCTCAACCTTTTATACACTGGGCGACTTTGTAGGGGGGGGACTGTGTCAGGGGGAAACTTTGTGAGGGGCGACTTTGAGAGGGGGGTGAGTTTGTATGTGAGGGGGCGACTTTGCTAGGGGCGACTTTGTAGTGGGGGACTTTGCTGGGGGGGGGGGGCGAGTTGACTGGCATTCATTCTTTTGACCCACTCACCCACCCCCCCACCCCAAATTTCGAATGGCTTCATATTATAGTCTAATCTATGCACTTATTATTTATTTTTTTATTTATTCCTTATCTTTTATCAGGGTAACCCATTCACAAACAATGTGATCTCCCACAGGGCCCTGAGTATTAAAAAAACACCAAGAATAAGAAACAAGTAAAACAAAAACATAAATTAAAAGGAGCAACTAAAGAACAAAGTAATGCCCTTGAAAATGAACCAGATATTTTAGATCAAAGGTCTTCAACATCAGTAGTTTTCAATGGCTTTTTCTGGCGTTTTATAATTGCTGGAGCCCAAGCTGGAGCCCAAGCCATGGTTTTGCAAACATCCATAGTTATTGATAAGAGATTGGGTGCTGTTCAAAAGTTGAACTTCCTTAGGAATGGCCCTTGAACATAATAAGTAGAGCATTTCAAAAAATATTTGCAAAGAAAAATCACAAATTCTGATGATTTTCACAATTTTTTTTCCGGCGAAGGGTTTAATTAGAATAATAGTGTGATGACCCGGTCTTTACTGAAGGGTAATGACCTTAGTTGGTGGCTGCTGGCCATTGTTAATGGACCTTGTCTTCTGCTTAGTCTATTAACAGCGGCCAGCTACCAACCGAACCCGGTTACAACCACACAGTGGAGACTGGCTCCCCATCACACTGTTATATTCTGTAAATAAATACTTTCTCAACTCAACTGTTTTCATTGTGTACAAAATACGGCCACCTTATTTGGTGATTTGTTTTGAAGATTGGGTTGGGTGTATGATGTGTCTAATGAAGTAAGAGATGGGAACAAAAGTTTTATTAGTATTAAAAATGAAAACTTATTAAGAAAGATGATTAAAATAAAAATGATTTCTACTTCTTATTTTTCCTTTTCTCACAGACCTGGAAATATGACGTCAAAAACCAAATTTCACAGATGGCTGATAAATTGGTAAATATTCAACTATCCCTGCCCCCCCCCCCCCCTTCGTACTATTTTAAAAAGAGCATTTTGTACATGTAAAGAATGGAAACGGCTTTTTTGAAAGTTTCAATCTGAATACTCAGAGATACATGTATACTAAGTCAGTGTGGATAAGATTCTACTCCAATGAAGAGAAGTTCAAGCTAAGTGTAAGATAAACTTTGTAAGTCGTTCTAGTCTGTGTGTGTCAGCCTATGTTATAAACATGTAGTCACGGTTCCTCTGGAGAAATATTTCCATCTGATATAGACCATGTACCCTTTGTTTACAAAAAGAGTGGCTGCATATTGCGCCACAGCACCTTGTAAGCCATTACATGGTGCTATGTAAAGGAATACATGTAGGTCTCATACATGTACTTCAAACACGTAACTCCACATACCTTGTAGGAAAAATACTGAGCGCTTTGAGACACCCATCGGGAGTATAAAGCGCTATATAAGAACTGCATATTATTATTATTATTATTATTATTAAGAACAAAAATAAAAAATATTTAGCCGGATTGTATTTTTAATTTGATCTTATTTTTAACTTTAAGACATTGTTTCGGATGAAAATATTTTTCTTGAAGAGTGGAGCTGGTCTTTGATTATCAGCCAGTCTTCAGAAACTAATCATTTTTGCTGTTGATGGTTACCAACCTAATGGGGCACTAGATGGCGTGTCTTGACAGAGTAGTCTAGTACACTCAAGTTCTGGGGGCTAGATTGGGGTGTGGGTTCGAATCTTGGTCATGACAGACACTTGTATCGTTGAGCAAGACACTAAACAGTAATTGCTTCTCTTCACCTAGGAGTAAATGGGAACCTGTGAGGGCAGAGTTGTTACTCCTGGTTGATTTAGCTTGGTGCGCTACATATAGAGGTTGTTTACTCCTCAGGGAGCTGAGATGGTTTAGAGAATGATATAAATGGCTTAGTGACCAGGGTAAATGTTCATGTGCCATGAGCATCAGCATTGGAGGATACCGGCGCAATACAAATGTCCCTTCTTTATGAGATGCTGCGGTCAAATCATGTAACTGGCAGCTAGATCATTATAGAGTAGTCAGAGTAGCTAGATACTTGAACATCAAAGGTTGTTGGTTTGAATCTAACCTGTGTTCAAAACCAAGAAGACCAGGCCTGGAGTAATCTTGGAAAGGGCAAGGCCATTTTCAGTTTGAAGAGGGCACTTATATTGAAAATTGTTAAAGGATTATGGGAAACTTTTGAAGGGGCACCAAGGCTAAAACAAGGGCAACAGAGGCCATGGTCTCCGTGTATTTCTAAACTTGGAAGACCTGAGAGCCCAGTGTCTTTTACATGTAGTTTGGGATTCAAATGAAGGGAAAACATGATCGAAAACATGATCTTGCTTTATAATGCTTGCAAACTTTTTTCTTTTTAAAGCAAGAGTCACTGGAGCAACACCCAGACCCCTCCACAAGATACCTCGGTTTGGATCTGACATCACAGACAGGGGAACCTGACTTTGAGAGAAGGAAAGCCGAACACTTGCAGAGGCAGACAAGAACAATCACCAACTCACTTGCTTATGGTCTCGGAAGAAAATAGTCTGTACCATCGGGCATCCTGCTGACGGGTATGAGTCATCATATAAACCAGGTACAGGTTCCAGACACGGAGTGAGAGTGAGAATGGATTTAGAATGTACCAAACAAATGAAGATCTTTTGTGAAGAATTTACTTCAAGATGGCTAAATAGGAGGCTTGTTGTTAGATCAGCCAGGGTACCGGGTGTTACATGATCACAACCCCCATTCCCTTCCCTGACCCCCCTCCTATGTCGTCCCCCCCCCAAAGTTTCTATTGACCCCTTGCACGACACTGAACGCACCCTAGCAACCAAGCAATTAGCAATGCAAAGTGAGCATGGGAAAAGCATGGCTGCTCCCCACCTTAGGCAGAAGCATTTGGAAGCAGCTATGCTTGTCCATGCACACCGCGTGTTGCTTGCTTGGTTTATTTACATTATATGCCCATTATGTGTCAAGTGACTCCAGTGACCGATTGTGTCTATTTCTTTTGGAACATTTTAACTCCCAGAATAGCGGAAAGGATAGGCTTAGGCTCATGCAAGTGTTCTGTGCATTGTGAAAACAACATACAGTCGACTCTTGTTATAACAAGATCACTGGGACTGGCCAAATTACCTCTTTATAACAGGAACGTTGTTATAAGAGAACAGCAAAACAAATAAGCACAAAGCAGAAATGAGATTCTGGACTTCAGAATGAACTCTCTATAAGCAGAACCTCTTTATACGTGCTCTTCATAACGAGGGTTGACTGTAAACACATAAATGAATGGACATATAGAGGCATTCTTTTGTACAAAAGCTAATGTTTTATTAGTTGTCACAAAAGGCAGTTGCAGACGTTACTCATTCATCACATTTTTGTTTACCCATTTTTAATTTCTTGTGTTTAACACAGAGGTTTTTTTAAAGGGTTGGTTTCTGTTTAATAGACAATGTAAGACACATTGCCATAAGATGTTTGTTGCGATTGAATTATGATGATCAACTCAAATCAAATTACACAACTTGTTCTGAATCCCCGCACCTTGGATACAAGTCTATTGGACAGGAAAACTAGTTTTGGGGCCTCTGTTCCAGCAAATTGTCAGGAAGATAATTGCAAACATTGTGGCTGTGTTTGTTCAAGTTCAATATTAAATTGTCCACAATTTTCTTAGAAGATTGTTGCTCTTAGACAAGGAATCTTCCATGACATAATTTGACATTCTTGTCCTTGAAGAGAACAAAACAGTGATCAAGATTAATTGCCTTGATATTCAGCAGAGCTGCCAACATTTTAATCCAACAATCGGGGTGCTTTTGTACAACAACCAGGGAGAGATTTTCAGGGAACTTTCTGCAGAATCAGGGAGAGTTGGCAGCTCTGTAAAGTTACAGACTGTAAGCCCTTAGCAAAAATGTCCATAAATTAATACCCAAATGTTGAGGGGAATTTATGCGTTAAGGAATAATTTAGTTAAATTTGAAACAGTAGTTGCCTTGATGTTCAGTTAATTAGATCATTTTTAAGTTACAAACTGTAGGCTGTTTGCAAATATCGTACTGGAACATTTTGGGAGGCAAACATTGTCAGCCATTTGAAACAGCAAACATATAAGATGTATTTGCTAATCCACCTTTTTGGTAATTTGTAAACCCCCCTGCCCCATCCCCGTAACTACCGCTGCAAAAAGATAGTGTGTTCTTGTGTTGCAGCTGCAGATGGACTGTACAATCGTGTAGGTAGAACCACAACAAACAACTCATAGCAAAATTGTACTTCATAAGAAAAAGAAAAATTAGAATGATACCTTGTTAGAAATAGTTACTGTTTATTGTACCCTTGTATAAGTTAAGAACCACATCTGTGCTATGTTCATGACCTTTTGCAATGAAATACAAATTTTCAAGCAATTAATGCAAGGGCTAAAGTTTAAACAATTATTTTTTTAATAAATGAGCAATTAAATTAGATTTACACGTAGTTAAATGCATTGCATTGATAAACTTGTTCATAAGTTTCCTTGAGCATATAATGTGGGGGGCTATACACAGCACAAATGATTATAAGTTCTTTATGTTATACACACCCTTACTGTGTAGTGCATAAACATTTCAGATTTCATTAATTATTAACAAAACCAGCCAAGGTGATGCTTTATTTGCAAACAGACTTTTGTGAAGATTCATTAGAATGTTAGACTTACTTGTAGTCACATTGGGAATGGAAGGTTTTTGATGGCGGACTAAAATGGCATGAAACAAAGTACCAGGGAAACTGGAAAACACTGCACAGTTATACATGTACACTTGAGCACCAGCTCAACGGGCATAAAATTCACTGGTACCCCATTACATAAGTCAAACATTAATAACATTTAACCAGTCTTTGGGAGGACACGTGCCTTTTACTGATGTTTTTTCCAAGAAAACTATTTCTTTATGGATGATGTAAGTTTACTTATAATTCTATAGATACAGTCTTGTTTCTGTTCTAATCAAATAAAAGGTGTGGTAAATCAAATTTAACGGTGTGCAGTCAACATTTATCACATTAATGGTTGCTTGTACAACATAGACTCCTTGCATAGGTCGCATAGCTGTGGTCCAACAATGGAAACATGCATGATAGGTCTTCCTTTGCCTCAGTAAAGGCGCTGTTTGAGCTTGTGACAGTCATATGCAAGGAGTTTACTTGAGTTGACTCAAAATAATATTTGAAATTTAGGGTTTATCAGCCTTTAGTATAACCAAGGCAATAGTTTCAGGTTTTGACACCAACTTTGGCAAAGTACAGCAATAAACCAGCAATGAGTTGTATTCAGTTTGTTACCTTACAAGATTACAGTCTTCAACCGAGTTCCATTCATTTTTTACCTTTAAGTCCAAGCCTACAGTCGTTAACAGTTACACATATGACGTTGAGTTTTGCTGGTGACTTTGGCAAAGTACAGCAATAATGAGTTGTATTTAGTTTTTTACCTTGATTTAGATTAAGCCTATAGTCTTAAACTGAGTTGTATTCAACCAAGCCCATAGTCTTCAACCTGTTTGTAATAATAATAGTGGCTTCTTATACAGTGCTTATATCCGTCACTCAGTGATGCTCAAGGCGCTTCAACAGTCAGTCAGTGGTTTACAAGGTGCTGTGGCACAATATGCAGCCAATCAAACCAGGAACACCGGGGCGAACCCCTTCTCTTATCGCTAAGTGCACTGGGTTCTTTTACGTGCATCACACAACACACAGGACCACTTTTGCTGTTAACTTTGCCAAAGCACCACAATAACCAGTAGTTTAGGAAATAGCACAATGTTTACCAAGCATTTACAGGTTTGTGTAAGAGTTATTCATTGTATTGTCAGATTACATACAGTTTTTCCAATTTCAAATAAAGATGAATTTTGGCGCAGACTTTATAGCTACAGATGGCTACTGAGTGTGGTACAACACTTAAAATTTCTACCTCATTTCAGATCTTTCTATTTATCAATGGATCTCACTCATTTACTTTGTTAAACTCAAGTATTTTTGTTGTTGCAAATAATGATTTGACGCACTTTATTACAACTGATTTGTAACTTAAAAGAAATGTTTCCGCAGGTTTTCATGGTCCAGCCAATGAAAATGTTGAGCCAAATCTGCGATTTTGATTTTGTGAATACGATAAATAAACTCTGCTGCTTTGTATGAGTTGCACATAATAAAGTTTAATTAAATAAACATAGTTTAATTTGCTTTTTTGTTACTTTGTAAATTAATCCAACAAGTTGTACATCTAAATAATTAACATTAGCAAAATTAAACATACATGATAATCAATTTTTATTTGCCTAGTTGTGCCAGCACAAAATACCACACGAAAATTCCACACAAAATAATCATCAAAAAAACTTCATTTTCAAACATTCGACATAAAATTGTCAACGGAAGCACATGTAAGGGAACAAAATGTACAAGTTGATTTAATTGGCCTGTAATGAAATCCCCAAAGAGTGATGTCACATCTCTATAGAAACATCAGGTGTGGCTTGAAACAAAATGACCGCATATTTGTTCTGAAAACACCATATTATTTCTTTGGATCACATACACCACCAACAAATATGAAACAACTTGAAACAGTACGGCGCTAACGGTTTGCGTCTTAAAACTTCACCTTGCTTGACTTTTGCATGAAGCGTGAACTGGACTTAAAGACTGTATCAAAATAAAGATGTATGACAGCTACATGGGTAAACCACAAGAACCAAAGATGCTCCTTGCAAACATTGCGGCACCCCTGGATTTTACAACTTGGGAAACAAATAAAAACATGACAGTTGCTCTAGTGATCTTGTTCCTTCTCAATCTTCAAATTTACATTAATAAAACATTAAACCATGAAGGTTATTTGTTACCTCCGTACATAAACATAATCTTAAAACCTTATTAACAAAACAACACGGTGCAAAATACTTGAAAGAGTTGCATTTTATGTATTTATAATAATAATATCAATATCAAAACATAACATGACTGTTCAATCCTCACCATACTTTGGAAAGTGCTTTACTCAACAAACTGTGAAGGTTGTACATGTAATATATAATCAAACCACTTTGTAACCTTAATGTTAATGACATAGTGCAACATTGGCGATGTTCGTAAACTCAACCGACTTCTCTGATCAAAGTGTGCTGTTACCAACCAAACTACACAACTAAAAAATTATAAAAACATTCTGGTAATGAAAACAAGGGTGCCTCATAAGTGAACTAATCATTATAACTCACAAGCCTGAGGAAATATTGTCAGCAAAGGCAACGAGAAATTTTTTTGATTGGTAGAGGTGGGAATTTAGGATGATCTTCCTTCAATAGATCGATCCACCAAGCCCCACCTCCTTACGAGTTGACCAATCACAGCCGCGAAACCCGATCATCATTAGTGCAAAGATCACCAAACGGCTCAAATGGTGTGATTGGTTAATGAGAAATGGGCGTGGCTTAATGGATCGGTGTATTCTAAGCAGTGGTATTTCATCATTTCTTGGTCAAGCTAGAAATGGTAACTGCTACAAGTTAAAATTTATATCAAAGAATTAAGACAGGGATTGTGATCTGTTACTATAACATCAGAACAAGCATTTTTCCAGTCTGTGGTACAGTTTAAAGTTTACTTGAATAACTTCTAAAGACTTAATAAAATAGGTACGAACTTTGATCAGTGGTTGTTTTGCCATGTCGGTTTCCATGTCGTTGTGAGCGTTTAAAAGTAAAGCACAAATAATCACAAATGTCAAACATCGTTCTACTTCAATACTGATTTATACTGGTGTGAATCCAAACAGGTGCTGTGTGCAAGAATAATAAGTTAAACCCAGCGGTTGTTTTTTGATCCGCTTTTGACATCAAAACCAAACACATGTATCGTTCATTCGTTACAACTGCAAATAAATGCGTATCCAAAAATATCAGACTTCAAAAAATACAAAATATACTTCACTGAAACTGTACATGGCCTGTAGTCATCACTAGGTGTTCTCGATTATTAACAACTGCAAATCAGTTTTTGAATTTACAAAGAAATCTTGTCTTTAGAGCAACATAATGTACATCGGTGTAAAAAATTATTATCGATTATATATGCATGATTTGTACATATACATATATTCTGGGGGGAGTGGGATGGGGAGTGTGGGTGGGAAAACAGGGCGGACATTAGGGGGGGGGGCGGGAAGGGATTGTAATGCTTTATAATTGTCCGTTTTTATACCAAACACTTTTGACAACTTATTGCAAGCAAATAATGTGTACAGTCCCAAGATTCTTATTCTCTGTGTCGTCCTATATACAAAATGGATTATTAACAGTGAGTTTGGAGAAATGTGGGAATGCATATGCTGATAGTAAAGGAACACTTGTGTGAGCATACAAACGAAAGTAAAATGCATACGACATGCCCCACATAGAAAATATCATGCACTTGGGGGGGAACTGGATCATGTCCACAATACATCACTTTTATTTCTTTTCTAGTCTTTGGTTAACAAGTCCACTTGTCTTTTTTTTTTTTTTTTTTTGTTATGTGAAAAATATTTACCACACATTATACATTACGTTCTCGATCAGCTATTCAACGTGTTTGCAGTAGTATTTCCGCTCCTCACGGTGTTGTTTGAAACAAGTATCTTTACATCCCGATTAGTTTATATAAAAAATTTCCAGAGACCACCAACTGTCATACCAGTTCATCTGGCCCTTGGCTTTTTCCACTCTTGGTTTTCTCTGAGCTGTCGGTCGATTTCCGTCCGTCCCAAGAATCTCGCTTGGCAGATTCTACTTGTGCGTCCGGGATTTCACTGCTGACAGACGGTTCCCTGCTGCTGGATAGCGACGTGTTGTCCTCCAACTTCAGCGGTGGTGTCTTACTCGGTGAATGTCGTTGTCTCCTGCGAGTTCTTTTACGATTAGGAGGAGAATTACAATCACTATCGCTAGAACTGTTTGCAACACTCCCCTTTGAGGTCTTGCGATGAGTCTTAGTGGGGACTACACCCCCTGATGTGAGGTTGTTGGGATTGCTTGCACGAGCTCCCCTCCGTACCCGTGGGTGCTGACGAGTCTTACTATTAGGGTCCAACTCCCTAGATTTTTGCCTGACTGCGTCGTCTGCGTGCAATTGTCTGTTTCCATCACCTGTTGACGATCCACTACTTTTACGTGGCCACTGCTGCATCGGCAGCTCCTCCAGTCGTGCGTTTGTTTCTGCTTCACCACTTTTAGATGAAGGGTCAGTGTTGGGATCTCGGTCAGGATGTGCCACCCCCGAGAGTGGATTGAGATGCTGAGCAGCATCTTTACTGCTCGGACCTGTCCTGTCTTGATCGCTGTCTGATCTAGCCACTGGGGAGTTAGTTGACAGGGAGCTCCTTGAGGCTGGACTGTGGTTATTGTTTCCATGATCGGAATCTTGGCACAGTCTTGGCTTGTCAGCATCCACAAGATGATGAGATAAGGATGAGGATGAAGATGACTGGTCGTTGTCTGAAGACGGTAGATGGATGTGAGGTACCAGACATGACACTTGCTGTTTCCTCTCCTTGCTGGGTGTACTTTGGTTTGGATGTTGGGCTCCTATAATCATAGGAGAATGTAAGATAGTCACTAGATATATAAATATACCTTATGTATAAAGTGTCTTCACACATGGGCACCTCCTCATAGATTTCAAGAGATGGTTAAAAACTTGGATTGATCTTATCCACGGTTTTTCTCAGAACCAACGTTTTTTGACATGAAACGCAATTAATGGTACAACTCATCCGTCACATTAGGAATTTTTTTCCCCAATGGCTGTATTTTGTTGAAGTATTGAAACCATTCCAAAAGTGTTTTGATGTGAATGAACTTGCAGGCTTAGACTGGAAATAGTTTGAGTTGATTCTTTTGATGTTAAAAAAATATTAAATCACACTCAAATTTCCATTGAAACTGAACGGAAAGTCGCCCGCCTTTTCCATCTTCTTTAGAATGAAACTTGAGAAAACATCAACTCAAATTGTTTCGATTACAAACCTGCATGCCCATTCACATGTTGAAACACTTATACGTGGTTTCATATGGTACCTAAATAAAGTTACAACCATTGGAAAAACTGCCAACATGATGGTAGATAAGTAGTTTCATTTATTGTGTCTTCCATCATTTTCAAGAAGACATTATTACTTGGTTGGCCCCAGTTACCCAGTTTGCTCTTAACTCTTTAGAGATCTAGTGATTCTGTGTTGTTATCGCCATTAGCCAGTTAGCCCAAAGATGTCTGATTTGATTGATTTTGATCTTTCTCTTTGGCAAATAAGAAATCTTTTCACATGAAACATGGGAAATAGTTTATCCAGGGCCTGACCTTTACTTTGATCTTTTGGGGTGAAGTGGAAGTAGCCAATTGCAGCCACTTTGGGCATTTTGGTCTAAGCTGCTTCGGCCACTGTGGTCTACTAACTTGCACACCATGTCAAGCTTTAAACCCAATGCTTGAAGTAAATTCTGGCTGAAATAAATGTCAAACCTTTGCTTGGGATTATACTGGGCATGGCATCATCAACAGCGCCTGGATTAATTGTCCAAAAGACATTACAGACATAAAAACAAAACAACATCAGACCAAGAGACAGACAGTGTGCTCATTACCTCCAGTCTCTGGCTGATCCTCTGCAGAGTCTACGTCAGGCACGGAGGGACTCTTGCCGTCGGGGGCTCCGTACAGCTGGAGAGACGTTGGTGGATTCAAGAGTTTACCTCCATCTGGCCGGTCCGTCTCTCTCTCAACCTGGGAAATCAAATAAAGAACTTTGCAGGTAATTGGAACTCAATTGAAATGAATCCTTCCAGAACTCACTGGAAAAATTGTCCGAAACAAAATGTGAATTTAGAATCATCATGCCATGCTTCCCTAAACAATCTGAAGTATCAAGTCCTTATCTTTAACCCACTAGTCCAAACACAGCGATATAACCAGGAGATTGACCACAGAGCTTGATCATCATCTCATAGTCTGCTAGGCATGCCTTCAATAACATCAATACCAAGTGACATGCGTGTATTGCATAACTTCCTGGATTGAGCAATGGGAGATCTTACTTTTGCAGTGGAGACAAAATGGCTGCATGCATTTAGAACTTGTCTCACTGCAGACTAAAGGGTGTGTCTGAATGAACAGTTTTTATCAGTGGCTACGGCGTGTCGTGGCCGATCGGATAAGAGCACCGAACTCAAGCTCTGATGTTTCTGATCAGCAGAGTGTGGGTTCGAATCCCAGTCGTGACACTTGTGCCCTTAAGCAAGACACTTAACCACATGCTTCGTCCTTCGGATGGGACGTTAAGCCGTAGGTCCCGTGTGTTGTGTAATACACGTAAAAGAACCCAGTGCACTTATCGGAAAGAGAAGGGGTTCGCCCCGGTGTTCCTGGTTTGATTGGCTGCATATTGCGCCACAGCACCTTGTAAACCATTACATGGTGCTATGCAAAGGAATAGGTCTCATACTTCAAACACGTAACTCCACATACCTTGTAGGAAAAATACTGAGCGCTTTGAGACACCCATCGGGAGTATAAAGCGCTATATAAGAACTGCGTATTATTATTATTATTATTATTGTCAGACCACCAAAAAGACCTATTCCTCCTTCATACATGTCCCTGCAGCCAACAAGGTCACAGCTGTAGCCAACGGCCATATAGCCAAAGTCACGCAATTCAAACACGGCCTAACATCATCAGCTGTGATGCACTAAGCGTTCTGCGGGTTCTACATCTTCGAGTTGAACCAATTGGTTCTTCAAAATGCAAAAATCAACTTAATTAGTCACTCTGGTAATTAATTAATTCATGCAAAATGAGGGAAGAAGTCATGCCATTCTAAAAGTCAGACACACTCAAACTGTGCAATAACTAACCAAAAGACAGGGTACATCATTTGTCTTTTGGCAGGTTAAATTCATCATAAAAAATACAAAACTAAGTAATAAGAAAGAACTAAACAAACACATGGTTTGAGACTTGACCAAATTGCCCCAAAGTGAATCTACATGTACCTAAATGTATAGGGTCATAGATTGAGAAACGTCTTGAATATGTACCTACCTTTCCTTTTGTCTCAATTATTTTAAAATGCTCATATCTTAGTAACTAAATAAATTCAATTCGGCATGCACAATAAGATCGGGCCTTTTCTTCAATGCTGTTGCTACAGCCAAGGGCCATGTTAGCCATAGCCAAAGTCACTTGATTTTGACACTGCCTCGTTCTGAGCATGCATGAATCTATCTGCCAACTAGCATCCTCAAAAATCTGTTGGAAACAACCTAGATGATGTCATGTCACATGATCAACAGGCTTGAAAATGGAGTTAGGGTCATGCAGATATGAGGGTCAATCAAACGTCTAACAGACCTTCCCTTTACATACATGTAGTCACTGCTGTGGTTCATCACAGAACAGTGCTTTAAAAAGTTTTCATTTGTAAAACGTTCCAAGATTACTCCACTTAAAGTAAATGTATCACACCCTCAGATATTACAAACGGCAAAGTCAAAGAGAAAATTTGAAGAGTATAAAAATGTCCCCATGGACACTAAGAAATGAAACCAATCAGACAAATTCAGTTTGCGAAAGATGGAAGAGAAAAGGAAGGCCTATGTTTTTGGGCATGCATAAGACTGATGGAGTCTTCCATTACCCTGGCAGCATCCTGAGATGAAGGAACACTAACACTGATGTCGGAGGAATGAAGAGGCTAAGTGGAGAAGTGAAATGAAAACACACAAACAAGTTGTGAATATACACCTAGGACTCAAACTGTGGCTTTTTTAAAGTTGTGACGAAGACCCGCCCCAACCTCGTTCCAAGTGGTGTACAATCTCGCCGCATTATTTTTTCCTCCCAGAATGCCTTGCTCAATTGTTACCCCTTGAAGTGTGACTTTGAAATATCCAACTATATTGGATATTTTAATTAGTCCTGTGGTCAATCCATTCTGTACTAAAGACTACGCAGAGCACGCTGTCAAACAATGCATCGAGACATAAGAGCAACTGGTCCCCTCTCATTCTTTTTTGCTCTTGCTATGTATAAATGTATGCAGTTTAGGGTAACCATGTAAAAGCACGATTCATTTGAAGTGAATTGAGTTGAAATACATGCATTTTGACACACGCGTACTAAGCACCCAACAAGCGCTTGAATGTTTTTAACAAGCGTGCACGCAAAGCAGTCACTTTGGTTAGCCAATCAGCGTTGATTTTCAGTGCTTCCCTTCCAGGGGTTAGTGACGAGAGGTATTGATACAGCACACTGCCGATGGTAGCGAGGCTGGACCCGCTGGCCCGTAACTCTGCCCAATGTAAAGAAATCCTTAAAGGTATTATACAGGATTGGCAGAGCTGACAAAATAATCACAGACAGTGTTCATGTTTTGTGTAATCAACCACATACATGAAATAACAAACCTGTGAAAATTTGAGCTCAATTGGTCATCGAGGTCACGAGAAAATAGTGAAAAGAGACCTTATGTGTTTTCTGTTTTTCAAACATTGAGTTTATTATCGCGCGCGATAAAAACTATTGTTTTACTTATTTCTCAGAAACGATAGCATTTTAGGCAGAAATATTTTAAGGAACCCTTTCTACCATTACTTACTTTAAATCATGTAAGTTATGTGTGAATCTGTGAACATTTGTGTTTTTCGATCTTACCAATAGTGTACAGGGCCTTTAAGAGAAGGATTGTAATTGAGCTTGTCTACCGCCAACTCTGAGGACTTGTACAATAGGGATCGAGAAGGTTTGACAACTTTGCTGACATTTAAAGTCCAAACATTGGGATAACAAAGAGGAGTCTGAGTGTGTTTAAATGTAACATACAAAGTGTGGACCTGAGAACAAAAGAAGTCCACAGTGCAGGGACTTGAAACACTATGTGGACCCAACACATGTCCACACAGTATTTCTTTTTACAGTGTTGAAGAATATGAGTTTTCTTAAGTGTACAGAACAAAGGAGTTGTCCACAGAGTGGACTGCAACACAGAGCTGTTTGCATGTGTGGGTGTGGGTGTGTGTGTATTGTTTCTGTATTCACACAGAAGACTTAAAACAAAAGGAACAGCATGTCTTGGAAGGGATTTCAAACTGTACATGTTGGAACTTTTAAAAAGAAAAATGGGTTTATGAACTTTCAAGAAGAGTAGAGTTTTGCTGAACGCGACAACAACTTTGGTGACGATGGAATGAAAGCAAAGCATGGCCTCAGAGGAAATGAACTAGCTGAAGAAAAGAGAATTTTATAGCCTCTGATTTATAGCCTCTGATTTATAGGTCTGATTGAATTTAAAAAAAACTAAAACAGTAAACCCTAGACCATTAAAACAAAAGCCTATAAAATCAACCCCGATACTACAATTAAGCAATTGGGAAGTTTCTTGAGAGATTTGCAAGGAGCCATGACTTATTACAACTTTATTTCTATTCCAGCATCTTGCTGAATGTAGACTTATGATGCTCAGACGGAAGAAAGAGAGTTTTAAGAAGAGTACCTTCACTGGCTTTGTTAAACTTACCTGCCTTGTTGACTAGTCTGGAAAAAAATTGAATGTCTGAAAAGTTTGAACATTTCTTGTTCACAAAAAATACTGAACTCAAACAGAACGGAATTCATATGTGATTGTGTTGGTTGGCAGTTATGAAATAACTGATGTGCAACAAATCATAAACAAAAACGGGTGTGTGACGACGGTGCAAAACCGTGATTTAAGTCAGCAACGCATAAAAGTGATGAACTGAAGTAGAGTGATCTTTAGGCCATGTGAAAAACATAATTGGTTAGCACTCCTCCCCTGTCTGACATGTTCTTTTATATTTCCTGAGATTTTTGAAAAGTAAAATTGTTGATGAAGCTAACTGGTGGTATAAACAACCAAATAAATCTTCAATTTTCATTCTAAACTCAGATTTATTTGGTCATGAGATCACAGAGAGGAAAGAACCAATTGATTTTTTTTTCACTCGGCCTATAGGAGTCGTTAAGTACCTTAAGCAGTGGCGTGAACGGTGTCTCTGGATCCTACGGCGACAACGCAACAAACAGCAAAAATAGAGACGAGAAGGAGAGAAAAAGAAAGAACAAACAAGAAAAAAAGGAATATGTCAGTGCTGGGCCTATAAAGGTTCCTCAAGGCTCCATGCTTGGTCCATATAGTCACAGCAAGGCCAAGCTTGGGTAATGTTGTGTTTACCTAATAAGAAAACAATGCAGTGTGTATCAACTTTTCAATTTCTGAATCTTTATTGCAAATTCTTTGACAAAAAGTTTCAAAATAAACTTAACTCTTTCCAATATATATATTTTTGTTTTCTGTTCTTGCAAGGATGGAGTTACAAGATGTGAATTATGCAGTTTATCATGATTTTAAAAACAGCATATAAATGTTGAATATCACAAAATTATTATGGGGTTAAACATATTTGAGAAAAATAAAATGTTTCCTGATATGCATTAAGCAAAAGAAATTGTTTACTATGGTTTTAGAAAAATTAAGTAGCTTATAATTTCAGTTAGTTGATGTTAATGGTTTTTTTTTCTAAACCTTAAGTGTTAAAATTATGAAATGAATGTGAAGCATGCATGAAATATGCAGCACTACAACGCATGAAAGATGTAGATATGCTACGAAGACAGAGAGAAACAAAGAGCAAATCAAACATAATGAAATGAATTGCTGAATGACAGATAGTGACAGTCAATGAAAGATAATGAGAGTCAAAGAAAGACATTGAGAGTTAATGAAAGATATTGAGAGTCAATGAAAGACAAGGAGGGTTAATGAAAGACAACAAGAGTCAATGAAAGTCAATGGGAGTCAATGAAAGACAACAGAAGGCGAGGTGATTGAGGAGAGACATCAACCATTCTCTCCATGAAGATGTGAATGTTCAATACACCGATCCATTAAGCCACGCCCATTTCTCATTGACCAATCACAACCGCGAAATCTGATCACCATTTGAGCTGTTTGGTGATCTTTGCACTAATGGTGATCGGGTTTCGCGGCTGTGATTGGTCAACTCGTAAGGAGGCGAGGCTTAATGGATCGGTGTATTAAACTTCAAGATCATAAAATGTTCATAGGTTTGAACACAACTTGTTGATTTTGTGTGGCAGACACATCACCATTGAGACAAATGGGGTGGGAATTTTTTTTTTTTTAAAGGATGGGGCAGAGGAATAAACAATTAGTGTCTGTGTGTGGGGGGGGGGGGAGTTGACAGGATTTGTAGGTGGAACCACTTAAATTTATAATTTGACAATTTGATGGTACCAAATTTACAATGATTTTATTAATCTCTTCTCAGTAATTAAGTAGCCAATTTAAAACTTTTAAAAGGGACAAGTGTGGGAATGAACTCTCTTGGGGTTGTTCTACGAGCACGACTTGTTGAAATCAAACAAAATGGGATTTGGAAAAAGATTACTGGAGATTTAATCTGGATCACAACCTTTTTATAAATCATGTTGATTTTGACATTAATGGAAATGCCCTTTTTCTCCTGGAAAGTCCCCTTATTCCTATAAGAATGAAACTGCAGGCCTAAAAACAGGACAGAAAATAGGACTTAGCCAACAACTTTGCTTAACAAAATTACAACATGGCACCAGTTGCAACAATGTAAACCTATAGGACACTTAAGCTGGCCACGTGTTTCTGGTAAGATTTCTGTGTGCTTAGCAAATTTGTGCGCTGACAAACTTCATAAAATTGGGGCCAGATCAGTAATATTTCAGCCCTCTTTTGAACCCCATATTCCTCATTGGGCCCGAATAAAATTTGAGTTGCAATCCAGGTTAAACCCATCATCATTACAAAAGACAAAGTAATTCAAAGTGCAGGGATTATGTTATTATTGCTTGTTAGTAGATGCGTTAGTAATGATATGAAAACAAAACAATGGCAATCTTTATCAATGTCAAAGGGCAAATCTCCTCAACCAACCAACTGTCCTATAAATATTTGAATATGATTTTGTTTTTACTGATTGATTCGTAGAATTTGGTTTTTGTCCCCACGCTGGAAAAAAACTTGTGCACTTGGTCTTCATTCACTGAAGAAGAAAAGACACAACTTAATAAAAGCACCCAGAGATTTGTCGCTGGGATGTGCTTGAATTATTGTTTTATTTATACTTCAATCCAACATTGGCATCAATAACAAGACAAAAAGGAAACAAGAACATTTTTAGATGTGGAAGGAAAACTCAAAATTTGGAAAAACTCATGTAACCAGTGGGAACTGAAAACCCAATCCACATGCAAGGCTGCCAGTCTGAGGTAGGATTCGAACTGGCGGCCACAGAAATTATTGTTCCAGAAATGATAGTGGCACTACCGTCATGCTCTTTTTGAAACGAATGGTCCATGTGATACATTTCATCATGCTCTGTAAAATTACCCATGGATTTCTTGACATCGAGCCATTTGTGAGTAAAGCCTGGTTCATACTTCCTGCCAAATGCGAATCAAATTTTGGAGTCACAGAGTTGTTTTTTCGCTGTGAATGTTTGGCAGGAGTTGACTTGTTTCCAACTTTTCTGAATAATTTGCTGCGAATTTGTGACGTATGGCATTCACATTTGCAGGAAGTACGAACCGGGCACTGATGTCTAGTACAATGCCTTGTTCAGTCACAAAGTGAATGTGCAATATAAAATTCCTCCGACTAAATGTAGTTTTGCTCTAGCTGTGACATGGCTCGCTTTTGCATTGCAACTTCCAGATCAGCAAAGAGTGGTATCCAATGTGCCATACATTTCATTGAGAGTTGTGTATGGGTGTTTAGTGTCTCTAAGAATAAGCTTGCCTCTAATCATGTGAGATAGCAACACTGGTTGTAGTCACAAGGAATTTAGGTTGAGCATTCACTTGTTGTGACTGAACCAGACATCATTTCAATCTAACTCACAAATGGCTTATTTTTGGCAAGGGAAGTCTACCCTCCTCAGCCATGCCCCACACCTAATCAATTACAGAAATGCTATCACTGTATTTTCTCTAACAACATAGTAATATTATAAGAATTTGGTAGGCCAATCATCCTTACTCGCAGCTGAGAAGCTGAATTGCCAAGGATGCGGCTACAAGGCAAGGGCACCTTTTGCAGCCAGCCACATTGACCCATACATGACCATGGAGCACAGCCAGAGATCAAAGTGTCTGTTTTTTCCAGATGGAGGAAAACCTGAGAGGGCCAAAAGTAAACCCCCTTCTGGTATAGAAGAGAACCAGGCACAACTCTACTCACCAATGACCCTAGTTAAAATTGAACCAGGGCTACAGTGGTGAGCAGAGAGCTTTACGCACTAGCAATCCAAAATATCAACCCAATGTAAATGTCAAAGGCATCCTGGTGCATGAATGGACTTATCTAAAGCATGATTTTCTCAAGTCTGTTTCACAACACATGCCTAGATTAGTATTGAAGTGAAGAGGCAAGATGCATTATTTGACTTTGTTAGCAACGCAGCAACATCCCATCTAAGATGCTCAACTCACATTATCATCGGAGCTGTTAGCCGGCTCCTCGGCTCTCTGCTGACCCTCCTCCTCCTCTTTCCTCTCTACCTCCCCCTTCTCGGCCAAACGAAACTCCTCCTCCAGGGCCAGCCTATCGTCTTCCTCATCCTGCTCCATCTTGTGGGATTCTTCAAGGTGTTTCATCAAGACGGCAACGACCACATTAACGAGGACAAACTGAGCCATGAGAACGAAGCAGACGAAGTAAATTGGGGCCAGGATGCCACTGGCGCAGCAGTTGTAGACACAATTTGGGCCGCTGTTGCACTTGTCTTTCCTTAGGGTATCCTAGAGTCCAAACGAAATACCAGTCACAATTAAACCACTTGCACAATGCGGAACGCACAATGCGCGTCAACCATTTCCACCATTTTGGGAGTAATTCGTTTGTGTACAATTTTGACTCCCAAAATGGCAGACAGGATAGGCGTGTGTAAGTGCACTTCGCGTTGTGCAGAAGGTCAATAGATGCTTTTATGTCATTCTGCCGTCATTTTAGAGGTAAAACAATTATAAAAAGTCGGCGGAAACGCGCAGCTATGTATGAGTAGTGCACAGGATTGGCCAATGAGCAATCTTCCCAAACTAGTTTGATGACATCATATAACAAGGTCTATGTAGTAAGTTATGCTGGTGCCAGTGTTATGCTCATTTAAGGCCATGGTAAGGTATTGTTACATTATAGTGTCCTAACATTACTGCACACTAATGCTAAAAATACGGGATATCAGACAAACATGTCGATCAATTTCACTAAAATACGAATGTGTACATCTCCAAGTTTTGTGTTTAATTGTGTGTACTGACAGTACAACTAGTGCACTTTGGCACGTCGATGATGCAGTGATTGTGTGTACTGACTGTACAACTAGTGCACTTTGGCACGTCGATGATGCAGTGATTGCGTAAGTGGTGGATTTGTTTGTCTGACAGCCTGGTACTTTGAGAAAAAGTGATGTCGTTAGTGTAGAGTGCTCTTTCAGTGGGTATGTTCTACCTTCATGATTCCATTCCAATTATCAGCCGTTGCTATTCTGAAGAGAGTCAGGAAGGCAATGAAGAAGTTCTTGAAGGAGGCGTGTCTCCCAAGACCTTGGCAAGGATTTTCAGGTGTGCAGTCTAAAATCAAAATTACATTCAAAGAAATACGGTGGTTACAGATTGAATGGCTTCTGACTGGCACGAACAAAACTATTGACAAAAATAGGGAGACCGCCAACATAGGGCTAGATAGCTCAGTTGGTAGAGCACCGGCACATTAAGCTGGAGGTCGCAGGTTCAAGTCTTGCTCTGGTCAGTTTTCTAAAACTTTTCCAAAGTTATTATGCAAGTGCGATATTTAGAGTAGGTTTTCGACGGATAAGCAGAGCCATGAAATTTTGAATCGCTCACTGGTTGGCACTGCCTGTCTTGGTCCCAAGACTTCGCATTTTTCTTTTTGCTGAAATTGATCAATTCATCAATTTCTGACTTCAAGTGATAACTAGTTCATACATGGTACAGTTTTTCTTTTCCCTCTATTGGTGATAGTTTTTGGGTGGTAGAGTGCAGCGGCATGCCTATGTTGGATCATGGAATAAATATTAGGACTGTCTTGAACTAGGACTAAGCACCGCCCAGAAAAGGTAGAACTTTATGTTGAGTGTTCTTGGTGATTTGGCTTTCAAAACCACCAAAATGGATCATGACATTGTGCTGGAATAAAATGAAAAATCAGTTCGCTTACCAACACGTCCAAATAGTTCCACTCCGAGGGCAGCAAATATAAAGAAGAGGAGGAAGAAGAGAAGACCCAGGTTGCCAACCTAGGGTCAGAAATAAAAATCTCATTAATTTACTCAATCCATTAAATCAATCATCATAATAACATCCAAACCAAACACTCTTTTGGAATACTTTTTTTTCTCAACTATAAAAACACAACTCAGTCAAACCCAAAGCCCTAAATTAGGCATTTTTTATAAGTTGAGGGATGCTTTATCTTGTTTAACAATTATACTTTAGGATCAGGCGTTACCTGATAAATTGACCTCAAGTTAATTCCAACCCAAAAAGGTGGATTGAAAATTAAGGGTAGTTGTTTTTATATGACTGCCTCAAAGAAAGATGACAGAATGCAGAGCCTTTGCTCCAGTGGGTATAATTATCTTAGTACCATGTATGATATCTGACCCTCAAAAAAGAGTGCCAAATTTTATTGAGTACAAGGGCTAACGGATTTGTACATTATGGTGTAGGCTTTAATAGACTTTTTGCAGGCTATTTAAAAAACATTTCTGCTGTTTTTTTTTTTTAGAACTGAGACTAAAGTAGGAAGAAAATCATGCCTGCTCATTACCCACACTGACTAGTGGTGTATAAGGGTCGTGCCTGCTCATTACCCACACCTGACTAGTGGTGTATAAGGGTCGTGTCACATAAATAGAAATTTACAGCCAAACCATTGCATGAAAACTCCTACACAAAATCACATCCAAATTTAAGAGGTCAAATAATATCTTTGTGACACTATTAGCCGAAGGTCCCTAGAGTGCCACGGAAGTATTCCTTTAGCATAAACTGCAGTTCGTTGCCTCCAAGTTGCCTGTTTTAAGTTGCCATTTGTGGCAAGGCCTTAAGGAACATGATTACATTCATGTTAGTCATGTGACTTCAAATAACATTAATGACACCATATGCAAACATTTACATCTACTTGTCAACCAAGATGCTGCCAAACAAATGTGAACAAATATTTTCAGTAAAACTATCTTTGTATTCATGTTTATTCTTAAGTTGTAGTTCCTATCGTGATAACTTTTTTACACAACCCATTTCAATCACACATTTCTTTTGCTCACTTGGGCTTGCAGATGTTTTAAAAACAATATAAGAATTTATTTCACAAACAAGAGGGAAACAAGAAAATTTGTTTTGAAATTAAATTGAATTCAGAATACACTAATATTGAATCTGAAGCAAATGATTCAAATGGCACTTGAATTATTGAATAGGGTTGCACATTCTAAATTCAAAATTTGGGCAATTTTAGAAAAGTATTAGCTCGCCCAGATGTCCAAAAGATTTGCATATCACTGACACAGCACATGCACCAAAATGTGAACTCCCCCCCCCCTAATCTTGTTTGTCAATTGACTTGTTTGGCAGCT